>JAIOJX010000029.1:39544940-40744940 GCA_022376925.1 Tragulus kanchil
GCCAAAAGTTTGGGTTTTTTAAGGCACAAGAAGTCTTCTGAAGGATTTAAACCAGACTGATAAATGTTCTCTGATTCCTCATTTTCAAATGATAACTGGAGACTGTGCTGGGAAGATTAGAAAAAGGGCAAGACTAGAAGCTGAAGACCAACAAGGAGACTTTTGCAAATAATCCATTCTAGAGATGATCAGAACCCAAGCTGAGGTGTTGGCAGGAGGAATGAAGAGAGGTGATTGGATTTAGAAGATATTTAGGAATTAGAACAAATAGAAATGGGCGCATGGGTAACCAGATTTGTAACAGAGTCCCTTTACATGAAGAAAGGAAGTTTTTTAACCTACTGACTTAAAATCAGTTAAAATTAAAGGAGGCATGCATATGAAGAGTAATGCTGTAGGAGTTTCTAGATTTTTATTTTATTTCTTTATTATTTGCCTGTGCCATGCAGCCTATGGGATCTTAGTTCCCCTGGGTTTAAAGCCAGGCCTTTGGCAGAGAGAGCAAGGAGCCCTAACCACTGGACTACCAGGCAATTCCCATCTGGTTTCTTAAATAACCATTTGATTTGTAAACTTTTTTTAAATTTATTTTTATTTTTGGTAAACTTTTTAATGAATTGTTTTGTCTTCATTATATCTGTGCATGTGTGTATGCTATTGTGTCTGACTATTTGTGACTCCATGGACTGTAGCCTGCAAGGCTTCTGTGTCCATGAGATTCTCCCGGCAAGAACAATGGAGTGGGTTGCCATTTCCTCCTCCAGGAAATCTTCCTGACCCAGGAATTGAACTTGTGTCTTCTGCATTGCAGGTAGATGCTTTGCCGCTGAGCCATCCTGTTCGTTGCCTCCACTATATCTGTAGTGCCTAACAAAGTTCCTGACATGGTCAATAAATGTTCATTGAATTTGTGGTAGGAAGGGGGACCCCTACCCCGGCCTGATAGTGGGCTTTTGTCTAACACTCAGAAATGAATTCTCCGAGGACACACGTGCTGGAAGGGCAGGGCTGAGGGGATTCCTGAGGGGGCACTGGAGGTGGGGGTGAGGAGCAGGCAGTGATCCTGAACATGGTGTGTGAGGAGGGAGTGTACACAAGGGACCAGATCTTAAAGAGCCTTTTATGCTTTGCCAAAAGTTTGGGTTTTTTAAGGCACAAGAAGTCTTCTGAAGGATTTAAACCAGACTGATAAATGTTCTCTGATTCCTCATTTTCAAATGATAACTGGAGACTGTGCTGGGAAGATTAGAAAAAGGGCAAGACTAGAAGCTGAAGACCAACAAGGAGACTTTTGCAAATAATCCATTCTAGAGATGATCAGAACCCAAGCTGAGGTGTTGGCAGGAGGAATGAAGAGAGGTGATTGGATTTAGAAGATATTTAGGAATTAGAACAAATAGAAATGGGCGCATGGGTAACCAGATTTGTAACAGAGTCCCTTTACATGAAGAAAGGAAGTTTTTTAACCTACTGACTTAAAATCAGTTAAAATTAAAGGAGGCATGCATATGAAGAGTAATGCTGTAGGAGTTTCTAGATTTTTATTTTATTTCTTTATTATTTGCCTGTGCCATGCAGCCTATGGGATCTTAGTTCCCCTGGGTTTAAAGCCAGGCCTTTGGCAGAGAGAGCAAGGAGCCCTAACCACTGGACTACCAGGCAATTCCCATCTGGTTTCTTAAATAACCATTTGATTTGTAAACTTTTTTTAAATTTATTTTTATTTTTGGTAAACTTTTTAATGAATTGTTTTGTCTTCATTATATCTGTGCATGTGTGTATGCTATTGTGTCTGACTATTTGTGACTCCATGGACTGTAGCCTGCAAGGCTTCTGTGTCCATGAGATTCTCCCGGCAAGAACAATGGAGTGGGTTGCCATTTCCTCCTCCAGGAAATCTTCCTGACCCAGGAATTGAACTTGTGTCTTCTGCATTGCAGGTAGATGCTTTGCCGCTGAGCCATCCTGTTCGTTGCCTCCACTATATCTGTAGTGCCTAACAAAGTTCCTGACATGGTCAATAAATGTTCATTGAATTTGTGGTAGGAAGGGGGACCCCTACCCCGGCCTGATAGTGGGCTTTTGTCTAACACTCAGAAATGAATTGTCCGAGGACACACGTGCTGACAAAGCAAGAAATGTTATTGGAAAGGGCACTCAGGCAGAGAGCAGTAGGGTAAGGGAACCCAAGAGAACTGCTGTGTCTCATGGCTCACAGTCTTGGGTTTTATGGTAATGGGATTAAGTTTCCAGGTTGTCTTTGGCCAATCATTCTGACTGAAGAGTCCTTTCTGGTGGTGCATGCATTGCTCAGCCAAGATGGATGCCAGTGAGAAGGATTCTGGGAGATGTTTGCACATATGGTGTCTCCATTTAACCTTTCCCGAACTCTTCTGGTTAGTGGTGGCTTATTAGTTCCGTGTTCCTTACCAGGACCTCCTGTCGTGAAATAACTCACTCAACTGATTACTATGGTGACTGGCCAGGGTGGGTGGTTTCAGTCAGTGTGCTTCCCTTAACAAATTCAGCCCACCTATCTTAAGAATAAGGAACATTAGATAAGATAAAAACTACATTTCAGCTTTTACATTATAGCCAGTTCAGAGGAAGTGAAAGGAGTAAAAAGGATGGAGAGGGAAGAAACTGAGGACCTGAAAGAATGAAACAAGAATACTGTGATGGCAAAACCTCCTACTTACTTAGTACTTGCTTCTGATTTTATGTCTTGATGTAATTGAATACTTCCTTTTGCATCTTTTCTGGAGTCATAGTCTCTGAGAGGCAGCTTTACACACACATATGCACACACAATATATATATACTTTTCATTATATCTGTGCATGTGTGTATGCTATTGTGTCTGACTATTTGTGACTCCATGGACTGTAGCCTGCAAGGCTTCTGTGTCCATGAGATTCTCCCGGCAAGAACAATGGAGTGGGTTGCCATTTCCTCCTCCAGGAAATCTTCCTGACCCAGGAATTGAACTTGTGTCTTCTGCATTGCAGGTAGATGCTTTGCCGCTGAGCCATCCTGTTCGTTGCCTCCACTATATCTGTAGTGCCTAACAAAGTTCCTGACATGGTCAATAAATGTTCATTGAATTTGTGGTAGGAAGGGGGACCCCTACCCCGGCCTGATAGTGGGCTTTTGTCTAACACTCAGAAATGAATTGTCCGAGGACACACGTGCTGACAAAGCAAGAAATGTTATTGGAAAGGGCACTCAGGCAGAGAGCAGTAGGGTAAGGGAACCCAAGAGAACTGCTGTGTCTCATGGCTCACAGTCTTGGGTTTTATGGTAATGGGATTAAGTTTCCAGGTTGTCTTTGGCCAATCATTCTGACTGAAGAGTCCTTTCTGGTGGTGCATGCATTGCTCAGCCAAGATGGATGCCAGTGAGAAGGATTCTGGGAGATGTTTGCACATATGGTGTCTCCATTTAACCTTTCCCGAACTCTTCTGGTTAGTGGTGGCTTATTAGTTCCGTGTTCCTTACCAGGACCTCCTGTCGTGAAATAACTCACTCAACTGATTACTATGGTGACTGGCCAGGGTGGGTGGTTTCAGTCAGTGTGCTTCCCTTAACAAATTCAGCCCACCTATCTTAAGAATAAGGAACATTAGATAAGATAAAAACTACATTTCAGCTTTTACATTATAGCCAGTTCAGAGGAAGTGAAAGGAGTAAAAAGGATGGAGAGGGAAGAAACTGAGGACCTGAAAGAATGAAACAAGAATACTGTGATGGCAAAACCTCCTACTTACTTAGTACTTGCTTCTGATTTTATGTCTTGATGTAATTGAATACTTCCTTTTGCATCTTTTCTGGAGTCATAGTCTCTGAGAGGCAGCTTTACACACACATATGCACACACAAATATATATATACTTTTACCTTATAGCATAGTGTAAGATTGGACTCCGGAACAAAACTTCCCAAGTTTAAATCTTGGTTTTGCTACTCACTAGCTGTATGACATTGGATTTAAGTTCTCTGTGCTATAGTGTCCTCATCCGTAAAGGAATATATTAGTAGAACCTTCTCCCATGTGCTTGTTTTAAGGATTGATTGAGTAAATCAATACATACACATACAAAGCAGTGATAACCATATTACCAGACACCGACACATCATAATTATATAATACATTTTAGCTGTTGCGGCTGGTCAGAAAATCTCCTCTACTTAATCTGTGTTCAGAACTTACCTGTTCTGACTTCCTTAACATCTCTGTTGTCATCCCGACTCCTTTAGTAGCTAAAGCGTATACGCCTGCTACCACTACTTCATTTCTGTTCTATCACAGAAGTTAACCTTTGGAAAGTATGCTTAGACTTTGCTTTTTCTTTTTGTAAAATTTTATTTATTTTGGCTGTTCTGGGTCTTTGTTGTTGTGCACGCATTTCTCTAGCTTGGGTGAGTGGGGACTATTCTTCATTGCAGTGCACGGGCTTTTTATCACCATGGCTTCTCTTGTTGCAGAGCAGGAGTTCTAGAGCACCTGGGCTTTGGTAGTTGTGGCACGTGGGCTCAGTAGTTGCAGTTCCTAGGCTCTAGAACACAGGTTCAGTAGTTGTGGCTTACAGGCTTAGTTGCTCCATGCCATGTGGGATCTTCCCAGACCAGGGATCAAACCCATGTCTCCTGCATTGGCAGGCAGATTCTTTACCACTGAGCCACCTGGGAAACCCCTAAACTTTGCTTATTCTTCTGTCTCTGGGTCCGAGTCAGTGGCAGAAGCCACTCATATCCTTGTATCCTTAAAGACCTCTATCTTACTTTTTCCCAGGTGAATATGATCTTGAATGAGCTTATGGGATACACATGGTTGTTATCAGTGATGTCTCCTGAATCAAACTGACAACTGGATCTGGACAAATTAAAAAAAAAGATAAACATATATATACAGAAATCCTATTACTTGTTTTTCACCAGAGTGGAATCATAAGATTTCTCTGCTGTTTGCTTTTTCCATTTGACAGTATATCATGATCTCTGTAAGTCAGTATGTAAGTTAGTGCGTGGATTTAGATATCTAAATCTAACTAACTGTGTGACTGTGCTGGGGTCTTTGTTGCTGCACTCAGGCTTTCTTTAATTGAGGTGAGTGAAGAGGGGGCATTACTCTTTGTTGTAGTGGGCTTCTCATTGTAGTGACTTCTCTTGTTGCAGAGCACAGGCCTTAGGTGCTCAGGCTTCAGTAGTTGTGGCTCATGGGCTCTAGAGCGCTGGCTCAAGTAATTGAGACACACCACCTTAGTTGCTCCATGTCATGTGGGATCTTCCCAAACCAGGGATTGAACTGGTGTCCCTTGCATTGCAGGGCAGATTCTTAACCATTGAACCATCAGGGAAGCCCTAAATCCATCTTTTTATCTAGTGTATACGTATATAATTTTTATATAAAAGAGGTGTTTTTTTTCTCTTCAGCCTTCATCCTTTAAAATACTTGTGTTAGCATGCTGCATACCACATGAAAAATATACATACACATGTGCAGGGTTTGGACTTCCCTGGTGGCTCTGTGGTAGAAAATCCATTGATCAATGCCAGAGAAGCAGGTTCTTTCCCTGTGTGGGGAAGATCCCCTGGAGAAGGAAATGGCAATCTACTCCAATATTTTTGCCTGGAAAATTCCATTGGCGGAGAAGCCTGGTGAGCTACAGTCCATGGGGTCTCAAATATATATATGTATATGGGGATTCCCTGATAGCTCAGTGATGAGGAATCTGCCTGCAGTGCAGAGGATGGGTTCCATCCCTGGGTTGGGAAGATCCTTCTGGAGGAGGGCACGGCAACCCACTCCAGTATTCTTGCCTGGAGAATTCCATGGACAGAGGAGCCTGGTGAGCTGCAATCTTATGGTGTCACACAGAGTTGGACACAACTGAAGAGACTAAGCAGTAGCAGCCAGTATTCTTGCCTAGGAGGTCCCATGGATAGGGGAACCTGATGGACTACAGTCCATAGAGTCACAAAAGAGTCACATGACTTAGTGACTAAACAACAACACTATAGGGTTTAATGTGCTGTTTGCATATAAATAGAATCATATTATACACATTTCTCATTCAATAATATCTCATGAAATATCATTCAAAACTCTTGGTATGCCTCTAATTTTTTCTTTTTTTAAAAAAATGAGATATAGTTGATTTATAATATTATATTGGTTTCAGGTATACAACATAGTGATTCTGTTTCTTTTCTGTACAGATGGTCATATTGAGATGATCATAATAGTTTTTATTTTTCATTTTGTTAATGTGTTATATCACAGTGATTAATTTGGAGATATTGAAGCATTCTTGCTCCCCAGGATAAAGTCCTCTTGATCATGATGTATGATCCTTTTAACGTGTTGTTGAATTCAGTTAATTGGTTGTTATATCATTGATTCCATGTCATGGGATCTTCCCAAACCAGGGATTGAACTGGTGTCCCTTGCATTGCAGGGCAGATTCTTAACCATTGAACCATCAGGGAAGCCCTAAATCCATCTTTTTATCTAGTGTATACGTATATAATTTTTATATAAAAGAGGTGTTTTTTTTCTCTTCAGCCTTCATCCTTTAAAATACTTGTGTTAGCATGCTGCATACCACATGAAAAATATACATACACATGTGCAGGGTTTGGACTTCCCTGGTGGCTCTGTGGTAGAAAATCCATTGATCAATGCCAGAGAAGCAGGTTCTTTCCCTGTGTGGGGAAGATCCCCTGGAGAAGGAAATGGCAATCTACTCCAATATTTTTGCCTGGAAAATTCCATTGGCGGAGAAGCCTGGTGAGCTACAGTCCATGGGGTCTCAAATATATATATGTATATGGGGATTCCCTGATAGCTCAGTGATGAGGAATCTGCCTGCAGTGCAGAGGATGGGTTCCATCCCTGGGTTGGGAAGATCCTTCTGGAGGAGGGCACGGCAACCCACTCCAGTATTCTTGCCTGGAGAATTCCATGGACAGAGGAGCCTGGTGAGCTGCAATCTTATGGTGTCACACAGAGTTGGACACAACTGAAGAGACTAAGCAGTAGCAGCCAGTATTCTTGCCTAGGAGGTCCCATGGATAGGGGAACCTGATGGACTACAGTCCATAGAGTCACAAAAGAGTCACATGACTTAGTGACTAAACAACAACACTATAGGGTTTAATGTGCTGTTTGCATATAAATAGAATCATATTATACACATTTCTCATTCAATAATATCTCATGAAATATCATTCAAAACTCTTGGTATGCCTCTAATTTTTTCTTTTTTTAAAAAAATGAGATATAGTTGATTTATAATATTATATTGGTTTCAGGTATACAACATAGTGATTCTGTTTCTTTTCTGTACAGATGGTCATATTGAGATGATCATAATAGTTTTTATTTTTCATTTTGTTAATGTGTTATATCACAGTGATTAATTTGGAGATATTGAAGCATTCTTGCTCCCCAGGATAAAGTCCTCTTGATCATGATGTATGATCCTTTTAACGTGTTGTTGAATTCAGTTTGCAAATACTTTGAGGATTTTTTCATCTATGTTCATTAGTGATAATGGCCTGTGATTTTCCTTTTTTGAGATATCTTTGGTTTTGGTATCAATGTGGTGCTGTCTTTGTAGAATGAGTTTGGAAGTGTTCCTTCCTCTGTAATTTTTTGGAATAATTTGAAAAAGATAAGTGTTAGCTCTTTCCTAAATGTTTGGTAAAATTCATATGTGAAGCCATCTGGTCCTGGACTTTTGTTTGTTGGGAGTTTTTTAAATTACTGATTCAATTTTGTTACTGGTAGTTGATCTGTTTATGCTTCCTATTCCTGTTTTAATCTTTGAAGATTATATATTTCTAGGAATATGTCCATTTCTTTTAAGTTGTCTATTTTATTGGTATATATTAAAGATAGGTTTATTTACTATAACATTTACCCATTTTAAGTTTACAGTTCACTGAGTTTTTGCTAAGTTACACAGTTGTGTAACCATAATCATAATCTAATTTAGACCATTCTATCATTCCTCAAAGTTGCCTTGAGGCTATGCAGTCAGTCCTACTCCCATTCCCAGCAGATCTGCCTTCTGTCTATGTAATTTTGCCTTCTCTAGAAATTTTAAATGATATCTTGGAATGTTTAGTCTTATTCTTTGACTTTTTTTCACTGGGCTGTTTTTTGAGAGTTAGTCCATGTTGTGGCATATGTCAGTAGTTCTTTTAACTGCTGAGAAGTATTTCATTGTGTGAAATATACCACATGACATTTATCCATTTACTAGTTGAGATAAGTCAGATGGCCTTTATTACGTTTTGTCAAATAAATTTTTAATAGAATCCTAAAAATCTTTCATGTGTTCTTCTTAAGACCAGTGATAATAGAACTTTCTTGATTCTCGTAGAAGAGAGGAGTTCAGAGAAGTCTACATTTTTAACCCTTGAGGTACTTCCTTAGGAACCTGGGAAGATAATTGGGAAAAGATGGTCATATTGAGATGATCATAATAGTTTTTATTTTCATTTTGTTAATGTGTTATATCACAGTGATTAATTTGGAGATATTGAAGCATTCTTGCTCCCCAGGATAAAGTCCTCTTGATCATGATGTATGATCCTTTTAACGTGTTGTTGAATTCAGTTTGCAAATACTTTGAGGATTTTTTCATCTATGTTCATTAGTGATAATGGCCTGTGATTTTCCTTTTTTGAGATATCTTTGGTTTTGGTATCAATGTGGTGCTGTCTTTGTAGAATGAGTTTGGAAGTGTTCCTTCCTCTGTAATTTTTTGGAATAATTTGAAAAAGATAAGTGTTAGCTCTTTCCTAAATGTTTGGTAAAATTCATATGTGAAGCCATCTGGTCCTGGACTTTTGTTTGTTGGGAGTTTTTTAAATTACTGATTCAATTTTGTTACTGGTAGTTGATCTGTTTATGCTTCCTATTCCTGTTTTAATCTTTGAAGATTATATATTTCTAGGAATATGTCCATTTCTTTTAAGTTGTCTATTTTATTGGTATATATTAAAGATAGGTTTATTTACTATAACATTTACCCATTTTAAGTTTACAGTTCACTGAGTTTTTGCTAAGTTACACAGTTGTGTAACCATAATCATAATCTAATTTAGACCATTCTATCATTCCTCAAAGTTGCCTTGAGGCTATGCAGTCAGTCCTACTCCCATTCCCAGCAGATCTGCCTTCTGTCTATGTAATTTTGCCTTCTCTAGAAATTTTAAATGATATCTTGGAATGTTTAGTCTTATTCTTTGACTTTTTTTCACTGGGCTGTTTTTTGAGAGTTAGTCCATGTTGTGGCATATGTCAGTAGTTCTTTTAACTGCTGAGAAGTATTTCATTGTGTGAAATATACCACATGACATTTATCCATTTACTAGTTGAGATAAGTCAGATGGCCTTTATTACGTTTTGTCAAATAAATTTTTTAATAGAATCCTAAAAATCTTTCATGTGTTCTTCTTAAGACCAGTGATAATAGAACTTTCTTGATTCTCGTAGAAGAGAGGAGTTCAGAGAAGTCTACATTTTTAACCCTTGAGGTACTTCCTTAGGAACCTGGGAAGATAATTGGAAAACCACCAATCTACAGCATACTCTAGGAATATCTTACCCTTTATTAAGAAAATATATGTATAAATGCTAATATCCAGAGGAAATAAAATGAATAAAACCTTTATGGTGTTAGCAAACATTTTTTTTTTAAACCAGAATGTGTGATAGATCAAATATATTTTCCAAGGGAATGATGATACTGTCCTTATGTATAGTTTGTCTTTTCTGCAAAGACTTTGGGGGAATGAGTTCATTCCTGCTGTGTGGCATGGTGCCTATTTTAGTGACTTCTTTTCACCTTCCTAGTTATTCACATATTTGTTTGTTTTTCAATCAGGCAATTATTATAGTTTGCGTTCTCAACATGAGAAAGCCGCTTTGTATTTCCAGAGGGCCTTGAAATTGAATCCTCGGTATCTTGGGGCCTGGACACTGATGGGACATGAGTACATGGAAATGAAGAACACATCTGCTGCTATTCAGGCTTATAGGTGAGCTTTTAAACTTAGAGGGTGAGGTGGAGCAGATTACCGTGTTTTTAGGAGCCTCCAAGAAGGTCCTCTGGAGAAGGAAATGGCAACCCACTCCAGTATTCTTGCCTGAAAAATTCCATGGACAGAGGAGTCTGGGATCCTGCAGTCCATGAGATTGCAAAGAATTGGATATGACTGAGTGACTAACACTTTCACTTTAAGAGTCTGCAAGTCACTAACTTTGATTCTGCCCTCTTACCAGTTTCTCTTCCATTTCTTAGGCATGCTATTGAGGTCAATAAACGGGACTACAGAGCCTGGTATGGCCTTGGGCAGACCTATGAAATCCTTAAGATGCATTTATGTCTTTTGATTTTATTATGGGGACTGCTGAGTTTTGTGTGAAATATACCACATGACATTTATCCATTTACTAGTTGAGATAAGTCAGATGGCCTTTATTACGTTTTGTCAAATAAATTTTTTAATAGAATCCTAAAAATCTTTCATGTGTTCTTCTTAAGACCAGTGATAATAGAACTTTCTTGATTCTCGTAGAAGAGAGGAGTTCAGAGAAGTCTACATTTTTAACCCTTGAGGTACTTCCTTAGGAACCTGGGAAGATAATTGGAAAACCACCAATCTACAGCATACTCTAGGAATATCTTACCCTTTATTAAGAAAATATATGTATAAATGCTAATATCCAGAGGAAATAAAATGAATAAAACCTTTATGGTGTTAGCAAACATTTTTTTTTTAAACCAGAATGTGTGATAGATCAAATATATTTTCCAAGGGAATGATGATACTGTCCTTATGTATAGTTTGTCTTTTCTGCAAAGACTTTGGGGGAATGAGTTCATTCCTGCTGTGTGGCATGGTGCCTATTTTAGTGACTTCTTTTCACCTTCCTAGTTATTCACATATTTGTTTGTTTTTCAATCAGGCAATTATTATAGTTTGCGTTCTCAACATGAGAAAGCCGCTTTGTATTTCCAGAGGGCCTTGAAATTGAATCCTCGGTATCTTGGGGCCTGGACACTGATGGGACATGAGTACATGGAAATGAAGAACACATCTGCTGCTATTCAGGCTTATAGGTGAGCTTTTAAACTTAGAGGGTGAGGTGGAGCAGATTACCGTGTTTTTAGGAGCCTCCAAGAAGGTCCTCTGGAGAAGGAAATGGCAACCCACTCCAGTATTCTTGCCTGAAAAATTCCATGGACAGAGGAGTCTGGGATCCTGCAGTCCATGAGATTGCAAAGAATTGGATATGACTGAGTGACTAACACTTTCACTTTAAGAGTCTGCAAGTCACTAACTTTGATTCTGCCCTCTTACCAGTTTCTCTTCCATTTCTTAGGCATGCTATTGAGGTCAATAAACGGGACTACAGAGCCTGGTATGGCCTTGGGCAGACCTATGAAATCCTTAAGATGCCATTTTATTGTCTTTATTATTATAGACGGGCCCACCAGCTTCGGTAAGTCTGGCCACCTGATGATGTTTGTTGTGGGAAGGGGTGACACTTCTCTTTTGATAGCTACTGAAGAGTCACAGTGAATGGTTTCAACTTTTTGAGACCTATGTTTAAACATGCCATATATTGTATAGCCATCTTTATGTAGTGTATTCTACTAATGTGTTAATAGTATAATTGTGGGGAGTTCCATGGTTGTCTAGTGGTCAAGAATGTGCCTTGTAATGCAGGGGACATGGGTTCAATCTGTGGTTTAGAAACTAAGATCCCATATGCTCTGGAGCACCTAAGCCCGAGCACCACAACTACTGAGCCTGTGCATCACAACGAAAGTCTCTGCACTGCAATGAGAGACCCTGCGTGATGCAACGAAGATCTCCTGTGCCACAACTAAGACCCTAGGCAGCCGAATGAGCTAATTTTAAAAATAGTATAATTGCATATCTGTAAACAGCAAAACTCTGTAAAAGTTAAAATAAATAAATAAATAAATAAATGTCACTTAACTTTTCTGAAAAAAAAAAAGTATAATTGTGAACACAAAATAATATAATTTTATGAAGTATTGGATTAAAGCCCTTTCCTTTCATGGATTTGAAATAGTGGTGGTGGTGGTTCATCATGGGAGGACTTCAGTTATCTTTAAAGTTTTGCTCAGATTTCCTCTGAGCTAAGATTTCTCTTCCCTCGCAGACCCAATGATTCTCGTATGCTGGTCGCTTTAGGAGAATGTTACGAGAAACTCAATCAACTAGTGGAAGCCAAAAAGGTATCTGAAATTGGATCCTGGGAAGCTTAGGTGGAAATTGGATGTTTGGATGAGGGGTTGAACTGCTTGTGCTTAATTTTCCTTCATTTGTCTCTGTCTACTAGGGAAGCCTGAAAATTTATAGGCACATAGGGTGTATAAAGCAAAGCAGGACTGACATCATTAGTGGGAATGTTAGTATGTAACCTGGACCTCAGATCTAGTAAAAATGCTTTATATTCTCTAAGTCAGAACTTCTGGGAAGCTTGCAGAACCTGAGCCTCTGTGTGATTAGTCATGGCACCAGGGGCAATGATTGAAGTGACTATTTCTTTCTTTGACAGTGCTATTGGAGAGCTTATGCCGTGGGAGATGTGGAAAAGATGGCTCTGGTGAAATTGGCAAAGTGAGTGAAAGAGTGAAATGCTAGTGATATTTCTGTTGGCTTCTTTGGTAGGAGGATTGTATATGAGCCTATGCACACTGTATGTTCTAGAGTGTCTCAGCCATCATCCACATGAATGAGGGAATGTAGCATGGTGTATGATTACTGATATGGAAGCTTAGCTATCTTGATGCGAGATATCTTGTTCTGTCTGAACAGGAATTGTTTTCCCATTTGGAAAATTTGAGAATGAACTGAAAGAAATGAGATTCTTTTGTTTGGCCACTTCTATTGGTGTTTCGTTAATTTGTTTTCATCCATCTTTGTTCTTTGGCCTGTGTGGGCCTCCCATCGCAGTGGCAGAGCTCTGGCTCGGTAGTTGGACACATCAGTCCAGCTGCTCTGCGGCATGCGGGATTCTCCCAGGCCAGGGATCAAACTGGTGCCCCTTGCATTGCAAGGTGGTGTCCTTACCCACTGGACCGCCAGGGAAGCCCAGAGACTTTTATATCAGAGCAGTGTTTGAAAACTACATATTTCCTCCGGAGTCCCAGGAAAATATGGAATAACTCAGAAATGATAGGGAAAGAGGTTCTTAAATGCAGTTTCATTCCTACCGGTTATTTTCTGGATTCTTAGAAAAAAATCTGAGTTGCTTGGTATCTTTTTTGATCTTACTCAGGGTATTAGCAGGCAGTTTTTACAATGGTATATTGTCCAGCATAAGCATTTACTAACTTCCATCACTGGAAGCAGAGTAACAGTTCGAAGCTTGGATGAAATAACCATCACCTCTTGGCCCTAGTGCTGTTCTGGTCCCACTGTGTCATTTATGTCAAAATTTGTACTCGTCTACATATTGTCATTTTTTATGTTAATTTTGTGCTTTTATTATTATTTTTACCACTAGCTTGCTTTGCGATATGATTTGTATCTAAAGACCAGTTTCTTTTGCAGGCTCCATGAACAGTTGACCGAGTCAGAACAGGCAGCCCAATGTTATATCAAATATATCCAGGATATCTATTCATGTGGGGTATGTGTCATGAGCATGAGAACTGGGTTGCCGATCTCACTCTTATCACTTCAGTCATTTCTGCTTTCCTTATCTAGGAGATAGTGGAACACTTGGAGGAGAGCACTGCTTTCCGCTATCTGGCCCAGTACTACTTTAAGTGCAAGTTGTGGGATGAAGCTTCAGCTTGTGCCCAGAAATGTTGTGCATTCAATGATGTGAGTATCTGTACATTCGTGAAAGTTTTGAATTTTAGGTTCAAGGACATGACTTTACTGTGATCTTGGGGTGGAAGGTGGTTAAGAGGGTAGTAGAAAGGCTACCTTGTTCTGTAAAACTTTATATATGTCAGTATCTTAGAACCTGTTTTTGAGAATAACCTTGGATATATTTTGATACATTTGCCTGACTTTTTCAGACCCGGGAAGAAGGTAAGGCCTTGCTCAGGCAAATCCTACAGCTTCGGAACCAAGGCGAGACTCCTTCCACTGAGATACCTGCTCCCTTTTTCCTCCCTGCTTCACTGTCTGCTAACAACACTCCCACACGCAGAGTTTCTCCACTCAACTTGTCGTCAGTCACGCCCTAGTTGGCTACTTTCAAGTCAGAACATTGGCAGATCCATGTTAAGCCTTACCTCCATGTAAAGAACAGCCACGTCTGTTCTTCCAAGGACCTTAGTTCTTTCCTGTTTGTACAGCTCCTTGGCGACAGTTGATAGAATTCACTTTCGGGGAATTCTGAAGGTAGACTTAGAATTCAGGTAGACTGACAGAAGAATCCTGGCAGGAACAGATACTGTCTTTTGCCAGTTTGAAGCACTTCTATCTCCCTTCTGTTCAGAGTGGCTACAGATCTTGGCCTTTTTTCCAGAATTTTACACCCCCAAAATATCCCTCTAACAGCACTTTAGCACAGGCAAGTCTATAGGAGCAAAGTTTAAATGCTGCTGGGAGTGGAGATTTCTTTAGAAAGAAAATGAGGAAAGCCTGTCAGTGTACACTCTGCTGACAGGTAGGGCACTGGATACCCTTGGAAGGCCAGGGCACTGGATCGACATGACTCATCTTTCTTTGATTTGCTGAGCGTGACTACTCTGATATCAAGAGATGAGGTTTAAATGAGGTTAAGCTGTACCTTTGTTCTCACTAGGGAGACATTCTTCCAAAACATGGTTTTGAGGCATCTCCTAGAAGCTTTCAAATTGGAAGTAACTTCCTAGAGTTGAACAGAAAGGGCCAAAAGGACTCACTGAGTGTGGAACTTGCTGATGGCCCCTATTAGGGGGAAAAGATGTCTACAGAGTTAGCAATACCCCTACTAGAGCAGAGAAAGGAGACAGGATTCCAGAGTTTCAAAGATATTTGGGTATGGTAACTTTTGTGACTGTACAGATAAGAATAAACTTTAAGTCGGTCTGTTTTAATAAACATTTTTGACATAAATATTTGTGTCTCTCCCCTACCTCTCTCCAACAGAGTGATTTTCTCCCTAGCTTTCCTCACCTGTTAGATGAGGTAAAAGTAATGATTCCTGCTATGTTCTTGGAGTTTTGGGCCTATGCTTATGTATTCAGTAGGAGGTAGCAGTAGTGACTGTAAGGTCGGCTGTGATCAGTTTGTACAGTGGACACTATGGGCTGTTCTGAGCTCAGGGCCCAGCCTTCCTTTATTCTTTTTCCAGAACAAGTTTGTTACCCATTCATCTCCTAATATATGACACTTCATTTTATATTAGGGAAGATTTAGAATACCTAGTGTCATCAAATTCATTTCTTACCAAGCTTTCATGGGTTAGCTGTACACCAGCTTCTGTTCTCTACTGTCGTCCTGTGCAAAGTCCCCACGAGCCTGAATGATAGTTGATTTTCAGTTTTTCTGCCCCTTTTATAATTTACTTTAATGCTTATTTTCAATTTGGAATTCAGATTTAAAATGTGAATAATATTTTTATTTTAATATAATTTTGTGTGCATAGAAACCATATAAGTAAAAAAGTGTAAGATTACATAGATGATTATATTACAGAAAGGAGAAAAAACTACTAGTGTCTGAATATTGCATAGTTCCAGGTGTATAACATATATATATATATATAGTAAAGCTTTAAAGAGACCTATTTCTTAAGCTGAGCAGCTGACCTACCTGAGGGCAATGCTCTCTCTCTTCAAAACCTTAGTATTTTTTGCCAAAAGGCCCAGATTTGAGTAAAGGGGAGCGCCGGGAGCGCAAGATCCGGGCATAAGGGCTGCAGTCTGTTGAGCTTTGGCAGGTTGGTGTTCGGGGAAGTAAGTTATGAAGAAATGGTTTCTTCCCTGGAGGCTGCTGGTTTGGTTGCTGGTTTTCCTGGTTGGCACCAACACGCTTTTTGGTAGAAGCCTGGCCTTGGAGTTTCAGCACAGTGTGATACTGCTCTGCGATGCATGCTGCCTTCTTCCGAAGGTCCAGTTTTACTAGCATCATGTTATTCTGCAGCTCAGCCAGGGTCTGATCCTAAGGAAGATCAACAGAATTACAGAAAACATTTCTGTCTGATCTGTAGAGAAACAAAAGGGCACTAAAACTGCTTTTTACAAAGATTAGCTCTGTATGGTCAGAGCTTTTAATTGAATAGGGGGGTGTTTTCTTTAAGCCCTAAACAAACAGCACCGAATAGAAGGACCTTTTCTAACACATCAGGTGGTATGAGCTTAAATAATTTTATTTAACCTCCAAGAGCCTCAGTTCTTGGGTATAAAATTAGTCTAGGATGTATTTTTTTTTTTAACATTTCAATCAGGGTGTATTTACTGATGACAATGTCATAGCTTAATTATTAGTGTTTTGTTTTACAATGGTTTTTTACAATCTAAGCAGGGATAAAATATAATAGTATCTACCTCCTATGGTACTTACAACAGAATAAGCCTATGTAAATGACTTAGAATAACACCTTGTACTTAGGTTTTGGGGGTGGTGTAAAATTTAGCTTCTTTCATATATACTCTGAAGGGTGGAAGAAATTCGTATTTAAATTTTTTTAATTGGAATTCAGATTTAAAATGTGAATAATATTTTTATTTTAATATAATTTTGTGTCATAGAAACCATATAAGTAAAAAAGTGTAAGATTACATAGATGATTATATTACAGAAAGGAGAAAAAACTACTAGTGTCTGAATATTGCATAGTTCCAGGTGTATAACATATATATATATATATAGTAAAGCTTTAAAGAGACCTATTTCTTAAGCTGAGCAGCTGACCTACCTGAGGGCAATGCTCTCTCTCTTCAAAACCTTAGTATTTTTTGCCAAAAGGCCCAGATTTGAGTAAAGGGGAGCGCCGGGAGCGCAAGATCCGGGCATAAGGGCTGCAGTCTGTTGAGCTTTGGCAGGTTGGTGTTCGGGGAAGTAAGTTATGAAGAAATGGTTTCTTCCCTGGAGGCTGCTGGTTTGGTTGCTGGTTTTCCTGGTTGGCACCAACACGCTTTTTGGTAGAAGCCTGGCCTTGGAGTTTCAGCACAGTGTGATACTGCTCTGCGATGCATGCTGCCTTCTTCCGAAGGTCCAGTTTTACTAGCATCATGTTATTCTGCAGCTCAGCCAGGGTCTGATCCTAAGGAAGATCAACAGAATTACAGAAAACATTTCTGTCTGATCTGTAGAGAAACAAAAGGGCACTAAAACTGCTTTTTACAAAGATTAGCTCTGTATGGTCAGAGCTTTTAATTGAATAGGGGGGTGTTTTCTTTAAGCCCTAAACAAACAGCACCGAATAGAAGGACCTTTTCTAACACATCAGGTGGTATGAGCTTAAATAATTTTATTTAACCTCCAAGAGCCTCAGTTCTTGGGTATAAAATTAGTCTAGGATGTATTTTTTTTTTTAACATTTCAATCAGGGTGTATTTACTGATGACAATGTCATAGCTTAATTATTAGTGTTTTGTTTTACAATGGTTTTTTACAATCTAAGCAGGGATAAAATATAATAGTATCTACCTCCTATGGTACTTACAACAGAATAAGCCTATGTAAATGACTTAGCATAACACCTTGTACTTAGTGAGTGGTTATTTTGGAAGGAAGATCGTAAGATTAGGCTACAAATCTTTAGCTTTCTCTTTCTCATATATACTCTGAAGTGGGCTGTGGGAGAAAGTGATACATAGGCTGTCCCAACCTGTTTGATTAAGATGTCATCACAAGTGGCCAAGGCTTGGCGAAGTTTTCCAGCTCCAGTACTATGGCAACAGGCTCTTTCTGCTGATTGGAGAGACTCACCAAGTTTCTGAAGCTCTGTCCGCAGCAGCCTTATATTCTGAAAAAGGAAGAACAAGAACCAAATTGTGGCCAAGATCGACAAGTGATCGGGAGAAGTCAAAGAACCATTTGAAGAGAAGTAAAATTAGAAAGGCTAGCATATAAATGCAGCAGCCACTCTCCATGATGGCAAAGAAAGCATCCTGTCCTCATGTGAACTAGGGATACAGTGCTGGAAATTGCCTTAGGTAAAAGCTTTGGTAACAGAGGTAATTTACCTTCTGGCCCTCCTCTAACTTCTTGTCCACATCAACAATGAAGGGCTTGGCAGAGGGCGGTGGTTCTAACATTTTCTGATACTTCTGCAGCTCTATGGGAAGGAAAACAATAACCTCATATGTGTAAGCTTTCTAGCCTTGGACTTACCTCTTTAACTGAATTAACAGTAGCTTGAAGAAGACAAAGCAAGTGAGGTCATTTGCCTCTTAGGACTAAAAGTCACGGGATGTAGCCTGGAATTGAAATTATGTTGGAGCTGGCCCAGAAGGCCCAAGTTTGAAGAGCAGCTCTTTCCTGAAACACTGTAATGCTTCCTGTCCTCTCCTTCCTCACCTTCAGTGGTGGACTTTAGCTCTGCTCTGCATTGTTCCAGTTTAGCTTTAACCTCCTGGAGTGGCTGAGTGGAGACAGAAGCCAACCTTTGTGACCGCCTTAGGGACAGTTCAGACCCTGATGGTTGATGGGCCTCTTGCTGCTGTTTGGCTTCCTGCAAGAGAGCTTCTGATGAACAATCAGGGTGTATTTACTGATGACAATGTCATTAATTATTAGTGTTTTGTTTTACAATGGTTTATTACAATCTAAGCAGGGATAAAATATAATAGTATCTACCTCCTATGGTACTTACAACAGAATAAGCCTATGTAAATGACTTAGCATAACACCTTGTACTTAGTGAGTGGTTATTTTGGAAGGAAGATCGTAAGATTAGGCTACAAATCTTTAGCTTTCTCTTTCTCATATATACTCTGAAGTGGGCTGTGGGAGAAAGTGATACATAGGCTGTCCCAACCTGTTTGATTAAGATGTCATCACAAGTGGCCAAGGCTTGGCGAAGTTTTCCAGCTCCAGTACTATGGCAACAGGCTCTTTCTGCTGATTGGAGAGACTCACCAAGTTTCTGAAGCTCTGTCCGCAGCAGCCTTATATTCTGAAAAAGGAAGAACAAGAACCAAATTGTGGCCAAGATCGACAAGTGATCGGGAGAAGTCAAAGAACCATTTGAAGAGAAGTAAAATTAGAAAGGCTAGCATATAAATGCAGCAGCCACTCTCCATGATGGCAAAGAAAGCATCCTGTCCTCATGTGAACTAGGGATACAGTGCTGGAAATTGCCTTAGGTAAAAGCTTTGGTAACAGAGGTAATTTACCTTCTGGCCCTCCTCTAACTTCTTGTCCACATCAACAATGAAGGGCTTGGCAGAGGGCGGTGGTTCTAACATTTTCTGATACTTCTGCAGCTCTATGGGAAGGAAAACAATAACCTCATATGTGTAAGCTTTCTAGCCTTGGACTTACCTCTTTAACTGAATTAACAGTAGCTTGCAGAAAACAAAACAAGTGAGGTCATGTGCCTCTTAGGACTAAAAGTCACGGGGATGTAGCCTGGAATTGAAATTATGTTGGAGCTGGCCCAGAAGGCCCAAGTTTGAAGAGCAGCTCTTTCCTGAAACACTGTAATGCTTCCTGTCCTCTCCTTCCTCACCTTCAGTGGTGGACTTTAGCTCTGCTCTGCATTGTTCCAGTTTAGCTTTAACCTCCTGGAGTGGCTGAGTGGAGACAGAAGCCAACCTTTGTGACCGCCTTAGGGACAGTTCAGACCCTGATGGTTGATGGGCCTCTTGCTGCTGTTTGGCTTCCTGCAAGAGAGCTTCTAGCTCTTCAATCTTCTCATCCCGCTCCTAAGAGGGAAGCAGAGAACACAATTCTGTTCAGAGTCAGACAAATCCTGCAGGAATAGATGACTGAAGAATGAACAAGGATTCCCCTGATACATGGACCTCAAAAGCCTATTTAAACTGTTAGCACTTAACAGCATTTCTTGGCCAATCAAACTCTAAATCAATGCATCAAACATAGACTGACATATACAAAGCACTAAGGAGATGAGAGAAAGGTGAATTACATATTCCTGCCCCTATGAGAGTTCATATAATATATCTCAGGCAAGCTAGCAATGGAAATCTGAGCAGCCAGTTGGAACTGGGTCAGGACAACTCACCTTAAGTTCTTCTTGGTAAAAACTTGTCAGTGACTCCTTGAGGATTGTTAGTTTCTCTTCATACATTTCCTCTAGTAGTTCCTTCTGGGTGTCCAAGTGTTCACTATCAGAGGAGAAAAGAAACCAGTGCAGATTCTGAGGAGTGAGCTTAGACCTTGAGGCACTACTCTGTCTTAGTCTCGACTTCCCACCTTCATGGAGTCTAGGGGACAGAACAAGAGGGGTTACCCCAATGATACCTGCACCACTGTTCCCGTTGTTGCATCTGCTCCACCATCTCATTGCAAATTTCATCACGAAGCTGCATCTCCAGCTTCAGCTTTTCCTGTCGTTCTTTCAAAAGCAGTGCTTTCATGGCTTCTACCACCTGTAGGAGCTCCTAGGAGGGACACAGGTAAGAGGTCATCAGAAGCCCATGTCCTAAAAGGGCACAGGCCCATCTGGGAGGTAGCATGGAAAATGCACAGCCATCAAGCTGCTGCACCAAAGCTTTTTTGTATTCTCACCTCTTTCCCATATGTGGAGATGTCAACTTCATTTTCAATGTCATCACCAAAGCCTGGGTCTGTCTTAGCTCCAGTCTCCAAGCTGGGAGATGCCCGCAGACTGTGTTCCTTGAGGAATGAGTGTATTGATGGAAGTCCCAGTTGCACAGGTGGAGCATGCACAAGCTAGTGAGTGGAAAAAATCTTAATTGAATCTATTACTAGTTCATAGTAGCTTCCTTAATTACAGGTACCAGCCCAAAATAAGCACAATCATTATACCTATAGCTTCTCACCTGGCTAGCAATGGCTGAGAACTTGGCCACATGAAGGGTCTCATCATAGGTAGACGCACAGGGATTCACATTGACAATCATGCAGGAGCGACCTCGGCCTGTGAAGAATCCTTGGAACACTCGAGTCAGCTTGCTGTCACGGAAGGGAACCAGGTTCTGCTTTGATCTGGTGGGGAATCAAAGAGAATGGAGCTGTGAGCGGAGCTCCAGTCCCTGGGGATATCCTAGCACCAGCCCCAGGGATGACCAGGAAATCTCTTTTCAATGGCTCCAGTCCATCCTGGCTTGTAGTAAAAAGCTTACCGGTTCTGCTGGTTTTGGCGCAGGGCAGCAATACAGCGGCCCAGGGTGTGCAGAGAAGTGTTAATGTTTCCTGCTTCCTTTAGCCGCTCACCACTCTTCTGATCTTTGCAGCGCTCTGAGCCAGCGAGATCACAGAGCGATAACCTTGAGTGATGGACAGGATCTGACATTAGGACCCCACATATATGCCCCACTATATGCCCTTCATATAGTTCTAAGGAGAGGAGACATGAAGGAACTCTGTACCCAAGGAAGGAGAACATGAACCTGATGGAAGTAATTCCTCTGAGGACTGCCTTGTCTCCTGCCCCAACTGCCATTTACAGCCCCAAAGCCCCACATGGAAAAACTTACTCGCTAATCTTGGGGATTATATCCCCTTCCCCCTGAAGGTGCAGGATCCGGATTGAGAAGATGCTATGACTAGAAGTTTTAAAAAAAGAGAAAAGTCACTGCATATCTTCTAGGACCAGGTGAAGGACTAATGTTTCTTGGAACAGGGTGAAAGGCTCATTAACCCACTAACCTGCGGCTGGAGTTCTGGTTCAGGTGAGTGCTGGCAAAGCTCTGGTTTTTACGACCCACTTTCAGGAGTTTCCAGGCCTCCTCGGCATCCTGAACATGAATCCAGTTGAGATCTGAGGGCAAGGAAAGAAGGGCATATGTAAGAGAGGAGCGCCTAGCTCCTCCTATTCTCTCCCAAGGTGCGCTCCAGAGTACATGCCAGCCTCCCTGCATTCCCATACCTCTTACGTAGGGATTGCCATTCTGATCCTCACACAGCCGCAGAGTCTGCCTCTTGCGCTGCTGGCTAGGTGGTTCTAACAGGTCATAGAGCAGTTCATTGTAGATCTCAAAGAAGGAGATCCAGACAGAGAAGCGAAGATCTGTGGGGACACTTACAGGCGCAGTGTCTGGCTGTGCCCATCGGTGACTCATTTCTGAGGAAGAAACCAAAACCCAGAACATCAACTCAAGGGTAGTTCATCTCTCCTTTGGCCTTCAGGGGCCTCAGAAAGTGGAACTTGGGTTGCAACCTCTGGTCTGTATCCCTGGAAGTTTCGGGAAGCAGTGAATGGGTTCCTATTGTTACCTGGCACAGAGCCCAGTCATGGTACATACCATCCAGCTGGCTACTGCTGGGAAACTGACTGCTGGAGGAGAGCCCCGCAATGCCACTGTCAGAGCTGATGCTGGTACCCATCCGACTGTCAATGTAGACGCTCTTCTTCAAGGAGGTAGACAGCTCCTCCTGGAGGGGTCCAGGGATAAGATAAGCACAAAACTTGCTGGACATCTGTTCCCTATTCCTGCCTGTGTGAGCACCAACACTTTACCTCTTGGAGGCCTCCATTTAGCAGGGCCAGTTTCTTCAATTCCTCCTGCCGGATCTGCTTGCTGTCTAGCCACATTACCTCATTGGAGAACAGGGGCTTCAGATCAGGTGTTGGATGAAGTTGGCCTTGGAGGCTATTGAAGATCAGAGCCAGGGACCGGGGCAGGATCCCACCATCCTTGATGGTACCTGGGTGCATGTGAAAGGTGGACACTTACAGCAAGTGCCGTTCAACTCAGAGCAGCAAAAGGCAAAGACAATCAACAGTTCTGTGAGGCTTACTACTCACCTTGAATTGTGTAGGTTTTCCCTGAGTTGGTGACTCCATATGTATAAATGAGCCAGTTCTGTCCTTTAAGTACATCCTTAACCATCTCCTTCACAGTCAGGTTGAAGAAAGATGCCTGACTCACTTCTGGTCCAAAGATCTAGGGACAGACCCAATTTCTCAGAGGCTCATCCTTCACCTCCCTCTTTTCTCTGTGCAGAGCAATACATTCCTCCCTGGAGGGGTGGCCCCGGAAACTATTCAAGCAACTTCTTCCTGCAGTGCTGCAGCTGTTGTCTAAATACTCTCAGCCAGTCCATCTTCTATCCAAATCAACAAATACTCACAGAATGCTATCCACTAACTCCAATGTTGCACACAAAATGCAGGAATATAATGGTCATAAGCATGGGCTTGGTAGATAGCTAGATCTAGATTCAAGTCCTGTCTCTAAGCTAGCAATGGCCTCAGAAAGTGGAACTTGGGTTGCAACCTCTGGTCTGTATCCCTGGAAGTTTCGGGAAGCAGTGAATGGGTTCCTATTGTTACCTGGCACAGAGCCCAGTCATGGTACATACCATCCAGCTGGCTACTGCTGGGAAACTGACTGCTGGAGGAGAGCCCCGCAATGCCACTGTCAGAGCTGATGCTGGTACCCATCCGACTGTCAATGTAGACGCTCTTCTTCAAGGAGGTAGACAGCTCCTCCTGGAGGGGTCCAGGGATAAGATAAGCACAAAACTTGCTGGACATCTGTTCCCTATTCCTGCCTGTGTGAGCACCAACACTTTACCTCTTGGAGGCCTCCATTTAGCAGGGCCAGTTTCTTCAATTCCTCCTGCCGGATCTGCTTGCTGTCTAGCCACATTACCTCATTGGAGAACAGGGGCTTCAGATCAGGTGTTGGATGAAGTTGGCCTTGGAGGCTATTGAAGATCAGAGCCAGGGACCGGGGCAGGATCCCACCATCCTTGATGGTACCTGGGTGCATGTGAAAGGTGGACACTTACAGCAAGTGCCGTTCAACTCAGAGCAGCAAAAGGCAAAGACAATCAACAGTTCTGTGAGGCTTACTACTCACCTTGAATTGTGTAGGTTTTCCCTGAGTTGGTGACTCCATATGTATAAATGAGCCAGTTCTGTCCTTTAAGTACATCCTTAACCATCTCCTTCACAGTCAGGTTGAAGAAAGATGCCTGACTCACTTCTGGTCCAAAGATCTAGGGACAGACCCAATTTCTCAGAGGCTCATCCTTCACCTCCCTCTTTTCTCTGTGCAGAGCAATACATTCCTCCCTGGAGGGGTGGCCCCGGAAACTATTCAAGCAACTTCTTCCTGCAGTGCTGCAGCTGTTGTCTAAATACTCTCAGCCAGTCCATCTTCTATCCAAATCAACAAATACTCACAGAATGCTATCCACTAACTCCAATGTTGCACACAAAATGCAGGAATATAATGGTCATAAGCATGGGCTTGGTAGATAGCTAGATCTAGATTCAAGTCCTGTCTCTACCAATGACTAGCTACATGGCCTCAGTAACATTATATTCATATAAGGATAAGGATACTGTGACTCACAATATCACAATTTCTCTTACTGGGAAAACAGGGACAGTGATGATAGTAACAACAGCTGTTGGGAAGTAATGCACACAAAGTACTTGACACACTGACAACACATAATGTTTCCCAAAGCTGTAGACATGCATATACAAGGGACTTGGTCAAGTAAAATGTCTTCCTTCAAAAGAGGGAATAAAGTTGTCCCTACATGTTGGTCCCTTGTTCATACATCAGTAACCCCATACCTGGGAAAAGGTGAATCTATGAGTAGCCTGTCCAATTCCTCGCTCGTTGCTCTTCTGGGCAAAAGAGTCCTTGGGTGCCTGAAGGGCAAGGGTCTCCATATTCTCAATACGGACACAACCCTGAGATGGGAGAAACAGTTGTCACCAAAGGAAACATTCCTGGGAACCTCTGCTTTACTGTACCATTCCATCTTGAATCCTCCCTCCTCAAGAAACTTACCTGATCCTCCTGTCGTTCTAACTCTGAAGGTAACAAGGGCCTAACCCTCAGGTATACTTTCACTTTCTCTGTACCATCTTCAGATGGAACCTGTGGTAGAATTCCAGGCCAGAGTCACAGATTAATCTCAGCAGTTACTTCTGAGTAGGTGGGCAAATACAGCATATTTCCTGGGCATCATGCTAACATTATCCCATTCCACCTCAAATGGCTCTGCTGTTAACTGGTTCCAAAATCATTCAAACCCACATGAAGTTTTTCAGTACTTAATCACCATTCCTTGTCTCTTCAGTACCCTGAAAACTCACAGATTAGCTGCATCAGAACTGGCCAACTGGTATGAAAATCAGTGGGCGATATTATAGCAAATCACAGTAGCTGAGCACCTTGTGTGCATGCTCAGTCACTTCAGTTGCGTCTGACTCTTCGCGATCCTATGGACCATAGGCCACCAGGCTCCTCTGTTCATGGGATTCTCCAGGCAAGAATACTGGAGGGGGGACTCTTCCTACCAGCGGACCAGCTATAATGGTCATAAGCATGGGCTTGGTAGATAGCTAGATCTAGATTCAAGTCCTGTCTCTACCAATAGCTACATGGCCTCAGTAACATTATATTCATATAAGGATAAGGATACTGTGACTCACAATATCACAATTTCTCTTACTGGGAAAACAGGGACAGTGATGATAGTAACAACAGCTGTTGGGAAGTAATGCACACAAAGTACTTGACACACTGACAACACATAATGTTTCCCAAAGCTGTAGACATGCATATACAAGGGACTTGGTCAAGTAAAATGTCTTCCTTCAAAAGAGGGAATAAAGTTGTCCCTACATGTTGGTCCCTTGTTCATACATCAGTAACCCCATACCTGGGAAAAGGTGAATCTATGAGTAGCCTGTCCAATTCCTCGCTCGTTGCTCTTCTGGGCAAAAGAGTCCTTGGGTGCCTGAAGGGCAAGGGTCTCCATATTCTCAATACGGACACAACCCTGAGATGGGAGAAACAGTTGTCACCAAAGGAAACATTCCTGGGAACCTCTGCTTTACTGTACCATTCCATCTTGAATCCTCCCTCCTCAAGAAACTTACCTGATCCTCCTGTCGTTCTAACTCTGAAGGTAACAAGGGCCTAACCCTCAGGTATACTTTCACTTTCTCTGTACCATCTTCAGATGGAACCTGTGGTAGAATTCCAGGCCAGAGTCACAGATTAATCTCAGCAGTTACTTCTGAGTAGGTGGGCAAATACAGCATATTTCCTGGGCATCATGCTAACATTATCCCATTCCACCTCAAATGGCTCTGCTGTTAACTGGTTCCAAAATCATTCAAACCCACATGAAGTTTTTCAGTACTTAATCACCATTCCTTGTCTCTTCAGTACCCTGAAAACTCACAGATTAGCTGCATCAGAACTGGCCAACTGGTATGAAAATCAGTGGGCGATATTATAGCAAATCACAGTAGCTGAGCACCTTGTGTGCATGCTCAGTCACTTCAGTTGCGTCTGACTCTTCGCGATCCTATGGACCATAGGCCACCAGGCTCCTCTGTTCATGGGATTCTCCAGGCAAGAATACTGGAGTGGGTCGCCAGGATCTCCAGGGGATCTTCCTAGCCCAGGGACTGAATCCATGTCTCTTATGTCTAGCACCACCTAGGAAGCCCTAATTAAGCTACCTTGGAAGCAGATATACTTGAATAAATGAGTCCCAATTTCATCATTCAGTAACTATGAGATCTTTAAAAATCACGCCCAACATGGTCATTCAACAAATATTTACAGAGGTCTACTCTGGCCTAGAAATTCTAAGAGGCTCTGGTAGTCCACAGTGAATGTTAACAAGGCTCCTGCTCTCATGAAACTTGTACAAAAGAGGAGACTTCTGAGTAGAGCTGTTTTCAACTATGGTCATTTCCCTTTCAAGGGACATTTAGTAATGTCAGGACAGGGTTCCTCGTTGTCACAAATGGGAAGGAGCTACTGACATCTAGTGGGTAGAGGCCAGGAATGCTGCTTAACATCTTACAATGCACACACAGGACAGCCCCCTGAAACAAAGAACTATCTGGCTCCAAGCATCAATAATGCCGCAATTGAGAAACCTCAGCTCAGCAGAAAGAAAGGCTCCTTAGAAGGAAGATATGGTTGATATTAAAACCTGACCATACATTCCACCTATCTAATGGTGATATGACCTTGTACAAATTAATGAAGATGTCTGGGCCTCATGGGGAAGGAGAGACAACCATCGCCTTCCCTCATAGGATAAGCCGAGACTATGCATTTGAGGATGCTTCATTAATGCAATGCAATTAATAGTTTTCTCATGGACACACAACTGTACATTATTTACATGTCGTGCTCTTAATTTTGAATGGACTTCTCAAACTCTAGGATTGCTGGTATTTTACTGCAAGCTACTCTGCATGGACAGTAGGCTGATGATATCGCTTCAGTCCCAAAGCGTCTCTTAACTCCTTTACCTGCTTGTCTTCCAGGGAGGTAGAGATGACAGAGCAGTCCGACAGCAGGTCCTTGCGTACCACAGACCCCAGATCTGCAGCCGTGGACTCAAACATGGGGGAGACTACGACCTCCTCATCGGACAACAAGCCAGCTGGTGGAGAAAGGATCCCTTGCGACATGTCAGCAGGGGCAGTTTAGGTCTAAAAAACAGACAAGAGCAGGTAGGGAGAACCTTAAGGGATAAAAAGGGTTGAAAAATTCAGCCCCCTTTCTAGGTAAGAAACAATTCCCTGGCCCCAGGACAATCTAGTCTCGGTGCCTGAATTACTACTCCCTTTTCCCTTCAACTACCAACAAACAGCAAGGAAATGAGAGAAAGAACTAATCATTTAATCCAATCTGAGGCAGCATTTCGGATCGCGAACAGGAATGAACAGATATCCTACTCCGAAAACTTAAGGCCAGACTCCAAGCAAGGAGGCCTCCCTCCGCGGTGTCAGTAGCCCTAGGCTCATTCTCCAACCTCGCCCTCAGGCCCACAGTGAGGACAGAGTTATTCAGAGAAACAGAAATGGCTGCAGTTCCGCTTTCTGAACGCCTAATTCGCCAGGGCAAAGGTGCCCCAGCTGAGCTAAAGTACAGCCGCACACTCACCCGAAGACGCCACACTTCTCCGACGGTACCAGCTCACACCCCACAGCCGAACCTAGGCTTTCAAAGCCAGAGAGCACAACTCCGCCCACGAGGCGCACCTTTGTTAATGATACAATGTTTTAAATTACGCGCTGCGTTCGTTCGGCCAATCAGATAGCGAAGCCTGCACCTACCAATCAGCGCAAGGTGGCGGGCAAGACCGGGAAACCGTTTGCTCGGCCTTGACATCTCTTTGGTAATGTGGGGCCGGTTACCAACTCACAGTTTGGAGCCGGGTCCACCGGAACTCTGGTTTATTAGTTTTTATTGAACCATAGGCCTTTGGTTTTTAAGAAGCCTAAAGGAAATCCTTAGGCTTCAGCCGCCACCCTCTGTTCTTTCACGCATTCCTTCCCCGGAACTCACAAGAAACCCGATTTAGAGCGCCAGTTCATCCAGCGGTGGGGAGATGACTGCATTTCCCAGAATGCACCGCGAATAAGCTCTGGAACTCTACTTCCCAGAATTCCACGGGTTTCAGTTCTGCTTTAAGCTCTTCCTTCGCGGGTTGGAGACGTCAGGGCGAAGATGGCGACCGGAACGGGCAGTAAGTATTTGCGTTGCTCTTTTGTGAAAGATGTTTGTAGAACCAAGGCCAGGCAACAGACATGTCCCTCTCTTAGGGATTAGGAGCAGTGATTTTATCTGAGCACCCAGGGCCATTGGAGACCTACGCTCGAGCTGTGCTGTGAAGGCCAGCGGTTGGGGTTTGAGGGCCCAGAAGCGTGAAGTCTTGTGTTTCAGTAAGGCCGAGGAGTTTTTTTGTGTTTAAATTTGTACGGATGTATGTATGTATTTACTTATTGGCTGCGCTGGGTCTTCGTCGCTCCCCATGGGCCTTCTTTAGTTGTGGTGTGCAAGGCCGGGGAGTTTTGACTGAAGCAACTTAGCGAGTCCTTGTTTGTTAGTCAGCTCTGCGGGGGGAGCGGGGGAGCACGGGGGCCGGGGGAGAAAGGTGCCTTAGACGCTCCGGCATGCCTACGGAGATGTTGTGAGGAGTGGCCGGCTAGGAATGTTTGTGAGGCCTGTACTCAGGAATAGAGTCTCTTAATCGTGAGCTTTTTCTGCCACTGGGGAAAAGTTGCGTATCTCGGACATTTTCGTTTCAGATGAAAAGCCTGTAAGGGCAGTGGGTGTTACTGAGGGTAAACAATGTTTTAAATTACGCGCTGCGTTCGTTCGGCCAATCAGATAGCGAAGCCTGCACCTACCAATCAGCGCAAGGTGGCGGGCAAGACCGGGAAACCGTTTGCTCGGCCTTGACATCTCTTTGGTAATGTGGGGCCGGTTACCAACTCACAGTTTGGAGCCGGGTCCACCGGAACTCTGGTTTATTAGTTTTTATTGAACCATAGGCCTTTGGTTTTTAAGAAGCCTAAAGGAAATCCTTAGGCTTCAGCCGCCACCCTCTGTTCTTTCACGCATTCCTTCCCCGGAACTCACAAGAAACCCGATTTAGAGCGCCAGTTCATCCAGCGGTGGGGAGATGACTGCATTTCCCAGAATGCACCGCGAATAAGCTCTGGAACTCTACTTCCCAGAATTCCACGGGTTTCAGTTCTGCTTTAAGCTCTTCCTTCGCGGGTTGGAGACGTCGGGGCGAAGATGGCGACCGGAACGGGCAGTAAGTATTTGCGTTGCTCTTTTGTGAAAGATGTTTGTAGAACCAAGGCCAGGCAACAGACATGTCCCTCTCTTAGGGATTAGGAGCAGTGATTTTATCTGAGCACCCAGGGCCATTGGAGACCTACGCTCGAGCTGTGCTGTGAAGGCCAGCGGTTGGGGTTTGAGGGCCCAGAAGCGTGAAGTCTTGTGTTTCAGTAAGGCCGAGGAGTTTTTTTGTGTTTAAATTTGTACGGATGTATGTATGTATTTACTTATTGGCTGCGCTGGGTCTTCGTCGCTCCCCATGGGCCTTCTTTAGTTGTGGTGTGCAAGGCCGGGGAGTTTTGACTGAAGCAACTTAGCGAGTCCTTGTTTGTTAGTCAGCTCTGCGGGGGGAGCGGGGGAGCACGGGGGCCGGGGGAGAAAGGTGCCTTAGACGCTCCGGCATGCCTACGGAGATGTTGTGAGGAGTGGCCGGCTAGGAATGTTTGTGAGGCCTGTACTCAGGAATAGAGTCTCTTAATCGTGAGCTTTTTCTGCCACTGGGGAAAAGTTGCGTATCTCGGACATTTTCCCGTTTCAGAGACTGAAAAGGCCTTTTGAGGCGTTACAGCTAAAGGGCAGTGGGTGTTACTGAGGGAAGTAAACAAGTTTATGCTAAGAAGGAGGCGGGACAGTTACCGGGTGTGGCGGGTGGGCCGCTCGGAATCCTGGGAAATAAGCCTTGGGATCCACAGTGAAATAAAGCATTCTTTTCTTTGGCGGGGCGGGCGGTTGGTGGTTGATCTTGGAACCCGCGACCTTTGCAGTGAAAAGGCGGTCATAACCACTGGACCGCCAAGGAAGTCCCTGGAATAAAGCATTCTTAAAACTTGTTTTGAGACTTACCTGGCGGTCCGGTGGCTAAGACCTCACACTCCCAATGCTGGGAGGGCAGTGTTCGATCCGTGGTCAGGGATCCCATATACTGCCACTAAGACCTGGATCATCCAAATAAAAAAAAATAAAAATAAAAATAATCTCATAAAAAAACTGTTGTTTTTTGGGGAGGGGGAGAACTGCCCTAAATTAATATTTTTTGATATAGCAGAATAACCGTGGCATTTGGAGCAAAAAACGTTTCGCCAAATTCTCAGGTGCAGTTCTCATGCAATTAATAGGCACCATACTAGTGATGATGTTACTAGGAAGGTGAAAATCAAGATTTGGTGATAGTGGCTCATTTTGTGCTTACAGGTTGGGACATTTTCTGTTAGGCTTTTAGTCCTCCCATTTAGGCTTAGAATTAGTGTTTCAGTGGTTGTTTCTAAATCTTCTCTCTTTTCAGAACATAAGCTGCTGAGTACTGGCCCCACAGAGCCATGGTCCATCCGGGAGAAGTTGTGTTTAGCGTCTTCTGTCATGAGGAGTGGAGATCAAAATTGGTACAGTATCTAGGATGTCTGATTTCTTGGGTATTAGAAACCGTTAGGAATCATATATGTATATACTGGTAGATTCTAATCAGTTCAATTCAGTGGCTCAGTTGTGTCCGACTTTTTGCGACCCCATGGACTGCGGCACGCCAGACTTCCCTGTCCTTCACTATTCTCCCGGAGCTTGCTCAAACTCATGTCCATTGACTCAGCGGTGCCATCCAACCATCTCATCCTCTGTCCCCTTCGCCTTTTGCCTTCTCTATTTTTCCCAATATCACGGTCTTTTCCAGTGAGTCATCTCTTCGCATCAGGTGGCCGGAGTACTGGAGCTTCAGTTTCAGCATCAGTCCTTCCACTGAATTCAGGGTTGATTTCCTTTAGGATTTGACTGGTTTGATCTCCTTGCTGTCCAAGGGACTCTCAAGAGTTTTCTCTAACACCACAGTTCGAAGGCATCAGTTCTTTGGCCCTCTGCCTTCTTTATGTCCAGCTCTCACATCCATACATGATTACTGGAAAAACCATAGCTTTGACTATAAGGACTTGTGTTGGCAAAGTGATGTCTCTTCATTAAGAGGCTCTTTAGTTCCTCTTTGCTTTCTGCCCTCAGGGTGGTGTCATCTGCATTCCTGAGGTTATTGATATTTCTCTTGGCAATCTTTTTTTTTTTTTTCTCCTGGCAGTCTTGATTCCAGCTTGTGCTTCATCCATACAGGCATTTCACATGATATACTTTGCATATAACTTAAATTATCAGGGTGACATTGTACAGCCTTGACGTATTCCTTTGTCAGTTTGTAACCAGTCCACTGTTGCATGTCTGGTTCTGACTATTGCTTCTTGTTCTGCTTACAGATTTTGTAGGAGGCAGGTATGATGGTCGGGTATTCCTATCTCTTTCAGAATTTTCCATAGTTTATTGTGATCAACACAAAGGCTTTAGTATAGTCAGTGAAGCAGATGTTTTTATGAAATTCCTTTGCTCTTTATGATCCAGAGGTGCTTGGTAATTTGATCCCTGGTTCCTCTGCCTTTTCTAAATTAAGCATGTACATCTGGAAGTTCTCAGTTCATGTACTGTTGACGCCTAGCTTGGAGGATTTTAAGCATTACTTTGCTAGCGTGTGAAATGAGTGCAAAGGTTAGCTATTTAACAGCTTTCTTGAGATATAATTTACATGCCAATTAATCAATTTAAATTGACTCAGTATATTCACAGAATTTACTATATATATGTTATAGGACCATCACTAGAGTCTTAATTTTAGAACATTTTAAATATTCTTGAAAGAAACTTCTTACACCTTAAGCAGTCACTCTACAATCTCCTTTTTACATCTCTTAACATCTCTTCTTCCCCAACCAGACACTCTTCTACTTTTTGGTTCTCTCTAATTTATTCTGGACATTTCATAAAAATGGAATCATATACTTTGTGGTCCTCTGTGACTGGCTTCTTTCACTTACCATAATGCTTCTCAAGGTTCGTGTTGGAGTATGTATCAGGATGTTTTTTTTCTATCAGTACTTTATTCTTTGTTTTGATAAAACTGTAGTTCCTTGTATGGGTAATACCACATTTTGTTTATTCATTTGTCAGTTGGTGAACATTTGGGTTGTTTCTGCTTTTCTGACTATTAATGCAGCTGTAAACATTGGTGTACAAGGTTTTATGCAGACATGTTTTCAGTCTTCTTGAAAGAGTGGAATTGCTAGATCATATTATAACTCTTATATTTAACTTTCTGAGGAATTTCCAGACTGAAAAGCCACACCATTTTACATTTTCACAAGCAATAAATGAGGGGCCCTGTTTTTTCTGCGTGCTTGACAACATTTAGTCTTTTTGGTTACAGCTATACTGCTGAGTATGAAATGGTATCATATTATTGTGGTTTTGATTTGCATTCTCTGATGACCATTGTTGGTGAGCATCTTTTCATTGTCCTTTTTAGCCATTTGTTGGAGAAGGAAATAGCAACCCAGTATTCTTGCCTGGAAAATCCCATGGATGGAAAAGCCTGGCAGGCTACAGTCTGTGGGGTTGCAAAGAGTCAGACACGACTGAGCATGTAACACTTAGCCATTTGTATGTCTTTTTTTTGTAGAAATGTCTGCTCATATCCCTTGAATTATTTCTGTTACTGAGTTTTAAGAATTCTTTATATATTCAGGACACAAATCCCTTGTTAGGTAACTGATTTACAGTATTTTACCTGTTTTGTATATTGTCTTTCTTTGGGATTGTTGATATCTCTTGTTATTGTCTACAACAAAAACATTTTTAGTTCTGATATGTCTAGTTTATTTTTCTCTTCTGTTGCTTGTGCTTTTGGTGTCATAGCTAAGAAGCTATGTCTATATTTTCTCCTAAGAGCTTTTAACGCTTCATGTTTAAATATTTGATCCATTTTGAGTTAATTTTGTGTAGGTTGTCAGGCAGAAGACCCTTTGCATGAGGTATGCAGCTGTACCAGAAATCACTATTTGTTAGAAAGATTATTCTTTCCCATAACTTTGTGGTCCTCTGTGACTGGCTTCTTTCACTTACCATAATGCTTCTCAAGGTTCGTGTTGGAGTATGTATCAGGATGTTTTTTTTCTATCAGTACTTTATTCTTTGTTTTGATAAAACTGTAGTTCCTTGTATGGGTAATACCACATTTTGTTTATTCATTTGTCAGTTGGTGAACATTTGGGTTGTTTCTGCTTTTCTGACTATTAATGCAGCTGTAAACATTGGTGTACAAGGTTTTATGCAGACATGTTTTCAGTCTTCTTGAAAGAGTGGAATTGCTAGATCATATTATAACTCTTATATTTAACTTTCTGAGGAATTTCCAGACTGAAAAGCCACACCATTTTACATTTTCACAAGCAATAAATGAGGGGCCCTGTTTTTTCTGCGTGCTTGACAACATTTAGTCTTTTTGGTTACAGCTATACTGCTGAGTATGAAATGGTATCATATTATTGTGGTTTTGATTTGCATTCTCTGATGACCATTGTTGGTGAGCATCTTTTCATTGTCCTTTTTAGCCATTTGTTGGAGAAGGAAATAGCAACCCAGTATTCTTGCCTGGAAAATCCCATGGATGGAAAAGCCTGGCAGGCTACAGTCTGTGGGGTTGCAAAGAGTCAGACACGACTGAGCATGTAACACTTAGCCATTTGTATGTCTTTTTTTTGTAGAAATGTCTGCTCATATCCCTTGAATTATTTCTGTTACTGAGTTTTAAGAATTCTTTATATATTCAGGACACAAATCCCTTGTTAGGTAACTGATTTACAGTATTTTACCTGTTTTGTATATTGTCTTTCTTTGGGATTGTTGATATCTCTTGTTATTGTCTACAACAAAAACATTTTTAGTTCTGATATGTCTAGTTTATTTTTCTCTTCTGTTGCTTGTGCTTTTGGTGTCATAGCTAAGAAGCTATGTCTATATTTTCTCCTAAGAGCTTTTAACGCTTCATGTTTAAATATTTGATCCATTTTGAGTTAATTTTTGTGTAGGTTGTCAGGCAGAAGACCCTTTGCATGAGGTATGCAGCTGTACCAGAAATCACTATTTGTTAGAAAGATTATTCTTTCCCTATTGAATTGTCTTGGCATTCATTATTTTTTTTAAATACCAGAAAGTAGGACTGTGTGTACTTTCCAGTCTTTTTTTTTCTACCAGGACATACTGTTTCATTTTTTAACATTTGTCCTTTTCTTCCCCTTTCTTTTTTTCTCCCAGGATCTAAGGATATCTTTTAATTGTCTTAAGAGTTCAAATTAGTTAACATACAAATTTGCATTTGTAGGGTGTATCTCTACTAGTCTAACCATTCAGTTAGTTTATCAAAGCACCATTTCTGATCACATGTAGCACGTCTACAATTCTGTGTATTTTTCTAATAAATTTTCAGAGGGGAAGCAAGGATACTCTAGGTAGCAGCTGTTCCTGAGCTAGTGAACACATGACAGAACGAATCACCTGATTTAATAAATCTCAGATTAAGCTTAAATATAACTCAAATACAAACTGAACTCATTTTTAAACAAAATATTAATATCAGGTAGATATTGAAATAGAATCCAGTCTGTATATTTTACTACAGTTTTATTTCAAAGATAAGTATAAGAACACTTAAGTAAAACTTTGAAATTTTAAATTCTATTTATGCTTTGGGGAAGTTCTTAAGTCATGAAGTTCAAAGTTCAAAATGGTACACATGTCTGTCTGTATCTTACCTCCCAAGGTTAGCGATTTCTTGTGTGTTTCTCTGCCATTAAATTTCTTTTAATGGCTTTTTTTTTTTTAATTTTTAATTTTTTTTTGGCCACTTCTGTTGGTCTTTCATTTGTCTATTTTCATCCATCTTTGTTCTTTGGCCTGTGCGGGCCTCCTATTGCAGTGGCCTCCCTTGTTGCAGAGCACTGACTCTCGGCGCATGCACTCCAGATCTCTGGCTCAGTAGTTGGACACATCAGTCCAGCCGCTCTGCGGTATGTGGGATCTTCCCAGGCCAGGGATCGAACCGGCACCCCTTGCACTGCAAGGCAGTGTCCTTACCCACTGGACCACCAGGGAAGCCCTGTCATTAAATTTTATGATCAAATATATATTTTCTTTTTCCATCCCTTTTTCTTAAACTTTTTAATTATTTGTTTATTTTTGACCCTGCTGGATCTTCGTTGCTGTGCACAGGCTTTCTCTTGCAGTGTGCCTTGTGGTGGCTTCTCTTATTGCAGCACCCGAGCTCTAAAGGCATGGGCATAGTTGCCTCATGGCAAATTGAATCTTCCCAGAATGGCGATTGAACCTGCGTCCCCTGAATTGGCAGGCAGATTCTTAACCACCAGTGAAGTCCCTTCTTCCTTCTGTTTAAACACAACTGGTCCCAGAGTAGGTATTCTTGCCTGGAAAACTACATGGATGGAGATCCCTGGTGGGCTACAGTCTATGGGGTCTCAAAGAGTTGGACACCTCTGAGCACTCACACACCCATGCAATGTGTAATATATAGTTTTTACTATTCTACAAAGTGAATAAAGATGTTTCTCAAAATAAACACAGCTGGTTGTATACTATGCAGATTGTTCTTTACCTTGGCATTGTCGCCTTTTTTTTCTTCAACTTAGTTTTGTTTTATAGGCCATTGTATATCTTTATATGAAGATCTAGCTCTTTTTTTTTTTTAAACAACTGCATGATACTGTTTTATGGATAGACCATAATTCTTTAAGTAGAACTCTATTGCTAGACAGGTGCTAATGTAAATACAGCCTTACATAGTCATGCATGAATTGTATCTAAGGCTGACTGAAAGTAGAATTATTGATTCAAAGAATATATAAGTTTAAAAATTAGGTAAGTATTTTAAGTTGCCCTACTCAGGTTTGTTTCAGTCTATACTCCCATTGGTAATATGTCATACCTTTTCTATGCCTTAGTTCGTAGAATGTGTTGTTACGTATCTTTGATCTTCTATATGTGTGTGTGTGTGTGTTGTGTGTATACATATTCTTTTTTTATTTGGCTGCACCAGGTCTTAGTTGCAGCATGTGTGATCTAGTTCCCTGACCAGAAATTGAACCCAAGCCCCCTGCATTGGGAGCTTGATGTCTTAGCCACTGGACCACCAGGGAATACTTTGAGGTGCATTCAAAAAAAAAACCCAAAAAACTGTGTTACTTGGCTTTATTTAATGTAGTATTTTTACATTAAGAGTTTTAAAATAACAGCTCATTTATCAAAAATGTTCTTTTATAGCTCCTGGATTTATGACTTAATTAGAAAGTTCTTCCTTAGTCTGAGGTTGTAAAATAATTTTCCTTTGATTTTTTTTTTTTCCCTAGTACTTTTGTGTACTGTTTTATTGGATCTGGAGGCTTTTTTGTTTAAAGAAAGGTGTAAATTATGGATCAGACTCTATTTTTTGCTGACAGTTTTCTATATAACAATGTTAAAGTAAATTTTTTTTATAAAAGAACTGTGAAACCATTATATCAACACAGAATTTAGCTTTTTTCTTTTTAATGTTGTGAAATACTGCAATCTCATAGAGAAGTTGGGAGAATAATATAGAGTGCCCACATATCTGTCACCTGGATTTAACAAATCCTAATGTTCTGTCATGTTTCCTTCAGGTCTTTTTAAAAAAACTTAAACACAGCTGGTTGTATACTATGCAGATTGTTCTTTACCTTGGCATTGTCGCCTTTTTTTTCTTCAACTTAGTTTTGTTTTATAGGCCATTGTATATCTTTATATGAAGATCTAGCTCTTTTTTTTTTTTAAACAACTGCATGATACTGTTTTATGGATAGACCATAATTCTTTAAGTAGAACTCTATTGCTAGACAGGTGCTAATGTAAATACAGCCTTACATAGTCATGCATGAATTGTATCTAAGGCTGACTGAAAGTAGAATTATTGATTCAAAGAATATATAAGTTTAAAAATTAGGTAAGTATTTTAAGTTGCCCTACTCAGGTTTGTTTCAGTCTATACTCCCATTGGTAATATGTCATACCTTTTCTATGCCTTAGTTCGTAGAATGTGTTGTTACGTATCTTTGATCTTCTATATGTGTGTGTGTGTGTGTTGTGTGTATACATATTCTTTTTTTATTTGGCTGCACCAGGTCTTAGTTGCAGCATGTGTGATCTAGTTCCCTGACCAGAAATTGAACCCAAGCCCCCTGCATTGGGAGCTTGATGTCTTAGCCACTGGACCACCAGGGAATACTTTGAGGTGCATTCAAAAAAAAACCCAAAAAACTGTGTTACTTGGCTTTATTTAATGTAGTATTTTTACATTAAGAGTTTTAAAATAACAGCTCATTTATCAAAAATGTTCTTTTATAGCTCCTGGATTTATGACTTAATTAGAAAGTTCTTCCTTAGTCTGAGGTTGTAAAATAATTTTCCTTTGATTTTTTTTTTTTCCCTAGTACTTTTGTGTACTGTTTTATTGGATCTGGAGGCTTTTTTGTTTAAAGAAAGGTGTAAATTATGGATCAGACTCTATTTTTTGCTGACAGTTTTCTATATAACAATGTTAAAGTAAATTTTTTTTATAAAAGAACTGTGAAACCATTATATCAACACAGAATTTAGCTTTTTTCTTTTTAATGTTGTGAAATACTGCAATCTCATAGAGAAGTTGGGAGAATAATATAGAGTGCCCACATATCTGTCACCTGGATTTAACAAATCCTAATGTTCTGTCATGTTTCCTTCAGGTCTTTTTAAAGAAATTGACACAGTTGAAAGCCCCTCCACAGTTTTTTTATTTTTTAAATTTTTGGCCTCTTTTATTTTTTGTTGTTGTTGTTTTTATTTATTTATTTTCATCCATCTTTATTCTTTGGCCTGTGTAGGCCTCCCATTGTAGTGGCCTCTCTTATTGCAGAGCACTAGCTCTGGGCGCACGCGCTTCAGAGTGCTGGCTCGGTTGTTGGACACACTGGTTCTGCCGCTCCACGGCATGTGGGATCTTCCCAGGCCATGGATCGAACCGGCACCCCTTGTACTGCAGGGCGGTGTCTTTACCCACTGGACCACCAGGAGAGCACCCCCTTCACACTCTTGCTTCAAGCTATTTCAGTCTGTTTTCATTTTTGCCTTTTTCTTCCTTTGTCTTTTGTTGTATCTCTTAACTTTTTAAAGGTTGTATGAGTCCATCATAGCAGAAGATTGTGTTATTTTTTCAGTAAATATTGTTGTAAATATATTCTATATCATCACATATATTTCATGGTTATTTTTAGGGGTTGTTTAATATTTTCTTGAGGTGGAGTACTGTAAGTTAAATGTGCTTCTAACGACATTTAGGGAAAAAACCTAATGGTTCATCAGTCCGATCAAGTCTACATTGTGTTTTCTTCCTGGTGCTTCTTTTGTTGAATTATTTTCTTATATTACATTCTTAAGAACTGTATTAGTAGATCAAAAGATAAGTTTTGGGGATCTGGAATATTGCTTTCCAAAAGACAGATGTTTTCTAAAAGAACCAAAAAGAAAAAATTCCCAAATGAATAGAAATAGTACCTTAGCGTAGGTCCTAATAGCTTTACTTCACTGAGGAAATACATCATGTAGGGAAACTTTAGCAGTTTCCCTCTTAAACTGACTTTTCAGTAGCTGTGTCCTTTGCCATGGTCACATATTCCAGCATGTTTCCCAGTGGCAGTTTTTCTCCCCATATTTTGTACTCTAAACCTTGAATTCTTGAGTGTACCTTCTCTCTTTTTTTCCAATTTTGTATGTGATAATGCTTTTCTCATTTTGTAGGGTATCAGTTAGCAGAGCAATCAAGCCCTTTGCAGAACCTGGCCGCCCTCCAGACTGGTTCTCTCAAAAAGTAAGTTCCCGGGCTTCCCTGGTGGTCCATTGGGTAAAGAGTCCACCTTGCAATGCAAGGGGCACCGGTTCAATTTCTGGCCTGGGAAGATCCCACGTGCCGCGGAATGGCTGGACTGATGTGTCCAGTCACAAGCCCACACTCTGGAATGGTGCCCTGCAACAAGAGGGGCCACTGCGATGGGAGGCCCACACATGCCAAAGAATTAAGATGGATGAAAAATAAACAACAAAAAAAATTCTTGAAAAAAAAAAAGGAAGTTCCCAAGTAAGTGTTCTTTAAGAGCACTTCCTGAGATGTGAAGTGGCTTCCCTTCTAGGTCCTAACCACCCCCCCCACTCCCCTCCCCACTGCAGGAACTGGAGAGGTGCACGGAATGAAGGCAGAAAAATCAGCGATTAAGTTTCCTTCTGGGTAAGGGGGCCAGCAGTCTCTTGGACTGAAGGCCCAGGATCTGAGTCCAGAACATATTTATTGCTTGAGATTACAAAAATGAAAATCCGGGGAGTAAATATTCTTCAGAGAACAGGTGGCCAATAGGCATGTACACTTCAAGGTTAGCATAGTCTCTAACATAGTTTTTGAATCAGTCACGTCTCAGAATCAAGGAACATGTTGACTTCAGGGGGGCCATGTGAACACCCACATTGCTGGAAGTCAGCCTTCTGACTCTGTTCCAAACCCGGCCTGCCTAAGTTTGTGTGTCTGGGAATGTTCACATAGAGTCCTCCCATCTGCTCCCATATTCTGTTGATTATAAGGCTTTCTTTGATTAGAAAGCAAACCAATCAGCTAGTTAATAATAAGACCTTTTTCTAAGAAGCATAACAAGTTTTTTAATTACAAGATAAGAAAGCACTTGATGACCATGACATATTTATGGTTTCTGGGTCTCAAGGCCTCATGAGAATCCTGCACTCTCCTTTTTTATCTTTAAGTATCTTGCTTATTTGGGCTTCCCTAGTGGCTCAGTGGTAAAGAATTTCCCTGCCAATGCAAGAGACATGGGTTGGATTCCTGGGTTGAGAAGAACCCCTGGGGAAGGAAATGGCAACCCACTCCAATATATTTTTTTTTTTTTTGGCCACTTCTGTTCTATTGATCTTTCATTTATTTATCTTTGTTCTTTGGCCTGTATGGGCCTCCCATTGCAGTGGCCTCTCTTGTTGCAGAGCACCAACTCTGGGCGCATGCGCTCCAGAGTTCCGGCTCAGTAATTGGACACATCGGTCCAGCCGCTCCGCAGCACGTGGGATCTTCCCAGGCCAGGGATCGAGCCGGCGCCCCTTGCACTGCAAGGCGGTGTCCTTACCCACTGGACTACCAGGGGAAGCCCTATTTGTAGACTTTTTAATGATCATTCTGACCACTGTGACCAGGTAGGTCCTGCCCTTTCAATCACAAGGCTCTTGTACCATGAAGAATGGTTGAGAATACTTTTCCTTTTTCTCAATATTGCCAATCCATTCATGTATGTTCATACTATTACAAACTATATTTGTCAGTGTAGTGTAACAGTGAACAGCCCAGTCTTGTACATTAGATAGATCTGACTTTAATATGATTGTACTTGAAACTTTGAACCATAATCTTTAGTTTTCTTATTTGTAAAGTAGAGATAAAAGTTGATTCAGGATTGTTGAAAAGATTTAGTTGAGGTAATACCTAGAAAACATTTAGCATAATGCCATGCATATGGTAGCTACTCAGTGGATATTAGATATAAATATTGGCTTTTAGCTTGTCTCTCACCAAATAACGCAAACTCCATGCCAGAAGACTCTCTGATCAGTATTATGGCATTGATTATTTTGAACTAATTTGATTACAAAGTAAAGCTACTCATACCTTAAATATAGCTTCCCTGTCTAAACCTTCGTCTGATATGTTGAAATTTTTAAAGGTCATCCATTTTTAGACTTGCTTATCATATTTTCACTTTTTTCCACAGCATTGTGCTTCCCAGTACTCAGAGCTTCTAGAGACTACTGAGACCCCAAAGTGAGTATAAAGCCAGGAACTTGAACCAAATCTTTTTAGTGAAGAATATTTACTATAGAAGTCTGGTTTTTTTCTTTTTATTATTTATTCTATGATGTGATAAAATGATAAAAATATAACAGAAATAATCTCTGGTTGGGTGGTGGAGAAGCCTCAAAGCTAGTGGAAGTAGAAACAAATGTTCTCTTATTTAAGTGTGTGTTTCTGTTTTTTTAATTCTCCATAGACGGAAACGAGGTGAAAAGGGAGAAGTGGTAGAAACTGTTGAAGATGTCATTGTTCGGAAACTGACTGCTGAGCGAGTTGAGGAACTAAAGAAAGTGATAAAAGAAACCCAGGAAAAATACAGGTACTTTTCAGAGAGAATGCAAAATGATTGAGACATTTGGGGCTTTGGGAGAGACAAATGGGACTGACTTATAAATAGACAGAAATTTTTAAATAGATTATAAAACTCAGTCTACCTACCTCTCATCCTACAGGCGACTGAAAAGAGATGCAGAACTAATACAGGCTGGGCACATGGACAGCAGACTGGATGAACTTTGCAATGACATTGCGATGTGGGTTATATTATATTGTTTTTCTGTCTGTACTCCGTTTTCTCTTTTTACCCTCTTTACTTCTTAAGTAATTTGGCTTATTTTTTACATCTACCACCCCTTTAGACTTGAGAGATTTTTAGAAAGGGAAACCTGCAGAGTGGCCTGGAAGTTGGTGGGGTGGGAGGTGTTGAGGTGGCGGGTAGTGAATCCTAGAGGGTAATGTAATAGAACATTTCAGTGTGAGAACATAAAGTTCTAACTTAAAGGTGGGTGGGAGGTGTTGAGGTGGCTTTTAGCTTGTCTCTCACCAAATAACGCAAACTCCATGCCAGAAGACTCTCTGATCAGTATTATGGCATTGATTATTTTGAACTAATTTGATTACAAAGTAAAGCTACTCATACCTTAAATATAGCTTCCCTGTCTAAACCTTCGTCTGATATGTTGAAATTTTTAAAGGTCATCCATTTTTAGACTTGCTTATCATATTTTCACTTTTTTCCACAGCATTGTGCTTCCCAGTACTCAGAGCTTCTAGAGACTACTGAGACCCCAAAGTGAGTATAAAGCCAGGAACTTGAACCAAATCTTTTTAGTGAAGAATATTTACTATAGAAGTCTGGTTTTTTTCTTTTTATTATTTATTCTATGATGTGATAAAATGATAAAATATAACAGAAATAATCTCTGGTTGGGTGGTGGAGAAGCCTCAAAGCTAGTGGAAGTAGAAACAAATGTTCTCTTATTTAAGTGTGTGTTTCTGTTTTTTTAATTCTCCATAGACGGAAACGAGGTGAAAAGGGAGAAGTGGTAGAAACTGTTGAAGATGTCATTGTTCGGAAACTGACTGCTGAGCGAGTTGAGGAACTAAAGAAAGTGATAAAAGAAACCCAGGAAAAATACAGGTACTTTTCAGAGAGAATGCAAAATGATTGAGACATTTGGGGCTTTGGGAGAGACAAATGGGACTGACTTATAAATAGACAGAAATTTTTAAATAGATTATAAAACTCAGTCTACCTACCTCTCATCCTACAGGCGACTGAAAAGAGATGCAGAACTAATACAGGCTGGGCACATGGACAGCAGACTGGATGAACTTTGCAATGACATTGCGATGTGGGTTATATTATATTGTTTTTCTGTCTGTACTCCGTTTTCTCTTTTTACCCTCTTTACTTCTTAAGTAATTTGGCTTATTTTTTACATCTACCACCCCTTTAGACTTGAGAGATTTTTAGAAAGGGAAACCTGCAGAGTGGCCTGGAAGTTGGTGGGGTGGGAGGTGTTGAGGTGGCGGGTAGTGAATCCTAGAGGGTAATGTAATAGAACATTTCAGTGTGAGAACATAACTTAGTTCTAACTTAAAGGTGGCTCTAGTTTGCAGGGTAGAGAACTGGTAGTTAGGCAGTATACTCAAAATTCCCTATTTTGCTGATGAAGATTTTTTTTTTCTTGGATTAGCATTCTTTTTTTAAATTTTTGGCTTCTTTTATTGGTATTTTATTTATTTTCATCCATCTTTATTCTTTGGCCTGTGTGGGCCTCCCATTGCAGTGGCCTCTCTTGGTGCCGAGCACTGGCTCTGGGTGCATGCGCTCCAGAGAGCTGGCTCGGTAGTTGGCACATCAGTCTAGCTGCGCCGCGTCACGTGGGATCTTCCTGGGCCAGGGATTGAACTGATGCCCCTTGCACTGCAAGGTGGACTCTTTACCCACTGGACCACCAGGGAAGCCCTGATAAAAATTTTTTTTAGGCTTTTCCTCTAGAAAGTGCTAGCCTGGCCAAAAAACTTTCCTTATGAGGGCACTATGAACTGTGAAGGGGCTAGAATTGGCTAGGATCTAACCCTTAATTTCTTCTTTAGGAAAAAGAAATTGGAGGAAGAGGAGGCTGAAGTAAAAAGGAAGGCTACAGATGCAGCATATCAGGGTAAGGTGACAGCACTGCATGTTGATGGCAGTTGAAAAATATTTAACACAAAGTCCTCTAATCCCAATCTACTTGCACACTTTTCTCTGTCATCTTCTCTTTTATCAGAATAAAAGCATCCCTTTATGTCCAGAAAGAAGCTCTGAGAAAGTGAGCTCTGCTTAGATCATGCTAGACCTTGTGTTCTTTTTTTTTTTTTACAGATTTATTCATTTTATTATTTATTTTTGGGTGGGGGTCGGGGAGGGAGGGGAGCAGGCGGGCCACTTCCATTGGTCTTTCATTTCTCTGTTTTCATCCGTCTTTGTTCTTTGGCTCCTGTGGGCCTCCCATCGCGGTGGCGTCTGTTGTTGCAGAGCACCAGCTCTGGGCGCATGCGCTCCAGAGCTCCGGCTCCATAATTGGACAACATCGGTCCAGCCGCTCCGCGGCACGTGGGATCTTCCCAGGCCAGGGATTGAACCGGGCCCCTTGCACTGCAAGGCGGTGTCCTTACTCACTGGACCACCAGGGAAAGCCCAGACCTTGTGTTCTTTTAAGTACAAAAGCCTGATAATAACCTCCTGAACATAAGGTTTTAGAAGTCAAATTTTGTAAAAAGATTGAGAATAGCTCAGTCACTGGATAAGGGTAGGAACTTAAGCATATATTCCTTTGTAACTCTAGGAATACATACTTTGAGCCAGTAAGGACTTTTCTTATTAAATCAGAGTCTTAAGTTGTAGAGGATATTGAGGAATGTCTAAACTATTTTCCTACTCCAGGAACCTTTGGGGTATACAAGTTTGCTCAGGGTGAGAAATGCTCGTAGAAAAAAATAGGCTAAAAACTTGTGAAGAAAGCTTTCTAATTCAGATTCTTAATGCTGTTTTAGAAATACAACATCCTTATTTGTCCTTTGTTGTATAATAGCAGAGTAGAGCCTAATTTTAAAGACAGAAATCATTCCTTTTTTATGTTCTAGCCCGTCAAGCAGTAAAACACCCCTCGGAGGTTACCTACTGTGATGGTCCGCTCTCCTATAGATTCTGCCTCCCCAGGAGGTGATTATCCACTTGCGGACTTGACTGCAACCACTATGGAAGAGGCCACCTCGGGGGTGAGTGTATTTCCATCTACAGGAATTGATCAGCAAAGGGGCAATAAGCCAGCAGAGAGCTGAGTAAAGAGGAAACGACTTTTTACTTAGAGAAAATTTCCACTCTTGGTCTGAGTGCTGAAGACTTAATTTGTCATGTTCTGTGCTCTAGGATAAGAATGGACCTAAAAACAATAAGGCTTTTGACATTTTTAAAGATAGGTTAAAGACTAATAAGGAATTATTTGTAAGTGTACTGGTCTTACAAAATTCCTACTGAACTATAGGATGACTTCTTTGTAAGTATAGTATTGGTAGTGGGTAAGGGGTTTATAAAAAGCAAGTTGGGTGGAAAGGTTGAGTCATTTTGGGTTTGAGTGGGTGGAAGAGAAAAAATTGAGGGGGAAGAAAGGTGAGGTTAAGATCAAGAGGGGTAGAGGGTTTCTGTGCAGTTCCACTCAGGACTAATAAAGTAATAGACACACTAACCCATCCAGATTAGTAGGGAACCTTCCTGAATTTGAGAAGTCAGATAAAGGTTCTCTGTTGTCTCTTAGGTAACCCCTGGGACTTTGCAGTACCCCAGGCCCCTTTTTTCCTGAAACCCAATAAGGTTAAGTCAAATTTTGTAAAAAGATTGAGAATAGCTCAGTCACTGGATAAGGGTAGGAACTTAAGCATATATTCCTTTGTAACTCTAGGAATACATACTTTGAGCCAGTAAGGACTTTTCTTATTAAATCAGAGTCTTAAGTTGTAGAGGATATTGAGGAATGTCTAAACTATTTTCCTACTCCAGGAACCTTTGGGGTATACAAGTTTGCTCAGGGTGAGAAATGCTCGTAGAAAAAAATAGGCTAAAAACTTGTGAAGAAAGCTTTCTAATTCAGATTCTTAATGCTGTTTTAGAAATACAACATCCTTATTTGTCCTTTGTTGTATAATAGCAGAGTAGAGCCTAATTTTAAAGACAGAAATCATTCCTTTTTTATGTTCTAGCCCGTCAAGCAGTAAAAACACCCCCTCGGAGGTTACCTACTGTGATGGTCCGCTCTCCTATAGATTCTGCCTCCCCAGGAGGTGATTATCCACTTGCGGACTTGACTGCAACCACTATGGAAGAGGCCACCTCGGGGGTGAGTGTATTTCCATCTACAGGAATTGATCAGCAAAGGGGCAATAAGCCAGCAGAGAGCTGAGTAAAGAGGAAACGACTTTTTACTTAGAGAAAATTTCCACTCTTGGTCTGAGTGCTGAAGACTTAATTTGTCATGTTCTGTGCTCTAGGATAAGAATGGACCTAAAAACAATAAGGCTTTTGACATTTTTAAAGATAGGTTAAAGACTAATAAGGAATTATTTGTAAGTGTACTGGTCTTACAAAATTCCTACTGAACTATAGGATGACTTCTTTGTAAGTATAGTATTGGTAGTGGGTAAGGGGTTTATAAAAAGCAAGTTGGGTGGAAAGGTTGAGTCATTTTGGGTTTGAGTGGGTGGAAGAGAAAAAATTGAGGGGGAAGAAAGGTGAGGTTAAGATCAAGAGGGGTAGAGGGTTTCTGTGCAGTTCCACTCAGGACTAATAAAGTAATAGACACACTAACCCATCCAGATTAGTAGGGAACCTTCCTGAATTTGAGAAGTCAGATAAAGGTTCTCTGTTGTCTCTTAGGTAACCCCTGGGACTTTGCCGAGTACCCCAGTCACCTCGTTTCCTGGAATTCCTGACACCCTTCCTCCAGGCTCTGCACCCTTAGAAGCCCCCATGACCCCAGTAACAGATGATTCACCCCAGAAAAAGATGCTTGGACAGAAAGCAACTCCACCCCCCTCCCCTCTGCTGTCAGAGCTCTTGAAGAAGGGCAGCCTCCTGCCTACTAGCCCCAGACTGGTATGGAGACTTCTGTGGGTGTTTGAGAGCTGTGGTGATTTAGTAATTTGGAAGGGAGTACCTGGGACCTAAAAGTATAACATGGAACAAAAGTTCAAAAAAGGAAGAGAACTCCTAGTTAAATGTTAATTTAAAAACAAAACAAACAGTTGATAGTGTCCTTGGGACCTGAGGTGTCTGAAACCATAATTATTTTGGTTCTCTTCTCCAGAGAACTCTTGTCCATAAGATTTAAAAATTAGAGATTCCCCTGGGTCTGAAATTTTTTTCTTTGGATATTAACATTTAGTTTCATGAAGTTTGGCCAACTGCTGGAGCTTTTTTTGGGAAGTGGTAATGAAGGAAAGCTTGAGTGTAGCCTTCATCTCTGTTCTTCCCTGGTAGGTCAATGAGAGTGAAATGGCTGTGGCTTCTGGCCACCTGAACAGTACAGGTGTCCTCCTGGAGGTAGGCGGGGTCCTTCCCATGATACATGGTGGGGAGATGCAACAAACACCCAACACTGTTGCAGCCTCCCCTGCTGCCTCAGGTAAGTCCCTACTTTTCTGTTACCTTCTTTATTTTAGAGATGTTGAACATGGCATTGACTGCCCTTGGTTTCTAGCCTTTGTTATTTAGTAACTGTGAATCCTAGATTTAAAGCTCAGCCTTGGAGCTACTTTAACTGTTAAACCAAAATTGTTTTTAAAATTTTGGGTTTGAGTGGGTGGAAGAGAAAAAATTGAGGGGGAAGAAAGGTGAGGTTAAGATCAAGAGGGGTAGAGGGTTTCTGTGCAGTTCCACTCAGGACTAATAAAGTAATAGACACACTAACCCATCCAGATTAGTAGGGAACCTTCCTGAATTTGAGAAGTCAGATAAAGGTTCTCTGTTGTCTCTTAGGTAACCCCTGGGACTTTGCCGAGTACCCCAGTCACCTCGTTTCCTGGAATTCCTGACACCCTTCCTCCAGGCTCTGCACCCTTAGAAGCCCCCATGACCCCAGTAACAGATGATTCACCCCAGAAAAAGATGCTTGGACAGAAAGCAACTCCACCCCCCTCCCCTCTGCTGTCAGAGCTCTTGAAGAAGGGCAGCCTCCTGCCTACTAGCCCCAGACTGGTATGGAGACTTCTGTGGGTGTTTGAGAGCTGTGGTGATTTAGTAATTTGGAAGGGAGTACCTGGGACCTAAAAGTATAACATGGAACAAAAGTTCAAAAAAGGAAGAGAACTCCTAGTTAAATGTTAATTTAAAAACAAAACAAACAGTTGATAGTGTCCTTGGGACCTGAGGTGTCTGAAACCATGATTTTTTTTTTTGTTCTCTTCTCCAGAGAACTCTTGTCCATAAGATTTAAAAATTAGAGATTCCCCTGGGTCTGAAATTTTTTTCTTTGGATATTAACATTTAGTTTCATGAAGTTTGGCCAACTGCTGGAGCTTTTTTTGGGAAGTGGTAATGAAGGAAAGCTTGAGTGTAGCCTTCATCTCTGTTCTTCCCTGGTAGGTCAATGAGAGTGAAATGGCTGTGGCTTCTGGCCACCTGAACAGTACAGGTGTCCTCCTGGAGGTAGGCGGGATCCTTCCCATGATACATGGTGGGGAGATGCAACAAACACCCAACACTGTTGCAGCCTCCCCTGCTGCCTCAGGTAAGTCCCTACTTTTCTGTTACCTTCTTTATTTTAGAGATGTTGAACATGGCATTGACTGCCCTTGGTTTCTAGCCTTTGTTATTTAGTAACTGTGAATCCTAGATTTAAAGCTCAGCCTTGGAGCTACTTTAACTGTTAAACCAAAATTGTAAATCCATTTAATCTTCAGAATACTGAATATCTTAGATGATCACGGTATAGATATTGATGAGAGAGGAATAGTGAAGTTAATGATGAAGATGCAAAGTCACAGAAGGGTGCTAGGTGTACCTGGGATTATAGTATAGGGAGATAAGATTTAGGAATAGAACACTAGACTTAAAAAGTCTCAGGCCTGCCACATACTGGTTTTGTGACCTCGGATAAGTAACTAACTCTTGAGCCTTGGTTTCCTCTTTTATTAATTGCAATATATATACTTCATAAGGAGGTAGTGAGTATTAAATGAGGTAGAAAATATAAAGCAAAAAGGAGTGTTGCAAAATGCCAAATGTTAGATTGTGGTATTTGAGTGGTGTTAAGTTTGGGTAGTTTATAGCATGCTTAACTTTGGTAGAAGCGACATATTTACTCATATAGGGGTTTTTTGTTTTCTTTTTTTTCTTTAATTACCACTCATTTTTCATATGAGTTGTGTGTTCTGCTTTGAGTCATTCCTAACTTGGCAGAAGATCTTAAGTAAAGTTTGGAAAAGTAAGGATATGGGTAATCAGCTTACTTAACAGAGGAGTTGCTTTCATCCTTTGAGATTACAAAGTGTCTTGGTTGAGTTTTTTTTTTGGTTGAGTCTTAAAGTGGCTGTTATTTGCTTCTTTTTCATGTGCTGTCTTCTCACCTCGTTTGTGTATCTCTTTGTCTGTTAGGTGCTCCCACTCTTTCCCGGCTTTTAGAAGCTGGTCCTACACAGTTCACCACACCTCTTGCTTCCTTCACTACTGTTGCCAGTGAGCCTCCAGTTAAACTTGTGCCACCCTCTGTAGAGTCTGTATCCCAGGCTACCATTGTCATGATGCCTGCGCTGCCAGCACCATCCTCTGCTCCGGCTGTCTCCACTCCTGAGAGTGTAGCTCCAGGTGCGTCCTTGACCCACGCCCTGAGCAGCATCTAGATCCAAAATTTCATTTTGAGCTTTATTTAGAGATGTTGAACATGGCATTGACTGCCCTTGGTTTCTAGCCTTTGTTATTTAGTAACTGTGAATCCTAGATTTAAAGCTCAGCCTTGGAGCTACTTTAACTGTTAAACCAAAATTGTAAATCCATTTAATCTTCAGAATACTGAATATCTTAGATGATCACGGTATAGATATTGATGAGAGAGGAATAGTGAAGTTAATGATGAAGATGCAAAGTCACAGAAGGGTGCTAGGTGTACCTGGGATTATAGTATAGGGAGATAAGATTTAGGAATAGAACACTAGACTTAAAAAGTCTCAGGCCTGCCACATACTGGTTTTGTGACCTCGGATAAGTAACTAACTCTTGAGCCTTGGTTTCCTCTTTTATTAATTGCAATATATATACTTCATAAGGAGGTAGTGAGTATTAAATGAGGTAGAAAATATAAAGCAAAAAGGAGTGTTGCAAAATGCCAAATGTTAGATTGTGGTATTTGAGTGGTGTTAAGTTTGGGTAGTTTATAGCATGCTTAACTTTGGTAGAAGCGACATATTTACTCATATAGGGGTTTTTTGTTTTCTTTTTTTTCTTTAATTACCACTCATTTTTCATATGAGTTGTGTGTTCTGCTTTGAGTCATTCCTAACTTGGCAGAAGATCTTAAGTAAAGTTTGGAAAAGTAAGGATATGGGTAATCAGCTTACTTAACAGAGGAGTTGCTTTCATCCTTTGAGATTACAAAGTGTCTTGGTTGAGTTTTTTTTTTGGTTGAGTCTTAAAGTGGCTGTTATTTGCTTCTTTTTCATGTGCTGTCTTCTCACCTCGTTTGTGTATCTCTTTGTCTGTTAGGTGCTCCCACTCTTTCCCGGCTTTTAGAAGCTGGTCCTACACAGTTCACCACACCTCTTGCTTCCTTCACTACTGTTGCCAGTGAGCCTCCAGTTAAACTTGTGCCACCCTCTGTAGAGTCTGTATCCCAGGCTACCATTGTCATGATGCCTGCGCTGCCAGCACCATCCTCTGCTCCGGCTGTCTCCACTCCTGAGAGTGTAGCTCCAGGTGCGTCCTTGACCCACGCCCTGAGCAGCATCTAGATCCAAAATTTCATTTTGAGCTTCAGTTAGAGAACGGTGACCGGGAGCATCAGCTTCTATTCTCTGTGAACACGTGCCTTTATCCTTACAAAAACAAAGATATGAGAAGAACTGGGTGGGCATTTATTCATTGGGGGAAGGGCTAAGTGTACACATATGAATGCGCTTGAGAATGTGTTCTCATCTTTCTAGATAAAACTGAGGAGAAGAAAACATAGGCAGATGTAAGATAACTTCCGCTGAGCTTAAGTGTATGGGTACTTGACATCTGTCTAAGCTTTGGTCTGATCTTCAGTTGGGCAGTTGGTAACAGCTTCTGCAATGGTTTTCTTTTGTTGTTCAGTGAGTCAGCCTGACACCTGTGTTCCCATGGAGGCTGTGGCGGATCCACATACTGTGACTGTTTCCATGGATAGCAGTGAACTCTCCATGATCATCAATTCTATCAAAGAAGAGTGCTTCCGATCAGGGGTAGCAGAGGCCCCTGGAGGATCAAAGGCTCCCAGCATTGATGGGAAGGAAGATTTAGATCTGGCTGAGAAGATGGATATTGCTGTGTCTTACACAGGCGAAGAGCTGGATTTTGAGACTGTTGGGGACATCATTGCCATCATTGAGGACAAGGTAACTATTCAACAAAGCCCCAAGGAATGTCTCATCGGTCCTACATAGGCTTCTCTCCTCAGCTTCTCCTTGCTTTCTGTAGTAAGAATTATATAAACAGCTCTCCTGTTTCTTCCCATCTCCATTCCTGTAGTCCCAAAACCCTTTGATGCTGACATACTAGTCATCTATCCAGCCTACTGGTTTGCACCCGACAGGTACCTGTCCATTGATTGCTTCTACTGTATGGAGAAGATGGGGAGAGAAGCTCAGATTCAGGCCATCTCATTTGGTGCTAATATGAACTGAGGTGCTTGGGCTTTTTTTTGTGACTTCAACAGTGTGTGTATTACGGAACAGGTAGATGATCATCCTGAAGTGCTGGATGTGGCAGCAGTGGAAGCAGCACTTTCATTCTGTGAAGAGAATGATGATCCCCAGTCCCTGCCTGGCCCCTGGGAGCACTCTATTCAACAAGAACGGGACAAGCCAGTACCTCTCCCTACACCAGAGATGACAGTCAAGCAAGAGAGACTGGACTTTGAAGAAACAGAAAGCAAAGGAATCCATGAACTGGTGGACCTTAGGGAGCCCAGTGTGGAGATCAAAATGGAACCTGCAGAACCAGAGCAAGGCATTTCAGGGGCTGAAATAGTATCTGGAGTTGTTCCAACCACAAGTATGGAGCCACCAGAACTCAGGAGTCAGGACTTAGACGAGGAGCCCAGAAGTATAACCACTGGAGAAATTACTGAAGCTGACCTTTCCAGTAGGAAAGGCGATGAGACTCCGCTTGCAGTGGTGAAGACAGAGGTATTTATGATCAGGAGCTTGGCAGGTGGGTCGGAGAGGGTGCAGGTTAGGTAAGAGACAGTTTAGGCCTTTGGTTTTCCTCTTGCATTCCTGAGTTCTGACATGTTGATGTGTCCAGAGCCCATAGGTATGATCAGTGCTGTATGTATTTACTTACCCTGTTCCTATTAAGGGGACCATTAGAATCATATTATACAGGATTAGAATTTCTTTTTTTTTTCTTAGAATTTCTTGTATGGTCTCATTATTATTGAAGAATAAAGTATAAGCTACAGCGATTTACTGGGACTTAAGATATTTATTCTTTTTTGGTCTTCAGGCATCCCCTGAAAGCATGTTGTCTCCATCACATGGTTCAAATCCCACTGAAGATCCTTTAGAGGCAGAGACTCAGCACAAGTTTGAAATGTCAGGTAAATAATAAAACCAGGAAATATGTACTGCGTAACTAACTTTAAATCATTTGCTTTGGCTTCTGAGGGAGTGTGGGTTGTGGGCAATTAGAGGAGGTAGAATAGGTCAGCATGGAAAGGCGAGCTGCAGGGATTGTTGTCCATAGGAAGGGGAAGGCTAAGGTGGAAAAATCTTCAGGTAGTCTTTCTCTCCTCTGCAGACTCATTGAAAGAAGAATCAGGGACTATTTTTGGAAGCCAGATAAAGGTATTTCAGACTTTTCTTTATTTCTCTTGCTGTGTGACTAGATTTCCATATAGCAGTACCTTTTAATGAATTTCAGTAAACTCACATCTTTATTTTCTGAGTTGAGACTGGTTAAGGAGTTGCATGGGGAAAAGCGGCAGTGGACAGTTAGGCATAGTGGGAATACTATGGCCATATGTGCTTCTTTGAGTATTACATAGACCTTTCTTTGCATATAGGGCACAAAGAAGCTTTGATACATACAGAATGTTTGGAGGAAGTAGGGCTACTAGAGCCAAGGAGAGCATATGGGAAATCAGATTATTAATTACACTATTCAGAGAAAGTCATCCAAAGTTTTCTTTTTAGGATTACTAAAGCTGTAGTAACAAACAGACTTAAAGTAATGCGATGTGAGCTTGCTCCATCAAATGAGACACAAAATAAAAACTATTTTTGATAACTTTGTACCCAGGGTCAGAGTTCCTTTCAAGAGCAAGGGGAGAGAAGGAACGCCTCTTAGCTTAGTCTTAAGTAAGTAGCTTTTTTTTTCTTCCTTTTCAAAGATCCTGGGTCTTATTCTTTGTCCAGGTTCTAAATTACTTGATCAATCACAGTTTGTAAGTAGATGGTAGTATAAGTGATAGAGGGCTCAGTCAGGGAACAGTGTGAGGCTATTTTCTAGAACTGATCTAACCCAAAAGACAGATAAATGTTTAATGATGCTTTGCTGGATAGCTTTGCTCTCCTTTCCATTTGTTGACTGGAGCACACTGTGTCTAAGGATGCCCCAGGTGAGGATGAGGAGGAAGATGGAGTCAGTGAAGCGGCAAGCCTAGAGGAACCTAAGGAAGAAGATCAAGGAGAAGGCTATTTGTCAGAAATGGACAACGAACCCCCTGTGAGTGAGAGTGACGATGGCTTTAGCATACACAATGCTACTCTGCAGTCCCACACACTGGCAGACTCCATCCCCAGCAGCCCTGCTTCTTCACAGTTGTGAGTATTTGTGATTGTTTCTTTGAGGTCTAGGCAGTGAAGGTGAGAAGGAGGAGAGAATTTTTTCTTTAGTCTTACTTTTTCATCTTCCCTTTCTTGGCCTGGAACAAACATTTGATAAATAATTAGGGCTTTTTTTGGACCCATACCAAATGGGACTCTCTTATTTCTTTTATTTCAGCTCTGTCTGTAGTGAGGATCAGGAAGCTATTCAGGCACAGAAAATCTGGAAGAAAGCCATCATGCTTGTATGGAGAGCTGCAGCTAATCATAGGTGAGTGGGCTTTACCAGTTAGTTTCTCCTACTCTTCCTTATTACTGGTAACTACAAAAGTCTGGATAGACTTAATATAGGAATGATGGCAGTGGTTCTTAAAACTTTCAGCCCTTTAGATCAAATTCCCTCACTTGTGCTTCTTAGAGGAAAACTGAGTAATTGCACCAAATTCTTTTTGGACAGGTATGCCAATGTCTTCCTGCAGCCTGTTACAGATGACATAGCACCTGGCTACCACAGCATTGTACAGAGGTAAGCCATGTTCCATTAGGCATGCTGACTTGACCAGAATTGTAAGTTTTCCAGTCTTAGTACACCTTTGCTATAGACAGAAAGTTTAAAGCAAATTTATTTGATGTAAGGATGACTAAGTACTAAACTAATTATTTCATTGAATGGATCATTGAGTCTAAAAAGAATTAACCCCATTTATTACCTTTCTCAGTACTTATCATAAAACCTGAATTTGATTTTTATGTTAAGTACTTGTTTTAGGGCTTTGTGTTTGAATCCTGGCAGCTGGGACTGAAAGTATATATTAGAAAGTGTACATGGTAGTAATAATATGTTCAAAGAGCCTGTTGAGTCCTCTTTCCCTCTCTGCTCCCATTTTCCCCTGCTTGTTTTTTTTTAGGCCTATGGATTTGTCAACTATTAAGAAAAACATTGAAAATGGACTTATACGCAGCACAGCTGAATTTCAGCGTGACATTATGCTGATGTTCCAGAATGCTGTGATGTATAATAGCTCAGACCATGATGTCTATCATATGGCAGTAGAAATGCAGAGAGATGTCTTGGAACAGATCCAGGTACTTTGAGGATCCTGAGTGTTTTAAATTGTTGAAGAGAAGGATTTGTGTTGATGTTCGGAACGAGTGCTCGGGCTTTTATTTGGAATAGCCATCAGGAATGCAGGAAGATAAAATTTTGTTCTTGCTGGATTTATGTTGGTTTTCTCATGTTGGTTTGCTAAAAGAGTTGTGAGGAAATATTCTCTCTTTCTTGGGCAAATATCAATAAAGTTTTTATAAAATGGCGAATGTATATTTTTAAGTGACATAAAGTATGTGCATGGAAAACATTCCTTTTCATTGCAGGGGATCTACTTCTGTCCTCTAGTTGCATTGCTAGGCACCCGTTAGGTATTGACCTTGGAGGGGTATCATCTGTCTCTACAGGGAGATAGTGATTAGTGCCTAGTGATTACTTAAGTTGCTTCAGTTAATCTAGGTTTATTCTCTCTCATTTTCAATTCTTAGAATATAGAGAATTTTTTTTAAGGACTTTTTTTAAGTTGAATTGTAGTTAATTTACAATGTTGTATTAATCTCAAGTAGACACCACATTGATTCAGTTTTTTATATATGTTAGTTTGGTGCAAAAGTAATTGCAATTTTGTATTGTTGAACTTTGCCGTTTTGATACTGGAATACATTCTTAAATAAATGAGGTTATATTATACATCATTCTAATGCGCATTTCTCACTTTTTGGTTTTTGCTAATGACATTACTTGCTGTGTATTTTATATTTATTTTAGACTATGGAAATGATGTTAGACAAAAAGCAAATTCGAGCAGTTTTCTTATTCGAATTCAAAATGGGTCGTAAAGCAGCAGAGACAACTTACAACATCAACAATGCATTTGGCCCAGGAATTGCTAACAAGCGTACAGTGCAGTGGTGGTTCAAGAAGTTTTCAAAGGAGATGAGAGCCTTGAAGATGAGGAGCTTAGTGGCTGGCCGTCGGAATTTGGCAGTGACCAATTGAGAGCCATCATTGAAGCTAATCATCTTACAGCTACACGAGAAGTTGCCAACAAACTCAGCATCAACCATTCTATAGTCATTTGGAATTTGAAGCAAATTGGAAAGGTGAAAAAGTGGATGCCTTGTGGGCTGACTGCAAGTGAATAAAATCATCGTTTAGAAGTGTCATCTTCTCTTACTTTGTGCAGCAACAACGAACCATTTCTCAGTCTGATTGTGACCTGCGACAAAAGCTAGATTATATACAACTGGCGATTACCAGCTCAGTGGCTGGACTAAGAAGCAGCTCCAAAACACCTCCCAAAACCATACTTGCACCACAAAAAAGTCATGATCGCTGTTTGGTGGTCTGCTGCCAGTCTGATCCACTACAGTTTTCTGAATCTTAGTGAAATCATTACATCTGAGAAGTATGCTCAGCAAATCGATGAGATGCACCAAAATTGGACAGTGCCTGCAACCAGCATTGATCAAAAGAAAGGGCCCAATTCTTCTCCATGAAGATGCCTGACCGCACATCGCACAACCATCGCTTCAGAAGTTGAATGAATTGGGCTACGACGTTTTGCCTCATCTGCCATATTCACCTGACTTCTTGCCAACAGACTACCACTTGAGATACCTCAGCAACTTTTGACCGGAAAATCACTTCCACAACCAGCAGGAGGCAGAAAATGCTTTCCAAGAATTCATTGAATCCCAAAGCTTGGATTTTTACACTACAGAAATAAAACTTATTTCTCATTGGCAAAAATGTGTTGGTTTTAATGGTTCCTTCCTGTTTTGATTAATAAAGATGTGTTCGAGCATAGTTACAGTGATTTAAAATTCATGGTATGAAACCACAATTACATTTGCACCAACCTAATATATGTATTCTTTTTCAAATTCTTTTCCATTATAAGTTATTGTAAGATAATCGCATATTGTTCTTTGTGCTATATGGTAAGAGCATAGAGATTTTGATGCTGTATTATAACAACAAAAAATTAGAGCCATTTGGTATTTTCTGAGTCTTATTTGTCCGCAACAATAATTAAAACCTAATGTGCTACACTTCTAAGTACAGATGTTTGAATGGTGTTCGCAGAAGGGCACCATAGTCCTATTTACAAAGCCTCGATATCTTCATTCTTCCTTGATGGATCAGGTCTCTAGGCCAACTCCTGTTTCTTTTAAAAGAAAGGTGAAAAGTGGATGCCTTGTGGGCTGACTGCAAGTGAATAAAATCATCGTTTAGAAGTGTCATCTTCTCTTACTTTGTGCAGCAACAACGAACCATTTCTCAGTCTGATTGTGACCTGCGACAAAGCTAGATTATATACAACTGGCGATTACCAGCTCAGTGGCTGGACTAAGAAGCAGCTCCAAAACACCTCCCAAAACCATACTTGCACCACAAAAAAGTCATGATCGCTGTTTGGTGGTCTGCTGCCAGTCTGATCCACTACAGTTTTCTGAATCTTAGTGAAATCATTACATCTGAGAAGTATGCTCAGCAAATCGATGAGATGCACCAAAATTGGACAGTGCCTGCAACCAGCATTGATCAAAAGAAAGGGCCCAATTCTTCTCCATGAAGATGCCTGACCGCACATCGCACAACCATCGCTTCAGAAGTTGAATGAATTGGGCTACGACGTTTTGCCTCATCTGCCATATTCACCTGACTTCTTGCCAACAGACTACCACTTGAGATACCTCAGCAACTTTTGACCGGAAAATCACTTCCACAACCAGCAGGAGGCAGAAAATGCTTTCCAAGAATTCATTGAATCCCAAAGCTTGGATTTTTACACTACAGAAATAAAACTTATTTCTCATTGGCAAAAATGTGTTGGTTTTAATGGTTCCTTCCTGTTTTGATTAATAAAGATGTGTTCGAGCATAGTTACAGTGATTTAAAATTCATGGTATGAAACCACAATTACATTTGCACCAACCTAATATATGTATTCTTTTTCAAATTCTTTTCCATTATAAGTTATTGTAAGATAATCGCATATTGTTCTTTGTGCTATATGGTAAGAGCATAGAGATTTTGATGCTGTATTATAACAACAAAAAATTAGAGCCATTTGGTATTTTCTGAGTCTTATTTGTCCGCAACAATAATTAAAACCTAATGTGCTACACTTCTAAGTACAGATGTTTGAATGGTGTTCGCAGAAGGGCACCATAGTCCTATTTACAAAGCCTACGATATCTTCATTCTTCCTTGATGGATCAGGTCTCTAGGGCCAACTCTGTTTCTTTTCCCTACAGCAATTCCTGGCCACACAGTTGATTATGCAAACCTCTGAGTCTGGAATCAGTGCTAAAAGTCTTCGAGGGAGAGATTCTACCCGCAAACAGGATGCTTCAGAGAAGGTGAGGAGACCAAGGAAGAATATTTGTACCAGTGTTCCAGTGATAGAAGTCTGAAGCATCCAAGGAACCTTATGTTACTACTTGGTACTGCCGGGCTTCTACATTCCAGTGGCATACAGACATCAAGATTTTAAAATGGTAGTTGTTGGCTCCCATCCAGACATTGAGGAAACCTGCTGTGACTGGAAGACTCAGTCACAGGGAAGAAATTGTGAGCTGAGTGAATGAATTACTATCTCCTCTGGGAGAATGCTCACAAGGTGGGAGAAATGGCTTAGCTTGTAGCATTTGGGGACCATCAGTTCCTATTCCAGAGGCTTAATGGCCAGATTGCTTTTGGATCTCTTTCCTTTTATTCTTGAGTTTTAAAATTTTGTCTTTGTGTGTGTGGTGCTTGTGTCTCTGTCCTGAGGTTTGGGGTGCTTGTAGCTCAGAGTTTCTGTGGATCCTGATCAGTGTTTGTTTGTCCTCTAACAGGACAGTGTCCCCATGGGTTCTCCTGCCTTCCTTCTCTCTCTCTTTGTAAGTATTGAATGGCTGCAAGGGGTGGTATTGCCACAAAGATTCTCAGCTCTTGCTGGGGGTGGGTGGCAGAGGAAAATCCAACATGCAAACTGTGGCAATGTCTTAAACTTCTGTTTATTCAAGTCATCAAATAAAAAACTGTCTCTTCTGCATTCCTGTCTTTCGGCATGTGTGTGTGTCGGTGGGCTGGGTAGGGACTGTTTTAAGACTTCAGTAAGCTGTAATGGGGTATTCTTGATAAGGACCTAGGATGCACCTGCTCCTCATTTCTTGATTCCACCTTTTGACAGTTCTTTTCTTGCAACAATAATTAAAACCTAATGTGCTACACTTCTAAGTACAGATGTTTGAATGGTGTTCAGAAGGGCACCATAGTCCTATTTACAAAGCCTCGATATCTTCATTCTTCCTTGATGGATCAGGTCTCTAGGGCCAACTCTGTTTCTTTTCCCTACAGCAATTCCTGGCCACACAGTTGATTATGCAAACCTCTGAGTCTGGAATCAGTGCTAAAAGTCTTCGAGGGAGAGATTCTACCCGCAAACAGGATGCTTCAGAGAAGGTGAGGAGACCAAGGAAGAATATTTGTACCAGTGTTCCAGTGATAGAAGTCTGAAGCATCCAAGGAACCTTATGTTACTACTTGGTACTGCCGGGCTTCTACATTCCAGTGGCATACAGACATCAAGATTTTAAAATGGTAGTTGTTGGCTCCCATCCAGACATTGAGGAAACCTGCTGTGACTGGAAGACTCAGTCACAGGGAAGAAATTGTGAGCTGAGTGAATGAATTACTATCTCCTCTGGGAGAATGCTCACAAGGTGGGAGAAATGGCTTAGCTTGTAGCATTTGGGGACCATCAGTTCCTATTCCAGAGGCTTAATGGCCAGATTGCTTTTGGATCTCTTTCCTTTTATTCTTGAGTTTTAAAATTTTGTCTTTGTGTGTGTGGTGCTTGTGTCTCTGTCCTGAGGTTTGGGGTGCTTGTAGCTCAGAGTTTCTGTGGATCCTGATCAGTGTTTGTTTGTCCTCTAACAGGACAGTGTCCCCATGGGTTCTCCTGCCTTCCTTCTCTCTCTCTTTGTAAGTATTGAATGGCTGCAAGGGGTGGTATTGCCACAAAGATTCTCAGCTCTTGCTGGGGGTGGGTGGCAGAGGAAAATCCAACATGCAAACTGTGGCAATGTCTTAAACTTCTGTTTATTCAAGTCATCAAATAAAAAACTGTCTCTTCTGCATTCCTGTCTTTCGGCATGTGTGTGTGTCGGTGGGCTGGGTAGGGACTGTTTTAAGACTTCAGTAAGCTGTAATGGGGTATTCTTGATAAGGACCTAGGATGCACCTGCTCCTCATTTCTTGATTCCACCTTTTGACAGTTCTTTTCTTGCAAGTAGAAGATTGCTCAGAGCAGCTGCTGCTAGCTGGCATTTAAAAAGATACTCAGCACGTTTTTTTTCTTTTTTTTTCCCGTAATAATTAAGTTGCAAGAGTGATGCCTGCTACACAAACATCCAGTAAAATTTAAAGATCTCAGTAACAATGATCACTACCTATAGTAGTGGCTGTTGGAATTAGAGATAAGCTTAATAAAGCTAAAGACTAATTTTTTTTTTCTTTTGTGACTTGAACAAACCTCTGACTTTGTTGTTCATTATGCTGTACTGATTCATGATGTTATGGACGTATATCAGCCTAAAAAAACCACATGATCTTAAAACTCACTGGGTTACCTCTTGAAGCCTTGTTTTCCTCATCTGTGTGACGGAGATAATATAATGAGGTACCTGTCCAGCCTACCTCACAGGGATGTTGTGAGGATAAAATGAGATAATAGGTATGGAACCGGTTTGGAAACAAAAAGTGTTACACAAATGCAAGGGTGGTATTTTAATGTCTCAAATGCAACTTGTGTTCATGAACTCTAAGAAGTCCTTGCATATTAGAAATGTAAAAATGGCCTGGCCCAGCAAAAGTGTTCACTAACTCGTCTTACCTACAGGCCTCAGCCTGTACCACAGAACACTGTAATCTCCGTTCGTTCTTACTGGCCTGCAACAGTGACTCTGGATCCCCAAGCAATTGGTTGGCTGTTGCAAGGCTGGTTAATACAATCTTTTATCTATTGAAGACAGCAAAGTATTGCACAAGAGGAAGGAGCTGGGCTGCAGGGAGAGAGCAGCAAATGGAAAGAAGCCTTCTGATTGTCCTGATCTCCTGGAAAGCAACTCAGGAGGTGCTAGGGAGCTAGTGCCAGGGTCAGTCTGCAGGAAAGGCCTTTCTTATAGGGATCAGCAGCTGGACAGGTACGTTAGCCAAGAATCTCACTATCCCCTACCCTTTCTGACTTTCCCACTCGTTTCTTACTCTTTTTGTTCCTTTGTACATGGTTTGGGGCCTGGGTGGGATGACTCAGTCATTCTGTGGGACCCCAGGTAAACTCCAGTGATCTCTGTGGTGGGCAGAAGCAAGATACTTTGTCCTTCATTTCTCACACGCTACTACAAGGTGATTTTTTTAGCCCACTCTGTGGGAAGATAAACACCCCGTATTTCCTGGATTTTTCTGTTGACCCTCCTCTTCACCCACAAAATCAAATCCCCAGCATTCTTGTTGCATCTTCTCCCTTACCACATAGATTAACTCACTCATGCTTCCTTTCTTTGCCTCTTATCTAGGATGGGGGAACCAGGGGGCGCCGCTGTGCCATTGAAGCAGATATGAAGATGAAAAAGTGAAGCCTCAGAAGTATCTGTATTAAGCTGAACCTGAAACAGAAGTAAAGATAGCGCTTGGGCTTGTGGGCCCAGTTTCAGAAGTTGAAGTTACAGAAGAGGAGGTGCCTGGGCCACATGACATGAGCTAGGAAAATCTCTCTCCGAGAGTTGAAGTAGTACAGTTGCCTGTTTTAAGGCAAAAATCATGGGCTTTGTTAACGTTCTGATGTGTTGCTAGCAGATTGTAGCTAGTTGGTTACTGTCTTGTGAAGTGTACAGACTTTAAAAACAAAAACCTGTGAAATGTGTATGTACACAATAAACTCTGAAAGAAAACTCTAGCTTTTGTTGTGTTCTTTGAGTATTGTGAGTGTGTGTGTGAAACTTATGATTTTCTTCTACAGGATAACTTTAATCATTTGTGGGCACAAGGTTGCTAGAGGGTGAAAGTGGTCTTATAATATGAACTGTTCTATTAAAGGTCAGAGAATGTAAGTAACCAAGATTGAGTTCATGGTATTTAAAAATATTATGTTGTACAATAAAGACTGTTGTTCAACTTTCTTGAATGACTGGGGAAACTTAAAGTTTTCAGTGTTCTTTTCATGGCATTGTTTAAAGAAGATCAAAGCGTGGATTTAGGTAGCATTTTTATTATCAGCATTTGTTCTATTGCTGTCTTGGCAGGTGTATTTCTTTTTCTTCTTTTAATGTTGTTTTGGCTGTACTAGGTCATCGTTGCTTTGCATGGGTTTTCTCTAATTGCAGAGAGTGGGGGCTACTCTTCATTGCGCTGCAGAGGTTTCTCATTTTGCTGGCTTCTCTTGTTGCAGAGCATAGGGTCTAGATGCAAGGGCTTCAGTAGTTGCGGCACACAGGCTCAGTAGTTATGACTTTGAGGCTCCAGAGCGCAGACTCAGTAGTTAATGGTGCATGGGCTTAATTGCTCTGTGGCATGTGGTATCATCCAGGACCCAGGGATCAAACCTGTGTCCCCTGCACTGACAGGTGGGTTTTTATTCACTAGGCTTCCAGGGAGGTCCTACAGGTAGTATTTATTGAATAGTTTATTATTTCCTTTCTATGTATTTGTATATGTAGGGTCCTTGTATATTTATTTATTTTTTTCTTGTATATTTTTTCTTGTATGTTCATAATATTACTATTTGAAGACCTGACTCAGTTATCAAATTTATCATCCAAGTTTATTCCAACTTCTGTTACTAAATAAAAATTGAATCAGTCAAATGTAAGCTTTTTATTAAAATAGAGCTGGAGATGCATTGGGTATTACCTAATATTTTGAACCTTCTTGAGAAAGATACATAACTTTATGATTGGAAGTCACATCTTTTTGGCTTAAATAAAACTGAACTTCTTAGAATGCTAAGTAAGCAGAAGATGCGTCTTTGTGAGTGACAAAGTTTTTTTTTTTTTTTTTTTTTAGATTTATTTATTTATTTTGGTGGGGAGGGGTGGGAAAGAGAGGGGAGCAGGCGGGCCACTTCTATTGGTCTTTCATTTGTCCATTCTCATCCATCTTTGTTCTTTGGCCAGTGTGGGCCTCCCATTGCGGTGGCCTCTGCTGTCGCAGAGCACGGGCTCTGGGCGCATGCGCTCCAGAGCTCCGGCTCGGTCATTGGACACATCGGTCCAACTGCTCCATGGCACATGGGATCTTCCCAGGCCAGGGATCGAACCGGCGCCCCTTGCACTGCAAGGTGGTGTCCTTACCCACTGGACCACCAGGGAAGCCCTGATAGAAAGTTTAATCAATCCAGAAGTTAGAAAACTTAATTGCAATATATTCCCAAAAGCAATCTATAAGTATGCACATGATCTAAGCAATGGAGTCCTAAAAGTTGGAGAAGTTTGTTGAGGAGGTTAATTAAAGGACATTGATTTTGTGTTGGTAGAGAATGTGATTTGAAAGCGTAGCAAGCTAAATAACATCTGAGGTGGGGACAATAAGAAGACTGGTGTAATTAGAATAGGGATTATATTAAGGAGTAGTGAATTACAGGTACCAGGCTAAAGGGACAGAATTGGACTTGATTTGTGGAGGACTTTGGCAGACTGAGAAATTTATATTTGAGGTGGTATCTATTGTAAAGCATTGACTAGGGAGATGGTTCAAAGCAGGCTGGATTAAAAATTAAATGACCAGGAGGCTATCACATTTATCTAGGAAAAATGGATAGGCAGTGAGAAAAATTGCTGTGGAAGAAAACTGGAAAGTGAACTTGTTTACTGAATAGAAGAAAGACTCAGAAAAGGACCAAGAAAATAGTGATGGTGGGCAAAAGGAATTTAGGGAGAGCAAATGGTTTGGGAGATGTTTAGAAAAGTGATTTTAGTTTTTAGAAGAGTTGAAGGAGATGGTAGGATGACTGAAGGGAATCGACCTTTGGGTACATGGAGAAATGAGGCCAGAATGCATATAAAAAGTAAAAGTGGAAGCCACCTTAATAAAGATCTAAGTAGCTACATGTTTTTTTTAAGGATGCATTAAGGACACAGAGGCCCAAACAAGAATATAGGAGATTGAAAGTTGTAGAAGGGAGAGGACAAAGGAGTGAGAAAACCAGGAGTGCAGTGTAATGAAAGCAAGGAAAGATACTTTAAAAACGTGACGTTGCAGTTTTCATCCTGAGAAGTGAGAGCTGGATAGCACCAGTTGGATGCTGCATGTAATCTTAAAGCATGCTTTGAGGATTTAATGGTTGATAGGCTAAAAATATCTATATGCTGAGGATAATTTCCCTTACGGATCATATTTGTTGCCTTGCAGTTGAATTTAAGGATTTGGGATAGATTCAGCTAGCTATGCCCCAGTTTGTTGCCTTGCAGTTGGATTTTGTGTGTTTAGAAGGAATGTAGAATTTACCAAGAAGTTAGAAAACTTAATTGCAATATATTCCCAAAAGCAATCTATAAGTATGCACATGATCTAAGCAATGGAGTCCTAAAAGTTGGAGAAGTTTGTTGAGGAGGTTAATTAAAGGACATTGATTTTGTGTTGGTAGAGAATGTGATTTGAAAGCGTAGCAAGCTAAATAACATCTGAGGTGGGGACAATAAGAAGACTGGTGTAATTAGAATAGGGATTATATTAAGGAGTAGTGAATTACAGGTACCAGGCTAAAGGGACAGAATTGGACTTGATTTGTGGAGGACTTTGGCAGACTGAGAAATTTATATTTGAGGTGGTATCTATTGTAAAGCATTGACTAGGGAGATGGTTCAAAGCAGGCTGGATTAAAAATTAAATGACCAGGAGGCTATCACATTTATCTAGGAAAAATGGATAGGCAGTGAGAAAAATTGCTGTGGAAGAAAACTGGAAAGTGAACTTGTTTACTGAATAGAAGAAAGACTCAGAAAAGGACCAAGAAAATAGTGATGGTGGGCAAAAGGAATTTAGGGAGAGCAAATGGTTTGGGAGATGTTTAGAAAAGTGATTTTAGTTTTTAGAAGAGTTGAAGGAGATGGTAGGATGACTGAAGGGAATCGACCTTTGGGTACATGGAGAAATGAGGCCAGAATGCATATAAAAAGTAAAAGTGGAAGCCACCTTAATAAAGATCTAAGTAGCTACATGTTTTTTTTAAGGATGCATTAAGGACACAGAGGCCCAAACAAGAATATAGGAGATTGAAAGTTGTAAAAGGGAGAGGACAAAGGAGTGAGAAAACCAGGAGTGCAGTGTAATGAAAGCAAGGAAAGATACTTTAAAAACGTGACGTTGCAGTTTTCATCCTGAGAAGTGAGAGCTGGATAGCACCAGTTGGATGCTGCATGTAATCTTAAAGCATGCTTTGAGGATTTAATGGTTGATAGGCTAAAAATATCTATATGCTGAGGATAATTTCCCTTACGGATCATATTTGTTGCCTTGCAGTTGAATTTAAGGATTTGGGATAGATTCAGCTAGCTATGCCCCAGTTTTTTCTCTTCTTTCAGAGTATGAGGGAAATCTAAGAACAAATTATTGGGTCATATGTCTATTGTTTGACACAGGGTTATTTATTTATTTATTTATTTTTACTATTTTTTTTTTTAAAGTTTTTCTTTCAGAGTTTTGTTGTTTACTGCCACACATCAACCAGGGCTTTTTCTTTATTCACAATGACAGATCACTTCTTTTTTTTCTTCTGAGTCTTCCTTCAGCTAGATATTACTCTTCCTAATGATGAGCAGAAAAAATTTTCTGACCTGACATTTTTCTACCAAAATTAGGAAATTCAGATGTCTTAGGAATATTGATTTGAGTATATTTAATGCATTTTTTAAATTTTTTATTTTACTTTTTACTTTTACAGAGTTTTGTCATTTACAGATATGTAATGCTTTTTTTTTTTTTCTGTGTATTTTCAGATGGTACATGACTGGGGTTGGTTGGATTTTCAACAAGAGTATCCCAATGACTCTGAGTTCAGCAATGACTACAGGTCCCTCTTCAGCTTGTGGGACTCCAGTTTGGATCTTGATGTGGGCAGCTGGAGGGAGACTGAGGAGCCAGGGACTGAGGAGCTAGAGGAAAGCAGCCCAGGGAGAGAACCTATTGATTTGCTCATGGGGGACGGAGGCAGTGAGGAATCTCAGGAAGAGGCAGAGCAAGTCAGCCACCAGAACCTCCTCCACTTTCTCTCTGAGGTAATGGGGACCATTATTTCCAAAGATGGAGTAGTCTCACCTTCCTCAAAGAATGCTTACCCATACATATTTCTGCCACTCTCAGTATTGTTTACTCAAATACAAGGCCCACGTTGGCAAGAACTGAGTTCATTTCTGTGTCTCCAGCACTTGGTGATGATATAAAACATGTGCCAAATATGTACTTTCTGAGTGAATGTTCTAGGAGCCCGAATCATAGGAATTTCTGTATATAGGACTGTCTTAGGAGGATCCTTGCAATTCCTTCTTTCAGAGTCATGGGAGGTGACACTTGCCCAAACTACCCAGTAAGTTTATGATAGGACTTCCAGGCAGGATTTTGCAGTGTTTTTATTTCCCTGGTTAACGGCAGAGGACCGGAAATAAACAACTGGACAGAGAGTTTATGTGGCAACGATACACATTCAGAAGAACCTAGGTTAAGATCAGCAAGAATCTAGCTTGTGGCAAAGTTTTCAGCAGTTTTTTAGACAGTCATTGCCAGTTGATTAGAGTTGACACTTGAGATGAAAAAATTAGAACATAAGCTCCTTGAGGCAAGAATCACATCTGTCTGGTTTACTGTTAAGTCCCTACCAACTAGCCCAATGCCTGTGTATATAAGATATTTGATAAATTTGAAAAGACTGAATGAATCAACCCTATCATCTCAGACTTTGTCACAGTTGCAGTGTAATAATGTGGCATTATTAAAATGGAGATGATCATTTCCATTGGTGGTGGTATATATCTAACAATAAACTGTGATTACAGGTAGCTTATTTAATGGAGCCATTGTGCATTAGCAGCAAAGACTCAAGTGAAGGCTGCTGCCCTTCATCTGGTACCAGACAAGAGGCGAGGGAAACTGAAGCTACTGAAGGAGAGGGGGAGCCCTGCAGAGAGCCTGAAGAACTTTCAGCCAAGGAAGACCCGTTAGTGGCTGAGAAGTCATCACTGGGAGAAAATGGAAGGCCAAAGGTGGCTCCATCTCCCACAGGTATTTGGGCGCTTCAGGAACAACCCACAGAGAATGAAGAGGTAAATGAATAGCTTAAACTAGCCATCTGATCGGTCCTGTACACAGACATGTAGAGCAGAATGGTTAGAACACATAAGTGACTCCACAGAGTATTACTTGGATCTAAATGGGCTTCCTTTGTGGCTCAGACGGTAAAGAATCTGCCTGCAATGCAGGAGACCTGGGTTCAATCCCTGGGTTGGGAAGATTCCCTGGAGAAGGGAATGGCTACCCACTCCAGTATTCTTGCCTGGAGAATTCCATGACTTGTCCATGAGGTTGCAAAGAATCAACATGACCGAGCAACTTTATTTCAAATCCTGGTTTTAGCATAAGCTGTGTGGGCTTAGGTATGTTAGTAAATATTTTGGAATCTCAGTTTTCTCTGCTGAAGTGAAGCAATACTATTCTACCCCATAGGTGTGCTATGAGGATTAAATGAATAATTGACATGCAGCACTTAGCAGAGTACCTGGCTCACACAGTAAGCCATCAGTAAAATTTCGAATGCCGCTATCATTAATATAATCTGACCAACTAGAGTAGTTAGCTTCAGGGCCATAAGTAATGTCAGTTTTAAAAGAAAACAGCATCGGGCTTCCCCTGGTGGCGCAGTGGGTAAGGACACCGCCTTGCAGTGCAAGGGGCGCCGGTTCGATCCCTGGCCTGAGAAGATCCCACGTGCCACGGAGCGGCTGGACCGATGTGTCCAGTTACCGAGCTGGAGCTCTGGAGCGCATGCGCCCAGAGCCGCACTCTGCAATGACAGACGCCACCGCGATGGGAGGCCCACAGGAGCCGAAGAACAAAGATGGATGAAAATAGAGAAATGAAAGACCAATAGAAGTGGCCCGCCCGCTCCCCTCCTTCCCCAACCCGACCCCCGCCCAAAATAAATAAATCTTTAAAAAAAAGAAAACAGCATCTATCTAGAATTGAGTATATTGCTTTTTCATTTTTGCTTGGGCTACAGAGTCAAAGTTCTCCAAGAATTCTCCACTGATTTAGGTCTAGTTAAATCACCTTTCTCTGACTTATTTTATAAGTTTATATAACTGGCCTCTTCTTACCTTAAGATCAGCCTTATTTTACCTTGAAGATAGTAAATACCTGTCTAAATTTTCCTTTGTTTCCTGGCATTCCCTGGGGGGATTCAGCAAGAACCCAAAGAGGAGGACCCGGGTGATGGGTATGCGTCAGAGATAGAAGATCAGAACAACCCACAGAGAATGAAGAGGTAAATGAATAGCTTAAACTAGCCATCTGATCGGTCCTGTACACAGACATGTAGAGCAGAATGGTTAGAACACATAAGTGACTCCACAGAGTATTACTTGGATCTAAATGGGCTTCCTTTGTGGCTCAGACGGTAAAGAATCTGCCTGCAATGCAGGAGACCTGGGTTCAATCCCTGGGTTGGGAAGATTCCCTGGAGAAGGGAATGGCTACCCACTCCAGTATTCTTGCCTGGAGAATTCCATGACTTGTCCATGAGGTTGCAAAGAATCAACATGACCGAGCAACTTTATTTCAAATCCTGGTTTTAGCATAAGCTGTGTGGGCTTAGGTATGTTAGTAAATATTTTGGAATCTCAGTTTTCTCTGCTGAAGTGAAGCAATACTATTCTACCCCATAGGTGTGCTATGAGGATTAAATGAATAATTGACATGCAGCACTTAGCAGAGTACCTGGCTCACACAGTAAGCCATCAGTAAAATTTCGAATGCCGCTATCATTAATATAATCTGACCAACTAGAGTAGTTAGCTTCAGGGCCATAAGTAATGTCAGTTTTAAAAGAAAACAGCATCGGGCTTCCCCTGGTGGCGCAGTGGGTAAGGACACCGCCTTGCAGTGCAAGGGGCGCCGGTTCGATCCCTGGCCTGAGAAGATCCCACGTGCCACGGAGCGGCTGGACCGATGTGTCCAGTTACCGAGCTGGAGCTCTGGAGCGCATGCGCCCAGAGCCGCACTCTGCAATGACAGACGCCACCGCGATGGGAGGCCCACAGGAGCCGAAGAACAAAGATGGATGAAAATAGAGAAATGAAAGACCAATAGAAGTGGCCCGCCAGCTCCCCTCCTTCCCCAACCCGACCCCCGCCCAAAATAAATAAATCTTTAAAAAAAAGAAAACAGCATCTATCTAGAATTGAGTATATTGCTTTTTCATTTTTGCTTGGGCTACAGAGTCAAAGTTCTCCAAGAATTCTCCACTGATTTAGGTCTAGTTAAATCACCTTTCTCTGACTTATTTTATAAGTTTATATAACTGGCCTCTTCTTACCTTAAGATCAGCCTTATTTTACCTTGAAGATAGTAAATACCTGTCTAAATTTTCCTTTGTTTCCTGGCATTCCCTGGGGGGATTCAGCAAGAACCCAAAGAGGAGGACCCGGGTGATGGGTATGCGTCAGAGATAGAAGATCAGCATTCTTCAGGTGAGTGCGAGGATGGCTGCAGCATCCAGGAGATTTCTCTGGTGGATATCCTTTTCAGTCGTGCTGCCTCCTCAAAGCTGTAAGTACCGATTTTTACCTGAGGTTGTTGGGAGTCATGCTTTCACTTGTGTTTATGCCTATTTGAATTTGTTACCATGAATACTGATTACTTTTGTAAATGGAAAAACAGAGAATTAGAATTAGAAAACACTAAAAATAGAATTAAATACAATTTTACATTATAAACAGCCTGTATACTTTCTGCTGATAAAACAGGGCTGTTTGATCAACATTAAGAATTTCTTTCGGGCTTCCCTGGTGGTCCAGTGGGTAAGGACACCGCCTTGCAGTGCAAGGGGTACCGGTTCGATCCCTGGCCTGGGAAGATCACACGTGCCGCGGAGTGGCTGGACTAATGTGTCCAATTACTGAGCCCGAGCTCTGGAGCGCATGTGCCCAGAGCCGGCGCTCTGCGACAACAGAGGCCACGCGATGGGAGGCCCATACGGGCCAAAGAACAAAGATGGATGAAAATGGACAAATGAAAGACCAACAGAAGTGGCCCGCCTGCCCCCCTCCCTCCCTACCCCACCCTACCCCCACCAAAATAAATAAATAAATAAATCTTTTTTTTTAAAAAAAGAATTTCTTTCATAAGTAATGAAAGAAATTCTCTATGTTTATTCAGGAAACATTGCTGAGTCAGATTGTCACTCAAGTCTAATATACAAACTATTTTTTTCCTTCTTTTAATTTATTTTTATTTTAATTTTATGTTTACATAATTTTGTTGTTTCTATCTAGAATTGAGTATATTGCTTTTTCATTTTGCTTGGGCTACAGAGTCAAAGTTCTCCAAGAATTCTCCACTGATTTAGGTCTAGTTAAATCACCTTTCTCTGACTTATTTTATAAGTTTATATAACTGGCCTCTTCTTACCTTAAGATCAGCCTTATTTTACCTTGAAGATAGTAAATACCTGTCTAAATTTTCCTTTGTTTCCTGGCATTCCCTGGGGGGATTCAGCAAGAACCCAAAGAGGAGGACCCGGGTGATGGGTATGCGTCAGAGATAGAAGATCAGCATTCTTCAGGTGAGTGCGAGGATGGCTGCAGCATCCAGGAGATTTCTCTGGTGGATATCCTTTTCAGTCGTGCTGCCTCCTCAAAGCTGTAAGTACCGATTTTTACCTGAGGTTGTTGGGAGTCATGCTTTCACTTGTGTTTATGCCTATTTGAATTTGTTACCATGAATACTGATTACTTTTGTAAATGGAAAAACAGAGAATTAGAATTAGAAAACACTAAAAATAGAATTAAATACAATTTTACATTATAAACAGCCTGTATACTTTCTGCTGATAAAACAGGGCTGTTTGATCAACATTAAGAATTTCTTTCGGGCTTCCCTGGTGGTTCAGTGGATAAGGACACTGCCTTGCAGTGCAAGGGACGCCGGTTCGATCCCTGGCCTGGGAAGATCACACGTGCCGCGGAGTGGCTGGACTAATGTGTCCAATTACTGAGCCCGAGCTCTGGAGCGCATGTGCCCAGAGCCGGCGCTCTGCGACAACAGAGGCCACGCGATGGGAGGCCCATACGGGCCAAAGAACAAAGATGGATGAAAATGGACAAATGAAAGACCAACAGAAGTGGCCCGCCTGCCCCCCTCCCTCCCTACCCCACCCTACCCCCACCAAAATAAATAAATAAATAAATCTTTTTTTTTAAAAAAAGAATTTCTTTCATAAGTAATGAAAGAAATTCTCTATGTTTATTCAGGAAACATTGCTGAGTCAGATTGTCACTCAAGTCTAATATACAAACTATTTTTTTCCTTCTTTTAATTTATTTTTTATTTTAATTTTTATGTTTACATAATTTTGTTGTTTACAGATATGTATAATCCCAGATTAGTCATATGTATATCCCTGGCCCCCTTCCCCATCCCCGCCACCCTACCCCTCCAGGCCGCTGCACAGCACCCTTGCAGGATCCCCTATTCCCACAGCACAATGACAAAAGCCGACTAAAACATTTCCCATTAACTTGAAATTAAAAATTAATTTCTAAGTTATTATGTCCCTTGTTCCTTTCTTCACAAATCTTGGGAAGTTATGTGTTTTTTTTAAACATAGATATCTCTGGGGTTAAAGGGCATATTTTAGAATGTTAATTTTTTTTTTTTTCAGCCAAGTGAATTTCTTTTTAAATCAGAGAAACAAATTTATTTTTATTTTGGTAACAAATAGTTTATCTTCTGGGCCTAGTCTGGTGTCTGTGTGTTGAGAGAAAATGGCATGAGCTGTTCTTTTGCTTTTGTTTTTAACTACATCCTAGTTCCACCCACAGTATCTGTAGGAAGGCAAACCAGTAATTTTTTTTTTTCCTTTTTTAATAATCTGTTGAAGCCATTGAATTTCTGGCTTTTTTTGTTTTTTTTTAAAGTTTTGATCTCTTTTATTGTTTTTTTATTTATACTTTTTCATCAATCTTTATTCTTTGGCCTGTGTTGGCCTCCCATTGCAGTGGCCTCTCTTGTTGCAGAGCACTGGCTCTGGGCTCATGCGCTGCAGAGCGCTGGCCCATAATTGGACACATTGGTCCAACCGCTCCGCCGCACTTGGAATCTTCCCAGACCAGGGATTGAACCAGTGCCCCTTGCACTGCAAAGTGGACTCTTGACCAACTGGACCACCAGGGAAGCCCAGTAATTATTTTTTTTAGTTTGACCTTCTTTTGTGTAAGGTCTACAACTGAACCATGCGTATATATTTTTGTAAATAGATTTAAAATTTTTGTAACACAAATAGAATACAACTAAGATTAAAATCTTCGCTTGTTGAAGAATTCCTTCCTTTGCTTTTCTATAACTCCCTTTTTAAGTATGAGCAGATAGCATATTATGACTAACCCCCAAACAGGAAATCTCTAACCTGGGGCATTTTATATCATGACATTTCAGCATCTTATCTTAGAATTTAGGTTACACATGAGGTCTTTATTAGAAAGCAGTAGATACTAGTAATTGAGTCTGCTTGGCTAGATAGTTTAAGGGGAGACAGGCGTTTGAGTTCTTGTATTATCATCAGGGAAGCTTAAAACTACTTTGAAAGATAGACATTCTCTAGGCCCCTCTCCTCTGGCTTCTTCCTTAGTCTGTACACTCAGTAGTAAAGCAGAACTTTTGGAGTACCACTCTATGTCTGCAGACCCTTGCCACTTCCTCAGTTTTACCTGTAGTTGCTTGGCATGCATTCCCAAATAGATGGAAATAAAGGTAAGCAAGGGGTTATTTCTTAAAATACTGCAAAGATGATTGATTATGAGGTTACAGAACCTATCACTGTACCTTTCGTATAATGGAAACTTAATAAATATCTGTTTTGTGAATATATGAGCAAAATTGTGTCAGTGCTAAGAACCTATTATTTATTCTGGCTGACTGACCAGAAATAAAAGGAAGAGGTTTGCTTTGGACTTTAAATGTCTTGTTCTTATAGGGTTCTGGGCTTAAGGATAAATTGATTTTTGTGGTATATAATTTAGATAAAGGCTAGATATTACATCATGAAAGTGAAGAGCTGTATGGAGTTGTTCAAATTGGAGAAAGATGAAATATGAGGTGTACTCAGATGGATGCTTGTATTATGGTACATACAGAAAAATGAAGGTTTGAGACCTTAGGTGTGAGGAGAGCCTATTTAGAGAGAATAAGCAATGTATAGAGTATGAAGAGTAACATGATATTCAACTTTGGAGTAAATAGAAAACTTACCAACAGAAAATTACAGAACGAAATAAAACATTTAGCTGTTGTGCCCTAAAGAAAAACTGAATAGCAGTTTAGCCTAGAGAAGGAAGGACCATGAAGAGAAATGAATTTTTCTTAGCATTTTAAAGATTACCGTACAGAAGAGAATGAAAAGGAAAAATATTTAAATTGTATAGCATTAAAGTGTAAGATTTAGAGAATTCCTTGGGATATGAAACCAAGGGTTTATTTTTCCTTTGGAAATATGGGAAAGATACTTCTTAACGTGGGATACTTTTGCATAAAAACAGGAACAGGGGCTTCCCTGGTGGTCCAGTGGGTAAAGAGTCTGCCTTGCAGTGCAAGGGGCACTGGTTTGATCCCTGGCCCAGGAAGATCCCAGGTGCCCGTGGAGCGGCTGGATGGGTATGTCTAATGAGCCGGCGCTCTGGAACACATGCGCCCAGAGCCAGTGCTCTGCAAGAGAGTCAGTAGTAAAGCAGAACTTTTGGAGTACCACTCTATGTCTGCAGACCCTTGCCACTTCCTCAGTTTTACCTGTAGTTGCTTGGCATGCATTCCCAAATAGATGGAAATAAAGGTAAGCAAGGGGTTATTTCTTAAAATACTGCAAAGATGATTGATTATGAGGTTACAGAACCTATCACTGTACCTTTCGTATAATGGAAACTTAATAAATATCTGTTTTGTGAATATATGAGCAAAATTGTGTCAGTGCTAAGAACCTATTATTTATTCTGGCTGACTGACCAGAAATAAAAGGAAGAGGTTTGCTTTGGACTTTAAATGTCTTGTTCTTATAGGGTTCTGGGCTTAAGGATAAATTGATTTTTGTGGTATATAATTTAGATAAAGGCTAGATATTACATCATGAAAGTGAAGAGCTGTATGGAGTTGTTCAAATTGGAGAAAGATGAAATATGAGGTGTACTCAGATGGATGCTTGTATTATGGTACATACAGAAAAATGAAGGTTTGAGACCTTAGGTGTGAGGAGAGCCTATTTAGAGAGAATAAGCAATGTATAGAGTATGAAGAGTAACATGATATTCAACTTTGGAGTAAATAGAAAACTTACCAACAGAAAATTACAGAACGAAATAAAACATTTAGCTGTTGTGCCCCTAAAGAAAAACTGAATAGCAGTTTAGCCTAGAGAAGGAAGGACCATGAAGAGAAATGAATTTTTCTTAGCATTTTAAAGATTACCGTACAGAAGAGAATGAAAAGGAAAAATATTTAAATTGTATAGCATTAAAGTGTAAGATTTAGAGAATTCCTTGGGATATGAAACCAAGGGTTTATTTTTCCTTTGGAAATATGGGAAAGATACTTCTTAACGTGGGATACTTTTGCATAAAAACAGGAACAGGGGCTTCCCTGGTGGTCCAGTGGGTAAAGAGTCTGCCTTGCAGTGCAAGGGGCACTGGTTTGATCCCTGGCCCAGGAAGATCCCAGGTGCCCGTGGAGCGGCTGGATGGGTATGTCTAATGAGCCGGCGCTCTGGAACACATGCGCCCAGAGCCAGTGCTCTGCAAGAGAGAGGCCATGGCAATGGGAGGCCCACACAGGCCAAGAATAAAGATGAATGAAAATAATAACTAAGAACCCATGGCATGAAGTTAAAAAAACACAACAAAACAACAGGACCAGATTCATTTATCAGATACTTAATATAGGGCTTCCCTGGTGGTTCAGTGGGTAAAGAGTTCGCCTTGCAGTGCAAGGGGCACTGGTTCGATCTCTGACCTGGGGAGATCCCACATGCTATGGAGTGGCTGAACAGGTGTGTCCAATTATAAGCCAGTGCTCTGCAAGGAGAGAGGCCACTTCAATGAGAGGCCCACACAGGCTGAAGAATAAAGATGGATGAAAAATAAATGAATAAAAGTCAATAAAAAGAGGGCAAAAATCTTTAAAAAAAACTTAATCTGAGCACTTAATATGTGCTAGAAACTTGAGAGACATCAGTGAACAAAGACTGCTTTCATAGTCCAGTTCTTTGGAGTCACAGGTGCTGAAGTGCAAGATTCCCAAAGGCACAGGCAGTTGCTTATAAGAATGTAACCACTTTGATAGTAGTGATCAGTAGGGAATATTTACAGAGTCTGGGATCCTTTATGGAAGCATTAAATATGTTTCATTTCTGTGGTGGTATTTCCTTCAGATGTTAACTAGGAACTCTGTGTGTTGAGGAAAACCCATTACTCATCTAGGGGTAACAGAATACCATTTGGGAAATTACTGTTTCTTTTCTGTCCTGTTTTATCCTGTAGGTCTGATCTATGCCATAGTGACCCTGTTCAGGATGGCTTGCTATTTAAGAAGACTCTCCTGACAGTCTGGAAGATGATAGCTAGTCACAAGTAGGACTCTAAGCCACTCTGGGCATTCACAGGCACTCTTCTCATTTAGGGTGATTTTATAGGATTTATTCATCCTCTCTGGGTTTTTTCTTTAACAGGTTCAGCAGTCCATTTCTCAAGCCTGTGACAGAAAGGCAGGCGCCAGGATACAAGGATGTGGTGAAAAGGTCAGTGGAAAAGGGTTAAGAAAGGTTGGTCTTTTGTTTCGTTTTGCTTTGTTTTTTTTGGTTGAGTGCTTTTATATCTCTTTTCATACTTCATTTCACTTCTGTTAGATCATTTCCTTATTACATTCACATTATTTAAGCTCAAGGTATATTTTATAGCTGAAACCAGTTCATAAAGTTATGATAAGCTCAGCCCTTATTTGAGAATGTAGGGAACAACAGGATAAAGAGGCGTTTTTCAGTATTGACTTTAAAGTATTATGGTCCATTTGTTATATTCTTATATTAGCGTTTGGTAGTTTTTGACACATTTTGGAGGAAAACTTTGAAAGGAACACTGTTCATTCAGACAGTTATAAGTATGCAAGGCAAAGATGGTAATTCAAATGAATGTTGCAAGCACTGGTTGATTCCTGTATTTTGGATTTTTATAGCATAGTTCATCTAAAATGCTGTCATAAACTAGTGTGTTAATGTATAAAAGATCAGAAAAGAACCTCTGGAGACAGACTCCTTAATTCTGTAGGTGAGAAAGCTAAGACTCAGAGGTGTTCATGACTTGTCTGTGATCAAAAGTGAATAGCAGGGCTTCCCTGGTGATCCAGTGAGTAAGGACACTGCCTTGCAGTGCAAGGGACACCGGTTCGATCCCTGGCCTGGGAAGATCCCACGTGCCGCGGAGCGGCTGGACCCATGTGTCCAACTACCGAGCTGGAGCTCTGGGGCGCATGCACCCAGAGCTGGTTCTCTGCGACGAGAGGCTGCTGCGATGGGAGGCCCACACAAGCCAAAGAACAAAGATAAATAAAGCAAAGACCAATAGAAGTGGCCAAAAAAAAAAAAAAAAAAAAAAGTGAATAGCAGAACTAGAACTAAGCTGGAGTCTTACCTACCAGTTCAGTCCTCTTTCTACACTGCTGTGCCTTTTATATGTATGTGAAATTGCTCAGCCATGTCTGACTCTTGCGACCCATGGACGAGCCATGGAATTCTCCAGACAAAAATACTGAAGTGAGTAGCCATTCCCTTCTCCAGGGGATTTTCCCAACTCAGGGGTCAAACCCAGGTCTCGCACATTGCAGGCTGATTCTTTACTGTATGAGCCACCAGGGAAGCCCACTCTCTTATATACCCATTCTCTATGTCCATTATACAGTATCTATCTTAGTATTCTTTTCATCTTCATGGAAGAAGAAGGAAAAAAACCTCTGAGCTTTTAATTATTTAGTAAAAACAGTTGATTAAATAACTAGTAAATGACTACTAGGTAAGCAGTCAATAATTATCATGTGATAAACTGATTATTGGAGCTCTTGACAACTTTGATACACCCAGTTATAAAGTACAATGACTGGGCCTGTGGACTCTGGAGTCCGATTGCTTCTAAATTGGAATCTAAGCTATGTGACTTTGGGCAAATACTTAACTTCTTTATATTTCAGTTTCCTCATTGCCAATTATGATAATGGTATCTACGATGTAGGTTTAGTTCTTCAAGAGAGCATGTTAAATCACCACGTGTTCCACATGAAGGTTTGATTTCCTCTGGTTTCTCTTGGCCACCTGTAGACCCATGGACTTAACTACCCTGAAAAGGAATCTGTCCAAAGGACGGATTTGCACCATGGCTCATTTCCAGCGGGACCTGATGCTGATGTTCCAGAATGCTGTGATGTACAATGACTCTGATCATCATGTGTATGATATGGCTGTGCAGATGCAGAAAGAAATCTTGGAACAGATTCAGGTATTATAGATAGAGAGGTGCAAGAAAAATGAGTGTAGTTTCTGGAATCTAATTTTAGAAAGTCTTTGAGAATAAGGCTGATGTTAACATGACCTTGTGCTTCCAGAGTTTATGTTTAGAGGTGATTCAAGGACCTGAAGGATTGACATTGTACCTGCTGGTTTGGAAAACTGAGCCTCTGTGGGACCAACTTTAACAGATGGTGAAGTAAGATAGTCTAGGAAGGCAGGCAGCAGTGAAGAACTCTTAGAGCCTAGGGATAGGTTAGTAAATAAGGGTGCATCTACTTGTAGAGCCTTAAGTCAGAGGGTTAAACATGCATACCAGAGGCTGGAGTCATGGTCCATTTTTTGTTGTTATACCTGTTGGTGTTAATGTGTATTCACATTGTCCCACCTGTAGGAAATTAAGAAAGGTAGCCAGAAGCAGACATTTGAGCATTTCTTTTCTGGGCAGCATCTCATTGATAACTTTAAAGAAAAAAAAAACATAGTTAAATCTCTTCAGAGACAGAAATAAAAATTGCATTCAAACCTCCATAAAGATTCATAGTTTGCTGTCTGCCTTGACCCTGTAGGTGCTGAGTATTTTGGTTAGACAAAAAAGACTTAAATAGTCTGGAATGAGAACTAACCAACCCTGTGGATGATGGAAAACCTGTTTTGCTAACTTGGAGCTGCTACCCTGAACTCTTCTGGAATTTGGACCTTTCATTGAGACTCTGACCTAGAGAAGATCCCAGTACTTGTTTACCACTTTTCTGTTGTCTTTCCTAATAAAAATAATACCTTAACTTACTACCAAAGAGTTAAAGGTGCTTGTTAATGTGACATAAAGAAGCTGAGATTTGGGGTTATGTCATATATGTTGCCCACATCTTTGTTGTTCCATAAGCTTAATTTAGAGGTAAATAGATTAAACCTCTTTTGCTGTTCTTTAAATAAATGCTATTTCCTAAGTTGAAGATGGCCTTTTAATGATTACAGATGCCGGTGATAGAGACGATTCCATTATTTGGTGAAATATGAAAGGTATTTGGCATGTGTTTTCGTTCGTTCTTTTTTTTTTTCCAAAAAATTTTTTTTTTTTTTGCCTCAAAGTCATCATTTATTTTTCATCCATCTTTATTCTTTGGCATGTGTGGGCCTCCCATTGCAGTGGCCTCTCTCGTTGCAGAGCACTGGCTCTGGGTGCATATGCTCCAGAGCAGTGGCTTGTAATTGGACACATCAGTCTAACTGTTCCGCGGCATGTGGGATCTTCCCGGGCCAGGGATCGATCCAGTGCCCCTTGCACTGCAAGGCAACTCTTTACCCACTGGACTACCAGGGAAGCCTGACACGGGTTTTTTTACATACACTGTCGAGAAGAGGCTGGGGTAGGATGATGGAGAGCGTCTATGATTTGTCTCATCACTTACAAAGTGGAGGTTATTGACATGTCCTTCAAATGGCTGAAAATGAAAGTTGCTCAGTCAAGTCCGATTCCTTTTTCAAAGAAGCCCTCGAATGACTAAGAAGGTGAAATACAATAAATTATGAGGAAAATGTTAGAAAACGTCTATTGCTTTTAAGATTTGCAAGGGGGAATAAAAATGCCTGTGCTTGGTTCCTTCTCTTGGCTAAAAGGAGGTAGCCAAAGGCTGCGAAGCACTCGGCTGGAATTGGCCCTCTTCAGCCACTGTCTCTAAGCTGGGTTCCTGGTCTCCTAGCAACAGGCTTTGGCGACACTAGAGGAGCCCAGGCAGGCTAAGGTGAGTGCCCAGAGGAGGGTCGGACTTGGAAGGAATTCGAGAGTGCAGCCCACCAGAGACTCAGGAGACTTAGGAATTTTGCTTTCCAACCCAACCTGACTCTAAGCGTCTCTGGCAGGGGATGGAGGGGTGGCGCTCAGTGGTGTGCACAGTTATAGACCTAGTCTCTTCCTGGGCCCCTAGAGCCCTAGGCTGTGCCTTGCTCTTTGGGCTCTCCAACTTAATGAAAGCACTTGGGAAAACCCATGGAAGGAGGTAGAGTAGAAATCGTATTACTGAGACACTACTTGTGGAAAATAAATGAGTTTCCAGCTTTATAAATTAATAAAATCAAGCACCTGATAATGCTGTTTAGTCTCAATTACATTAAATTGGGGGTGGGGGCGTGCATGTCATTGCAGTTGATATCTGTCAAGAATCTCAAATTGTACCTGAAAAGCCAGGATGGCGCTATCAATGCCCCCACCTCAGATCTACATAGAGAAGACTCTGGCCATTATCAAACCGGACATTGTTGACAAAGAGGAAGAGATACAAAATACTATTCTCAGATCTGGATTCACTATTGTTCAGGTAACTTCTGGACAGGATAATCATGTTTTTTTCTCTCTCTAGTGAATTGGACTTTCCCTCCCTAGCTTTTAACTAAAATAGAATTAAAAATTCACTTTCTCTTAAGTAAAAGATATACTTGGAAGTTCTTCTTGCTCATAGTTATACCCCTGAACTGCTGTTTTAGATTACCTTCAATTTTACCTTTTAAAAATGTTTGTGTAAATTGTGTTAATTCATTTCGGTCCTTAGTATTTTGAATGAAATTCAGGTTTATTCTTCTGAGTATAAAAGATAGGTGATAATTTTACAGAAGTGTCTGTACACTCTAAAAGGATATAAAATAAGTAAAATTTCTTGCATCTCTCCGTTCCCACCTCAAGTTCCAATCTGTGGAGAGAGGCAACTGCTTAACACTTTCTGTTCTTCCAAAATTTTTCTGTATGTGTACAAATAGGTTTCCCCGTAAAATAGGACAGTACCACTCCCTGGACCCCCTTTACAAGGTCCCTTAGATAGCATCCCAAATCATTACCTCTGCATTTGTGTCATTCTTCCTAACTTCTGTGTAACACTCTTCTGTGCAAATCAACTACAATCTATTTACTTGAGAAAGTTCAAGGAGACTAAGGTGAGTGCCCAGAGGAGGTCGGACTTGGAAGGAATTCGAGAGTGCAGCCCACCAGAGACTCAGGAGACTTAGGAATTTTGCTTTCCAACCCAACCTGACTCTAAGCGTCTCTGGCAGGGGATGGAGGTGGCGCTCAGTGGTGTGCACAGTTATAGACCTAGTCTCTTCCTGGGCCCCTAGAGCCCTAGGCTGTGCCTTGCTCTTTGGGCTCTCCAACTTAATGAAAGCACTTGGGAAAACCCATGGAAGGAGGTAGAGTAGAAATCGTATTACTGAGACACTACTTGTGGAAAATAAATGAGTTTCCAGCTTTATAAATTAATAAAATCAAGCACCTGATAATGCTGTTTAGTCTCAATTACATTAAATTGGGGGTGGGGGCGTGCATGTCATTGCAGTTGATATCTGTCAAGAATCTCAAATTGTACCTGAAAAGCCAGGATGGCGCTATCAATGCCCCCACCTCAGATCTACATAGAGAAGACTCTGGCCATTATCAAACCGGACATTGTTGACAAAGAGGAAGAGATACAAAATACTATTCTCAGATCTGGATTCACTATTGTTCAGGTAACTTCTGGACAGGATAATCATGTTTTTTTCTCTCTCTAGTGAATTGGACTTTCCCTCCCTAGCTTTTAACTAAAATAGAATTAAAAATTCACTTTCTCTTAAGTAAAAGATATACTTGGAAGTTCTTCTTGCTCATAGTTATACCCCTGAACTGCTGTTTTAGATTACCTTCAATTTTACCTTTTAAAAATGTTTGTGTAAATTGTGTTAATTCATTTCGGTCCTTAGTATTTTGAATGAAATTCAGGTTTATTCTTCTGAGTATAAAAGATAGGTGATAATTTTACAGAAGTGTCTGTACACTCTAAAAGGATATAAAATAAGTAAAATTTCTTGCATCTCTCCGTTCCCACCTCAAGTTCCAATCTGTGGAGAGAGGCAACTGCTTAACACTTTCTGTTCTTCCAAAATTTTTCTGTATGTGTACAAATAGGTTTCCCCGTAAAATAGGACAGTACCACTCCCTGGACCCCCTTTACAAGGTCCCTTAGATAGCATCCCAAATCATTACCTCTGCATTTGTGTCATTCTTCCTAACTTCTGTGTAACACTCTTCTGTGCAAATCAACTACAATCTATTTACTTGATCTTTTCTTGGTGGATTTTTAAACTGTTGGGGTTGTTTTTTTCAAACATTTAATTTTTTTTTTTTAAATTTTTAAAAAGATTTTATTTATTTATTTACTTTGGGCGGGAGTCGGGTTGGGGAAGGAGGGGAGCGGGCGGGCCACTTCTATTGGTCTTTCATTTCTCTATTTTCATCCATCTTTGTTCTTCGGCTCCTGTGGGCCTCCCATCGCGGTGGCGTCTGTCGTTGCAGAGCGCCGGCTCTGGGCGCATGCGCTCCAGAGCTCCGGCTCGGTGATTGGACACATCGGTCCAGCCACTCCGCGGCACGTGGGATCTTCCCAGGCCAGGGCTCGAACCGGCGCCCCTTGCACTGCAAGGCGGTGTCCTTACCCACTGGACCACCAGAGGAAGACCGAAACATTTAATATTTTAAATCTTTTACTTGTTCTGCAGTTGGTAGTTTGAAAATGAATATAGACTGTTGTTAAAGATTGTCAAATAGAAAGGAATATTTTTAATCTTTTTTTGTACAATTCTTATTTAAAATTTCACTTTTATTGTTATTTATACAGTGTCATATTGCCTATTGAGTCATTTAAAGAATAAAAAAGAAAACTTCAGTTTTCAGAGAGTGGGTTTTTTGGATGAATTTAGGATAGCTGGAGACTGAAGATGAAATGGTGTACAGAAAGTGTAACAGAATAGTAATGCAGGGAAGTATAAAGAAATATTTAATATAGTAAAGATTTAGATAAAGATGAACTTTTAAATAAATGTTAGGAAACTGGGTAGCCACTTCAAAAAAAAAAAAAGGCAAACCTTGAATACAAATATTACATTCTATATACCAGGATAAATTCCAGATGGATTTGAGACTTAAATATTAAAAAATTAAATCATATAAACTCTCGAAGAAAAATGGCTGAATTTCTTTTTATTCTTGGAGGGGGACAGGCTTTTTACTAGGTACTGTAAAAGAAAAGACTGATAAAAATATTAAAAACTTGAGCATGGCCAAATAAACATAATAAGCAAAGTCAAAACACAAATGACAAAACTTGGAAAAAATATTTGTAACTCATTAAGGCTAATCTCCCAAATATATGAAGTGAAAGTGTTAGTTGCTGAATTGTGTCCGACTCTTTGAGACCACATGGTCTGTAGCTGCCAGGCTCCTCTGTCCATGGGATTCTCCAGGCAAGAATACTGGAGTAGGTTGCCATTTTCCATTCCAGAGGAACTTCCCAACCCAGGGATGGAACCCTGGTCTCCCACATTGCAAGCAGATTCTTACCTGAGCTACCTGAGAATATATATATATACATATCCAGAATATATAAAAAATACTCCTAAAACAGGATAAAAATTGAGTTGAAAATGGGCAGTACATGTGGATGGTCACAGAAAAAGAAATAAAAATGCTTCTTAAACATGGGGAGAGATGTTCTGTCTCTAAACAGGAAAAAAGCAAATTAAAATGACACAGATACCGCCTGACAAGAATGTAAAGTAAATGACAATCTCTATGGAAGAGAATCTGGCAGTTATCTGTCAATATTATAGACACATCTTCCTTTTGACCCAGTAGTACTACTTCTGGGAATCTCCTGTAACTCATGTAGTATGAAGTGACATATGTCCATGTTATTTTTTGCAGCATTGTTTATTTATTTATAAGTAAAAGATTGAAAACAACTCAACATTATAAGATAGGTTTAATTCACCCTGGTGAATCCACCAAATTGAATACTATGCAACTGATTATACAAAGAACAATGAGGAAGCTCTCTGTGTCCTATTATGGAAAAAAGCAAGATGCAGAATAATGTGTAGCTTTTTCTATTACAGAAAAGAGAAACTTAAAAATTCTATATAGGATAAATTCCAGATGGATTTGGACTTAAATATTAAAAAATTAAATCATATAAACTCTCGAAGAAAAATGGCTGAATTTCTTTTTATTCTTGGAGGGGGACAGGCTTTTTACTAGGTACTGTAAAAGAAAAGACTGATAAAAATATTAAAAACTTGAGCATGGCCAAATAAACATAATAAGCAAAGTCAAAACACAAATGACAAAACTTGGAAAAAATATTTGTAACTCATTAAGGCTAATCTCCCAAATATATGAAGTGAAAGTGTTAGTTGCTGAATTGTGTCCGACTCTTTGAGACCACATGGTCTGTAGCTGCCAGGCTCCTCTGTCCATGGGATTCTCCAGGCAAGAATACTGGAGTAGGTTGCCATTTTCCATTCCAGAGGAACTTCCCAACCCAGGGATGGAACCCTGGTCTCCCACATTGCAAGCAGATTCTTACCTGAGCTACCTGAGAATATATATATATACATATCCAGAATATATAAAAAATACTCCTAAAACAGGATAAAAATTGAGTTGAAAATGGGCAGTACATGTGGATGGTCACAGAAAAAGAAATAAAAATGCTTCTTAAACATGGGGAGAGATGTTCTGTCTCTAAACAGGAAAAAAGCAAATTAAAATGACACAGATACCGCCTGACAAGAATGTAAAGTAAATGACAATCTCTATGGAAGAGAATCTGGCAGTTATCTGTCAATATTATAGACACATCTTCCTTTTGACCCAGTAGTACTACTTCTGGGAATCTCCTGTAACTCATGTAGTATGAAGTGACATATGTCCATGTTATTTTTTGCAGCATTGTTTATTTATTTATAAGTAAAAGATTGAAAACAACTCAACATTATAAGATAGGTTTAATTCACCCTGGTGAATCCACCAAATTGAATACTATGCAACTGATTATACAAAGAACAATGAGGAAGCTCTCTGTGTCCTATTATGGAAAAAAGCAAGATGCAGAATAATGTGTAGCTTTTTCTATTACAGAAAAGAGAAAAAGTAATATATATTCATGTTTGCCAGTATTTACAAAGTGAATTTAGAAGATAAATAAACATTAAGAAATGGTTGCATATTGAGGGTAAAGAAGAACAGGCTGAGTTAGGGCAGGGATGGAAAGGAAAATTTTCAATATAAACCTTTCTATATTGCTTTGAATTTTTAACTCTAAGTATATTGCTCATTAATTTTTGAAGAAAGACAAAATATACAAATCAGAGAAAGTTTCCAATTTGATTTTTATTAGTGGATAGTTTGAAAAGAATTAATGAAAATATAATTAAGCAGCAAATGATAATTATAAATTAAAATATACCATAAAAATTATTATAAATGCTAATATTTAGCACTTTCCCAGTGTGTATTGTGTGCTAAGTTACTTCAGTTATGTCTGACTCTTTGCAACCCTATGGACTATAGCCTGCCGGGCACATCTGTCCATAGGATTCTCGAGGCAAGAATACTGGAGAACACCTTGGTGTGTGGTATGATTCTTTTTGGTTTAATTGTGATAAAATATATACAACGTAAAATTTACCTTTTTAACTATTTCAGTTCAGGAGCATTATGTACCTTCACATTGTTGTGCAGCCATCACCACTGTCCATCTCGAGAACTTCTTCATTATCTCAAACTGAGACTCTATACCCATTAAACACTAGCTCCCTACTTAGCCCTCTCCCCAGTCCTTGGTAGCAATAGTTCGCTTTCTGTCTCTATGACTTTGCTATTCCAGGTATCTCTTGTCAGTGGAATCATTTTCATTCTTTGTATTGCATGCTTTATTATAGTTGAGAGTTCATTGAACTTGAGGCTTTCTTTTTCCCATCGAGGAAAAACCTCCTAAAAAATGATGCATGCTTTCAGTAGGTGGCAGTCTTTCCTGTGTTACAAACTAATGGTTCATTTTCTGATATTATCACTTCTTTTTGTGAAAACATTTTGTTTTGTTTATTTATTTTTCTTTTGACCATGGCTTCCAAGGATCTGTGCCCTCAGCAGTGAAAGCCCAAGCAGTGACAGAGTTCCCTCTTTTAAATAAATCAGTACTGACCTAAGAGGTGATAATAGTGTGCAAGAAAAGAAAAAGTAATATATATTCATGTTTGCCAGTATTTACAAAGTGAATTTAGAAGATAAATAAACATTAAGAAATGGTTGCATATTGAGGGTAAAGAAGAACAGGCTGAGTTAGGGCAGGGATGGAAAGGAAAATTTTCAATATAAACCTTTCTATATTGCTTTGAATTTTTAACTCTAAGTATATTGCTCATTAATTTTTGAAGAAAGACAAAATATACAAATCAGAGAAAGTTTCCAATTTGATTTTTATTAGTGGATAGTTTGAAAAGAATTAATGAAAATATAATTAAGCAGCAAATGATAATTATAAATTAAAATATACCATAAAAATTATTATAAATGCTAATATTTAGCACTTTCCCAGTGTGTATTGTGTGCTAAGTTACTTCAGTTATGTCTGACTCTTTGCAACCCTATGGACTATAGCCTGCCGGGCACATCTGTCCATAGGATTCTCGAGGCAAGAATACTGGAGAACACCTTGGTGTGTGGTATGATTCTTTTTGGTTTAATTGTGATAAAATATATACAACGTAAAATTTACCTTTTTTAACTATTTCAGTTCAGGAGCATTATGTACCTTCACATTGTTGTGCAGCCATCACCACTGTCCATCTCGAGAACTTCTTCATTATCTCAAACTGAGACTCTATACCCATTAAACACTAGCTCCCTACTTAGCCCTCTCCCCAGTCCTTGGTAGCAATAGTTCGCTTTCTGTCTCTATGACTTTGCTATTCCAGGTATCTCTTGTCAGTGGAATCATTTTCATTCTTTGTATTGCATGCTTTATTATAGTTGAGAGTTCATTGAACTTGAGGCTTTCTTTTTCCCATCGAGGAAAAACCTCCTAAAAAATGATGCATGCTTTCAGTAGGTGGCAGTCTTTCCTGTGTTACAAACTAATGGTTCATTTTCTGATATTATCACTTCTTTTTGTGAAAACATTTTGTTTTGTTTATTTATTTTTCTTTTGACCATGGCTTCCAAGGATCTGTGCCCTCAGCAGTGAAAGCCCAGAGTACTGACCACTGGACTGACAGGGAGTTCCCTCTTTGTGAAAATATTAATGCAAATTCCAAAACAGTTTATCTGATCTAATTTTGAAGCAATTAATGGAATCATTGATTCAGTATCAACTTTAAGATGAGCCCTCAATTTTAAAAATTATGCTTTATTAGCTGGCATAACTGCAGAAGATAGCTTCTCTTGCTTGTTAAGGGATATGTGACAGTTAAGGGCTTACAGTGCAACAGATGAGATTTTTATTTTTTAACCCAACAACAATAAAGTTACTAAAATCAATATGCATAAGAATCACAAATACTGGCATATCTTAATTTTAAATAATGGAATCAAGGATTATACTAAGTTAAGTGCTGTTATCACTTCTCAGATATCGTGTATTTTTTTTTTAATTTTGGCCTCTTTTATTGTTTTTATTTATTTATTTATTTTCATCCATTTTTATTCCTTGGCCTGTGTGGGCCTCCCATTGCAGCGGCCTCTCTCACTGCAGAGCACTGGCTCTGGATGCATCCACTCCAGAGCGCCAGCTGGCAATTGGACACACCCACAGCTGCTCCATGGCACGTGGGATCTTCCCGGGGCCAGGGATCGAACCGGTGCCTCTTGCACTGCAAGGCAGACTCTTTACCCACTGGACCATCAGGGAGCCCTGTGTATTTCTTGACTATATGAATTTTAATATGAGAACAGATATCAGCACCTTTTTTTTTTAAATTTAAATAGTACTAGGGCTTCCAAGGTGGTATTGGTATTACAAAAGCTTTCTGCCAGTGCAGGAGACGTAAGAGATGCAGGTTCATTCCAGGTTGGAAAGATCCCCTGGAGAAGGATATGGCAAACTCACTCCAGTATTATTGTCTGGAGAATCCCAAAAGAGCCCAGAGGGCTCTTGGACAGTCCATAGTCGAAGAGTTGGACATGAGTGAAGCAACTTAGCACACACACATCCTTGACTGTGAGAAGTTATGTTTGTCCAATAGAGCCTGTTCATAGCAGTGCTGAAATACTAATAAGCATCTTTCCAAGCTTATTGCTCTGGGCAGTTTAGATCCTTCTCTACAAACCAAGCAATTTTATCAGGTTTCTGAAACCTGAATACACAGGATAGTTTTGTGTGGGTCTTTCTATTTGGAAATATAAATTCTTTTATTCCAGATGTTTAATGAGTGATGAATGTGAATCTTTTTCTTGAGGAACAAATAAAAGACAATTGAATGGAGGAAGATTTGTTAGTTCTGCCTGTGATTAGAATTAGTCTCTCTGATCTTCCCTGGTGGTCCAGTGGTTAAGGACACCATCTTGCAGTGCAAGGGGCGCTGGTTCGATCCCTGGCCTGGGAAGATCCCACGTGCCGCCGAGCGGCTGGACTGATGTGTCCAATTACCGAGCCGGAGCTCTGGAGCGCATGCGCCCAGAGCCCGTGCTCTGCGACAACAGAGGCCACTGCGATGGGAGGCCCACACAGGCCAAAGAACAAACAGATGGATGAAAATAGACAAATGAAAGACCAATAGAAGTAGCCCACCTGCTCCTCCCCTCCCCACCCCACCCCACCCCCAAATAAATACATAAATAAATCTTTTTTTAAAAAAATAAAAGAATTAGTCTCTCCAAGCAACAGTTTAGAAGAGCAGTGAGTAAGCAGGAAATGACTTGTGAGTGGAATTAAAATAGAAAAACATCAGCCACCATTCCTCTCAATAAGTCATGTTCAGTCTGTTATTGCAGTAATGTTGACACTATAAAATCATTATCATTGATTTTTTTTTTTATTGGTAACTTTCCCAAAATCAAGGACTTGGAATGAAAACAAACTCCTCAAATCCCTAGGTATAAGTTTATAGTAGTAGAGGCACATCAGAAAGGACAGGGAACTAAAGGGACACCTGTGTCATCTTTAGGTGGCAAAGTTAATGGTGATTTTTCTTTTGTCAATGGGATATTTTAATAAATTTTGCACAAGTCAACCATTAGGTAATAGCAATTGAGGTAAGAAATAGAACGTAGCCAACACTCCTAAAGGTGCCACAAACACATGATAGTTTTGGAAAGGACTTTAAGAGGTAGGTCACTTGATAAAATTCGCTTTGTACTCTCAGGAAACTCTAACCCACTTTAGAAAGATGGGTATCTGTCTTAATCTTGGGGATTTTTAGATTTCACCTGGTAATTTATCCTCATGTCTCATCATCCTTATCCCAGTGAGAAGTTTTCTTCTCTTTATTGTATTTTGGGGCATCCCTGATAGCTCAGTTGGTAGTGGCTCTGCCTGCAATGCAGGAGACCCCAGTTCAGTTCCTGAGTTGGGAAGATCCCTTGGAGAAGGGATAGACTACCCACTCTAGTATTCTTGGGCTTCCCTGGTGGCTCAACTGGTGGGAAGCAGCCTGCAATGTGAGAGACCTGGGTTCGGTCCCTAGGTTGGGAAGATCCCCTGGAGGAAGGAATGGCAACCCAGTCCAGTATTCCTGCCTGGAGAATTCCATGGACAGAGGACCCTGGTGGGCTTCAGTTCATGGGTCACAAAGAGTCAGACATGACTGAGTGCCTAACATTTTCATTATATTTTGAGCCCTTTCTCTCATGATCTATCTACCTTTAGTGGAATCGGAAAAATGATAGTAATGAGTGACTTTTTAGAAGTATACTCAGATAGGCTCTTTTAGGGAAAACCTGATGGTTTCTAATTGGAACAATGACTGACTCAGCTTCTGTGATTTTTAAAATTTTGATCATTCATATAACTTCTCCATTGTGAAGAAAATTAACATTTATTTTTCTCAAATATTTCATATTATTTCAGATGAATAAACTTAATGCTAACTATTCTTTTTTTTCGCCCATCATGCCTCTTTTATTTTTATATTTATTTTCATCCATCTTTTCTTCTTTGGCTTATGTGGGCCTCCCATTGCAGTGGCCTTTCTCTTTGCAGAGCACTGGCTCTGGGCGCATGCACTCCAGAGCTCTGGCTTGCACTGGTCCAGCTGCTCTGTGGCGTGTGGGATCTTCCTGGGCCAGGGATGGAACCAGTGCCCCTTGCACTGCAAGGCGGACTCTCTACCCACCGGATCACCAGGGAAGCCCACTAATTATTCTTAAGATCTTTCTGAGTCAACATATTTATTGAAGAACCAGAATAAGAATTATACAACTTTACAGTGAAAAACTTGTTCACTGTATCATTATACTGCATACTGTTTTGAAGTACCATAGTGAGACCAGTTCTCTAAAATAATGTAAGAAGATTTCACAAATAGATGGGAAAAGATGAATTTGGAATATTCTAAAATCCAATTTTGTAGCTTTATATAAAATATGTATTAAAAAATATTGAAGATTGGCATGTTTTTACTTTAAGAAGGAGTTATGATTAATTTGTCATTAACATTGTTGTTTAGTCATGCCTGACTCTTTTGTGACCCCAAGGCCTGCAGCCCTCCAGGCTTCTCTGTCCTTGTGATTCTTCAGGCAAGAATACTGGAGTGGGTTGCCATTTCCTTCTCCAGAGCATCTTCCCAACCCAGGGTTGAACCTGCATCTCCTGCATTGGCAGGTGAATTCTTTACCACTGAGCCACCAGGGAAGTCATTAGCATACCATATGTTGAAGGAACCTGCCAAATAGGAGTAGTTTTTCTTAAGTAATAATTCTTCTTTACAGCATACATTTAACTCTTTTATCTTGCCCATTTTTCATTAAATAAAAATAAATCTCAAATTTGTGGTCAGATTGGTACTATTTCAGGTTATTAATAACTTAATGAGGTATTGTTGAACTGTCATTAATGCTTTTGCTAACTTTGTCTCTCTTTTAGAGAAGAAAACTGCATCTTAGCCCTGAGCACTGTAGTGACTTTTATGTGGAACAATATGGGAAAATGTTTTTCCCCAATTTAACCGCTTACATGAGTTCTGGACCACTTGTTGCCATGGTATTAGCTAGACATAATGCCATCTCTTACTGGAAAGAACTCTTGGGACCAAGTGATAGCTTGGTAGCTAAGGAGACAAACCCAGACAGGTAACTTTCCTAAGGAAGAAGTGGAATCCAAGTATGAAAATGAAAAAAATGATTTCATTGTAACAGGAATTTCTTTTAATTTGAAAAATTTCCTAAATAACCTGTTTTTTTTTTTTTTTTGGTTGTGGTGCAGAGCTAGGTGGGGGAAGGTCTATTTGGTGTTTTAACTGCTTGTGTGTGTATTTTAATATCAAAAACCACAAAATGTCTTAGAGAATGTTTGATTTATGATTGGCTAGCCTTATCTTTTTCTCATTCTTGAATTAAACTGCCACTGGTAGGAATTTTCACAGGAAAATTGGGATGGTATTTTATAGAATGTTGGTAATACAGATTAGAAATTCAGATTTTCAGCATTATCTTTAATGTCTGGAAACCAGAGGACACTGAGTTCTAGCACTGTTGAAAATACATTTTATTTCCAGTTGTCACAAAACACCTCTTTTTCACCCAGATAACTCCTATTTTTCCACTATATCCCTCCTGCATATTTAAATATATTTGACCTTCATGTAGATAGGTTTATGCTTAAAGTCAAAATAGATTAAAATCGCCATATGTGAGAAGTAGAAATACCTTTATAAAATTTCTAAATAGAATGCATATGTAACAAGTAAGGAAAGAATGTCAGATTGTATGGTCATCATTTCTAACTTGCTTTTAGTCTAAGGGCAATTTATGGCAAAGATTAGCATACCATATGTTGAAGGAACCTGCCAAATAGGAGTAGTTTTTCTTAAGTAATAATTCTTCTTTACAGCATACATTTAACTCTTTTATCTTGCCCATTTTTCATTAAATAAAAATAAATCTCAAATTTGTGGTCAGATTGGTACTATTTCAGGTTATTAATAACTTAATGAGGTATTGTTGAACTGTCATTAATGCTTTTGCTAACTTTGTCTCTCTTTTAGAGAAGAAAACTGCATCTTAGCCCTGAGCACTGTAGTGACTTTTATGTGGAACAATATGGGAAAATGTTTTTCCCCAATTTAACCGCTTACATGAGTTCTGGACCACTTGTTGCCATGGTATTAGCTAGACATAATGCCATCTCTTACTGGAAAGAACTCTTGGGACCAAGTGATAGCTTGGTAGCTAAGGAGACAAACCCAGACAGGTAACTTTCCTAAGGAAGAAGTGGAATCCAAGTATGAAAATGAAAAAAATGATTTCATTGTAACAGGAATTTCTTTTAATTTGAAAAATTTCCTAAATAACCTGTTTTTTTTTTTTTTTTTGGTTGTGGTGCAGAGCTAGGTGGGGGAAGGTCTATTTGGTGTTTTAACTGCTTGTGTGTGTATTTTAATATCAAAAACCACAAAATGTCTTAGAGAATGTTTGATTTATGATTGGCTAGCCTTATCTTTTTCTCATTCTTGAATTAAACTGCCACTGGTAGGAATTTTCACAGGAAAATTGGGATGGTATTTTATAGAATGTTGGTAATACAGATTAGAAATTCAGATTTTCAGCATTATCTTTAATGTCTGGAAACCAGAGGACACTGAGTTCTAGCACTGTTGAAAATACATTTTATTTCCAGTTGTCACAAAACACCTCTTTTTCACCCAGATAACTCCTATTTTTCCACTATATCCCTCCTGCATATTTAAATATATTTGACCTTCATGTAGATAGGTTTATGCTTAAAGTCAAAATAGATTAAAATCGCCATATGTGAGAAGTAGAAATACCTTTATAAAATTTCTAAATAGAATGCATATGTAACAAGTAAGGAAAGAATGTCAGATTGTATGGTCATCATTTCTAACTTGCTTTTAGTCTAAGGGCAATTTATGGCAAAGATGAGCTAAGAAATGCACTTCATGGAAGTAACGATCTTGCTGTAGCAGAAAGAGAAATTCGATTCATGTTTCCTGCAGGTGAGTTACAAATGAGTACTTAGTTAATGCATTTACTTGTTTGCTTTCTCTTTTATTTTGAGGGTGTAGCTGGGAAGGACGATGACAGAGGTTTTCTCCAGTATATTCTGTCATATTTTCAGGTTGTAGCTACTTAACAATTTGAAGCCAGGAACAGAAAACTCAACATGAAATTGTGACCTCTAGGGAATCTTTTGAGAAGAGTTTACCTTTCTTTCTTTTCTTTTGGACTGGACATGTGTAGGGTTTTTCTTCTTCTATGTTGTAATTCCTTTTAGTTATTCCTGAATGCATTAGTTGAATTAGAAAAACGTGAAAAAAGAATCTTCTCTGGCAATTATGACTTTGTTTTTTAAATTTTTTGCTGAGTTTTATTTACTGCCACACATTGACCCGAATCCTCCATAGGTATACACATGTCCCCGCCGCCCCCCTGCCCGCCCGGCGATTAGTTTTTTTATTTATTTATTTTTTAAAGATTTTATTTATTTATTTACTTTGGGCGGGGGTCGGGTTGGGGAGGGAGGGGAGTGGGCGGGCCACTTCTATTGGTCTTTAATTTCTCTCTTTTCATTCGTCTGTGTTCTTTGGCTCCTGTGGGCCTCCCATCGCGGTGGCTTCTGTCGTCGCAGAGCGCGGGCTCTGGGCGCATGTGCTCCAGAGCTCTGGCTCGGTGATTGGACACATCGGTCCAGTCGCTCCGCGGCACGTGGGATCTTCCCAGGCCAGGGATCGAACCGGCGCCCCTTGCACTGCAAGGCGGTGTCCTTACCCACTGGACCACCAGGGGAAGTCCCGGTCAGTTTTTTTTTTTTTTTTAAATTGTAATATAGTTGATTTAGACCAGTCTTATTTCATCTATACTCGCTGTTCCTATTTATCTTATTTCTTCCATTTTATTTTGGGGCATGTCTTAATATGAGATGTGTTTTTATTTTTTATTTATTTATTTATTTTTTAAAAATTTATGTATTTATTTATTTGTTTAGGGCGGGGGACAGGTTGGGGAGGGAGAGGAGCGGGCAGGCCACTTCTATTGGTCTCTCATTTCTCTATTTTCATCCGTCTTTGTTCTTTGGCTTCTGTGGGCCTCCCATCGCGGTGGCCTCTGTCGTCGCAGAGCGCCAGCTCTGGGCGCATGCGCTCCGGAGCTCCGGCTCGGTAATTGGACACATCAGTCCAGCCGCCCCGCGGCACGTGGGATTTTCCCAGGCCAGGGATCGAACCAGCGCCCCTTGCACTGCAAGGTGGTGGCCCTACCCACTGAACCACCAGGGGAAGCCCTTGAGATGTGTTTTTAATGTGGTTAATGGTTAGATTTTGTTCTACTAGTGAATTAGACTTTTCCACCTTAGCTTTTAACTAAAATCGAGATAAAAATTCATTTATCTTATGTAGAAGATGCTTTTGGAAGCCATTCTTACTCACAGGGCTATGTCCTTAAACTGTTGCCCTTGATTTTATCCATTAATTAGTCCTCTGGGTACAGTTAGACATTTGAGAAGTAGCAGTTGTAGGATAAATATAAATAATTACCTACCATGCTGCAGATCTCTTGCTGTGAAAATGTGAAGTACTTGCGAGAAGGTTTTCAGAATTTGTGATACGAGCTCCCTCTTGCTTAGCAGTTAGCAACTATATGTAGAATCCTATATGATGAGTCACTAAACCAAGTTATAAAGATATTCTAAGACATATTCCTAAATCCTTGAAAAAGCTAGTGCTCTTCCCTTCCTTTTTAAATAGGGATGGCTGATTCAAAGCTTTACTATATTCCATTCATTCAACTTTATTGAGTTTATTGAATTGTACCAGAAATACAAAAGTGAGTAAGATATCCCTGCTCCCTCAAAATGATTTTATTTTAAAAGTATATAAAAATAAACATACAATACAGTATATAACTTTTGTGATGAAAAAGCCTTTAAAAGTACAATGAAAGTTTATATAGGTGAGAAACATGAAAACATTTTTTGGTTTCTCATTAATTCATCCAGCTCTATTGTCTAAAATCAATTGACCATATATGTGAGGATCCTTCTAGATTCTCAATACTGCTTCATTGATCCTTATTGTCTATTCTTATGTCAGTCAGTCAGTTCATTCACTCAGTTGTGTCTGACTCTTTGCGACCCCATTGGACTACAGTATGCCAGGCTTCCCTATCCTTCACCATCTCCCAGAGTTGCTCAAACTCAGGTCCATTGACTCAGTGATGCCATCCAACCATCTTGTCCTCTCTCGTCCCCTTCTCCTTTTGCCTTGTATATTTCCCAACATCAGGATCTTTCCTAATGAGTTGTCTCTTCACATGAGGTGGCCAAAGTATTAGAGCTTCAGCATCAGTCCTTCCAATGAATATTCAAGGTTGATTTTCTTTAGGATGGACTGCTTTGATGATCTTGCAATCCAACGAACTTTTAAGAGTCTTCTCCAACATGACAGTTCAAAGGCATCAGTTCTTCATCGTTCAGTCTTCCTTATGGTCCAGCTCTCACATCCATACATGACTACTGGGAAAACCATAGCTTTGACTATATGGACTTTTGTAGGCAAAGTGGTGCCTCTGCTTTTGAATATGCTGTTTAGATTTGTTACAGCTTTTCTTCCAAAGAGCAAGTGTCTTTTAATTTCATGGCTACAGACACCATCTGCAGTTATTTTGGAGCCCAAGAAAATAAAGTCTGTCATTGTTTACATTGTTTGCCCATCAATTTCCCATAAAGTGATGGACTGGATGCCGTGATCTTAGTTTTTTGAATGTTGAGTTTTAAGCTAGCTTTTTCACTCTCTTCTTTCACCTTCATCAACTTTGCTTTTTGCCATAGGGTGGTGTCATCTACATACCTGAGGTTATATATATATATATATATATATATATACTTAGCATTTATTTATTTATTTACATTCATCTTTATTCTTTAGCATGTGTGGGCTTCCCATTGCAGTGACCTCTCTTGTTGCAGAACTTCAGCTCTGGGCACATGCACTCCAGAGCACTGGCTCATAATTGGACATACTGGTCCAGCCACTCCGCGGCACATGGGATCTTCCTGGGCCAGGGATCAAACTGGTGCCCCAGGGCTCGAACTGGACCACCAGGGAAGCCCTACCTGAGGTTGTTGATATTTTTCCTGGCAATCTTGATTCTAGCTTGTGCTTCATCCAGACTGGCATTTCACATGATATACTCTGTGTATAATGAAATAAGTAGGGTGACAATATGCAGCTTTGACATACTCCTTCCCCAATTTGGAACCAGTCCATTGTTTCATGTCAGTACCATAGTCTTAATTATTGTGGTTTCATAATAAGATTTCTTTATTTTTTTTTAATCTGTATTTTTTACAGCTTTTAAAGAAGAATGTGAATACATTTCCACTCAAGAACTTTGTTCTGAATTTTTTCAAGTGACTTTAGGTAGGCCTAGGTATACTTATGATTTTGCTATTCTAGATAATGCTTTCCTTTTGCAAACAAGCCCTATGTACAGATAGTGACTCCCTTCAAGTTGGTTCAGTTTAGCATACTAATTTCTAAAGGCCTGGCACATGCAGTCTATAACTACACAGAATGAGAGGTTTAAAAAGTAGAACCCAAAAGATGGAAGTTGGTTTAATAAATTCTTTTCTTTTGAACATCCAGATACATACTTCAGAACAGTTCAGTGACAAAAGATTTGGTCTACTGAAGAATCTGTTTATAGCCAAACACTTCAGACCGAGAAATTAACATAGGTTACATACATCTTACAACAAATATTACTTCCATCTGTTAAGCCAACATGAAACTAGAAAAGCTAGCTCTATTTTAGTGCCTAAAAAGTATCACAGTATCATGCTTAATAGGAAGAAATCTTGTCTTCCCCTTTAAGTAGTTGTCATGCCAGATTTTAAAATTTTAACAAATATAAATACTTGAAAACATGTTATCAGAAGTAATGGAAACAGAGTGTTAACACATTACCACATAATCCTCAGGCTTAGTCTGCTTCTTCCATCTGAGAGTTATCATCATCTCCTTCCAGGGGTGGCATCTTCTCAGTTCTTGCAGCATTGCTGTTGTCAGTAGTGGGGTCATCCTCATGGATACTAAGACCAAATTTCATCATCCTATATATCCCATTAGCATGAGTCTGGGAATCCTCCAGACCAAAGTCAAGACAGGAGAGCTATTTCGTACAGAAGGATGACCAGGTTCTTCACGGACTTGTCATTCTTGTCAGCCTTTTGTCTCAAGGTCTTGAGGTCGGGGGCTATCTCCAGGTGCTTCTTCGTTACCATATACCCATTGTTGAGTTGTCTCTCAAGACTTGATCCTTCATGATTCTTCCCATGTTTGCTATCCAGCTATACATGCTTGTGACAATGCAGAACAGGGATGTCACTAATCATTTTGATATGACTACCTTTTCAAATTTCTTCTCCAAGATATGCTTAATGGTTTTGCAGAGGTTTTCAAACTTGACTTTTTTCTTTTTCCTCTTTATTTATTTATATTTAGCTGTGCTGAGTCTTTGTTGCTCTCTGGGCTTTTTTTTTTTTTTTTTTTTTCACTTGCAGCAAGCAAGGGCTACTCTAGTTGTGGTGTGTGGGTTTCTTATTGTAGTGGCTTCTTTTGCTATGGAGTATAGGCTCTAGGGTATGCAGACCTCAGTAATTGCAGTCCATGAACTCAGTAATTGGAGTTCCCAGGCTCCAGAGCACAAGCTCAGTTGTTGTGGCAGATGGGACTTAGCTGCTCTGTGACAAGTGGGATCCTCTTGGACCAGGGATTGAACTCTTGTCTCCTGCACTGGCAAGTGAATTCTTTATCACTGAGGCACCAAGGAAGCCCTCTCCCTATTTCTTTTTCTCTTCATCTTTTGCAAGTCCCAGGCCCTTTTTGATGACTGACACGGAGGTCTTTCTCTCAAACTGTTTTAGCTGTTGCATATGGTACTCATTAAGTAGCAAGTCTGGACGCTATCACTGCTTGGGTGCCTGACCCTTCAATCACTAAGTAATCAAGTAACCAAGGACAGGACTTCTTCTTTTGTATTGTAGTTCCAATTCATCATTTCATCTCAGAAAAACATTGGTTCATCCCACAGGCGCCAAGAATAATGATAAGGAAACATTTTTATCCACAATAGCATCAAAAATAATAAAATATTTAAGAATAAATTTAACAAAAGAAGTGCAATTCTTGTGCACCGAAAACACAAAACATTGCTGAGAAAAGTGAAAAAATAAATAAATAGACATCCTCTTTTCCTGGATCAGAAAAATCAATATTGTCAAGATGGAAATTCTCTTCAAATTGATATGTAAGTTTAATGCAGCCCCTATCTAAGTCTATGCATACTTTTATGTAGAAATTTACAAGCTGATTCCATTGTGAAGAATCTAGAAGAGCTTCTTCGTTACCATATACCCATTGTTGAGTTGTCTCTCAAGACTTGATCCTTCATGATTCTTCCCATGTTTGCTATCCAGCTATACATGCTTGTGACAATGCAGAACAGGGATGTCACTAATCATTTTGATATGACTACCTTTTCAAATTTCTTCTCCAAGATATGCTTAATGGTTTTGCAGAGGTTTTCAAACTTGACTTTTTTCTTTTTCCTCTTTATTTATTTATATTTAGCTGTGCTGAGTCTTTGTTGCTCTCTGGGCTTTTTTTTTTTTTTTTTTTTTCACTTGCAGCAAGCAAGGGCTACTCTAGTTGTGGTGTGTGGGTTTCTTATTGTAGTGGCTTCTTTTGCTATGGAGTATAGGCTCTAGGGTATGCAGACCTCAGTAATTGCAGTCCATGAACTCAGTAATTGGAGTTCCCAGGCTCCAGAGCACAAGCTCAGTTGTTGTGGCAGATGGGACTTAGCTGCTCTGTGACAAGTGGGATCCTCTTGGACCAGGGATTGAACTCTTGTCTCCTGCACTGGCAAGTGAATTCTTTATCACTGAGGCACCAAGGAAGCCCTCTCCCTATTTCTTTTTCTCTTCATCTTTTGCAAGTCCCAGGCCCTTTTTGATGACTGACACGGAGGTCTTTCTCTCAAACTGTTTTAGCTGTTGCATATGGTACTCATTAAGTAGCAAGTCTGGACGCTATCACTGCTTGGGTGCCTGACCCTTCAATCACTAAGTAATCAAGTAACCAAGGACAGGACTTCTTCTTTTGTATTGTAGTTCCAATTCATCATTTCATCTCAGAAAAACATTGGTTCATCCCACAGGCGCCAAGAATAATGATAAGGAAACATTTTTATCCACAATAGCATCAAAAATAATAAAATATTTAAGAATAAATTTAACAAAAGAAGTGCAATTCTTGTGCACCGAAAACACAAAACATTGCTGAGAAAAGTGAAAAAATAAATAAATAGACATCCTCTTTTCCTGGATCAGAAAAATCAATATTGTCAAGATGGAAATTCTCTTCAAATTGATATGTAAGTTTAATGCAGCCCCTATCTAAGTCTATGCATACTTTTATGTAGAAATTTACAAGCTGATTCCAGTGTTTATATGGAATTGTGAAGAATCTAGAAGAGCTAAGGCAATTTTGAAAATAAAGAACAAAGTTGGAGGACTTCCACCAACCTGATTTCAAAATATATTGTGAAACCACAATAATTAAGGCAATGTGGTCCTGATAAATAAAGATATACATAAATATTAATGAAGCAGAATTGAGAATCTAAATTTAAATTTATAGCCAATTGATTTCCACAAAGTGCCTAAACAATTTGATGGGGAGAAAATTGTATCGTCAACAAATGGTGCAGGGACAACTGAATATCCACATGCAAGAACAGTCAAAAACCTAGCACAGACCCTTGGTTCATGCCACATACAAAATTTAAATCGATATAGATTATAGACCTAAACATAAGAGCTAAAAACTAGTTTTTGGTTTTTAGGAAGCGCACTAGGTTTTTCAAGGATTAAGAGTGTATCTTAGAATATAACTTGCTTTAGTGACTCATCATATAGGGTTTTGAATATAGTTCCTCACTGATTGCTAAGCAAAGGGAGCTCTTATCACAAACTCTTCTAACTAGAAGAAAATACAGATAATCTTTATTATTGAGTTGGACAAAGAGTTTTTTATATATGACATCACAAGTCTGATCTGCATTGATAAATTGAACTACCTCAAAAATTCAAAGCTTTTCTTCTTCAAAAGTCATCATTAAGCATATGAAAAGATAAATCATAGACTGGGAGAAAATACTTGCAAATCATATATCAGATAAAGTACTTGTATCTAGAATATATTAATATAAAGCTGTAAAAATACAGCTTAGTTATAAGACAACTGAATTAAAAACTGAGCAAAAGATTTGAATATCCATTTCACAAAAGGAGATGAATGGCTAATAAGCACATGAAAAAGTACTCCGCATAATCATTGAGGAAATGCAAACCAAAACGACCATGAACTATCTCTGCTTACCCGCTAGAATGACTATAATCAATGTCAAAGATATACAGATACTGGGACCTTTTTTGTTTCTGGTAGAAATAAATTTTTTTGTTGTACTGCAAGTCTGGTTCACCTACATAGTGTCCAAACAAAGTTGAAAAGAAAAATTTCCTTAAATCTTAGATAATTTATTTTAGTGCCTGAAAAATAAGCAGCAATATTAATATATACTATTATAGAAATGGGCTTCCCTGGTGACTCAGAAGGTAAAGAATTCGCCTTCAATGTGGGAGACCTGGGTTCGATCCCTGAGTTGGGAAAAGTCCCTGGAGAAGGGAACAGCTACCCACACCAGTATTCTTGCCTGGAAAATTCCATAGACAGAGGAACCTTGAAGGCCATGGGATTGCAAAGACTTGCATGTTACTGAGCGACTTTCCTGTGTAACACATATAACAGAAATAGGTTTTATGTATATATTCAGTAGTTTATAAGAGAGCAAGAAGCATGTATTATTCACTGTTGTATCTATACCCCTGTGCAAAGTGCTTCCATTTTGTTGACAGGAGTTGATTTTTATGATGAATTAATCTCCTAGATTATATATATTATTTTTCATAACATTGTCCATTACATATTTACTGTTAAAAAAAGAAACACATGGAAATGTAAATGCAGAAAAGGAGATTGTTGAAAACATAATCAGAATATTATATGTGAGCACTGTCAGCAATATCGATATATTTTTTATATTTTTATGTCTTATTTTTGTATATGTGTGACTGTGTGTTTTTGAACAAACTATTATGCTATGTGTCTAGTTGTTTCCTTTAAAAAATATATAAGTATTTCTCATGCCATTAAAGCTTCTTTGAGGCATCCTTTTAATGATTGTATAATGTTTCATCCTTTATCTTAGTTTTAATGGGAATACATTTGTATTTGCAGTGATTGTTGAACCCATACTAGTTGGACAAGCTGCTAAGGACTATTTAAATGTGTCTGTAATGCCAACTCTGCTTAAAGGACTTACAGAACTTTGCAAGCAAAAACCAGCAGATCCTTTGGTAAGAAATCCTTTTTTGGGGGAAGGTGGCGAGTTGGGAAGTGAGGAGGGCTGGCGGGCCACTTCTATTGGTCTTTCATTTATCTGTTTTCATCCATCTTTGTTCTTTGGCCCGTGTGGGCCTCCCATTGCAGTGGCCTCTGTCGTCGCAGAGAACTGGCTCTGGGCACATACACTCCAGAGCTCCAGCCCAGTAATTGGACACATGGGTCCAGCCGCTCTGTGGCATGTGGGATCTTCCCAGGCCAGGGATTGAACCAGCACCCCTTGCATTGCAAGGCGGTGTCCTTACCCACTGGACCACCAGGGAAGCCCTGTAAGGAACCCTTTTATTTATACTGAAATGACTATCTGGAGAAGGGGAACAGCTTATCCCTGAGTTGGGAAAAGTCCCTGGAGAAGGGAACAGCTACCCACACCAGTATTCTTGCCTGGAAAATTCCATAGACAGAGGAACCTTGAAGGCCATGGGATTGCAAAGACTTGCATGTTACTGAGCGACTTTCCTGTGTAACACATATAACAGAAATAGGTTTTATGTATATATTCAGTAGTTTATAAGAGAGCAAGAAGCATGTATTATTCACTGTTGTATCTATACCCCTGTGCAAAGTGCTTCCATTTTGTTGACAGGAGTTGATTTTTATGATGAATTAATCTCCTAGATTATATATATTATTTTTTCATAACATTGTCCATTACATATTTACTGTTAAAAAAAGAAACACATGGAAATGTAAATGCAGAAAAGGAGATTGTTGAAAACATAATCAGAATATTATATGTGAGCACTGTCAGCAATATCGATATATTTTTTATATTTTTATGTCTTATTTTTGTATATGTGTGACTGTGTGTTTTTGAACAAACTATTATGCTATGTGTCTAGTTGTTTCCTTTAAAAAATATATAAGTATTTCTCATGCCATTAAAGCTTCTTTGAGGCATCCTTTTAATGATTGTATAATGTTTCATCCTTTATCTTAGTTTTAATGGGAATACATTTGTATTTGCAGTGATTGTTGAACCCATACTAGTTGGACAAGCTGCTAAGGACTATTTAAATGTGTCTGTAATGCCAACTCTGCTTAAAGGACTTACAGAACTTTGCAAGCAAAAACCAGCAGATCCTTTGGTAAGAAATCCTTTTTTGGGGGAAGGTGGCGAGTTGGGAAGTGAGGAGGGCTGGCGGGCCACTTCTATTGGTCTTTCATTTATCTGTTTTCATCCATCTTTGTTCTTTGGCCCGTGTGGGCCTCCCATTGCAGTGGCCTCTGTCGTCGCAGAGAACTGGCTCTGGGCACATACACTCCAGAGCTCCAGCCCAGTAATTGGACACATGGGTCCAGCCGCTCTGTGGCATGTGGGATCTTCCCAGGCCAGGGATTGAACCAGCACCCCTTGCATTGCAAGGCGGTGTCCTTACCCACTGGACCACCAGGGAAGCCCTGTAAGGAACCCTTTTATTTATACTAAAGAATACTGTCTATAGTTTTCATAATTAAAATATTCTTTGACATATATAAAGAGTCATTTAAAAAAGCTATTGTATGTACATTTTAGATACTTCCCTTTTGTGTGACATTTGACTACAATTGACCCTTGAGTAAGAGTAGGAGTTGGGGCACTGATCCTCTGCACAGTCAAAAATCTGGCATACTAAAAGCTCTTGTGTGCCACGACTAAGACCCAGTGCAGCCAAAATAAATACTTTTAAAAAATATGGCATATAATTCATAGGAGGTCCTCATATCCTTCGTTCCTCTGTAACTGTGATTCTGCCTCCTGGGTTTAGTCAGCCATGGCTTGTGTAGTACGGTGATATTTACTATCGAAAAAATCTCCATGGAAGTGGACGCCCACAGTTCAAAGCTGTGTTTCTCCAGGGTCAACTGTGCTTATTCTCTTGATATGTTTTGATTCTTAAAAAAGAACATTCTTCCTAAGTACATTTTCAGTCACTGCATCCTTTCATTGCTCAGCAATGCTTTTGTGTATAATTTATATAATCAAATGATAAAAATTAGGTATATACTTGAATTTTGTTCAACATTTTTGTTTCTCATGATATCTAAATTTTTTGAATAGAAAATTTATATTACTTTCGTATCTAGATACTTCAACATTTTTCATTAATGTGGAAGAACTGTTGAGGATGAGGACATAGGATGATCGTCCAGGGCCAACTGTCAGCCTGGGTCCTTCTTTTTATTTATTTATTTTAATATATTTTTTTATTATTTATTTATTTGGGGGAGTGGGTTGGGGAGGGAGGGGGCGGGTGGGCCACTTCTGTTGATCCTTCATTTATCTATTTTCATCCATCTTTGTTCCTTGGCCCGTGTGGGCCTCCCATCGCAGCGGCCTCTGTTGTCGCAGAGCACTGGCTCTGGGCACTTGCGCTCCAGAGCTCCAGCCCAGTAATTGGACACATGAGTCCAGCCGCTCCGCGGCACGTGGGATCTTCCAAGGCCAGGGATCAAACTGGCGCCCCTTGCATTGCAAGGTGGTGTCCTTACCCACTGGACCACCAGGGAAGCCCCTGGGTCCTTCTTTATAGTTACTCCCACTCATCTGAAGAGTCTTAGTGATAATCAGGGAAAGTTATTTTAATACCAGTTCTACCAAAATAATATATCTCATCTTTGTTAACATTCTCAAAAGGAATCCTTTTTGGAAGACAAAAGATTTAATCTTTCCCACTATCATTACCACTCTTACCAAAAGAAAAAGATTGACAGGTTATTTCTTTAATAATTATCTTTCATTGTGAAAATAGTATATTTTTATTTGTAATAATGTGTTAAAACTACTGAAAAAAATGTAAAGAAGAGAAGAAAAAGATACTCCTGGTCCTGAAGTCTTCTTGCCTGGATTCAGCTCTGACTCCAGACCCCTAACCTCTCTCTGAATCTCTTTATTCTCGTTAGTAAGATACAGATGAAAGAGGAGATTGAAAAAGCTGGCTTAAAACTCAACATTAAAAAACAAAGATCACGGCATCAGGTCCCATTACTTCATGGCAAATAGATGGGCAAACAATGGAAACAGTGACAGATTTTATTTTCTTGGTCTCCAAAATTACTGTGGATGGTAACTGCAATGTATTCTCTTGATATGTTTTGATTCTTAAAAGAACATTCTTCCTAAGTACATTTTCAGTCACTGCATCCTTTCATTGCTCAGCAATGCTTTTGTGTATAATTTATATAATCAAATGATAAAATTAGGTATATACTTGAATTTTGTTCAACATTTTTGTTTCTCATGATATCTAAATTTTTTGAATAGAAAATTTATATTACTTTCGTATCTAGATACTTCAACATTTTTCATTAATGTGGAAGAACTGTTGAGGATGAGGACATAGGATGATCGTCCAGGGCCAACTGTCAGCCTGGGTCCTTCTTTTTATTTATTTATTTTAATATATTTTTTTATTATTTATTTATTTGGGGGAGTGGGTTGGGGAGGGAGGGGGCGGGTGGGCCACTTCTGTTGATCCTTCATTTATCTATTTTCATCCATCTTTGTTCCTTGGCCCGTGTGGGCCTCCCATCGCAGCGGCCTCTGTTGTCGCAGAGCACTGGCTCTGGGCACTTGCGCTCCAGAGCTCCAGCCCAGTAATTGGACACATGAGTCCAGCCGCTCCGCGGCACGTGGGATCTTCCAAGGCCAGGGATCAAACTGGCGCCCCTTGCATTGCAAGGTGGTGTCCTTACCCACTGGACCACCAGGGAAGCCCCTGGGTCCTTCTTTATAGTTACTCCCACTCATCTGAAGAGTCTTAGTGATAATCAGGGAAAGTTATTTTAATACCAGTTCTACCAAAATAATATATCTCATCTTTGTTAACATTCTCAAAAGGAATCCTTTTTGGAAGACAAAAGATTTAATCTTTCCCACTATCATTACCACTCTTACCAAAAAGAAAAAGATTGACAGGTTATTTCTTTAATAATTATCTTTCATTGTGAAAATAGTATATTTTTATTTGTAATAATGTGTTAAAACTACTGAAAAAAATGTAAAGAAGAGAAGAAAAAGATACTCCTGGTCCTGAAGTCTTCTTGCCTGGATTCAGCTCTGACTCCAGACCCCTAACCTCTCTCTGAATCTCTTTATTCTCGTTAGTAAGATACAGATGAAAGAGGAGATTGAAAAAGCTGGCTTAAAACTCAACATTAAAAAAAACAAAGATCACGGCATCAGGTCCCATTACTTCATGGCAAATAGATGGGCAAACAATGGAAACAGTGACAGATTTTATTTTCTTGGTCTCCAAAATTACTGTGGATGGTAACTGCAACCATGAAAATAAAGGATGCTTGCTTCTTGGAAGAAAAGCTATGACAAACCTAGACAGTGTATTAAAAAGCAGAGACCTTATTTTGCCAACAAAGGTCCATATAGTCTGTAAAGCTATAGTTTTCTCTGTAACCATGTATGGATGTGACAGTTGGATCACAAAGAAGACTGAGAGTCTAAGAATTGATACTTTTAAATTGCGGTGTTGGAGAAGTCTCTTGAGAGTTCCTTGGACTGCAAAGAGATCAAACCAGTCAATCCTAAAGAAAATCAATCCTATATGTTCATGGGAAGGACTGGCGCTGAAGCTGAAGTTCCAATACTTTGGCCACCTGATGCAAAGAGCTGATTCACTGGAATATACTGATGCTGGGGAAGAAGTTTGAGGGCCAGAGGAGAAGGGGGCTACAGAGGATGAGATGGTTGGATGGCATCATCAACTCAAGGACATGAGTTTGAGCAAACTCCAGGAGATAGTGAAGGACAGGGAAGCCTGGTGTGCTGCAGTTCATGGAGTCACATAGAGTTGGACACAATGTAGTAAATAACATCAGGTACTCTGACTGAACAACAACAACAACAACAAGAAGATACAAGTATATTAGTCCTACGTACCTTACAGGGATATAGTTAGGATTAAGTGTATTAGTGCACGTAAAATTCTTCAAGTACCATGTGCATTAAGTGCTCAAACATTAGCTGCTACTATTAATAGTTCTGTTTTGGGGCTTTTTAAAATGCCTATATCTCCAGTGAAACTAATCCAATCCTGTTTACAGTGTTTTTTTTTTAGACACATATCGCATAAGTATTGCTGTAATAATGTGTTAAAACTACTGAAAAAAATGTAAAGAAGAGAAGAAAAAGATACTCCTGGTCCTGAAGTCTTCTTGCCTGGATTCAGCTCTGACTCCAGACCCCTAACCTCTCTCTGAATCTCTTTATTCTCGTTAGTAAGATACAGATGAAAGAGGAGATTGAAAAAGCTGGCTTAAAACTCAACATTAAAAAAAACAAAGATCACGGCATCAGGTCCCATTACTTCATGGCAAATAGATGGGCAAACAATGGAAACAGTGACAGATTTTATTTTCTTGGTCTCCAAAATTACTGTGGATGGTAACTGCAACCATGAAAATAAAGGATGCTTGCTTCTTGGAAGAAAAGCTATGACAAACCTAGACAGTGTATTAAAAAGCAGAGACCTTATTTTGCCAACAAAGGTCCATATAGTCTGTAAAGCTATAGTTTTCTCTGTAACCATGTATGGATGTGACAGTTGGATCACAAAGAAGACTGAGAGTCTAAGAATTGATACTTTTAAATTGCGGTGTTGGAGAAGTCTCTTGAGAGTTCCTTGGACTGCAAAGAGATCAAACCAGTCAATCCTAAAGAAAATCAATCCTATATGTTCATGGGAAGGACTGGCGCTGAAGCTGAAGTTCCAATACTTTGGCCACCTGATGCAAAGAGCTGATTCACTGGAATATACTGATGCTGGGGAAGAAGTTTGAGGGCCAGAGGAGAAGGGGGCTACAGAGGATGAGATGGTTGGATGGCATCATCAACTCAAGGACATGAGTTTGAGCAAACTCCAGGAGATAGTGAAGGACAGGGAAGCCTGGTGTGCTGCAGTTCATGGAGTCACATAGAGTTGGACACAATGTAGTAAATAACATCAGGTACTCTGACTGAACAACAACAACAACAACAAGAAGATACAAGTATATTAGTCCTACGTACCTTACAGGGATATAGTTAGGATTAAGTGTATTAGTGCACGTAAAATTCTTCAAGTACCATGTGCATTAAGTGCTCAAACATTAGCTGCTACTATTAATAGTTCTGTTTTGGGGCTTTTTAAAAATGCCTATATCTCCAGTGAAACTAATCCAATCCTGTTCTTCACTCAGTGTTAATTTTTTTATATCACTATATATAGACACATATCGCATAAGTATTGCTGTATTTAAGTCTATATTTGATAGAGTTTAATAATAGTTACATATTTCTTTTGTTACCTTTACCATTCTTTTCTTGTTTGTTTACTGTTATAAATACTGTAACAATAAACATCTCTGACCATAAAACTCTTCATACATTGAGAATACGTTATTTGGAAAGAGATCAAACAGTTAAATTATAATTCAAAACATGAAATTAAAAAAATTTTTTTGACCTTTAAAAAATTTACATATTTTAGGGCTTCCCTTGTGGTCCAGTGGGTAAAGAATCTGTCTGGTACTGCGAGGGGCACTGGTTCAATTCCTGGCCCGGGAAGATCCCATGTGCCATGGAGTGGCTGGACTGGTGTGTCCAATTATGAGCCAGTACTCTTTGGGGCTCATGTGCCCAGAGCTGGTGCTCTGCAATGAGAGAGGCCACTAAAATAGGAGTCCCACACAGGCCAAAGAATAAAGATGGATGAAAATAAATAAATAAAAGACCAATAAAAGAGGCCAAAATTTAAAGAAAAAAAAAGAATTTACACATTTTAAACTGTTTAATTTTTTAATAAGCCATGTTTGAATATGGTATAAAATTTAATAAAAGTTCCAAAACAATACATAGCTAAAAGTTACTCTTTTGTCTGTTCCTCTTCCTCAGCCACCCAGTTGTTCCTTGGAGTGGATCATTGTTATCAGCCTCTAGTGTATCCTTTCAGAGAAAAATCTATATACATATATAAGCATATCTATATGTACTTAGATACACATATGAATACAAATGATAGCTACTAAACATACCATTTGACACTTTTTACCTTATTTACTTAATACATATTATACATTATTAAAAAGTACCATAAACAAAATTGTCCATTTTAAAAGAACAGCTTATGGCATTCTGTTTTATTAATTTGTACAATTTTTCTTTTGTCCACGTGACTTGTGGTATCTTCATTCTCTGACCAGGGATGGAACCCAAGCCCCCTCCCTGCCAGTGGAAGGGTAGAGTCCTAACCACTGTAATGCCAGGGAATTCCCTGCAGTTTGTCAGTCACCGTTGTTTAGGTTGTTTCCACACTTTGGTTATTACAAACTGCTTCAGTGAATAACTTCATTTCTCAGCATACCATATATCTATAGAATAAATTCCTACAAATGAAAATACTAAGTGAAAAAGAATGTTACTGTGATGTTTTTGATATGTGCATTTTTAATTTGGATAAATATTGCCAAATTACCTTTTGTAAGTGAAAGTGTTAGTGACTCAGTTGTATCTGATTCTTTGCCCACCAGGCTCCTCTGTTCATGGAATTCACCAGCAAAGAATCCTGGAGTGGGTAGCCATTCCCTTCTCCAGGGGATGTTCCTAACCCAGGGATTGAATCTGGGTCTCTTGCATTGCAGGCAGATTCTTTACCACCTGAGTCACCGTAGTTGTAGGAATTTATACTCTGATCAAAAATGAATTAGAGTTCCTGATGTTTTTCAAGCTTAGTGTTTCTTTTTCTTTTAACCATTGTCATAGGTGGAGAATGTATCTCATAACTTAGTTTATATTTCTTTTGGTATGAGTGAGTTTGAGTTTCTTTTAACATATGCTACTTAGAGCCATTTGTATTTCCTTTTCTGTGAACTTCCTACTCATACCCTTTGTCCATTTGCCAGGGCTAAGTTGTATAGTCATTTCTTTATTATATTGGTACTCTATATGCTTAAGAAATTAACCTTTCATTGGTTAGTAGATTTTCTCACTTGTCTTTTGACTATTTTCATGATATATTTTAATTTTTATGTAGCCGTATTTGTTGAGCTCTTTTTTACACCTTGTAGGTTTCTGTCATATTGAAAGATTTTCTGATTCAACATTATAAATAACATTTTCTTATGCTGCTTTCTAGCACTTTTTAAAAAATTATTTATTTATTTTATTATTGGCTATTCTGGGTTTTCACTGCTGCTGCAGGCTCTTCTCTAGTTGCAATGAGCAGGGGCTACTCTCTAGTTGAGGTGAGCAGGCTTCTTGTTACGATGACTTCTCTTGTTGTGGAACTCAGGCTCTAGGGCACACAGGCTTCAATAGTTGTGGCATGTGGGCTCGAGAGTTGCAGCTCAGAGTCTCTAGAGCACAAGCTCACTAGTTGTGGCTCACGGGCTTAGTTGCTCTGAAACATATGGGATCCTAAGTCTTTATTGAATTTGTTACAATATTTGCTTCTTTTTTTTTTTTTTAAGGAAAAGCTTTTAAAAATAATTTATTTGTTTAATTTTTGTTGTGCTGGCTCTTTGTTAGTGCACATGGACTTGGTTGGGGATACTCTCTTAGTTGCAATGCATTGGCTTCTCATTGCATTGCCTTCTTTTGTTGCAGAGCACAGACTCTAAGGTGCTCAGGCTTCAGTAGTTGTACTTCCTTGACTCTTGAGCACAGGTTCAGTAGTTGTGACACACTTCTTCCTGGACCAGGGATCAAACCCATGTCTCCTGCATTGACAGATTATTTTATTTAATTTTATTTTTTTAAACTTTTATTTTACTTTTAACTTTTACAGAGTTTTGTTGTTTACAGATATGTATGTTCCCAGATTAGTCATATGTATATCCCCACCATCCCACCCCGCCAGACCGTCACACGGCACCCCTGGATGATCCCCTTTTCTCACAGAGCAATGACTATAGCTGTTTTCTTCATGTAGGATAGTACAGGTTTTCATGCTGCTTCCTTTACACCTCCCACCCACTGTTCCTTCCCCACTATGTCCATGTGTCTACTCTCCATGTCTGTTTTTCCATCACTTCACTGTGTATTATCATTACCATCCTACTAGGTTCCATATATATGTGTTGGTGTATTGTACTTGTCCTTCTCTTTTTGACTGACTTCACTTTTTATGATAGGTTCTAGATCCAGCCACCTCATTAGGACTGATTCTTCTGCATTTCTTTTTACAGCTGTGTAGTATTCCATTGTATGTATGTATCAGAGCTTTTGTATTCGTTCATTCGTCGATGGGCATCTAGGTTGCTTCCATGTTCTAGCGATTGTATAGAGAGCTGCAATGAACATTGGGGTGCAGGTGTTTCTTTCAGATTTGATTTCATCAGGGTATAAGGACAGATTCTTTACCACCTAGCTACCAGGGAAGTCCATTTCTGTTTTTTATGTTTGGGTTTTTTTTGACCATGAGGCATATGGGATCTTAACTCCCTAACCAGGGATTGAACCTGCACCCCTTGCACTGGAAGACAAAGTCTTAACCAGTGGACCACCAGGAAAGTCTTCAGAAAAGTTATCTTCTAATACACTGTAATATTATATTTCCTTCCACCCCCCACATATATGTTTTTCTGGAATTTTGTTGTCGCCATTGTTACAGGGAGTGAAAGAACCACATTTTATTTAATTTTACACGTGGTTACTTAATTGACCAAAAGCATTTGTTGAACAGTATGTGGTTTTCTTGTAGATTAACTAATTCACCATTAATATATACAGAATTCTCACATGCATTTTAGTGGGTTTATTTTTATTTTGGGAAATTGGTTTATTTCATTTATCTATGTCTGTTCATTTGTAAGTGCCATACTGCTTTAAGTATTATAGGTTTGCAGTGTGTTTCAAAATCAGATCGTTCTAAATCTTTCCATTACTTTTCTTTTTCAGATTTAAAAAATTTTTTTGCATTATTACTTCTAATGTGAATATTTTTAGTCACAATATATACTGTCATATTGCTTTCTTAAAGGGCCATCCCAAGTTACACTATGATCACCAAAGTATAATCTTTTTAACACCCAAAACATTTTATATTGGGGTATACCCAATTAAAAATTTTGTGATAGTTTCAGGTGAACACTGAAGGGGCTTGGCTATACATATACATGTACCCATTCTCTCCCCCAAACCCTGCTCCCCTCCAGGCTAGTACATAACATTGAGCACAGTTCCATGTGCTATACAATAGATTTTGTTGTTATCCATTTCAAACATTGCATTGTGTACATGACTTTCCCAGAGTCCTCAACCATTCTGCATTTCTTTTTACAGCTGTGTAGTATTCCATTGTATGTATGTATCAGAGCTTTTGTATTCGTTCATTCGTCGATGGGCATCTAGGTTGCTTCCATGTTCTAGCGATTGTATAGAGAGCTGCAATGAACATTGGGGTGCAGGTGTTTCTTTCAGATTTGATTTCATCAGGGTATAAGGACAGATTCTTTACCACCTAGCTACCAGGGAAGTCCATTTCTGTTTTTTATGTTTGGGTTTTTTTTGACCATGAGGCATATGGGATCTTAACTCCCTAACCAGGGATTGAACCTGCACCCCTTGCACTGGAAGACAAAGTCTTAACCAGTGGACCACCAGGAAAGTCTTCAGAAAAGTTATCTTCTAATACACTGTAATATTATATTTCCTTCCACCCCCCACATATATGTTTTTCTGGAATTTTGTTGTCGCCATTGTTACAGGGAGTGAAAGAACCACATTTTATTTAATTTTACACGTGGTTACTTAATTGACCAAAAGCATTTGTTGAACAGTATGTGGTTTTCTTGTAGATTAACTAATTCACCATTAATATATACAGAATTCTCACATGCATTTTAGTGGGTTTATTTTTATTTTGGGAAATTGGTTTATTTCATTTATCTATGTCTGTTCATTTGTAAGTGCCATACTGCTTTAAGTATTATAGGTTTGCAGTGTGTTTCAAAATCAGATCGTTCTAAATCTTTCCATTACTTTTCTTTTTCAGATTTAAAAAATTTTTTTGCATTATTACTTCTAATGTGAATATTTTTAGTCACAATATATACTGTCATATTGCTTTCTTAAAGGGCCATCCCAAGTTACACTATGATCACCAAAGTATAATCTTTTTAACACCCAAAACATTTTATATTGGGGTATACCCAATTAAAAATTTTGTGATAGTTTCAGGTGAACACTGAAGGGGCTTGGCTATACATATACATGTACCCATTCTCTCCCCCAAACCCTGCTCCTCCAGGCTAGTACATAACATTGAGCACAGTTCCATGTGCTATACAATAGATTTTTGTTGTTATCCATTTCAAACATTGCATTGTGTACATGACTTTCCCAGAGTCCTCAACCATCCCCTCCCCCATGTAACCATGAGTTCATTTTCTAAGTCTGTGAGTCTCTTTCTGTTTTGTAAATAAGTTCATTTGTATCATTTCTTTTTAAAATCAACATAAAAGGAATGCCCTATGATATTTCTCCTTCTCTGTCTGACTTACTTGATTCAGTATGATACTCTCTGAGTCCATCCATATTGCTGCAAATGGCCTTATTTCATTTTTAATGACTGAATAATATTCCATTGTGTCTATGTGTGTGTGTGTGTGTGTGCGTGCCACATCTTTTTTTTTTTCCTTTTATATACCACATCTTCTTTATCCATTCCCCTCTGTCAATGGACATTTAAGTTGTTTCCATGTCTTGCCCATTGTAAACATGCTGCAATGAACATTGGGGTACATGTATCTCTTCGGGCCATATTTTTCTTGGATATGTGGCCAGGAGTGGGATTTCAGGGTCATATGGTAGCTCTGTGTTTAGTTTTTTAAGGAACCTCCGTACAGTTCTCCGTTGTGGCTGTACCAATTTACATTCCCACCAACAGTGTGCAGGAGAGTTTCCTTCTCGTCACACCCTCTCCAGCATTTGTTCTTTGTGGACTTTTGGATGATAGCCATTGTGACCAATGTAAGGTGGTATCTCATTGTAGTTTTAATTTGCATTTCTCTAATAACTAGCAATTTTGAACATCTTTTCATGTGCCTGTTGGCCATCTGTATGTCCTCTTTAGAAAAACAATCTTCTGCCCACATTTTTTTTTAAGTATTATAGGTTTGCATTTATTTTCTTTAGATTTAAAATTTTGCATTTTTCCTTCTAATGTGAATATTTTTAGTCACAATATATACTGTCATATTGCTTTCTTAAAGGGCCATCCCAAGTTACACTATGATCACCAAAGTATAATCTTTTTAACACCCAAAACATTTTATATTGGGGTATACCCAATTAAAAATTTTGTGATAGTTTCAGGTGAACACTGAAGGGGCTTGGCTATACATATACATGTACCCATTCTCTCCCCCAAACCCTGCTCCCCTCCAGGCTAGTACATAACATTGAGCACAGTTCCATGTGCTATACAATAGATTTTTGTTGTTATCCATTTCAAACATTGCATTGTGTACATGACTTTCCCAGAGTCCTCAACCATCCCCTCCCCCATGTAACCATGAGTTCATTTTCTAAGTCTGTGAGTCTCTTTCTGTTTTGTAAATAAGTTCATTTGTATCATTTCTTTTTAAAATCAACATAAAAGGAATGCCCTATGATATTTCTCCTTCTCTGTCTGACTTACTTGATTCAGTATGATACTCTCTGAGTCCATCCATATTGCTGCAAATGGCCTTATTTCATTTTTAATGACTGAATAATATTCCATTGTGTCTATGTGTGTGTGTGTGTGTGTGCGTGCCACATCTTTTTTTTTTTCCTTTTATATACCACATCTTCTTTATCCATTCCCCTCTGTCAATGGACATTTAAGTTGTTTCCATGTCTTGCCCATTGTAAACATGCTGCAATGAACATTGGGGTACATGTATCTCTTCGGGCCATATTTTTCTTGGATATGTGGCCAGGAGTGGGATTTCAGGGTCATATGGTAGCTCTGTGTTTAGTTTTTTAAGGAACCTCCGTACAGTTCTCCGTTGTGGCTGTACCAATTTACATTCCCACCAACAGTGTGCAGGAGAGTTTCCTTCTCGTCACACCCTCTCCAGCATTTGTTCTTTGTGGACTTTTGGATGATAGCCATTGTGACCAATGTAAGGTGGTATCTCATTGTAGTTTTAATTTGCATTTCTCTAATAACTAGCAATTTTGAACATCTTTTCATGTGCCTGTTGGCCATCTGTATGTCCTCTTTAGAGAAATGTTTATTCAGATCTTCTGCCCACATTTTTTTCTTTTTAATTAATTTATTTATTTTAAAGTTCTGCCCACTTTTTGAGTGGGGTGTTTGTCTTGATGCTATTGAGTGTCATAAGCTGTTCCTTTATCTGTCACAAATATTTTCTCCCAGTCTGTGGGTTGTCTTTTTGTTTTGTTTATTGTTTCTTTTGCTGTGCAAAGGCTTATGAGTTTAAGTATGTTCCATTTATTTATTTATTTATTTACTTTTTTTGCCTTTTTTTTGGATTAAAAAAGATTTTGCTGTGTTTTATGTCAGAGAGTGTTCTGCCTATGTTTTCCTCTAAGAGTTGTATAACTCTGGTCTAACATTTAGGTCTAACATTTAGGTCTCTAATCCATTTTGAGCTTATTTTTATGTGTGGTAATATCTAATTTCATCCTTTTACATGTGACTGTCCAGTTTTCCCAACACCATTTATTGAAGAGACTGTCTTTCCTCCTTTGTTGTAGATTAATTGACTATAGGTGCATGGGCTTATTTCTGGGTACAAAAGTATAATTTTCATTTCACCTCATCCCCATAAGTATTAAATGTAAGTTAAAAACCCTGGGGATGGAATGGGACTGTTTTTTTTTTTTTAAAGATTCATTATTTATTTATTTATTTTTGGGGCGGGGGTCGGGTTGGGGAGGGAGGGGGGCGGGCGGGCCACTTCTATTGGTCTTTCATTTCTCTATTTTCATCCGTCTTTGTTCTTTGGCCCGTGTGGGCCTCCCATCGTGGTGGCCTCTGTTGTCGCAGAGCGCCGGCTCTGGGCGCATGCGCTCCAGAGCTCCAGCTCGGTGATTGGACACATCCGTCCAGCTGGAGCAGCACGTGGGATCTTCCCAGGCCAGGGATCGAACCGGCGCCCCTTGCTGTGCAAGGTGGTGTCCTTACCAACTGGACCACCAGGGGAAGCCCAGGACTGGTTTGATAAGAGGCAAAATAGATGAAAGATGATAATTCAGTTGTTTTGACTTAGACATATATATATATATATGGTGAGATTTAGCATTTTCCCCTATGTTTAATTATATTTCTTCCTTTGTGAATTATCTGTTTTTCTTTTGTTCACTTATCTGTTGGAATTTTGTAAGAATTCCTTTTTCTGTTACTGAATTATAATTAACCTATAACACTGTGTTAGTTCCAGGTGTATGACATAGTGATTTGATATTTCTATGCATTACAAAATGCTCAGTAAGATAAGTCTAGTTACCACCTGTCACCATACAGTATTATATTCCAATGCTATACGTTTTATCTCTGTTGCTCATTTACTTTGTACCTGGCAGTTTGTATCTCTTTTTTTTTTTTTTTTTGATTCATTTATTTATTTTATTTTTGGGCGGGGATCGGGTTGGGGAGGGAGGGGAGCGGGCAGGCCACCCCCACTGGTCCTTCGTTTCTCTGTTTTCATCCGTCTTTGTTCTTTGGCTCCTGTGGGCCTCCCATCGCGGTGGCGTCTGTCGTTGCAGAGCGCGGGCTCTGGGCGCATGCGCTCCAGAGCTCCGGCTAGGCGATTGGACACATCCCGCCAGCTCTGGGCGCATGCGCTCCAGAGCTCCGGCTCGGCGATTGGACACATCCGTCCAGCTGGAGCAGCACGTGGGATCTTCCCAGCCCAGGGATCGAACCGGCGCCCCCTGTACTGCAAGGCTGTGTCCTTATCCAGTGGACCACCAGGGGAATCCCCCAGTTTGTATCTCTTAATATCCCTCACCTCTTTCACTCATTCCCAGCCTTCCTTCTCTCTGACACCCACCTGTGTTGTTTTCTGTATCTGTGACTCTGTTTCTGTTTTATTTATTTGTTTTAGTGTTTCTATTCCACTTATAAGTGAAATCATACAGTATTTGTCTTTCCCTGACTTATTTCACGTAGCATAATACCTTCTAGGTTTATCCAGGTTGTTGCAGATGGAAAATTGTCTTATATTAAGTCATATTCCAGTATGTATGCATGTGTGTGACGATATGTGTATACACATATCAAATCTTTTGGGGGGAGTGGCAGTTGGGGAGGGAGGGGGACGGGCAGGCCACTTCTATTGGTCTTTCATTTATCTGTTTTCATCCATCTTTGTTCTTTGGCCCGTGTGGGCCTCCCATCGCAGTGGCCTCTGTTGTTGCAGAGCACTGGCTCTGGGCGCATGCGCTCCAGAGCTCCGGCCCAGTAATTGGACATATGGGTCCAGCCGCTCCGTGGCATGTGGGATCTTCTCAGGCCAGGGATCGAACCGGTACCCCTTGCACTGCAAGGTGGTGTCCTTACCCACTGGACCACCAGGGAAGCCCCCATATCATATCTTTTTAACCTGTTCATCTATTGACTTAAATTGCTCCCATATCTTGACTATTGTAAATAGTGCTGCAGTGAACAGAAGAGTGCATATATCTTTTCAAATTAGTGTCTTTGTTTTCTTCAGAAAAGGACCCAGAAGTAGAATTACTGGATCATGTGGTAGCTATGAGTTTGAGTTTTCGAGGAGTCTATTACTTTCTGTGGTGGCTATATCAACTTAAATTCCCACCAGTAGTGCACCAGGATTCCCTTTTCTTCACATCCTTGCCAACATTTGTTATTTGGGTTCTTTTTTAAAATTGGCTTTTTAATTTGTTATGGCTATACTGAGTCTTCATTGTTGCTCATGGGCTTTCTCTAGTTGTAGCAAATGGGGGGCTTTTCTTCATTGCATTGCACAGGCTTCTTGTGGCATTGGCTTTTCTTGTTGCAGAGTATGGGCTCTAGGGAAAACAGGCTTCAGTAATTGTGGCATGGGAGCCCTAGAACGGGCTCAGTAGTTGTGGTGTGTGGACCTAGTTGCTCCATGCCATGTGGGATCTTCCCTGACCAGGGACTGAACCCATGTCCCCTGCATCAGCAGGTGAATTCTTAACCACTGGACCACCAGGGAAGACCAATTTATGTTCTTTTTTGATGATAGCCATTCTGGTTGATAAAGGTGATAACTTACTGTGGTTTTGGTTTGCATTTCTATGATAGTGATGTTGAGCATCTTTGCTATGTGTCTGTCAGTCATATGTTTGCCCTCTTTGGTGAAATGTCAATTCAGGTTCTCTTCCCAGTTTTAAATTCAGTTTTTGTTTTTATGATGTTGAGGTATGTGGATTCTTTTTATATACTCAATTGTTAACCTCTTATCAGATATATTATTTGCAAGTATTTCCTCCCATTTAGTAGACCGCCTTTTCATTCTATTGATATAGTTTCCTTCACTGTGCAAAAACATTTGTTTGGTTGGTTTTGTATCCTTTGCCTGAGGAAAAATATATTCAAAAATGTATTGCTAGTAATACAATATTCTGACTTCACTATATTTCAATAAAAATTTGAAAGTATATTACTGAGACTGATTTCAAAGCACATATTGCCTGTGTTTTCTAGGAATTTTATGGTTTCCTCTCTACAGTTAAGTCTTTAATCCATTTTTAGTTTTTTTTTTTTTTTGGCCACTTCTATTGGTCTTTCAGTTATTTATTTTCATCCATCCTTGTTCTTTGGCCTGTGTGGGCCTCCCATTGCAGTAGCCTTTCTCATTGTAGAGCACAGGCTCTGGGTGCACGTGCTCCAGAGCTCTGGCTCAGTAGCTGGACACATGGGTCCAGCCGCTTCACAGCACATGGGATCTTCCCAGGCCAGGGATCGAACCAGTACTCCTTGCACTGCAAGGCAGTGTCGTTTCCCACTGGACTACCAGGGAAGCCCTATTCTATTTTTAATGCAATTGTAAATGTGATTGATTTTTTAATTTTTCTTTTTGTTGGTAGTGCATAAAAACACAACATATTTCTGTAGTAAATTTGTTTTGTGCAACTTGACTGAGTTTGTTAGTTCTAACAGTTTTTTGTGGCGTCTTTAGGATTTTCTCTGTATAGTATCATGTCATCTTCAAACTGCGACCGTTGTATTTCTTTTATTTTTTAATTAATAACGTTTTTCTGATTGCTATGGGTAAGATTTTTTTTTAAATATTTATTTTATTATTTATTTATTTTATCCATCCTTGTTCTTTGGCCTGTGTGGGCCTCCCATTGCAGTAGCCTTTCTCATTGTAGAGCACAGGCTCTGGGTGCACGTGCTCCAGAGCTCTGGCTCAGTAGCTGGACACATGGGTCCAGCCGCTTCACAGCACATGGGATCTTCCCAGGCCAGGGATCGAACCAGTACTCCTTGCACTGCAAGGCAGTGTCGTTTCCCACTGGACTACCAGGGAAGCCCTATTCTATTTTTAATGCAATTGTAAATGTGATTGATTTTTTAATTTTTCTTTTTGTTGGTAGTGCATAAAAACACAACATATTTCTGTAGTAAATTTGTTTTGTGCAACTTGACTGAGTTTGTTAGTTCTAACAGTTTTTTGTGGCGTCTTTAGGATTTTCTCTGTATAGTATCATGTCATCTTCAAACTGCGACCGTTGTATTTCTTTTATTTTTTAATTAATAACGTTTTTCTGATTGCTATGGGTAAGATTTTTTTTTAAATATTTATTTTATTATTTATTTATTTTTATCCATCTTTATTCTTTGGTCTATGTGGGTCTCCCATTGCAGCGGCCTCTCTCATTGCAGAGCACCGGCTCTGGGTGCATGTGCTCCAGAGTGCTGGCTCATAATTGGACACACAGGTCCAGCTGCTCTGTGGCATGTGGGATCTTCCCAGGCCAGGGATTGAACCGGCGCCCCTTGCACTGCAAAGCGGGCTCTTTACCCACTGGACCACCAGGGAAGCCCCTATGGGTAAGATTTTAACAGTGCTGAATAAAAGTGACTGAAGTGGACATTCTTGTATGATGTTAGCTGTGGGCTAGTTATATATGATCTTTATTATGTTGCAATGTCTTTGGTCTATACTTACTTTGCTGATAATTTTTTACTGCAAATGGATGTTGAATTTGGTCAGAAGCTTTTTCTGCGTCTATTAAGATGATTGTATGACTTTTATTCTTCAGTATGTGGTGTATCATATCCATTTTTTACAAATATTGAACCATCCTTGCATCTCTGGAATCGCCACTTGATCATAGTGCATGATTTTAATATATTGTTGAATTCAGTTTTCTTTGAGGACTTCTGTTGCTATATTCATTAGTGATACTGGCCTGTAATTTCCCTTTTTGGTGTTTTTGTCTAGTTTTGGTGTCAGGTTAATCCTGGCCTCATAGAATGAGTTTGGAAGCATTTTTCCACTTTAGTTTTTTGGAATAGTTTGAGAAGGATAGGTATAAGAATTCTTTATATATTAGTCATATACTAGTTACATCAGATTTGTACAAGGACATCACCAGATGGTCAATACCAAAATCAGATTGATTATATTCTTTGCAGCCAAGCAGAAGATAGAGAAGTTCTATACAATCTGCAAGAACAAGACCAGGTGCTGACCATGGCTCAGATCATGAACTCCTTATTGCAAAATTCAAACTTAAGTTGAAGAAAGTAGGGAAAGTCACTAGGCCATTCAGGTATGACCTAAATCAAATCTCTTACATTATATAGTAGAAGTTACAAATAGATTCAAGGGATTAGATCTGATAGATAGAGTACCTGAAGAACTGTGGATGGAGGTTTGTAACATTGTACAGGAGGCAGTGATCAAAACTATTCCTAAGAAAAAGAAATGCAAAAAGGCAAAATGGTTGTTTGAGGAGGCGGCCTCTCTCGTTGCAGAGCACCAGCTCTGGGCGCATGTACTCCAGAGCACTGGCTCCTAATTGGACACACAGGTCCAGCTGCTCTGTGGCATGTGGGATCTTCCCAGGCCAGGGATTGAACCGGCGCCCCTTGCACTGCAAAGCGGGCTCTTTACCCACTGGACCACCAGGGAAGCCCCTATGGGTAAGATTTTAACAGTGCTGAATAAAAGTGACTGAAGTGGACATTCTTGTATGATGTTAGCTGTGGGCTAGTTATATATGATCTTTATTATGTTGCAATGTCTTTGGTCTATACTTACTTTGCTGATAATTTTTTACTGCAAATGGATGTTGAATTTGGTCAGAAGCTTTTCTGCGTCTATTAAGATGATTGTATGACTTTTATTCTTCAGTATGTGGTGTATCATATCCATTTTTTACAAATATTGAACCATCCTTGCATCTCTGGAATCGCCACTTGATCATAGTGCATGATTTTAATATATTGTTGAATTCAGTTTTCTTTGAGGACTTCTGTTGCTATATTCATTAGTGATACTGGCCTGTAATTTCCCTTTTTGGTGTTTTTGTCTAGTTTTGGTGTCAGGTTAATCCTGGCCTCATAGAATGAGTTTGGAAGCATTTTTCCACTTTAGTTTTTTGGAATAGTTTGAGAAGGATAGGTATAAGAATTCTTTATATATTAGTCATATACTAGTTACATCAGATTTGTACAAGGACATCACCAGATGGTCAATACCAAAATCAGATTGATTATATTCTTTGCAGCCAAGCAGAAGATAGAGAAGTTCTATACAATCTGCAAGAACAAGACCAGGTGCTGACCATGGCTCAGATCATGAACTCCTTATTGCAAAATTCAAACTTAAGTTGAAGAAAGTAGGGAAAGTCACTAGGCCATTCAGGTATGACCTAAATCAAATCTCTTACATTATATAGTAGAAGTTACAAATAGATTCAAGGGATTAGATCTGATAGATAGAGTACCTGAAGAACTGTGGATGGAGGTTTGTAACATTGTACAGGAGGCAGTGATCAAAACTATTCCTAAGAAAAAGAAATGCAAAAAGGCAAAATGGTTGTTTGAGGAGGCCTTACAAATAGCTGAGAAAAGAAGAGAAGTGGAAGGCAAAGGAGAAAGGGAAAGATATACCCATCTGAACGTACAGTTCCAGAGAATAGCAAGGAGAGATAAGAAAGCCTTCTTAAGTGAACAATGCAAAAAAATAGAGGAAAACAATAGAATGGGAAAAACTACAAGAAAATTAGAGATACCAAGGGAACATTTCATACAAAGATAGGCACAATAAAGGAAAGAAACAGTATGGACCTAACAGAAACAGAAGATATTAAGAAGAGGAATACACAGAAGAACTATACAAAAAAGGTCTTAATGAGCCAGATGACCACGATGGTGTGATCACTTACCTAGAGCCAAACATCTGAGAATGGGAAGTCAAGTGGGCCCTAGGAAGCATTACAACGAACAGAGCTAATGGAGGTGATGGAATTCTGGCTGTGCAATTTCGAATATTAAAAGATGATGCTGTTAAAGTACTGCACTCAATATGCCAGCAAATGTAGAGAACTCAGCAGTGGCCTCAGGACTGGAAAAGGTCAGTTTTCATTCCAATCCCAAAGAAGTGCAAAGTCGAAGAATGTTCAAACTACCACACCATTGTACTAATTTCACACACTAGCAAAGTGTGCTCAAAATCCTCAGCAGTACATGAACTGAGAATCCCAGATGTACAGGCTGGATTTAGAAAAGGCAGAGGAACCAGAGATCAAATTGCCAATATCTGTTGGATCATAGAGAGAGCAAGGCAATTCCAGAAAAACATCTACTTCTGCTTCATTGACTATGCTAAAGCCTTTGACTGTGTGGATCACAACAAACTGTGGAAAATTCTGAAAGAAATGGAAACACCAAACCACTTTACCTGTCTCCTGTGAAACCTGTATGCAGGAGAAGAAGCAACAGTTAGAACTGGACATGGAACAATGGACTGGTTCCAAATTGGGAAAGGAATACATCAATGCTATATATTGTCACCCTGCTTATTTCATTCATATGCAGAGCACATCTGTGAAATGCCAGTCAGGATGAAGCATAAGCTGGAATCAAATTGCTGGGAGAAATATCAATAACCTCAGGTATGCAGATGATACTACCCTTACGGCAGAAAGCAAAGAGAAACTAAAGATTTCTTGATAAAAGTAAAAAAGTAGAGTGAAAAAGCTGGCCTAAAATTCAGCATTTCAAAAAACAAAGATCATGGCATCTAGTCTCATCCAGTCCCACTTCATGACAAAAGATGGACAAACAATGGAATAGTGACAGACTTTATTTTCTTGGGTTCCAAAATCACTGTGGATGGTAACTGTAGCTATGAAATTAAAAGGCTCTTGCTCCTTGGAAGAAAGCTATAACAAATCTAAATAGCATATTCAAAAGCAGAGACATCACTTTGCCAAAACAAGCCTGTTTAGTCAAAGCTATAGTTTTCCCAGTAATCACGTACGGATGTGAGAGCTGGACCATAAAGAAGACTGAGCAATGAAGAATTGATGCCTTTGAACTGTGGTGTTGGAGAAGACTCTTGAGAGTCCCTTGGACTGCAAGGAGATGAAACCAGTCAATCCTAAAGGAAGTCAGCCCGGAATATTCATGGTGAAGCTGAAGCTCCAATACTTTGGCCACCTGATGTGAAGAGACAACTCATTGGAAAAGACACTGATGTTGGGAAAAATAGAAGGCAAAAGGAGAAGGGGACGACGGAGGCTGAGATGGTTGGATGGCATCTCTGAGTCAGTGGACATGAGTTTGAGCAAGCTCTGGGAGATGGTGAAGGACAGGAAAGCCTAGCATGCTGCAGTCCATGGGGTTGCAGAGTCTGATGTGAATGAGCGACTGAACTGAACTGAATATAAAATTTTGTTTGTATTAGCTGCAAAAATATTTCCCTTTTTGTTTAACTTAATTTTGCCTTTTAAATAATATTCAATAAGTGAAACCTGGATATTTTTTCTTATTGTGAGCTTTACTTTATCATCTAAGTTTAGAGTTCTATCCCATTGAAGGTTTTGCTTTTTGGCGAGGGTGGGGTGGGAGTGGGGGTGTGGGTATTGGCGGGGGGGAGGGAGGGGGCAGTCAGGCCACTTCTATCAGTCTTTCATTTGTCTATTTTCATCCATCTTTGTTCTTTGGTCAGTGTGGGCCTCCCATCGCGGTGGCCGCTGTTGTCACAGAGCACCGACTCTGGGTGCACACGCTCCAGAGCTCCTGCTCGGTAATTGGACACATCGGCCCAGCTGCTCCGTGGCACGTGGGGTCTTCCCAGGTCAAGGATCAAACCGGCGCCCCTTGTACTGCAAGGTGGTGTCCTTACCCACTGCACCACCAGGGAAGCCCGGTTTTGCTTTTTTCTATTAATAGTTTATTTTACATTTAACTTTCCTATACCTCTGGAAGATGAAGATATAAATTGATTTTTTTCTGACTAGTTGCCCTTGTACATTGATTTATAAAGCCACATTTATCACACATTAAATTTTATATGTGAGCATGTATTCTGTTATGTTGATCTGTATGTTCTCCTCTGTTCATGGGATAATATAGGCAAGAATACTAGAATGGTTTGCCATGCCCTCCTCCAGGGGACCTTCCCAACCCAGGGACTGAACCCAGGTCTCCCAGATTGGAGGCATATTCTTTACCATCTAAGCCACCAGGGAGGTATGCTATAACAATAGTACCACAATAAGCAATTGTTCTTAACATTATTTTCAGTGCTTATGTGTATACTTAAGAACTTTTTTTTGGTGGGTAAATATAAACAAGATAAACTTTGTCATTTTTAAGTGTACAGTTCAGTGGCATTAATCATAATCCCAGTGTTGTGTAACTGTCATCACTAGCTATTTTCAAAACTTTTTCATCACCCTAAACAGAAATTCTCAAAACTAATTCCTTACATTCTTGGAGTTTGAGCAAGCTCTGGGAGATGGTGAAGGACAGGAAAGCCTAGCATGCTGCAGTCCATGGGGTTGCAGAGTCTGATGTGAATGAGCGACTGAACTGAACTGAATATAAAATTTTGTTTGTATTAGCTGCAAAAATATTTCCTTTTTTGTTTAACTTAATTTTGCCTTTTAAATAATATTCATTAAGTGATACCTGGATATTTTTTCTTATTGTGAGCTTTACTTTATCATCTAAGTTTAGAGTTCTATCCCATTGAAGGTTTTGCTTTTTGGCGAGGTGGGGTGGGAGTGGGGGTGTGGGTATTGGCGGGGGGGAGGGAGGGGGCAGTCAGGCCACTTCTATCAGTCTTTCATTTGTCTATTTTCATCCATCTTTGTTCTTTGGTCAGTGTGGGCCTCCCATCGCGGTGGCCGCTGTTGTCACAGAGCACCGACTCTGGGTGCACACGCTCCAGAGCTCCTGCTCGGTAATTGGACACATCGGCCCAGCTGCTCCGTGGCACGTGGGGTCTTCCCAGGTCAAGGATCAAACCGGCGCCCCTTGTACTGCAAGGTGGTGTCCTTACCCACTGCACCACCAGGGAAGCCCGGTTTTGCTTTTTTCTATTAATAGTTTATTTTACATTTAACTTTCCTATACCTCTGGAAGATGAAGATATAAATTGATTTTTTTTTCTGACTAGTTGCCCTTGTACATTGATTTATAAAGCCACATTTATCACACATTAAATTTTATATGTGAGCATGTATTCTGTTATGTTGATCTGTATGTTCTCCTCTGTTCATGGGATAATATAGGCAAGAATACTAGAATGGTTTGCCATGCCCTCCTCCAGGGGACCTTCCCAACCCAGGGACTGAACCCAGGTCTCCCAGATTGGAGGCATATTCTTTACCATCTAAGCCACCAGGGAGGTATGCTATAACAATAGTACCACAATAAGCAATTGTTCTTAACATTATTTTCAGTGCTTATGTGTATACTTAAGAACTTTTTTTTGGTGGGTAAATATAAACAAGATAAACTTTGTCATTTTTAAGTGTACAGTTCAGTGGCATTAATCATAATCCCAGTGTTGTGTAACTGTCATCACTAGCTATTTTCAAAACTTTTTCATCACCCTAAACAGAAATTCTCTAACAAGTAGGCAGTAAGTTCCCATTACATTCTTCCCCTACCCTTTAGTAACCTCTAGTGTACTTTCTGTCTCCACGAATTTGCCTATTCTAGATATGTCATATAAGTAGAATTGTGTAATATTTGTTTTTTTGTGTACCTGACTTATGTCACTTAGCAAATGCTTTCAAAATTCATTCATGTAATAGCATGTATCAAAATTTTATTCCTTTAATCTTTGGATAATATTTGATTATATATATATATATAGTTATTTATTTATTTTGTTTATCCATTCATCTGTTGGTAGATACTTAGATTGTTTCTCCCTCTGGCCATTGTATGTAATATTGCAGTTAACACTGGTGTGTAAGTGTCTGAGTACCTATTTTCATTTATTTGGGGTATATACCTAAGAGTGAATTTTCTGGGTCATATGGTAATTCTGAGTTTAGCTTTTTTTTTTTTTAAAGATTTATTTATTTATTTTTGGGCGGGAGTCAGGTTGGGGAGAGAGGGGAGCGGGCGGGCCACTTCTATTGGTCTTTCATTTCTCTGTTTTCATCCATCTTTGTTCTTTGGCTCCTGTGGGCCTCCTATCGCGGTGGCGTCTGTCGTCGCAGAGTGCCGGCTCTGGTCGCATGCACCCCAGAGCTCCGGCTCGGTAATTGGACACATCGGTCCAGCCGCTCCGCGGCACGTGGGATCTTCCCAGGCCAGGGATCGAACCAGCGTCCCTTGCCCTGCAAGGCGGTGTCCTTACCCACTGGACCACCAGGGGAAGCCCGAGTTTAGCTTTTTGAGTAACCACTAAACTGTTTTTCATAGCAGCTACACCAGTTTACATTCCCACTAACAATGTATGAGTGTTCTAGTTTCTCCATGTCCTGGCCAACACTTGTTCTTTTCCGTTGTTTTTTTTAAATAATTGCAACCATCCTATTAAATGTGAAATGGCCTGTCATTGTGGTTTTGGCTTGCATTTCCCTAATGACAAATGATGTTGACCTTCTTTTCATGTGTGTACTGGCCATTTGTATATTTTCTTCAGAGACATGTCTGTTCATATTCATGTTCTTTGCTCACTTGTAATTGTTTTTGTTGTTTAATTATAGGAGTTCTTTATATGTTGTAAATTATTAACCTTTATATGATTTGCAAATATATGTACCTTTCTATAGGTTGTCCTTTCACTTTTTAAAAAATAATTTTATGTATTTATTTATTTATTTGACTGTCCTGGATCAACTTTGTTGTGTGGGCTTTTTTCTAGTTATATCAAGAGGGGGCTACTCTCTAGTTGCAGTGTGAAGGCTTCTCATTATGGTGGCTCCTCTTGTTGTGGGGCACTGGCCTGTAGGGTGCTCAGGCTTCAGTAGTTGTGGCATGTGGACTTAGATTGTTTCTCCCTCTGGCCATTGTATGTAATATTGCAGTTAACACTGGTGTGTAAGTGTCTGAGTACCTATTTTCATTTATTTGGGGTATATACCTAAGAGTGAATTTTCTGGGTCATATGGTAATTCTGAGTTTAGCTTTTTTTTTTTTTAAAGATTTATTTATTTATTTTTGGGCGGGAGTCAGGTTGGGGAGAGAGGGGAGCGGGCGGGCCACTTCTATTGGTCTTTCATTTCTCTGTTTTCATCCATCTTTGTTCTTTGGCTCCTGTGGGCCTCCTATCGCGGTGGCGTCTGTCGTCGCAGAGTGCCGGCTCTGGTCGCATGCACCCCAGAGCTCCGGCTCGGTAATTGGACACATCGGTCCAGCCGCTCCGCGGCACGTGGGATCTTCCCAGGCCAGGGATCGAACCAGCGTCCCTTGCCCTGCAAGGCGGTGTCCTTACCCACTGGACCACCAGGGGAAGCCCGAGTTTAGCTTTTTGAGTAACCACTAAACTGTTTTTCATAGCAGCTACACCAGTTTACATTCCCACTAACAATGTATGAGTGTTCTAGTTTCTCCATGTCCTGGCCAACACTTGTTCTTTTCCGTTGTTTTTTTTAAATAATTGCAACCATCCTATTAAATGTGAAATGGCCTGTCATTGTGGTTTTGGCTTGCATTTCCCTAATGACAAATGATGTTGACCTTCTTTTCATGTGTGTACTGGCCATTTGTATATTTTCTTCAGAGACATGTCTGTTCATATTCATGTTCTTTGCTCACTTGTAATTGTTTTTGTTGTTTAATTATAGGAGTTCTTTATATGTTGTAAATTATTAACCTTTATATGATTTGCAAATATATGTACCTTTCTATAGGTTGTCCTTTCACTTTTTAAAAAATAATTTTATGTATTTATTTATTTATTTGACTGTCCTGGATCAACTTTGTTGTGTGGGCTTTTTTCTAGTTATATCAAGAGGGGGCTACTCTCTAGTTGCAGTGTGAAGGCTTCTCATTATGGTGGCTCCTCTTGTTGTGGGGCACTGGCCTGTAGGGTGCTCAGGCTTCAGTAGTTGTGGCATGTGGACTTAGTGTGTATGGTTCCCAGGCTCTAGAGTACAGGCTCAATAGTTGTGGCACACAGGCTTTGTTGTTCTGTGGCATGTGGTATCCTTCCAGATCAGGGACTGAACCCATGTCTCCTGCATTTGCAGGCGGATTCTTTACCTTTGAGCCACTAGGGAAGCCCCATGTCCTTTCACTTTCTTAATGATGTCTTCTGTTACATGAAAGTTTTGAATATTTGAGAGAGTCTAATCTCTTTTTTCTTTTGTTGCTTATGCTTATGGTGTCATATCTAGGAATCTGTTGCCAAACTCAAGGTCATAAAGATTTACTTCTATATTTTCTTCTGAGATTATGATGGGTTTAACTCTTATTTTTAAATTATCAGTTAACTTTGAATTAATTTTTATTATTATGTGAGATAGGGGCCAACTTCATTCTTTTGCATGTAGGAATCCAGTTTCTAAGTCCTATCTGTTGAGGAGAGTATATCTTCTCCATTGAATGGACTTGGTACCGTTGTCAAAAATCTGTTGACCATATATATGGGTTTATTTCTGGCTCTCAGTTGACCTATATGTATAGCTATATGCTTCACTGTTTTGGTTGTTGTGCCTTTATAGACGATTTTTAAATTGGGAAGAACAAAATTCAAAACTTCTCCAGCTTGGTTTCCTTTTCATGAGTTTTCTTTGGCTATTTGAAGCTCCTTGAAATTCTATATGAATTTAAGGATTGACTTTTCCATTTCTGTAAAAACAACAGTTGGAAATTTTGGTAGGGATTGTGTTGAAAGTATAGAATCTTTGAGTAGCATTGACATCTTAGCATCTTAATATTATTAAATCTTTCTACCTGTGAACAAGAGATGTCTTCATTTATTTAGGTCTTTCAATTTCTTTCAGCAATGTTTTATAATTCTTAGGACACAAGTTGGTTAAATTCTTTCTTAGATATTTTCAAGTCTATTATAAATGAAAGTGATTTCTTAACTTCCTTTTGAACTATTCATTCATTATACAGAAGCATAACTGAATTTTATATTGATCTTAAATTATAAATGAAGCTCCTCTTGTTGTGGGGCACTGGCCTGTAGGGTGCTCAGGCTTCAGTAGTTGTGGCATGTGGACTTAGTGTGTATGGTTCCCAGGCTCTAGAGTACAGGCTCAATAGTTGTGGCACACAGGCTTTGTTGTTCTGTGGCATGTGGTATCCTTCCAGATCAGGGACTGAACCCATGTCTCCTGCATTTGCAGGCGGATTCTTTACCTTTGAGCCACTAGGGAAGCCCCATGTCCTTTCACTTTCTTAATGATGTCTTCTGTTACATGAAAGTTTTGAATATTTGAGAGAGTCTAATCTCTTTTTTCTTTTGTTGCTTATGCTTATGGTGTCATATCTAGGAATCTGTTGCCAAACTCAAGGTCATAAAGATTTACTTCTATATTTTCTTCTGAGATTATGATGGGTTTAACTCTTATTTTTAAATTATCAGTTAACTTTGAATTAATTTTTATTATTATGTGAGATAGGGGCCAACTTCATTCTTTTGCATGTAGGAATCCAGTTTCTAAGTCCTATCTGTTGAGGAGAGTATATCTTCTCCATTGAATGGACTTGGTACCGTTGTCAAAAATCTGTTGACCATATATATGGGTTTATTTCTGGCTCTCAGTTGACCTATATGTATAGCTATATGCTTCACTGTTTTGGTTGTTGTGCCTTTATAGACGATTTTTAAATTGGGAAGAACAAAATTCAAAACTTCTCCAGCTTGGTTTCCTTTTCATGAGTTTTCTTTGGCTATTTGAAGCTCCTTGAAATTCTATATGAATTTAAGGATTGACTTTTCCATTTCTGTAAAAACAACAGTTGGAAATTTTGGTAGGGATTGTGTTGAAAGTATAGAATCTTTGAGTAGCATTGACATCTTAGCATCTTAATATTATTAAATCTTTCTACCTGTGAACAAGAGATGTCTTCATTTATTTAGGTCTTTCAATTTCTTTCAGCAATGTTTTATAATTCTTAGGACACAAGTTGGTTAAATTCTTTCTTAGATATTTTTCAAGTCTATTATAAATGAAAGTGATTTCTTAACTTCCTTTTTGAACTATTCATTCATTATACAGAAGCATAACTGAATTTTTATATTGATCTTATAACACAACTTTTCCATATTCATTTATTGGGTCTGGTAGCTTTCTTGAGGCTTCCTTCATAGCTTAGTTGGTAAAGAATTAGTCCGTAATGCTGAACATCGGGGTTCGATTCGTGAGTCAGGAAAATCCCCTGGAGAAGGGAAAAGCAGTTCACTCCAGTATTCTTGCCTGGGAAATCCCACGAACAGAGGAGCCTGCCAGGCTACAGTTTATGGAGTTGCAAAGACTCAGACACACCTTTGCAACTACACCACCACCAGTAGCTTTCTTAGATTCTTTTGAAATTTTTATACATACATAACCGTGGAGATGTTGCGGATTAGGTTTGAGACCACCACAGTTAAGCAAGTATTGCACTGAAGCAAGTCATACCAATTTTCTGGTTTCCTGTGAATATAAAAAAGGATTATACTATTCTTTAGTCTATTAAATGTGCATTAATGTTATATCTTAAAAAACATAATGTGGGGCTTCCCTGGTGGTCTAGTGGGTAAAGAGTCCACCTTGCAATGCAAGGGACATGGGTTCAATCCCTGGCCCAGGAAGATTCCACGTGCCAGAGAATGGCTGGACCAGTGTGTCCAATTACGAGCCAACGTTCTGGAGCGCATGTGCCCAGAGCCGGTGCTCTGCAACGAGAGAGGCCACTGCAATGGGAGGTCCACCAAAGATGGATGAAAATAAATAGAAAGCTTGGTTTCCTTTTCATGAGTTTTCTTTGGCTATTTGAAGCTCCTTGAAATTCTATATGAATTTAAGGATTGACTTTTCCATTTCTGTAAAAACAACAGTTGGAAATTTTGGTAGGGATTGTGTTGAAAGTATAGAATCTTTGAGTAGCATTGACATCTTAGCATCTTAATATTATTAAATCTTTCTACCTGTGAACAAGAGATGTCTTCATTTATTTAGGTCTTTCAATTTCTTTCAGCAATGTTTTATAATTCTTAGGACACAAGTTGGTTAAATTCTTTCTTAGATATTTTTCAAGTCTATTATAAATGAAAGTGATTTCTTAACTTCCTTTTTGAACTATTCATTCATTATACAGAAGCATAACTGAATTTTTATATTGATCTTATAACACAACTTTTCCATATTCATTTATTGGGTCTGGTAGCTTTCTTGAGGCTTCCTTCATAGCTTAGTTGGTAAAGAATTAGTCCGTAATGCTGAACATCGGGGTTCGATTCGTGAGTCAGGAAAATCCCCTGGAGAAGGGAAAAGCAGTTCACTCCAGTATTCTTGCCTGGGAAATCCCACGAACAGAGGAGCCTGCCAGGCTACAGTTTATGGAGTTGCAAAGACTCAGACACACCTTTGCAACTACACCACCACCAGTAGCTTTCTTAGATTCTTTTGAAATTTTTATACATACATAACCGTGGAGATGTTGCGGATTAGGTTTGAGACCACCACAGTTAAGCAAGTATTGCACTGAAGCAAGTCATACCAATTTTCTGGTTTCCTGTGAATATAAAAAAGGATTATACTATTCTTTAGTCTATTAAATGTGCATTAATGTTATATCTTAAAAAACATAATGTGGGGCTTCCCTGGTGGTCTAGTGGGTAAAGAGTCCACCTTGCAATGCAAGGGACATGGGTTCAATCCCTGGCCCAGGAAGATTCCACGTGCCAGAGAATGGCTGGACCAGTGTGTCCAATTACGAGCCAACGTTCTGGAGCGCATGTGCCCAGAGCCGGTGCTCTGCAACGAGAGAGGCCACTGCAATGGGAGGTCCACCAAAGATGGATGAAAATAAATAAATAGAAAACCAATAAAGGAGGCCAATATTTAAAAACATAATAATAATTTTAAAAAATACAATGCATATAACAATGTAAAAAGTGCTAACACATCATCTGAACCTTCAGTGAGTCATATGTTTTTTGCGTTAGGGGTCACTCATCATAGACCACTAAAACAAATCTAACAATAATGAAAATGTTTGAAATGTTGTGAGAATTAGAAGGCACAAAGACATGGAGACACAAAGTGAGCAATTGCTGTTGGAAAATTGGTGCTGATAATCTTGTTCAATGCAGAGTAATCTAAAACCTTCAATTTGTAAAAACAAAAAAAAATGCAGTATCGGAAAAGTACAATAAACTGATGGAGGAATATTATACTATATATAGTAGGGTCATGTTATCTGTGAACATAGTTTTACCTTCCTTTTCAGTTTGGATCTATGCTTAACAATATTGCCTAATATAATACTTATTGTTTCAATTTTTTTTGTTTCGATCTTGGCCTCCTTCATTGGCTTTTCACTTACTATTGTCATTCATCTCTATTCTTTGGCCTCTGTGGGCCTTGCATTACAGTGGCGTCTCCTGCTGCAGAGCACCGGCTCTGGGCGCATGTACTCCAGAGCACTGGCACGTAATTGGACACACCGATCTAGCCACTCTGCGGCAAGTGGGATCTTCCCGGGCCAGGGATTGAACCCATGTCCCTTGCACTGCAAGGCGGACTCTTTACCCACTAGACCACCAGGGAAGCCCTTATTGTTTCAATTTTTAATGGTCATTTTCTTATTATTCTTAAAGTGATTTTAGAAACAATTTAGGTTTTAATTAGAGATAGTATATATTGAAGAAAGTATGTAAACATTAAATAACATAAATTTTTAAAATTTTTTCCATAGATTTGGCTAGCTGATTGGCTGCTGAAAAATAATCCCAAGAAACCTAAACTTTGTCATCAACCAGTTGCAGAAGAATCTTATTAAAATAAAACCCTCCAAGAACAAATCATGAGCTTTCTTACTATAAAAGGCATGCTTCTATCTAAGAAAAAAGTAACTGCTAAAGGTTTACGTAACTACATGTGAAATTATTTCTTAAAAATAAATTTTGAAAGAATATCTCTTTTTTGCAGCAGATAATATTATCTAAGATAAAGCATTAGTTTTTGATATGATTTTTTTCTAATAAGAAAATTGTATTAATATTAGAAGCATTTAAAATGTCAACAAAACAACTGTAACTTTTTATTTTTGCAGTTACAAAGTACTATTCAGTTAAGAGAAAAATTATTCATATACGATGCGTGAGAGACAACTGAAAATGGTAAAACTACCATCCCTATATAAAATTGATTTTGCTGTGCACCAACAAGAACCTACTTTAAATTTCTCTGCCAGTTTATTAATACAACTCCCATAATACATTCAATTTGTAAAAAAAAAAAATGCAGTATCGGAAAAGTACAATAAACTGATGGAGGAATATTATACTATATATAGTAGGGTCATGTTATCTGTGAACATAGTTTTACCTTCCTTTTCAGTTTGGATCTATGCTTAACAATATTGCCTAATATAATACTTATTGTTTCAATTTTTTTTGTTTCGATCTTGGCCTCCTTCATTGGCTTTTCACTTACTATTGTCATTCATCTCTATTCTTTGGCCTCTGTGGGCCTTGCATTACAGTGGCGTCTCCTGCTGCAGAGCACCGGCTCTGGGCGCATGTACTCCAGAGCACTGGCACGTAATTGGACACACCGATCTAGCCACTCTGCGGCAAGTGGGATCTTCCCGGGCCAGGGATTGAACCCATGTCCCTTGCACTGCAAGGCGGACTCTTTACCCACTAGACCACCAGGGAAGCCCTTATTGTTTCAATTTTTAATGGTCATTTTCTTATTATTCTTAAAGTGATTTTAGAAACAATTTAGGTTTTAATTAGAGATAGTATATATTGAAGAAAGTATGTAAACATTAAATAACATAAATTTTTAAAATTTTTTCCATAGATTTGGCTAGCTGATTGGCTGCTGAAAAATAATCCCAAGAAACCTAAACTTTGTCATCAACCAGTTGCAGAAGAATCTTATTAAAATAAAACCCTCCAAGAACAAATCATGAGCTTTCTTACTATAAAAGGCATGCTTCTATCTAAGAAAAAAGTAACTGCTAAAGGTTTACGTAACTACATGTGAAATTATTTCTTAAAAATAAATTTTGAAAGAATATCTCTTTTTTGCAGCAGATAATATTATCTAAGATAAAGCATTAGTTTTTGATATGATTTTTTTCTAATAAGAAAATTGTATTAATATTAGAAGCATTTAAAATGTCAACAAAACAACTGTAACTTTTTATTTTTGCAGTTACAAAGTACTATTCAGTTAAGAGAAAAATTATTCATATACGATGCGTGAGAGACAACTGAAAATGGTAAAACTACCATCCCTATATAAAATTGATTTTTGCTGTGCACCAACAAGAACCTACTTTAAATTTCTCTGCCAGTTTATTAATACAACTCCCATAATACATTAGGCAAGGTTAGTAGCTATTGAAAATACGACCAGGACAGGACCAGCTAAAGACACATTTATATGTTAGCTATACAAAAAAAAAGACACTGTACAGTTTAAAAACCAGTCTTGAACAGCTTTACACCTCTTTTTTCTTTAGAAAGAGTAGGTCATGCACAAGGAGATTTAATGCTTTTAGATGAGCAGAAACTAGAACCAACTTATTTATCATTATCATCTTCAACTTCCTTCTTTTCTTCCTCTTCATCTTTGTTTTCAGCCTTGATAACTATCTTTTATGCTCCGTATTTTTTCTTCAGCTTTGCCATCTTCTTTTTCATACAGCTGCTTGTCATCTGTTGGAAGTTTGTTTCACATGTCTCCTAGTTTCTTTGCAACATTACCAGTGGGTAGGCCAGGATCTTTTGATTTGGGGGAAGAAGAAGAGAAAAACTAAAGGCAGCCTCTTGAATGCATTAGAATCCTTGAATTTCTTTTTTGTTTCTCCTTTAGGAGGAATGTCGGTTTTCATTTCTTTGCTATAAGGGCCTTGCCTACCACCTTTGCTATACCTTTGAAGTTTCATTTTTTATTTTTATTTTTTGAGAGGAGAATATATTTATAGTTTAGTATAAGTATAGTATAAGTTTATATTAGAGTGGGAGACACTGTTAGAGCAGTGGGCTGGTTCAAAGGAGAACTGACCTGAAGTTTTATTTTTTAATGAACATGCTCTTCCATCTCTCTAAGCACTTTTTTGGAAAACTCTAAGAGGATGACTGGGTTCTTAATGTGCTCCTTCTGACAAGTTGGCCCAAAGAATGCATATGATGGTGTTTTGTAGTCTCTTTGGACATCCTTTCTCATGTTTAGTTATTTTTCCTCTGTGAGCCTCAAAGTCATCCAGTGCCCATCTGGCTCTCCCTTACCCTTGTACTGTCTTTATGGAGGTTACTGTGTTGCAATGGCTGCTGATTTAGTATATGATTTTGGAGGGGGGTGTTGGGGAGGGAAGGAGGTGGACCACTTCTATTGGTCTTTTCATTTATCTATTTTTCATCCATCTTTGTTCTGTTGGCCCGTGTGGGCCTCCCATCGCAGTGGCCTCTGTTGTTGCAGAGCACTGGCTCTGGGCACATGCGCTCCAGAGCTCCGACTTGGTAATTGGACACATCGGTCCAGCCGCTCCGCAGCACGTGGGATCTTCCCAGGCCAGGGATTGAACTGGCGCCCCTTGCACTGCAAGGTGGTGTCCTTACCCACTGGACCACCAGGGAAGCCCCTAGTATATGATTTTTTAACAGTGATGTGGCATTAAGTAATGGAAGATTGATGTAAGATATTGCTTATTATTTTTTGATTTTGGGAAAATGTGACACATTTTAGTTATTATATTTTCCCTAGCCTATATTCTGTAACTACATGGACAATTAATGCATAGTTCATACAGTTAAGTTTAAAAAATGTTAAGTATATAAATAATTACAGGTTTCTTCTGGTATCCAACAGTAGGATGTTCGTATGAAACCTTCCAGAGGCTGAAAGAATGTAAAGAATCAATTACCTTAGTTCACATCTTGCTGACAGAAGCACAAAATAAACTGAGATAAAGCCCACTGACAGACAGTTGGAAGTTATGACGGCTTGGTGCTGGGATGCTGAGTGTAGTTCCTTAGGAAGGAGCTTGGTGGTGCTACTGTGGTTGCTCGGTGTCCACAACCTCTGAATTGGCTCACTGCAAAATGAATACTGAGTTCCATTTTCACTTTTTGCCTCTTTTCATAAAAGCAGAATTCCTCTTCAGATTTCTTTTGGTTAGTGAAAACAGATATGAATGTATGTCTTTTGTAACAGCAGAGTGGCATCAAGTGAACTTTCAAAAAGAGGGGGATACCTATATTTAGTATGATAAAAAAAGGTTAGAACTCCATTATAGTTTTAAACAATCACCTATGACTTTCTTCTCAACATTAATAAGTTCTCTCCACGGGTGACCAGACTGTAGAGGGAAAGCTTATTTCTGGTTAGGTCACTGAAAGTTCTGCATCTTGGGAGTCCTCTTAATTCTATGCAAAATGAAATGATTATTCCCTCTACCCAAACCTTTAGGTTAATATTTCTCAACTATGTTTTTGTGATAAAATACTAGTTTTGAAAAAGTGAAAAAACTCTCAATTATTAAAGAAATTTAACTTACTTTTAAAAAGATCCAAGTTGTAAAACAGTTTATTTTTTTTTAAAAGAGTAAATAATTAAATTGGGCTCATCTCTTCAAAAAGCCAATGTCATTATAAGACCAAAAAAAAAAAAAAAATGGAAATGGGGAAGACCAAAGAGACACCTCAGCCAAAATCTACGAGCACATCTTGGCTGGATACTGGTTTTAAAAAAATCTATAAAAGATTTTTAGGACAGTTACGAAGATTTAGATTCAGACTAAATGTTGGGTGATGTTAGGAAATAATTGCTAAATTTCAAAGGGTCAAAATTATATGGCTGTAAAAAGGAGAATGTCATTATGTTTAGATGATGCATTCTGAAATATTTAGAGGTAAGTTTTTTGATGTTTGCACTTATTTTCAAATGATTCAGCAGGAAATATTTTTATACATGTAAAGATAAAGCAAGGAGTCAGACACAACTCACGAAGAGCTGGACATGACTTAGCAACTGAACAACAACAAAGATACAGCAAAGTTAGAAAAATGTTAACAATTATTCAGTAAAGGTTGTGGGCACCCTAGTTTACTATTCTTTCAACTTCTCTGTGCTTTAAAACTCTTCACAAATGAAGTTGGGGAAGAAAGATTTATATCATCAAAATCTGGTAGTCAGTTTTTGTTGATAGGGAAACATTCAGATCCTGTATAGCTCTCGATTAGACGTAAAAATGAAATATACTAACCATCTATGATATGTTCTACCTAAACATGTATAGTTTAAAATCAAGGCTTTTAGGCCAACCTTCCTGCTTATTACTAGGAAATAGTTTTCTTTTTTTTAATTTTGGCCTCTTTTATTGTTTTTTATTTATTTATTTATTTTCATCCATCTTTATTCTTTGGCCTCTGTGGGCCTTCCACTGCAGTGGCCTCTTCTAGTTGCAGAGCACTGGGATCGAGCTGGTGCCCCTTGCACTGCAAGGCAGATTGTTTACCCACTGGACCACCAGGGAAGCCCTGCAAAGGATATTTTTGAGACAGCTGGAAAATTTGAATCTAGACTTGAGTATTAGGTAAAATGAAAATGTGTTGTCTTTGAAGGTAAAGATTGTTAACGGAAAAAACATATTGCAAAGCAATACATACAGTGTAGTCTCACTTTGTTAAAGAAATATGTATATTGCATATGTATGGAATAAGATGTAGAAGGAGGCCCACTCAAATGTTACTGTATAATCTCTGGATAGTGGTAATGCATTATTTTTTTCTTATTTTTGTTTAGCTGTATTTAAATTTTTCTGCAATGTTCATATTACTACTTTTGTCATTTTTAAAAGTTTAAAAAGATGAATGTCTTAATGTTTGTCAACATTAAAAGGTTAGCAGCACTTCCTTACTAATAGACTAAGTTGTATATACAGTCAAGGTGTTTTGCAAGTTCTTGGTCCTGGTGTTTATATGAGTTTTGGAACATGTTCCTCCTGTCCACTGTATTTCAAGACGCATTTAACATTCATGTTGGAAAGACAAGCTAAAAATCTTAAAAACACAGATAAATAGTGAATGGCTAAATTTTAAGCAGTGGCCAAGAGGATATAGGAAAAAGCAATTAGTTTGTTACGATGAAATTCCAGCTTCAGGAGGTTATTTCCACCACAAGAACCTCTTCTTGTGCAAAAAAAAGGCAGCATTATGTATGGCAGAAAAAAAATCTATAATGGAAGTCAGCTTCAGTCTTCAGACCTTCCATTTGTTTTGTTTTTAAGTGGAAGGAAAAAAATAGAGAAAACAGACTTAATTTGAGGCATATTTTGGAAAAATAGATAAAAATACATAAAAATGGAAAACAACGTAGTTAGTCATAGGATTTTTAAATTTTGGAGACATTTGAGGTAATTTTTACATGGGTCAGAACTGGAAAAATGTAGCATAGAGTGAATAAGAAAAACGAGAAGGCCACCTTCTGACATAACCTGTTCTGTTAGGTGATATCAAAGTCCTGTGTACACATTTGTTACTAAGTAATGGGATTTAATGCATTTCTCTTGTGCTGAATGATTGTGTGGTATTCTTATTAATCAGGATATACCACTTCATTTACTTTCTTCCTCTATGATTCAAAAAGACCATAAAAGAAAGCAAGCAAGTATGCTGCTCTCTAATGACTTGAGACTTAATATGAGTTAAGATTTTTCTTCTTTAGGAATTTAGATCTGGGGTGGCATCTAGAAGTTCTCCCGCAACCCCCACCAAAACACACACAGCCTTCACAGTCTTCTTAAACTTAGCCAAGAAATATGGTACATGTCTAACCTGGTGTACCTACCTCAGCTTCTATGTGAGGGGTTCTGAAAAGTAGAATAATGTTTGGAGAGCCTAGGGCAATAGTTTATCTGTCCTGGCTTAAGGGTTACACAGATCAGCTTGATTTGAAAGTGTCACAGTTAAAAGTGTCACAGTTACATATATGTAATTTTGGGGCTTCCCTGAGGGCTCAGCAAGTTAAGAAGCTGCTTGTAATGCAGGAGACCCAGTTTTGATCCATAGGTCAGGAAGATCCCTGAGACAGAAATGGCTACCCACTTGGGTATTCTTGCCTGGAGAATTCCATGGACAGAGGAGCCTGACGGATAACAGTCCATGGGGTTGCACAGAGTTGGACAGGACTGAGCCACTAACACTTTTCATAAATACTTTTATATATTTATTTATGGCTGCAGGAGTCTTTATTTCTTTGCTTGGACTTTTCTGATGAAAATTCCAGCTTCAGGAGGTTATTTCCACCACAAGAACCTCTTCTTGTGAAAAAAAAAGGCAGCATTATGTATGGCAGAAAAAAAATCTATAATGGAAGTCAGCTTCAGTCTTCAGACCTTCCATTTGTTTTGTTTTTAAGTGGAAGGAAAAAAATAGAGAAAACAGACTTAATTTGAGGCATATTTTGGAAAAATAGATAAAAATACATAAAAATGGAAAACAACGTAGTTAGTCATAGGATTTTTAAATTTTGGAGACATTTGAGGTAATTTTTACATGGGTCAGAACTGGAAAAATGTAGCATAGAGTGAATAAGAAAAACGAGAAGGCCACCTTCTGACATAACCTGTTCTGTTAGGTGATATCAAAGTCCTGTGTACACATTTGTTACTAAGTAATGGGATTTAATGCATTTCTCTTGTGCTGAATGATTGTGTGGTATTCTTATTAATCAGGATATACCACTTCATTTACTTTCTTCCTCTATGATTCAAAAAGACCATAAAAGAAAGCAAGCAAGTATGCTGCTCTCTAATGACTTGAGACTTAATATGAGTTAAGATTTTTCTTCTTTAGGAATTTAGATCTGGGGTGGCATCTAGAAGTTCTCCCGCAACCCCCACCAAAACACACACAGCCTTCACAGTCTTCTTAAACTTAGCCAAGAAATATGGTACATGTCTAACCTGGTGTACCTACCTCAGCTTCTATGTGAGGGGTTCTGAAAAGTAGAATAATGTTTGGAGAGCCTAGGGCAATAGTTTATCTGTCCTGGCTTAAGGGTTACACAGATCAGCTTGATTTGAAAGTGTCACAGTTAAAAGTGTCACAGTTACATATATGTAATTTTGGGGCTTCCCTGAGGGCTCAGCAAGTTAAGAAGCTGCTTGTAATGCAGGAGACCCAGTTTTGATCCATAGGTCAGGAAGATCCCCTGGAGACAGAAATGGCTACCCACTTGGGTATTCTTGCCTGGAGAATTCCATGGACAGAGGAGCCTGACGGATAACAGTCCATGGGGTTGCACAGAGTTGGACAGGACTGAGCCACTAACACTTTTCATAAATACTTTTATATATTTATTTATGGCTGCAGGAGTCTTTATTTCTTTGCTTGGACTTTTTCTAGTTGCGGTGAGCAGGGACTATTCTTTGTTGTGGTGGCTTCTCTTGTTATGGAGGACAGGCTCTAAGTGTGCAGGCTTCAGTAGTTGCAGCATACTGGCTCAGAAGTTGTTGCATGTGGCTTAACTGCTCCGAGGATATGGAATCTTCGAGGACCAAGGATCAAACCTGTGTCCCCTGCATTGGCAGGCAGATTCTTATCCATTGTACCACCAGGTAAGTCTTCACAGTTACTCTCGAGAAGTACTTTACCATCTCAGAAATACTGCCATTTCTCTCTTGTAGTTAACTCTACATAAGAGTATTTTTATTAAGCTCTGATTTTTCATTCAGAGATCACTCAGTTTTTCTTTGTTTGCTGCTACTTTGACTTCAGGTGTTTTTCCTTGGGCTCATTATTTTTGTTAGTCCCCTTACTAATCGCATTCACTATACTAACTTTGCACGTTTCATTTAAGATCTATAAGTACTTTATAAAAGTTAATTGAATCTTAGAAACTCCCTGGCTTATGGGAGCCTTTAATTTACTTCTCAAGGTAGAATTCAGTGAATTTTGGCAATTTCAGATAAAAACTGTAAGGAAGATAGCTTTCACTCCACTGAAGGACATGACTAAAGAAAATATCACCGTGAAGCAGTTCAGCATAGCTTTTCTATTGAATTAACTAGATCCTTTAGTCTATTGGAAAGGAAAGATGACTAAGTAATATGATGTTCGTTTCATTCCTGCATCCAAGGTGACCCAGAAAGTTCTCTCCCCTCATCCAAGGGTTGATGACACCACTGTGATTGATGCCTTTTGTTCCCAGACCAAATTGTTTTTTATAGCCTACCCCCTGCCAGCACCTTCCTAAGTGCCACTGCCATCAGCTCCAGAGGGAACCCCTACCTCAGGCTTCCTGGCCAGCAGCTGCACTGTGAGGGCAGGGAGCTTGGGATGGGAGGAGAAAGCAGCTTGCAGACAAATGGGCTAATCCGACCAACAGCCCATTACTAGAACCATAAAAAAAAAATTCTTTTTTTCCCCCAACTTGCCTCATCTACATTTCTTGTCTGAGGTGATGATGGAATGCTCCTTGGAAAAGTTATGGCTTCGCATGGTCTATCAAGCAACCTAAAACTTCTCCCCTTTTTTCCTTCTCAAACAATGCTTAATTAGTCCAATATTGTCAAATCACTACAGACCTTATAGGTAGTGAAAGGACAATAAGAGAGTAGTAGAAACAGCTTTATGCCAATGAATTTGACAAATTAGATAAAGTAGATAAGTCCTTAAAAGACACAACAACCAACAACATATCATCCTAAACTACAATTCCTGGATCCTTCTTTAAATTTTTTGTCATTATTGTTTGTATCTCTCAGTGTTCAACTTTTTAGTTTTGAAGTAGACCTACTGAACTTATTTAATAAGCATTCAGCTTATTCTAGGCTTATTCTAGGCTCTATCCAGTTACTTTTCAGCACATGTTTTCTAATTTGAGGATAGAGAAGGTAAGGCTATTTTATAAGAATAAGCATCTCAGGGGTTAATAAATCTTATTTTAATTGTATTATAAAATCCTTATCCTTCTGGGTGGCCTTTATGTTAGGGCCAGACTGACAACATCTCTGGTCTTTATATAGTGTTCCTAGTACTTGACAATGTGAGAACATTTCAAGGTGTCTTTAACATATATATGTGATTAGAGCCTCTTGCATCATAAAATGGTTAGCAACGGACCCATATAAAACAGTCAGTCTACAATGGTGTTGAAGCTTTGGAAACAGCACATCCTTTTCAGTGGTACTTGCTTTTATAATGTGTCATTTAGCAAATGGACTGTGAAGAATCAGTCATGCCAAACTTCTAGCCATCTGATAACTGGCTAGAGAATAAACATCCCAGGTGAAAAATTTTAGCTTTTAAAGCTACAGTCTTTCTTTCCAAAATTCAATTAAAATACTATATCTAGTAGGATCCCAAGTTTTATTTGACTTGTATCTCTTTCAGAGATACAAGATCACATTAATAGCAAACCATTTTGAGTTCTTTCATGTCTATCAGGGATGGTTTGAGAAAATGGAGTATTTGAACTCCTGGCAGGAGCTTGGGATGGAGGAGAAAGCAGCTTGCAGACAAATGGGCTAATCCGACCAACAGCCCATTACTAGAACCATAAAAAAAAAATTCTTTTTTTCCCCCAACTTGCCTCATCTACATTTCTTGTCTGAGGTGATGATGGAATGCTCCTTGGAAAAGTTATGGCTTCGCATGGTCTATCAAGCAACCTAAAACTTCTCCCCTTTTTTCCTTCTCAAACAATGCTTAATTAGTCCAATATTGTCAAATCACTACAGACCTTATAGGTAGTGAAAGGACAATAAGAGAGTAGTAGAAACAGCTTTATGCCAATGAATTTGACAAATTAGATAAAGTAGATAAGTCCTTAAAAGACACAACAACCAACAACATATCATCCTAAACTACAATTCCTGGATCCTTCTTTAAATTTTTTGTCATTATTGTTTGTATCTCTCAGTGTTCAACTTTTTAGTTTTGAAGTAGACCTACTGAACTTATTTAATAAGCATTCAGCTTATTCTAGGCTTATTCTAGGCTCTATCCAGTTACTTTTCAGCACATGTTTTCTAATTTGAGGATAGAGAAGGTAAGGCTATTTTATAAGAATAAGCATCTCAGGGGTTAATAAATCTTATTTTAATTGTATTATAAAATCCTTATCCTTCTGGGTGGCCTTTATGTTAGGGCCAGACTGACAACATCTCTGGTCTTTATATAGTGTTCCTAGTACTTGACAATGTGAGAACATTTCAAGGTGTCTTTAACATATATATGTGATTAGAGCCTCTTGCATCATAAAATGGTTAGCAACGGACCCATATAAAACAGTCAGTCTACAATGGTGTTGAAGCTTTGGAAACAGCACATCCTTTTCAGTGGTACTTGCTTTTATAATGTGTCATTTAGCAAATGGACTGTGAAGAATCAGTCATGCCAAACTTCTAGCCATCTGATAACTGGCTAGAGAATAAACATCCCAGGTGAAAAATTTTAGCTTTTAAAGCTACAGTCTTTCTTTCCAAAATTCAATTAAAATACTATATCTAGTAGGATCCCAAGTTTTATTTGACTTGTATCTCTTTCAGAGATACAAGATCAACACATTAATAGCAAACCATTTTGAGTTCTTTCATGTCTATCAGGGATGGTTTGAGAAAATGGAGTATTTGAAGCCACTGTAATCCTTGTGATGATAAACACAATACATTAAATTAAGTCAAAATGTAATATTATTAGACACATTAATGAAATCACAGTGTTCCCCTTTCTGTTGCTCATAGGTTAGGTCTTAGCCTGAACACCCTTATTGTATGTAGGAGGCCAGACCCTCTGTCTAACTTCCTGTCGTTCTGGATGCCCTCAGCCTGTCCTCAGCTCTTCAGTAGTTACCTAGATCTGAGGCCTGACCCTGGAATCTCCTACTGCCATCGGAGCTGGTCTTTTCACTGGATTCCATGCCCTTGTATCTTCCTAGAATACATTTCTTCCTTTTTAGAGCTCTCATTAGTTTAAAAGTCTCCTCATCTTCTTAACTGTTTTTGTGTTGATCATTTCCCTTTATCAGTGAGTTTGATATTCCTTATCTCTACATAAACTGCTATGAAGATTTTGATATATCAGTTATATCTCAATTAAGATTTAAAAAAAAGACTTTGAAATGATGAAGCACATCATAGAGTGAAAGAGTTGGGTGTCAACATGTTTTTTTCCCTATTCTAGTTGGTCAAGGGAACCCAAGTTGGATAGATATTGTCTGTATAGAAAACAAGTTTCCTACTTCCATGGGTAGCTGTTCAAATTAATTTTCACTGTTCAATATGTGAAACAGAAAGCGTTATATGTTAGGGCCAGACTGACAACATCTCTGGTCTTTATATAGTGTTCCTAGTACTTGACAATGTGAGAACATTTCAAGGTGTCTTTAACATATATATGTGATTAGAGCCTCTTGCATCATAAAATGGTTAGCAACGGACCCATATAAAACAGTCAGTCTACAATGGTGTTGAAGCTTTGGAAACAGCACATCCTTTTCAGTGGTACTTGCTTTTATAATGTGTCATTTAGCAAATGGACTGTGAAGAATCAGTCATGCCAAACTTCTAGCCATCTGATAACTGGCTAGAGAATAAACATCCCAGGTGAAAAATTTTAGCTTTTAAAGCTACAGTCTTTCTTTCCAAAATTCAATTAAAATACTATATCTAGTAGGATCCCCAAGTTTTTATTTGACTTGTATCTCTTTCAGAGATACAAGATCAACACATTAATAGCAAACCATTTTGAGTTCTTTCATGTCTATCAGGGATGGTTTGAGAAAATGGAGTATTTGAAGCCACTGTAATCCTTGTGATGATAAACACAATACATTAAATTAAGTCAAAATGTAATATTATTAGACACATTAATGAAATCACAGTGTTCCCCTTTCTGTTGCTCATAGGTTAGGTCTTAGCCTGAACACCCTTATTGTATGTAGGAGGCCAGACCCTCTGTCTAACTTCCTGTCGTTCTGGATGCCCTCAGCCTGTCCTCAGCTCTTCAGTAGTTACCTAGATCTGAGGCCTGACCCTGGAATCTCCTACTGCCATCGGAGCTGGTCTTTTCACTGGATTCCATGCCCTTGTATCTTCCTAGAATACATTTCTTCCTTTTTAGAGCTCTCATTAGTTTAAAAGTCTCCTCATCTTCTTAACTGTTTTTGTGTTGATCATTTCCCTTTATCAGTGAGTTTGATATTCCTTATCTCTACATAAACTGCTATGAAGATTTTGATATATCAGTTATATCTCAATTAAGATTTAAAAAAAAGACTTTGAAATGATGAAGCACATCATAGAGTGAAAGAGTTGGGTGTCAACATGTTTTTTTCCCTATTCTAGTTGGTCAAGGGAACCCAAGTTGGATAGATATTGTCTGTATAGAAAACAAGTTTCCTACTTCCATGGGTAGCTGTTCGAAATTAATTTTCACTGTTTTGTGACAGCCAATGATACTTGTCAAGTATCGAGTGAATATATAATATGCTAGAAAAATATTTTATAGTTGTTAATCTGGTATTCAAGTCTGGTTCGTGCTTATTTTTCCAAAACATATCTCCCCAGAACCTGTCTTATGGGCGCTGCTCTAGCTAGAATCATATGTTTGTTCACATTGCTCATTACTAACTCTGTTCATTTGCTAAAGGCATTCTGTTCCTTTACTCTGCTCTTCTACATCACAACACTGAAGATGCTCCTATTTTATAGTTGTATAATTCCTAGCCTAAAAGACAATTTTCTATAATTTTGCTGTAATACATGCTTGTCTCATGTGCGTACAAACTACCCACGCTTAATTGCTGATTTATTTGGCAATTATATGCTCCTTTGGCATAATGTGTGCTGGACATAATGGTGAAGTGGCTTAGCATTTGACCTTTGGAAACAGCAAAGCAGTTTTGTAACATGGCTCCGTGACTTCCTTCCTCTTTGACTGTGGGAAAAATTGCTTAACCTCTCTGAGTCTGCTTGCTTATGTCTCTACTGGGAATAATAATAGTACCTACCTTCCAAGGTTGTTTTAAAAATTAAATGTGATCGTATATGTAGAAGTATCTAACAGTGCCTCGTGGCACAGAGTAAGCACACAGTTAATGTTAGCTATAGTGTTTTTTACATTAGGTCTTTTCTTTTTAAAAAAATTTTGGCCTCTTTTATTGGTTTTTATTTATTTATTTTCATCTATCTTTGTTCTATGGCCTGTGTGGGCCTCCCATTACAGTGGCCTCTCATTGCAGAGTACTGTTTCTGGGCACATGTGCTCCAGAGCACTGGCTTCTGATCAGACACACCGGTCCAGCCACTCCACGGCATGTGGAATCTTCCTGGGCCAGGGATGGAACTGGTGCCCCTTTCACTGCAAGGTGGACTCTTTACCCACTGGACCACCTGGGAAGCCCTACCATTTGTCTTTTTAAAAAACATATATGGGGCTTCCATGGTGGCTTAGTGGTAAGGAATCAGCTTGTCAACTCAGGAGACCCAGGTTCGATCCCTGATCTGGGAAGATCCCACATGCTGCGGAGCAACTAAACCCATGTGCCACTGATACTGAGCCTGTGCTCTGAAGTCCTGCAGCTGCAACTACTAAGCTCTTGTTCCCTAGAGCCAGTGCTTGGTAACAACAGAAGCCCCTGCAATGAGAAGCCTGCACATTGCAACAAATGGTAGGTCCGGCTCACCACAACTGGAGAAAACGCCCATGTAGTAATGAAGACCAAGCACAGCCACAAATAAATAAAATCATTAAAAAATATATATAGGGACTGTGTTCCCATTATTAATGGAATGATCACTATCTGTCGTTACGTATTATGTGCCAAGCGCTGTGCTAAGCACTTTCACTTATGTTAGCCTACTTAATTCCCACAACAATCTTGAGATTAAAGTGATTTGATGTATAGGCTATATCTAGGAATTGTTAGGGCCAGGGTTTTGAACTTAATTATATTTGACTCTAAAGCCTTTTCATTACTTAATGGTGCTTTTTCATAGACATGGGAAACTTCTCATAGGGAAGAAAAGCGAGTATTATGTACACGCCAAGTTCATTCATTTTGTGCACTTATTGTATATAAATAAGTGAAGTGAAACTTGGGACTTTACTCTGTTTATGCTATTGTGTTTTGTGGCCAGCAGTCATAGGTGCTCTTCCTTCTTTACTCAGAAAGTGCTTCCAAATCCCTTTATATTCTTCATATTACTAAAGGCACTTATACCATTATTTACACTTAACCACTGCATATTTTTGCTTATCTGCTTTAAAAAAAAAAAAAAAGCTTTGCTAATTAATTTTAAACCAGCTAATCCAATTCCTTTATTTATAATAGAAGCAAACAAGGTTCAGAGTGGCTAAGAGACCTGCCCAAGGTCACACAAAAAGCTAATGGCTGATGATCTAGGTTCCTGGCTCATACCCTGAGTGCTGTTCATTATACCAGGAGCCCCTGAAGAAGAAACACTTGAAGATATTATTGCTATGAGCAATTAAAAGCCTCCACCTGGTGTCTCGTTTGTGGTGGAAATTTAATAGTAAATCCTTGTAAAATATAAGGTACAAAGAAGCTTCCTTCTGCACAAAATTCAGAGTAATAAAGTTTAATCATAAGACTTTATGTACATGAAGAACATCTGACTGTTGCTATTTTACAGGCTATTTGTTTCTAGAAACCAGAAGGGATTCTAATTTATTCTGTATAACAATTGGCATGGGACATCTTATGAAGGCCAAAACTGTCAGGATAGAGAAACTTAGATGCTGGAAATAGAATTTCAGAATTTGAAAAAAAAATTTTTTGTGAATATCTAATGCAATCTAGTCAAATTCCCTTCTTTTCTGTAGAAAAGATTTTGAAGCAGAGAAAGCAATTTGCATGGCATTACAGTAAAATCTGTGACAGAATCAGTCACTTTTCCCACAATACTGAATTACCTCTCTTGATTACCTCAAAATTAAATTGTGTTGATTGTCACAGAAGATTATAAGAATAAATCCTTTTGGAAAAATGTAAGGCGACTTTCAGGGAACTAAAATTAAACATTACCTTAATCTTTTGGAATACAAACCCCATTATTATTCAGGCAACCTTATTGCATGTGCAGATTTTCTTGGCTTTTTGATAGACCTTATGTGTTACTGGCAGAATTGTTTTTTCACCAGAAACATCAGAATTCAGAAAGAGAGAAAATGGATTTCAGCTAAATGGGAACTTAGAAAACCTTGAGATTATGATGTACTCTAAAGCGGCCTCAAGTTTTCAGCAGCTTCTAGTCGGAGAGGAACCAGAATGGGAATCAGTCTCTAAGAGACTCAACAATTCTTTTCTGATGTCTTAGCTCTAGAGACAACAAAAATGTCTGACTGTTCCATAGAACTTTAACAAAGTTTCCATTCTTGCTTTTTTCCCCAGGTTGTAGAGTGAGTAGGTGTATCTATAGGATCCCAGAATTTAAGAAAAATTTTGTATTTTTGTCAATTTTTTAAAGAGAATTTCATTCTTACCAGTTTGAGCTTATAGATTCCTGCCTGTTTTTTTTGTTTGTTTTTTTTTTTTTTCTTTTTATGTCACTCCATGCCACCCAGTTTGGGTCTAAGAAATCAGCATGAGAAGATGACAATCAACATGTGACACAGTGGGGAAATGCATCCATACCCTCAGCTCAGTCCTGTCCTTCAAGCTTTGGAGATTGTTTAGAATCAACCCCAGGACACTGGTGAGTGTGGGAAGCTCCTGAGGAGCGAGGAGTGGGAGAGTGCCAGGGGCCCGAAAGATCTTAAGGAGCTCCCTGCCAAGCTGGCCGAGGATTAACCCGTGGTTTCCCAGCCAGAGCTAACCCAGCTGTCTTGCTTTCCTGGGGTCTCTCATGTAAATCTATGGAATTGACCAACTGAGTTTGACCGTGACTGGCTTTGTTTTGCCAAACAGAATTTAAAAAAAAATTTTTGTGAATATCTAATGCAATCTAGTCAAATTCCCTTCTTTCTGTAGAAAAGATTTTGAAGCAGAGAAAGCAATTTGCATGGCATTACAGTAAAATCTGTGACAGAATCAGTCACTTTTCCCACAATACTGAATTACCTCTCTTGATTACCTCAAAATTAAATTGTGTTGATTGTCACAGAAGATTATAAGAATAAATCCTTTTGGAAAAATGTAAGGCGACTTTCCGGGAACTAAAATTAAACATTACCTTAATCTTTTGGAATACAAACCCCATTATTATTCAGGCAACCTTATTGCATGTGCAGATTTTCTTGGCTTTTTGATAGACCTTATGTGTTACTGGCAGAATTGTTTTTTCACCAGAAACATCAGAATTCAGAAAGAGAGAAAATGGATTTCAGCTAAATGGGAACTTAGAAAACCTTGAGATTATGATGTACTCTAAAGCGGCCTCAAGTTTTCAGCAGCTTCTAGTCGGAGAGGAACCAGAATGGGAATCAGTCTCTAAGAGACTCAACAATTCTTTTCTGATGTCTTAGCTCTAGAGACAACAAAAATGTCTGACTGTTCCATAGAACTTTAACAAAGTTTCCATTCTTGCTTTTTCCCCAGGTTGTAGAGTGAGTAGGTGTATCTATAGGATCCCAGAATTTAAGAAAAATTTTGTATTTTTGTCAATTTTTTAAAGAGAATTTCATTCTTACCAGTTTGAGCTTATAGATTCCTGCCTGTTTTTTTGTTTTTTTTTTTTTTTCTTTTTATGTCACTCCATGCCACCCAGTTTGGGTCTAAGAAATCAGCATGAGAAGATGACAATCAACATGTGACACAGTGGGGAAATGCATCCATACCCTCAGCTCAGTCCTGTCCTTCAAGCTTTGGAGATTGTTTAGAATCAACCCCAGGACACTGGTGAGTGTGGGAAGCTCCTGAGGAGCGAGGAGTGGGAGAGTGCCAGGGGCCCGAAAGATCTTAAGGAGCTCCCTGCCAAGCTGGCCGAGGATTAACCCGTGGTTTCCCAGCCAGAGCTAACCCAGCTGTCTTGCTTTCCTGGGGTCTCTCATGTAAATCTATGGAATTGACCAACTGAGTTTGACCGTGACTGGCTTTGTTTTGCAAAACAAAATTGGTAAGGCAGGCCTCATGCTGACTGACTGAATGGTGTCATCAACCCAATTCAAGGGGTGCCACAAAAGCAAGGAAATGAAACTTCAATTTCCTCCTCATGTTAAATGATAGCTTATCATACCGATTATGACCCTTATGCAGCTCAGGGCAAGTATTTTATTGCCGTTTTGTGTGTGTGTGTGTGAACAGCCATAAACCAGTCTTTTCTTCTACCTTTTCCTCTAACCTCCTACCCCCACCCCACACCTGATTAAGGCTCATTGGAAAGGGTTGTTATCTCTTGTCAAAGGACAGACAACCAAAGCCTCCTCCTTAACCCTACCAACCTGTCCTGAATTTACCTTGATTCTAGGAAGTACAAGATTTGTTTTAAACCAAGACAGAGACAACTAACCAGGGTGTGAGGGAACCTTTCTGGCTTCAGAAAGTGAAAGTGGAAGTGTTAGTCACTCAGTCGTGTCTGACTCTTTGCAACCCCATGGACTGTAGCCCACAAGGCTCCCCTGTTCGTGGGATTCTCCAGGCAAGAATACTGGAAGCCCTCCTCCAGGAGATCATCCCAAACCAGGGATTGAACCTGGTTTCTGGCATTACAGGTGGACTTCTTACCATCTGGGACTCCTAGCCACCAGGGAAGCCTTCTGACTTCAGAGTACCTTTCTAATGTTCAGTATTTGGATGAACTTTTTCAATTCTGGGCCAGGCAGAGATTGGTTGTGTTCATCTCTATGTTCCTACTGTCCCTGTACACATTTTTATTAATATATTTATCACACCACAGTATTATATTATGGGCACAGGTATGCTTTCCTTCTCAATCAGGAAGAACCATGTCCTTTCACATTTATCTCCTAGAGAGACCCCTAGCACAGTCCATGATCCATAGAAGGCATTCACTAAATGAATGGATTGATGGAGACGCCCCACGAAAATTAGCCCATCAATTTTGTACAAGTCTTTTTCCAAAAAAAGAGGAAAGGGACCAGCTGTCTTGCTTTCCTGGGGTCTCTCATGTAAATCTATGGAATTGACCAACTGAGTTTGACCGTGACTGGCTTTGTTTTGCAAAACAAAATTGGTAAGGCAGGCCTCATGCTGACTGACTGAATGGTGTCATCAACCCAATTCAAGGGGTGCCACAAAAGCAAGGAAATGAAACTTCAATTTCCTCCTCATGTTAAATGATAGCTTATCATACCGATTATGACCCTTATGCAGCTCAGGGCAAGTATTTTATTGCCGTTTTGTGTGTGTGTGTGTGAACAGCCATAAACCAGTCTTTTCTTCTACCTTTTCCTCTAACCTCCTACCCCCACCCCACACCTGATTAAGGCTCATTGGAAAGGGTTGTTATCTCTTGTCAAAGGACAGACAACCAAAGCCTCCTCCTTAACCCTACCAACCTGTCCTGAATTTACCTTGATTCTAGGAAGTACAAGATTTGTTTTAAACCAAGACAGAGACAACTAACCAGGGTGTGAGGGAACCTTTCTGGCTTCAGAAAGTGAAAGTGGAAGTGTTAGTCACTCAGTCGTGTCTGACTCTTTGCAACCCCATGGACTGTAGCCCACAAGGCTCCCCTGTTCGTGGGATTCTCCAGGCAAGAATACTGGAAGCCCTCCTCCAGGAGATCATCCCAAACCAGGGATTGAACCTGGTTTCTGGCATTACAGGTGGACTTCTTACCATCTGGGACTCCTAGCCACCAGGGAAGCCTTCTGACTTCAGAGTACCTTTCTAATGTTCAGTATTTGGATGAACTTTTTTCAATTCTGGGCCAGGCAGAGATTGGTTGTGTTCATCTCTATGTTCCTACTGTCCCTGTACACATTTTTATTAATATATTTATCACACCACAGTATTATATTATGGGCACAGGTATGCTTTCCTTCTCAATCAGGAAGAACCATGTCCTTTCACATTTATCTCCTAGAGAGACCCCTAGCACAGTCCATGATCCATAGAAGGCATTCACTAAATGAATGGATTGATGGAGACGCCCCACGAAAATTAGCCCATCAATTTCCCTTCCTGCTAGCAAATTTGTACCTATTTATTCCCAAAATCGAAAAGAGATTTGGCTGCTCAGGTTATTCATTGGGCACTTATGGACAACAGTGGGAGAGGTGTGGTATTTCTTTATACTGTGCCCTCTTTCCTTCACTTCTTATTCCTTTTAGGAAATCTCATGTATTCCCATGGCTTCAGTATTGGTGACTCCTAAATTTGCATCTCCATCTCAGAATTCTTCCCTAGTTTATTTAGCCATTTCTCCCCGACTTATTAGCCAATTGCCTGCTTGATATTTCCACTTGAATGTCTCAGAAAAATTTCAAAGTTTATGTGCTTGAAATGGAACCCTGATACCCATCTTCCCATTATCCCTCACCCGGTCCTTTCATTTTGCCTATGTCCATAAATGGTACCACCTGCCACTCAGTTACTAGAGCTTGAAAACCAGAAGTCATCCTAGGTCCCTCCCTTTGTCTCATCCATCACAGTCAATCCATCAGCAACTTTTATTGGTGCTACCTCTTTTATATACCTTTCCTCTTCCCTTTGTTCATTTTATTTCTACCTTAGTCCAGGTCACTATCAGCTCTTGCCTAGCTTAATACAACTGCCTCTTTGTCTTCAGGCTTCCATACTTGACTATCTTCAGTCCATTTTCCATAGAGTAGCCAGCATGAGTTTTCTTACATGGGAAATAAGAGCCTATCACCGCCTGACTTAAAGTCTTTTGATGACTTTCCATGTCTCTGAAACAAAATTTAGGCATTTTACTGTGACCAACTGGGTCTTGGATGATCTGGGTCCTGCTTACTTCTCTAAGTTCATCTCATGCCACAACATGCAAAGCATTCTGCAGTCATATAAAGCTTTTTGTTTTTTTCTTTTAAATCAATTCCTGGAACTTCTCAAGCTCTTTTCTGCTTTGGGCCTTGTTGCTTATTAATGCTTCTCTCTGAAATATGTTTTCTTGAAGTTCTTACAACTAATTATGAATTTAAATGTAAACTTCACAGAGCTCTGACCACTTTTTCTTAGGACATTGCTGCCTTATTGTAAGGACCCTGTTGTTTCCATCATGACACTTAATCTCAGTCTGTATTATCCTGTTGATGGACGCCTACTAAAATTAGCCCATCAATTTCCCTTCCTGCTAGCAAATTTGTACCTATTTATTCCCAAAATCGAAAAGAGATTTGGCTGCTCAGGTTATTCATTGGGCACTTATGGACAACAGTGGAGAGGTGTGGTATTTCTTTATACTGTGCCCTCTTTCCTTCACTTCTTATTCCTTTTAGGAAATCTCATGTATTCCCATGGCTTCAGTATTGGTGACTCCTAAATTTGCATCTCCATCTCAGAATTCTTCCCTAGTTTATTTAGCCATTTCTCCCCGACTTATTAGCCAATTGCCTGCTTGATATTTCCACTTGAATGTCTCAGAAAAATTTCAAAGTTTATGTGCTTGAAATGGAACCCTGATACCCATCTTCCCATTATCCCTCACCCGGTCCTTTCATTTTGCCTATGTCCATAAATGGTACCACCTGCCACTCAGTTACTAGAGCTTGAAAACCAGAAGTCATCCTAGGTCCCTCCCTTTGTCTCATCCATCACAGTCAATCCATCAGCAACTTTTATTGGTGCTACCTCTTTTATATACCTTTCCTCTTCCCTTTGTTCATTTTATTTCTACCTTAGTCCAGGTCACTATCAGCTCTTGCCTAGCTTAATACAACTGCCTCTTTGTCTTCAGGCTTCCATGCTTGACTATCTTCAGTCCATTTTCCATAGAGTAGCCAGCATGAGTTTTCTTACATGGGAAATAAGAGCCTATCACCGCCTGACTTAAAGTCTTTTGATGACTTTCCATGTCTCTGAAACAAAATTTAGGCATTTTACTGTGACCAACTGGGTCTTGGATGATCTGGGTCCTGCTTACTTCTCTAAGTTCATCTCATGCCACAACATGCAAAGCATTCTGCAGTCATATAAAGCTTTTTGTTTTTTTCTTTTAAATCAATTCCTGGAACTTCTCAAGCTCTTTTCTGCTTTGGGCCTTGTTGCTTATTAATGCTTCTCTCTGAAATATGTTTTCTTGAAGTTCTTACAACTAATTATGAATTTAAATGTAAACTTCACAGAGCTCTGACCACTTTTTCTTAGGACATTGCTGCCTTATTGTAAGGACCCTGTTGTTTCCATCATGACACTTAATCTCAGTCTGTATTATCCTGTTTTTTTAACTTCTTCACTGTATGTGTCCTCCATGAAAATGCTAGTTCCATGAGGGTAGAAACCTTGTCAATGCTGTGAACTTTTTTATCCCTCACATTAGTGCCATGCTTATAACAGAGTATCTGCTCAAGAAATGTTTATTGAATGGATGAACTGAGTTATAACTAGGAGGACTATATGAGTGATGACTGCCATCACACAGTACACTTTTTGAAGTGAAAGGAGGCACAGTTACAATTATACCTGGAACAGCAGACTTAAACAATAGAAAGAGCACTAGATTTCTAGAGATGTCAGCATTCAAGGTGACTCTGATTTTATGCCCTTCAACATTTTTATTCAGGTGAAGCCAGTTTTTTTTACAGATTTTCATTTTATTTATTTATTTTTAGCTATTATGGGTTTTTTCACTGCTTCTGCACACTATTCTCTAGTTGCAGGGAATGGGGCTACTCTCTAGTTGAGGTAAGCAGGTTTCTTGTTGCAATGACTTCTCTTGTTGTGGAAATCAGGGTCTAGGGCACACGGGTTTCAGTAGTTGTGGCACATGGGCCCAACAGTTGTGGCTCCAAGACTCTAGAGCACAGGCTCTATAGTTGTGGCTCATGGGTTTAGTTGCTCTGCAGCATGTGGGATCTTCTGGGATCAGGGATTGAACCTGTGTCTGTTGCATTGGCAGGCAAACTCTTCACCTCTGAGCTACCAGGGAAGCCCAGGTAAAGCCAATTTAAGAAGGGGAGAAGGGGTATATGCCTTGAAAAGTAATGTAGCAGGGGGAATAGGCTGACATTTTCCTTTGCCTTGTGCTCAAGTAGTAATGGTATGTTTGAGAACCTCAAATGTTCTCTATTCATTCTCTTCAAGCTTAAATTAAAAAAAAATATATCAGATACCATATACAGGGGCATCCCAGGTAGTGCTAGTGGTCAAGAATCTGCCTGCCAGGGGCTTCCCCTGGTGGTCCAGTGGATAAGGACACCGCCTTGCAGTGCAAGGGGCGCCGGTTCGAGCCCTGGCCTGGGAAGATCCCATGTGCCGCGGAGCTGCTAGACTGATGTGTCCAATCACCGAGCCGGAGCTCTGGAGCACATGCGCCCAGAGCTGGCGCTCTGCGACAACAGATGCCACCGCGATGGGAGGCCCGCAGGAGCCAAAGAACAAAGATGGATGAAAACAGAGAAATGAAAGACCAATAAAAGTGGCCCGCCCGCTCCCCTCCCTCCCCAGCCCGACCCCCGCCCAAAATAAATAAATAAATAAATCTTTAAAAAAAGAAGAATCTGCCTGCCAATTCAGGAGATGCAAGAGACATAGATTCGGTCCTTGGGTCGAGAAGATCCTCAGGAATAGGAAGTGGCAGCCTACTCCAGTATTCTTTTTTTTTTTTTTTTAAGATTTATTTATTTATTTATTTTGGGTGGGGTTCGTGTTGGGAGGGAGGGGAGCAGGTGGGCCACTTCTATTGGTCTTTCATTTCTCCATTTTCATCTGTCTTTGTTCTTTGGCTCCTGTGGGCCTCCCATCGCGGTGGCGTCTGTCGCTGCAGAGCGCCGCTCGGAGATGCCCAGAGCACAGTAAGCACATCGGTCCTTGGGCAGGGATCCCAGGCCAATCGAAGTGGCCGCACGCAGCCTACCCTCCCCAGGAATGCCCTATCAGTATTCTTCTTGATGATTCCATGGATTTCATTTATTGTGGGCTGCAGTCCATGGGACTGCCAAGAGTTGGACAGGACTGGGTGAATGAGCACACATATACTATATACAAGCCCTCCCCTATCAGTTAACCTAAGTTACTGCCCAGCTGATTGGTCCTGAGAGTAGTTTGGACCATTCCCTCTATCTCCAAGAGCAGAGGATCTAGAAGTTGCTTACACTCGAAATTAGGAGATCTGAGGTGTATCCTCAGTTCGACCTTTATCTAGGCAAACGACCTTGGGCACATTTCTTTCCTCTTCTGTAAAGTGAGAGATTTGCAGGAGATGTGAGATCTCTTTCATCTCTGAAATTCCATGTCCTGTACAAATCACCCGCCAAAGACAGAGTGTCACAAGAGGCTGGCAGAAGCACCGAGAGGGGATAACATGGCCCTACCTCCAAAGAGGAGACTTGACAGTTCTATGTCTATATCTTTCTCTATATATATATGGTGAAATTTAGATTTTATCAAATAAAAGACAGGCAATTTCAAAAAGCAGATAGACCTTAAGAAGGGAAATGGTTTCAAATGGGATGTAGAAGTTACATGGAAATGATCTATACAAGAATTGTCATAACCTGGTCTACCTGGACCTGATGAAGCAAGGGATAAAATTGGAAAAGCAAAGTAGGAGCTGTTACCTCTGTGAAGGGCAGTAAAAGTAGGGGGAAGAGAGTGAAGGTATTAATATTATTCACTTTTTGATCTGTTTACTGCTAAATTTTTTGGATTTTTATGAGATTATATTAATGGAATTTTGTTGTTGTTATTTACTATTTATAATATGATAGTGTCAAATTTAGGAGACTTGAGATGTCAGGCCAGAGAGTTTGGACTGTATTCACTTGGACTTGTATTCCCCTTTTTCCAACAGGGACTGGTTCCATGGAAGGCAGTTTTTCCATGGATTGTGGGTGGGGTGGATGGTTTCAGGATGATTCAAGCATATTACATTTATTGTACACTATATTATTATTACATTAGCTCCACCTTAGATTATTTAGGCATTAGCCCAGAGGTTGAGGACCCTTGCTCTAGGACATTGGAGATTTTTTTTAAAATCAGAATATGATGAATGTAGTATTTTAGTAAGATAATTAGGTAGCATTGTATTGGGTAGAGAGTTGAGGAGCAAAATACCAGTTATTCAGTTAGTGTGAAATTCAGGTGCAATATGAAAAGCTGAGCAGAGGGAGAAGTCAGATGACTCATTAGTAAGCCTTAGTTACTCAGTATGTCATTCAATTACTGATGGAAGCAGAAAAGTCATGGAGAAAATAATTTCTGTTGCTCAAGTAGAGATGGCCCATGGACTATTAGAGTGTGGTGCCTGGAGCTTGCACAGAAGTGGGAATTTTGGAATCACCAGCACAGAAATAAAACTGGAATTGCCTGGAGCTTGCACAGAGTGTCACAAGAGGCTGGCAGAAGCACCGAGAGGGATAACATGGCCCTACCTCCAAAGAGGAGACTTGACAGTTCTATGTCTATATCTTTCTTATATATATATGGTGAAATTTAGATTTTATCAAATAAAAGACAGGCAATTTCAAAAAGCAGATAGACCTTAAGAAGGGAAATGGTTTCAAATGGGATGTAGAAGTTACATGGAAATGATCTATACAAGAATTGTCATAACCTGGTCTACCTGGACCTGATGAAGCAAGGGATAAAATTGGAAAAGCAAAGTAGGAGCTGTTACCTCTGTGAAGGGCAGTAAAAGTAGGGGGAAGAGAGTGAAGGTATTAATATTATTCACTTTTTGATCTGTTTACTGCTAAATTTTTTGGATTTTTATGAGATTATATTAATGGAATTTTGTTGTTGTTATTTACTATTTATAATATGATAGTGTCAAATTTAGGAGACTTGAGATGTCAGGCCAGAGAGTTTGGACTGTATTCACTTGGACTTGTATTCCCCTTTTTCCAACAGGGACTGGTTCCATGGAAGGCAGTTTTTCCATGGATTGTGGGTGGGGTGGATGGTTTCAGGATGATTCAAGCATATTACATTTATTGTACACTATATTATTATTACATTAGCTCCACCTTAGATTATTTAGGCATTAGCCCAGAGGTTGAGGACCCTTGCTCTAGGACATTGGAGATTTTTTAAAATCAGAATATGATGAATGTAGTATTTTAGTAAGATAATTAGGTAGCATTGTATTGGGTAGAGAGTTGAGGAGCAAAATACCAGTTATTCAGTTAGTGTGAAATTCAGGTGCAATATGAAAAGCTGAGCAGAGGGAGAAGTCAGATGACTCATTAGTAAGCCTTAGTTACTCAGTATGTCATTCAATTACTGATGGAAGCAGAAAAGTCATGGAGAAAATAATTTCTGTTGCTCAAGTAGAGATGGCCCATGGACTATTAGAGTGTGGTGCCTGGAGCTTGCACAGAAGTGGGAATTTTGGAATCACCAGCACAGAAATAAAACTGGAATTTTAAAGTAACTAAATCCTTCATAGGTGAAAGCAGAGAAGAAAGTGTATCCTGACTGTCATTTTCATGTTCTTGCCCCTGCACTGCCTGCAGGACCCTAGCACCGAAGGACCTTGTTGATTGAGGTTCTGGCTGATGCAGTTGGAAATCAACGCTGTTTGGCTGAAAAGGAGGGGTTAGAAATGAATTTGAGCCATGGAGAAATGCGAGTGGGGCCTGCTGGGGCAATCAAAGCTCTGTCACAGCCAAGAATAGGAAGATTTTTTTCAGCTAATTGAAGACAAGAAGTGATGGCAGTTGGGGTTGAGTGTGTGTGTGTGTGTGTGTGTGTGTGTATCCATCTAAATCATCGTTTATTTTTCATACTCTTTGGCATGTGTGGGCCTCGCATCGCAGTGGCCTCTCTCATTGCAAAGCACCGGCTCTGGGCACATGCGTCTAGAGCTCTGGCTCACAATTGACACACTGGCCCAGCCGCTCCCCAGGGATCTTCCCAGGCAGGGGATAGAACCAGTGCCCCTTGCACTGCAAGGCGGACTCTCCACCCACTGGATCACCACGAAAGTCTGGCAGTTGGGGTTTAAGGAGGGGACCTAACTCCTCCCAGAAACTCCAAACTGTTACATTTAGGAAAGAGTGTGAGAGAGAGCTAGTGAAAAACGGGAGTAATTAGGATTATTCAGTTTGAAGAAAAGGAGTGTTTGTAGGCCTGAATCCATAATGAGGGGTCCTAGGGGATTTGATAGACTTAAAACACAGCAGTGCTGGCTCAGGTTAGGCAGGCAGCAAATGTCTTGACAGGCACTTTATCCCAGTAAGAAAGTATTGGCTCTTCTCTCTCTCCCTGATAATATTTCAAAACAGTGTAAAATATGCATCTCTTCCTTAGACCTTTGATTGGGAGCTTTCTTCAGGTAGCTGAATCAATTGATCTCTTACAGATTCCTGGAAGTTCCTGATGAAGAAATGGCAAGGGAACATCTCACCATCCCCTGGTCCTGTCATGGGTATACTCAGATATCTGAGAATCTGAGGGAAATGTGTACCACCTTTCCCTTAACCACATCCCACCTATCCCTACCATATTCCACTTCTCATACTTACAGCCTCCCTCCTGCCTCACTGACCAAATATAGTCTGAGGCTTCCCAGAGCCTTGACCTAATTTCCTTAATGCTTTCATTGGTTGTCATGCATTCATTTCTTGATAAAAAGGGCAGCCTGGCTGGGTGGGCAGAGTACCAGCCAGGGAGAGTGTTCAGGACCTTGGAGTCTAATATTCAGCTTTATCACTTGGTGATACTGGGGGTGGGGTGGGGGTGGGAAGCTTTCCTCCTTCAAACCTAGCTTTCCTCCCGTGGTACGTGCATGGGTACTCAGTCATTCAGTTGTGTCTGACTCTTTGCAGCCCCATGGACTGTGGCCTGCTAGGCTACGCTGTCCATAGAATTTTCCAGGCAAGAGTACTGGAGTGGATTGCCATTACCTCCTCCAGGGGATCGAACCCAAGCCTTTTACATCTCCTTCATTAGTGGGCAGATTCTCTATCACTGCACCACCTGGGCATCCCTTCATGGTAGGGAATGTGATAGAATTAGAAGAGTATAGAGCACAAGTCTCGCCAAAAGGTCTTTAACTTCTTCTGGAAGTCTTTACTCTGGTCTTTGTTTTCATCCTCCACCCATCCACCCAAACATCTTTATCTGGGTCCTGATCACGGTTTTGATCAGTGATTGTGTTCAGTGATATGAGTAGTTTGTGGTCTGGGGCTAGAAATTTGTCTTTCTCTGGATCCTGTGTTTTCTTCCTTCAACCTCTAAAATAAACATGTTCTCATGACATTCCTTTGAAGCTTTGACTTCTAATGTAGACCACAATGGTTAGCCTTTTTCTTTGAGTACCCCCTGGAGAACCAGGATTCTGCACTCCCAAGTCAGCAGGAGCCAGGCTATTGGCTTTATCATTCTAAGGAAGGCCTTTGCAAGTCAAAAGTTAGGTTTCTTCTTTCTGGCGAAGGGCTGAGAAATGTGACTTTCCTACTTGTAGAAAAGGGAGGAAAAGGACACCTTTCACTGCATATAAATGGAGTTGTTCTACAAAGTTGTTATGACAGTTAAGAATGTCGCCAGAAAATACCAAAGAATAAAAAAAAAAAGAAAAAAAATAAGAGAGAGAGAGGAAAAAAAAAGAATGTCGCCAGAGATCCCTGGGGTTCCAGAGTGTAAGTAGTGTAAAGGAGGAGTATAAATTTATGTAGTAGTAAGTCTGAATTCAAATCTATCTGCATATATTTGATTTTAGGTTGGGTGCTTAACTTCTCTTGAGTCACAGTTTCCTCAGTAGTAATAGGGGAATAATTATAACTCATTAACTGATTGTTCCAGGGACTGAAGGAGATACATACTAAACATCTGACCCCTAGTAGGTGCTCAGTTACTTCCTTTCCGTTTTTAGAATCACCCACTAGCAAGAGCTAAGGAGATTGGCAGAGGACCATGGGAAATTCTGGAAAACAGGCCTTAGGGTTTCCTTTTTGTTGTTTAGTTGCTAAGACTGCAGCATGCCAGGCTTCCCTGTCCTTTCACTGTCTCCCAGAGTTTGCTCAAACTCATGTCCATTGAGTTCTTAGGAGTCACTAATCCTGCCTATAGCAAAGGTTAGATGGGAAGAAAAGGGAGAAGGAAGAGAAGGTGGAGGAGGAGGAGAAAAAGCTTTGTAGAGACCTGGCAATCATAGACTGAGGAAATAGAGGCTTCTAGTCCCTCTGTTTCACATTGCCTGGATTTATGAAATATGGGACTTGGCTCAGGGACAGGTTTCCCTCATTGAGTTGATTACTTTTTCAGCAGTTTTTCAAGATCCACTATCAGATTATGGCTGCCAATCTGCCTGTCTTGGGCCCTGAATCTGTCAAACACGGGGAGTTGTACTGTTCTGTCACCTTAATGATAGCCAGCTTGTTAAGGATGAGCCAAAAGGGAAGGAGGGTAGGGTTGTAACTATTGAATCTGAATGCCACTGTAATGCCTTGGAATGACTCCCTGACAGGAAGGTGATGGATGCAGAGAAATCCAAATTCCTTAAGCTTCTGGCCCAGGGTTCATGTGGGAAGATTGGTTGATGTGATTGATTGCCATGAGGGTAAGAGGAGTGAGGTTGGAAGAGGCTTGGGACTATGAGCTTTTTGGGGAAATAGGCAAACTTTTCATGGAACTCCCTGTTGTTCTTAGTTTTATTAGTGAAAACCTCAGATATAAACCCCCAGAAAACACAAGACGTTCTCCATGACTGACAGTTTATACCAGGCATCACGGATGGTTTTGTTTTTGAAAATCTCCCATAAGATTACTTGGGAATGTCACCAAGGTCCTGGAGAAAGTGTCAAAGCATCAGATGCCTGAGGTCTTTGGATTGAGATTCGGTTACCAATAAAGAGAAAACTCTAGTTTTGTTCAGTTCCTTAGCAGTGTCACAACTCAGGTTTCAGGATGAGTCATTTGGCATCTGTGTTTCTTGAGGGTTTAAACTCAAAGCCAGATAACTTTATTTTATTTTCCTTTGAGCCCTAGGAAATTAAGGTTTTCTTCTGGTTGCCTATTAATTCACAATTTTTGTGCTTAGATGGTATCTCTTACGTTTCCCCACAACCATTACCGCTAACACTATCTCTCATACACACACACAGAGACACATACACTTCTTTTCTCTGTTGCTAACTGCAGTGTGTGTGTGTGTGTGTGTGTGTGTGTGTGTTTACCTTCCTTAGAAGGAGGGAGGTAGAGGAAATCTTCCATTTCCTTGACATAGGCTACATTTTTATGAATTTCTCCTTGTCTCTGGTATCTGGCATCTGTGGTAGTTTTAAATGCACAGATGACTGAGGGCAGGCAGAGAAGAGGGTAACAGAGGATGAGATGGTTGGATGGCGTCACTGACTCAATGGACATGAATTTGAGCAAACTCCAGAAAATAGTGAAGGACAGAGAGCTCTGCTGTGCTGCAGTTCATGGGGTCACAAAGAGTTGGACACAACTTAGCAACTAAACAACAACAAAGTAGAGACCAGGGTAGATTTGCAAGGCACCTGCTTATGGTTTCTCTTGAAATGCCATCTTCCTTAATAAATGGTTCAGTTTATTTTTCACTCAGACAAAATGATGGATTGGCTATGCCCTGTTGGTATTAAAAAATAACTTACTATTCTTTTTGATGACAAAAATATTTGTCTATTGTGGATAAATATAAAAATACAGAAAAACACATAAAGGAAAACAAACCACTCTATTTTGGTATTACATGGTAGCTAATATTTTTTTCTTTTTAAAACAAAATTAGATTGTTTACATATCTGTAAACAACAAAACTGTAAAAATATAAAAAAATTAAAATATTATTTTTTAAAATTAGATTTATCCTGAGCATGCTGTTTTATAACTTTATTCACTTGATTAAGTTTATTCACTTAATTATATCACACATGTTTTTCATTTTACCCAATTTGTTTCCAGAATGTTATGTTAATGGCTAATATTCCACTGTAGAGCCATGACTTAATTCGTTTGTCCTGATAGTGAACATTTGGCATCTGTGTTTCTTGAGGGTTTAAACTCAAAGCCAGATAACTTTATTTTATTTTCCTTTGAGCCCTAGGAAATTAAGGTTTTCTTCTGGTTGCCTATTAATTCACAATTTTGTGCTTAGATGGTATCTCTTACGTTTCCCCACAACCATTACCGCTAACACTATCTCTCATACACACACACAGAGACACATACACTTCTTTTCTCTGTTGCTAACTGCAGTGTGTGTGTGTGTGTGTGTGTGTGTGTGTTTACCTTCCTTAGAAGGAGGGAGGTAGAGGAAATCTTCCATTTCCTTGACATAGGCTACATTTTTATGAATTTCTCCTTGTCTCTGGTATCTGGCATCTGTGGTAGTTTTAAATGCACAGATGACTGAGGGCAGGCAGAGAAGAGGGTAACAGAGGATGAGATGGTTGGATGGCGTCACTGACTCAATGGACATGAATTTGAGCAAACTCCAGAAAATAGTGAAGGACAGAGAGCTCTGCTGTGCTGCAGTTCATGGGGTCACAAAGAGTTGGACACAACTTAGCAACTAAACAACAACAAAGTAGAGACCAGGGTAGATTTGCAAGGCACCTGCTTATGGTTTCTCTTGAAATGCCATCTTCCTTAATAAATGGTTCAGTTTATTTTTCACTCAGACAAAATGATGGATTGGCTATGCCCTGTTGGTATTAAAAAATAACTTACTATTCTTTTTGATGACAAAAATATTTGTCTATTGTGGATAAATATAAAAATACAGAAAAACACATAAAGGAAAACAAACCACTCTATTTTGGTATTACATGGTAGCTAATATTTTTTTCTTTTTAAAACAAAATTAGATTGTTTACATATCTGTAAACAACAAAACTGTAAAAATATAAAAAAATAAAAATATTATTTTTTAAAATTAGATTTATCCTGAGCATGCTGTTTTATAACTTTATTCACTTGATTAAGTTTATTCACTTAATTATATCACACATGTTTTTCATTTTACCCAATTTGTTTCCAGAATGTTATGTTAATGGCTAATATTCCACTGTAGAGCCATGACTTAATTCGTTTGTCCTGATAGTGAACATTTAAATTGATTTTAAAATTTGAAACATTAAGAATGTTTCCCTACTGTTGGTCATTTTACTTGTTGATTCAACATATCTGAATATCTCCTCCCCATGGCGTGTTTGGCTTTTGCAGAGAGGGGAGACTCCAAAGGCTGATTTGCTCAGATTTGGGCGACCAGTGGTTGAGCCCCTAGGGCTCTCTTTATGGGAACTACCCCTCCCCTACAGATTACCAGTAGAAGATGTAGAAGTGCAAATGAGGAAGGGAGAATCCACAACTTTCCTAGTCTCTTGCCTTGGGGCTGAGGTCCTCCTTGTATAGACACCCCAGGAAGCCCAAGTTTAGAGAGCAAACACACTTTGAATAGGGTTCAAGTTCAAATGGCTTGCTTCAAGTTGCTTAGGTTGCACTAAAATAATACCTTCTAAATAGAGAAAACTAGATTATTTTCTTATAGGTCAGTTCTTGGATCTCAATTTTATTATCTGTCAGACACTGGTATCAAGGGGTTGAATATTTCCAGTTTCTCTTTTAGCCTTGTACACAACTGGGATATACCTTGTATATAAGTGGGATTTCTCATTCTGTTTCTGATACTAAGGTTTCCAAGGAGAGAAACAAAAGATCTCAAATGTATATTCTAGAAATATTTATTGCAAAATGAAGTTGAGTTCCCAATTTGGGACATTCACAAAAGAGAGTCATTCTACGGTGCTTTGGGGAAAAATCCCTCCTGAAGGATCTTGTTTGGCTAAGTTGTAGTCCGCTGTCCACTTACTGTGCCCATCCCTTCTCCATGGCTCTAGAGATGATTTCTGAGCTGGAAAATCGTCAGGTTATATTGAGTACTGGTTTTCCCAGAATTGGAAAGGGAGAACTTTTCAAAATTCAGATTGAGTTAAACCAACCGTTAAACACCTCCTCTAAAATAAAAATATTATTTTTTAAAATTAGAAACAATTTATTCTGAGCATGCTGTTTTATAACTTTATTCACTTGATTAAGTTTATTCACTTAATTATATCACACATGTTTTTCATTTTACCCAATTTGTTTCCAGAATGTTATGTTAATGGCTAATATTCCACTGTAGAGCCATGACTTAATTCGTTTGTCCTGATAGTGAACATTTAAATTGATTTTAAAATTTGAAACATTAAGAATGTTTCCCTACTGTTGGTCATTTTACTTGTTGATTCAACATATCTGAATATCTCCTCCCCATGGCGTGTTTGGCTTTTGCAGAGAGGGGAGACTCCAAAGGCTGATTTGCTCAGATTTGGGCGACCAGTGGTTGAGCCCCTAGGGCTCTCTTTATGGGAACTACCCCTCCCCTACAGATTACCAGTAGAAGATGTAGAAGTGCAAATGAGGAAGGGAGAATCCACAACTTTCCTAGTCTCTTGCCTTGGGGCTGAGGTCCTCCTTGTATAGACACCCCAGGAAGCCCAAGTTTAGAGAGCAAACACACTTTGAATAGGGTTCAAGTTCAAATGGCTTGCTTCAAGTTGCTTAGGTTGCACTAAAATAATACCTTCTAAATAGAGAAAACTAGATTATTTTCTTATAGGTCAGTTCTTGGATCTCAATTTTATTATCTGTCAGACACTGGTATCAAGGGGTTGAATATTTCCAGTTTCTCTTTTAGCCTTGTACACAACTGGGATATACCTTGTATATAAGTGGGATTTCTCATTCTGTTTCTGATACTAAGGTTTCCAAGGAGAGAAACAAAAGATCTCAAATGTATATTCTAGAAATATTTATTGCAAAATGAAGTTGAGTTCCCAATTTGGGACATTCACAAAAGAGAGTCATTCTACGGTGCTTTGGGGAAAAATCCCTCCTGAAGGATCTTGTTTGGCTAAGTTGTAGTCCGCTGTCCACTTACTGTGCCCATCCCTTCTCCATGGCTCTAGAGATGATTTCTGAGCTGGAAAATCGTCAGGTTATATTGAGTACTGGTTTTCCCAGAATTGGAAAGGGAGAACTTTTCAAAAATTCAGATTGAGTTAAAAAACCCAACACGTTAAACACCTCCCTCTAGGCAGGCATGCACTCTCTACCTAACTTCCCTCTATGAACTTGTTATTTTAATGGCTAATATTCCACTGTAGAGCCATGACTTAATTAGTTTGCTCTGATAGTGAACATTTAAATTGTTCACTCTATGAACTCTGGAGCTAGCCAGAGTAGGGGAAGGTTGCTCCTTCAGGAGTTTGAAGAGAACTCTTTCATTTCCCATTCTCTCTGATTCTCAGCCACACAGCTGGGTTGGACATGGTCTGAAACTCCATGGGCAAGGACTTTGAAGGTCCTTTGGGATATAGACCCCAAACCAGACTTTCCCTTTAGCAAACTATGAAGTGATAGGCAGAAAAATCATGAAGAAAGAAGAAATGCCGTCTACTCATGTTAGGAGGTCCACATTCCTGTTTCAGCTCTGTCAAGAACTGCTATACAGTCTTGGGCCTCCATTTCCCCTTGTGCAGCAGATGTTAAGAGGCCTACAGATCAACCCAGTGATTTTCCAACTGTTTCCCTTATCTCTTCTCTCCAAGAGAGAAGCTGTGTCCTCTCCATAGCCATAAAACAGAGCAAGTACATTCCTGTGGGGTACTGTCAGGCACGGCCCTTGCCTCAGGACCAAGCACCGCCTGGGGCACGCCTGCAATAGTACTTGCTTACCACATGCCGACACTGGTCACACTTGACCGTGCAGCACCACTGGAATTTGCAGTTACAGCTGCTGACAGCCTCCTTTCTCCTCTCTTCCACTTGCAAGCCACACTCTGTGCACAAGTGCCCGCAGCTGTGTTGCTCCCCTCTGGATGTGTTGTGGCTGTTCTGCAGACACTCCCGACCTTCTGTGCCAAAGATGCCCAAGCTGGAGTTGTGGGTGCAGTAATCAGGGGATTCTTCTAAAAAGATCAACTCAGCTTCTGCACTAGGAAGGAAGACCTCGGTCGGGGACCAGTGGCCCTCTGCACTGTTCCCAGCCCTTAGCTGCCGCTTATCCATCTCAATTTTCAGTGCCCGTTTGTACTTGGCCTTTAGGTAGTCGCCCATCTCCCGGAAGTTAGCCAGCTGCAGCCAGCATGTCTGGATGCTACAGCTCCCAGAGATGCCATGACATTTGCAAGTTCTTTTCATGGTGGCTCTTACTGCCTTCAGAGAAAGAAAGAGGGAGGACAAAAGGAGATTTACTCTGTGTAGAGAAGATCAAAGGCCCCAGTGGTGTTTCTTAACTGTAGAGTACATCAGAATTAGAGAAGCCTATGGAAAATATTTTTGCAATTCCCGTTTTTCTGATAGTGAACATTTAAATTGTTCACTCTATGAACTCTGGATCTAGCCAGAGTAGGGGAAGGTTGCTCCTTCAGGAGTTTGAAGAGAACTCTTTCATTTCCCATTCTCTCTGATTCTCAGCCACACAGCTGGGTTGGACATGGTCTGAAACTCCATGGGCAAGGACTTTGAAGGTCCTTTGGGATATAGACCCCAAACCAGACTTTCCCTTTAGCAAACTATGAAGTGATAGGCAGAAAAATCATGAAGAAAGAAGAAATGCCGTCTACTCATGTTAGGAGGTCCACATTCCTGTTTCAGCTCTGTCAAGAACTGCTATACAGTCTTGGGCCTCCATTTCCCCTTGTGCAGCAGATGTTAAGAGGCCTACAGATCAACCCAGTGATTTTCCAACTGTTTCCTTATCTCTTCTCTCCAAGAGAGAAGCTGTGTCCTCTCCATAGCCATAAAACAGAGCAAGTACATTCCTGTGGGGTACTGTCAGGCACGGCCCTTGCCTCAGGACCAAGCACCGCCTGGGGCACGCCTGCAATAGTACTTGCTTACCACATGCCGACACTGGTCACACTTGACCGTGCAGCACCACTGGAATTTGCAGTTACAGCTGCTGACAGCCTCCTTTCTCCTCTCTTCCACTTGCAAGCCACACTCTGTGCACAAGTGCCCGCAGCTGTGTTGCTCCCCTCTGGATGTGTTGTGGCTGTTCTGCAGACACTCCCGACCTTCTGTGCCAAAGATGCCCAAGCTGGAGTTGTGGGTGCAGTAATCAGGGGATTCTTCTAAAAAGATCAACTCAGCTTCTGCACTAGGAAGGAAGACCTCGGTCGGGGACCAGTGGCCCTCTGCACTGTTCCCAGCCCTTAGCTGCCGCTTATCCATCTCAATTTTCAGTGCCCGTTTGTACTTGGCCTTTAGGTAGTCGCCCATCTCCCGGAAGTTAGCCAGCTGCAGCCAGCATGTCTGGATGCTACAGCTCCCAGAGATGCCATGACATTTGCAAGTTCTTTTCATGGTGGCTCTTACTGCCTTCAGAGAAAGAAAGAGGGAGGACAAAAGGAGATTTACTCTGTGTAGAGAAGATCAAAGGCCCCAGTGGTGTTTCTTAACTGTAGAGTACATCAGAATTATGAGAGAGGCCTATGGAAAATATTTACTCCTGGGCCCTACCTCAGATCTTGTCAATTAGGAAGTTCAGGGATTTAAAGACCTTGGTATTGGTGACTTTAATGCTCCCCTGCATGATTCTTTTTTTAACTGTTTTTTTTTTTTTTTTTTAAATTTTTGGCTATTCTGGGTTTTCACTGCTGCTGCAGGCTCTTTTCTAGTTGCAGGGAGTGGAGGTTATTCTCTAGTTGAGGTGAGCAGACTTCTTGTTGTGGTAACTTCTCTTGTTGTGGAGCTCTAGGGCACACGGGCTTCAGTAGTTGCAGCACACGAGCTCAATAGTTGCGGCTTCAAGGCTCCAGAGCACAGGCTTACTAGTTGTGGCTCATGGGCTTAACTGCTCCGCAGCATGTAGGATCTTCCCAGATCAGGGATCGAACTCATGTTTCCTTCGCTGGCAGGCTAAGTGGCTTTACCACTGAGCTACCAGGGAAGCATCTCTGCATGATTCTTATGGAAAAAGCCAGACAAGTCTTGAGAAGGTGACTAGAGTCAGGAAACCTAGGCTCAAGACCCAACTGCATCACTTGCATATTTTTCATTCTGCCCATAAGAATAAGAATTGTCAAGAAATTGTTAAAGAGAAGAAAGTACTTTGTATAAAAATGAAAAATATGATAATTGGCATTGTTACTGTGTTAAGGCTGGGGGCTAGAGCATTTGTGGGTGTTTGGATTTGTCTTTTGGTCTCTCTTCCAGAGGGAAGAAAGCTCTGGAGTCTGAAGCCCTACCCTAAAGGAGATTACCCATGGTTGTTACCTTGAAAACCTCTTCTCTTTGCTCTTGGTAGCCAGGACATCTAGGTATAGGTTCAAAGGGAAATTTCTATGCTCTTCGTTCCAAATACAACTTGACTCCAGATCTGAGTCCAGAACCCTCCAAGAATTGCTACCTACCCCAGAAGTCTTGGGGGACAATTGATCTTCCAGAGAAGCTTAGGTCAGTCCCAACCTTTCCAGGCCCAGAAAGACATAAGGACATTAGTTGTATGATAAACCCATGTTAATTTCCTAGAACATGCAATTGAAATGGGTTTTTAAGTCATGGAAGCAAGGCCTTGCTTCCAGTATTGTTTTGTGTTCTCAGAAACCTACCTGTAGATGGAGTTAGCATATAAGGTTTAGGTGATAAAAGGACTAGACTAGAAGATCTGTGTTTATTGCCCGGTTCTGATGCTTATTAGTTGCACGACCTTGACTCAAACCATACCTCTGCCAGTTAACTGGCTTTGTCATCCAGAGAATAGGGGTAGCTATCCTGGTCCTGCTGGGTGGTATGAGATGAAACATGTATGAGACAGCTCTTGATAAGCTGTGAAGGTCTGTAGAGATGTAAGGCTGTTGTAAATGCTCAGTCCGTTGGCTCACTGGCCAACTCATATACATACCAGCCTGCCTGCCCTGTTGTTATGAAGATTCACCAGGGCTCTGGCATCCTTTCCCTTCTCCAGGCTGTCCACGAAGAGTTTGGAGATCCTTTCCCCAAATTCAGCATTGTCACTGCAGCCTCCCCAGATCCAGCCATGGCCTCCTGCACATAAGGAAAAAATAAATTCTATGTATAACTTCCTGCTAAGTCTAAGTAGAAGAGTCATGGTCATTTTAGCTGATGTAGTGAAACCATCCCCAAGAGTACTAGAAAGTGTGTAAAGCTATAGCTAAAAGTACGATAGGGAGGGAATTCCCTGGTGGTCCAGTGGTTAGGACTCCATGCTCTCATTGCCATGGCCCAGGTTCAATACCTGGTCAGGAAACTAAGATTCCACAAGCCAAGCAACATGGCAAAAAGAAAAAAAAAAGTGAGTCAGGGAAATGGAGATATTTGGCGTAGGAGTGGGGCAGGGGCAGTCCTATTCCTAAAGTCAACTGCCCACCCTTCAGGTACTCCCCAGCTCTAGACAATTCAACTCCATACCCAAAGTAAAAGTAGGTATACTGGGGTTGGCCTAGATGATCCCAAAGGCTCAATGGAATTCAAATGTTCTAAAATTCTGTACCATTATCATACAGTTGTCTTGTTAGAACCACCCCTTCCCTCATTAGTGACAAATCTGAGTAAGTCTCTTAGGCTGTCTGCAAATAACTGGGTGGCTCTGGATTATGGACAAGGCATTCTCAGTCTGAAATATGAGAGTTAGCTTTAAACTCTCATTGGCCTCCTTCTTACTAGATGCCTTGTTGATTTTAGAGCATGGTGCTTCTTGCTTATCCTGGAATCATCTTAGAAGAGTCTAGATCTAGGAACACCCACCAGTGAGTTGCTGCTGGAGTTTAGGGGTATGAAGAAGCTGTGTCTCTCAGCCTTTTTTCTGAAAGAATTTACGTTATATTCGGTTCTAGACCCCTTACCTCTTCCCACCCCCTTCAGAGGGCACAACTTACCTGTTTTTCCAGAGGAAATAGGTAGCTATCCTGGTCCTGCTGGGTGGTATGAGATGAAACATGTATGAGACAGCTCTTGATAAGCTGTGAAGGTCTGTAGAGATGTAAGGCTGTTGTAAATGCTCAGTCCGTTGGCTCACTGGCCAACTCATATACATACCAGCCTGCCTGCCCTGTTGTTATGAAGATTCACCAGGGCTCTGGCATCCTTTCCCTTCTCCAGGCTGTCCACGAAGAGTTTGGAGATCCTTTCCCCAAATTCAGCATTGTCACTGCAGCCTCCCCAGATCCAGCCATGGCCTCCTGCACATAAGGAAAAAATAAATTCTATGTATAACTTCCTGCTAAGTCTAAGTAGAAGAGTCATGGTCATTTTAGCTGATGTAGTGAAACCATCCCCAAGAGTACTAGAAAGTGTGTAAAGCTATAGCTAAAAGTACGATAGGGAGGGAATTCCCTGGTGGTCCAGTGGTTAGGACTCCATGCTCTCATTGCCATGGCCCAGGTTCAATACCTGGTCAGGAAACTAAGATTCCACAAGCCAAGCAACATGGCAAAAAGAAAAAAAAAAGTGAGTCAGGGAAATGGAGATATTTGGCGTAGGAGTGGGGCAGGGGCAGTCCTATTCCTAAAGTCAACTGCCCACCCTTCAGGTACTCCCCAGCTCTAGACAATTCAACTCCATACCCAAAGTAAAAGTAGGTATACTGGGGTTGGCCTAGATGATCCCAAAGGCTCAATGGAATTCAAATGTTCTAAAATTCTGTACCATTATCATACAGTTGTCTTGTTAGAACCACCCCTTCCCTCATTAGTGACAAATCTGAGTAAGTCTCTTAGGCTGTCTGCAAATAACTGGGTGGCTCTGGATTATGGACAAGGCATTCTCAGTCTGAAATATGAGAGTTAGCTTTAAACTCTCATTGGCCTCCTTCTTACTAGATGCCTTGTTGATTTTAGAGCATGGTGCTTCTTGCTTATCCTGGAATCATCTTAGAAGAGTCTAGATCTAGGAACACCCACCAGTGAGTTGCTGCTGGAGTTTAGGGGTATGAAGAAGCTGTGTCTCTCAGCCTTTTTTCTGAAAGAATTTACGTTATATTCGGTTCTAGACCCCTTACCTCTTCCCACCCCCTTCAGAGGGCACAACTTACCTGTTTTTCCATTTTTTGATGCATCACAGCCACAGTTGTCAAAATCGCCCATGCTACAGTTCTTGGTGATGGTGTACATGACTCCCGCAGAGCTGATAGCATGAATGAAGGAAGTCTCCCTTGTGGCTATGGAAAGAAAGAAAGGACTGGAAACTAGGATCCTGATGATCCAAAACAGAGGCATTAGAAAAGCAATGTCATTTCATTTCTCTCTCCTGTCCCCCTCTCTCTGTGGGTTTATTAAGTGGATATTCTTCTACTTGAGAGAACAGTGCGTACCTTTCTAGCATTCTTACTTCATCCAGGCAGGAATGAGCATCCTCATGCTACACATGGGGAAAGTAAAACCCAGAGAGAGAAAGAGATGAGACTAAGGTCCTTCCTCTCACCCATGATGGTGTTGGGACCAGGACCCAGTCCCCCTGATAATCCAGCCTAGGCCCCTATTCATTAGCCACTGCTTCCAGTTCTCAGGCAGTGAGGACTCAGGACTATGAGACTGGGTTGTGAAAGAGAGAAGGGCATTTTCTTCCTTCTGACATGGAGCTGGAGTCATGTAATAATAATGATAATACCTACCGCTTCCTGGCCTTGTATCTTACTAAGTCTTTATAAACATTGTTCCATTTCACTTCTCATCCTATCTGTTGTTTACCCCAAGGAAGATACTTCCCCCCCCTTTTAAAAATTATTATTATTTATTTATTTGGCTGTGCTGAGTCTTAGTTGTGGCATGTGGGATCTAGTTCCCTGACCAGGGATCGAGCTCAGGTTCCCTGCATTGGGAACACAGAGCCCCAACCACTGGACCATCAGGGAAGTCCCCTTTTCCCCCCTTCTTTACCCTGTTCCCCACAACTTTTCTCAGGCCACTCTTCTTTAATAGTTTCTACATAAACAATTTCCATGCAAACTATTGTATATAGTTGCAGACAGCTGCACAGGTGTATCATGCGCACACACACACAGACACTCTCCACCCGAGGCATAGCTCAGTGTGATCTCCCAGCTTCCCCGCTGTTGGGATTTTATGACAGTTGAAATTCCCTTGGAGGCTACAAACACAGAGTGTTCTTTCCCCATTTTTATTTCATGCATATCAGTACAAGATAAGTGTGTACAAACACAAATACAGGCAAGAATTTAAAAATAGGGTAATTACACTTGCATACAGACACCTTTGTATTCACCTCATTCAACCCTTACAACACTTCTGGTGAGCTAAACGGCTGACCTTATTGACCCCAATGATAACACTGAGGTTCAGGGAAGCGGAAATAAGCCACTTGAGGTCATACAACAAAGTGGCAGATCACTGATAACCTTTTCATTTCACTGTACATATACATGTTACACATACATACACACTGCACACTCAGCTTCGTGGACATATACCCCCTTGTACAGGTGCATGAACTTACCACTTCTTAGCCTGTTGTGAGTAGAGAGCTGGAGAGCATTTTCGGGGCAGTTCCAGCGTTCCCAAGCAAATTGGAACTTGCACTCCTCGATGCCACTCTGGGCGCCCAGGGCCACACTGGTGGTATAGGTCAGATAGGCCTGGCAAAGGGAAAAGGATGTCAGCTTCAGCCCTGGCTCTTGTTAGGTCATCTGGGTCAGAAGGTACAGACAAAAATTGAATGAGTTAGCTCTCCATTAGGGAACAATCAGTCACAAGTTCCTCTGGGTAGCTGACTTCTGACACAGTCTCTCCTCCCTTCTTTTCCTTCCCTCAAGAACCTGGATAGCTGGAGCAGGAAACCATCCTACCTTGGGCCCTGTTATCAGGAAATTGTTCACTGACCTACCAAAAAGAGAAAAAGTAAGGCAGTTGGTGAATGGGCATGAGAGAGTGGAATCTTCCTTGGTAAGGAATGAGCAGTGGGAGAGTAGAACTTACCAGGCAGAGGCACTGAAAGTTATAAAGCATATGCCCACAGCCACCCTGAGCATGAGCAGGTTCCCCATGGCCTTTCCCACCCCCAGGAGACCAAGTCTAGCCCAGGGCCAAGTCCAGAGAAGTGAGGAGAGGGCAGGGTCTTTCTCAGTATTTATGTAGGGAAATGCCAAGGGGGGAAAAATCAACAGCTCTTCTCATTTGTCCCTCACTGACAGGGCTGCAGGGATCACTGACCCAATGGGGGACCAGGGAGGAGGGATTCGGCCCAAAGCCTGCAAGGGAAGCCCCGCCCTGCCCCGCCCTGCCAGCCGTTTTTCCCTCCCAGGCTGACAGAGGGGCTGAAGCTTTTCTGTAACCCAGGAGCTTTCTACCTTCCATAAGTCAAACTTCAGTCTCTTCCTGCTTGAGGGCTCATTTGCCCACTTCTATATTTTTGCCTGAAGAATTCCATGGACAGAGGAGCCTGGTGGGCTACAGTCCATGGGGTCTGAAAAGGTTGGACACGGCTGAGCAATTTTCACTTAGTTACAATCTTATAGCCCAGAGAAGGCAAGGTTCCTAACTCTGCTAATTCTGAAGATAAGTCACCTACCTCTCAAAGCAATGGTGTCCTCACTCATTAATGAGACCCCACTCCTTTCCCTGCCTTCCTCCTCAAGGTGTTAATAATTATAGAGGCACTCTATTTGGGGTTCTCTCCTACTTGTTTTACCCAAGTAAACAAGTGTACCATTCCTGCCTCTTTCCTTGGTGACTGTAAATTCATGGGGGCCCTGGAGCAGACACCTCTGCCACAGTCCCTTCTACCATATTCTACCAAAGTTAAGTTCAGGTAAATTTCCTTCATTCCTGTTAGGTCTACCGTTTTGTGTTTGTTAGAACTCCAGTTTGTTAATTGCTTGTGTATGTGAGAATCAACCTTTGGGCCACTCAGGACTATATTTGAGGCCTTTCTTTCTGATACCACTTTGTTGCTAGGACATAAGGTCCTTAGGCAGGAATCAGTCTTTAAGATTCACTTTGTATTCTTAGCACTGAAGAAAATGCTGCTGAATGAATAAATGAGTGAAGAAATTAATGAATGAAAGAACTTGTGACCCCTTAGGAGAAACCTGAGGCATTATTAGATGGGATTGGGGACTGCAATGAAGGGGTGGAGATCTTCCTTGGTTGATGAAGCTCGTACCTAAGGCTGGGGAAAGCAGGTTAAAAGGATGCAGAGGAAAAGTACGAACAAAGTTACTGTTCTGATTCAGTACTCTTTGACCATAATCCATATCACTTCACAGCAACTTGGACTGGATTTGGATGAGAAAGGGAGCTCAGAAATCCTCCATACAGACACACACAAAACACAAAACAAAAACAAACCCACAAATTCCCCACCAAAGGAGTTCCCGCGCAGTCAAAGTATGGGCTGGGATTAGTATCAACCTGCAAACTGTTATCTTTATGTGACAAGATAAGTGTCAAAATGAGAACGTTTAGCAATGTTTGTAGTAGTTTGAAAGAGTGATTTTAAACATGTTGAAATCTAATAAGAAGTTTGGGCTCCTATTTCATCTTTTTATCTATTTCATTTCTCTTGGAGGATGGGTGTGAATATCTCAAATACAAAATGACCTTAATGCACTAAAACTCAGGCTCTCAGCCCAGCAAGCTCTCTTCCTTTGCTTGCTTGTGGGAGATTCTCCTTGGGGAAAAGAGGTGTCCCATACCGAGTCCCTTGGGAAAAGCACACTGAGTTTGCCTCAGTGGCCTTTTCTCTGTTTTCTACTTTTCCCAGTGTTTATACCTGAAACTGATAAAATATTGTAACTTAATGATATTTAAGATTTATTTATTTATTTATTATTTTTTGGGCAGGGGTCGGGTTGGGGAGGGAGGGGAGTGGCCTCCATTGGTCTTTCATTTCTCTGATTTCATCCGTCCCTGTTCTTTGGCTTCTGCGGGCCTCCCATCGCGGTGGCGTCTGTTGCCGCAGAGCGCCGGCTCTGGGCGCATGCGCTCCAGAGCTCCAGCTCGCTGATCGGACACATCAGTCCAGCCGCTCCGCGGCACGCGGGATCTTCCCAGGCCAGGGATCGAACCGGCGCCCCTTGCACTGCAAGGCGGTGTCCTTATCCACTGGACCACCAGGGGAAGCCCCTTAATGATATTTAAAAAAAAAAAAAAAAAAAAAAGAATCTATTTTTTTGACTTTTGCTTAAGACAGTGAGGTTGATTTCCATGCTGCTGACTGTGTGGTCAGAACAGGGGTCACGTGAGACCTGGGGAATTCCCACTCCCCCTGAAAGAGTTTTAGGAGTAATTCCACATTCACTTCCTGTGTATGAGTGACTGGGTCTTATTCTTCTATGCTCCCCATAGCACTTGGCCTTTAGTTGGTACCCTATAAAAATATTGTTTAATTTCCTAGGAAGGAGAGAGGAAAGTGGTAAGCTTTGTGTGTATAAACTTTGTGCTTGTCCCCGCTCACATTCTCTAAAGATCATATGATTTCTCTAAAAGGAATTTAGGATGTTAAAGAAGGGTCTCAGCTGCAGGTATTAGGAGCCTTGGACATCAGCACTAATTTGTTATGTAACCTTGGACAATTTATTTATTGTCCCATGGACTCAGTTACTTCATCTGTAACATGAGGGAGTCAGGAAGATGTTGAGTGCTGAAGGACCTTTAAGGATTTTACCAGCTCTTTTGCTTGCTATTATCCTAATTTTAAGATTTATAGGATTTATTAATCCTGGAGGCCAGAGATGGGAAAGTCTTGTCTTCTCTGGCTGTCAGCATGGTACTCTTTTTTTTTTTTTTTTTATTTTTGCCTCCTTCATTGGTCTTTCTTTCTTTATTATTTATTTTCATCCATCTTTGTTCTTTGGCCTGTGTGGGCCTCCCATCGCAGTGGCCTCTCTCGTTGCATGTGCTCCAGAGAGCTGGTTCGTAACTGGACACACCGGTCCAGTCGCTCTGCGGCATGTGGGATCCTCCCATGCCTGTGATCAAACCAGCGCCTCTTGCACTGCAAGGTGGACTCTCTGCCCACTGGACCACCAGGGAAGCCCCATGTTACTCTTAAGTATCTTTAGATCCTTTAGTTGGCCATCTAGATAAGCTTATAAGATAGATACCTGGAGGGCAATCAGTGCCTTCTTCAGAGTCCTTTGGGACTCTGTCTGCGTAAGACCCCTGTGCTAAATTGCACATAGTTATTCAGTGTGATAGAGGTTCTCCTGGAAGGAGAGAAGAGTCAGAGATAGACTTTTCATATTGAAATCTACATGTCATTTATAGCCAGCCTTTGCATCCATTTCCTTAACTTCAGCTCTAGTATCTCATTAGGTTGGTTTTCTTCTTCTTCTTTTTCTCTTTTTTGTTGTGAACCATTTTAAAATTTTTTGGTGAACTTGTTACAACATTGCTTCTGTTTCTCGGACCAAGGAGTGAACCCATAGCCCCTGCATTGGAAGGCAAAGTCTTAACCACTGGACAATCAGGAAAATCCCTCATTAGATTTATATGTGTGTGTGTGTGTGTGTGTGTGTGTGTGTGTGTGTATTTTAGCTGTAGTGGATATTTGTTGCTTTGCATGATTGCATGGTAGAGATTTGTTTTGTCAATCACCTCTAGGTGTCGTGAGTAGGGCCTATTCTTCATTGCAGTGCACAGACCTCTCATTACAGTGGCTTCTCTTTTTGTAGAGCACAGGGTCTAGGCACTCCATCTTCAGTGCTTTTGTCACATGGGCTCAGTAGTTGCAGCTCTTAGGCTTAATAGTTGTGACCAATGAGCTTAGTTTCTCTGTAGCATGTGGAATCTTCCCGGAGCAGGAATCAAACCCAAAACCCCTGTATTGGCAGGTGGATTCTTAATCACTACACCACCAGAGAAGTACTCTCATTAGTTTTTAAATGATATTCAACCCTTGGTTTCTTTCTTTTAAGCGTGGAAATCGGGAACTGAAGAAATGGAAACAGTGACAGATTTTATTTTCTTGGGCTCCAAAATTACGGTGGACAGTGACTACAGCCATGAAATTAAAAAATGTTTACTCCTGGGCTTCCCCTGGTGGTCCAGTGGGTAAGGATACCGCCTTGCAGGGCAAGGGGCGCCGGTTCGATCCCTGGCCTGGGAAGATCCCACGTGCCGCGGAGCGGCTGGATAGATGTGTCCAATGACGGAGCCGGAGCTCTGGAGCCCATGCGCCCAGAGCCGGCGCTCTGCGACGACAGACGCCACCGTGATGGGAGGCCCACACAGGCCAAAGAACAAAGATGGATGAAAATAGAGAAATGAAAGACCAATAGAAGTGGCCTGCCCACTCCCCTCCCTCCCCAACCCGACCCCCACCCAAAATAAATAAATAAATCTTTAAAAAAAAAAAGAGTTTACTCCTTGGGAGAAAAGCTATGACAAACCTAGAGAGCATAATATAAAGCAGACATCACTTTGCTGACAGAGGTCCATGTAGTCAAAGCTATGGTATTTCCAGTAGTCATGTATGGATATGAGAGCTGAACTATAAAGAAGACTGAGTGCCAAAGAATTGATACTTTCAAGTTGTGGTGCTGCAGAAGACTTTTGAGAGTCCCTTGGACAGCAAGGAGTTCAAACCAGTCAAAGAAATTAACCCTGGATATTCTTTGGAAGGACTGATGCTGAAGCTGAAGCTCTAATACTTTGGCCACCTGATGTGAAGAGCCAACTTATTGGGACAGACCCTGATGCAGAGAAAGATTGAGGGTGACAGGGAGGAGAAAGGGGCAACAGAGGATGAAATGTTTGAATGGCATCACTGACTCAAGGACATGAGTTTGAGTAAACTCTGGGAGATAGTGAAGGACAGGGAAGCCTGATGTGCTACAGTCCATGGGGTCACAAAGAGTCCAACACAACTTAGTTACGAACAAGAATGACCAGACAGACAGGATAGTAGTGTCTCTGAACTGGTGGTGTGCTGGTAGATATCCACCAACTGGTTTCAGTATGACAGGAACCGTGATTAGTAGTGTTTGCTGATTTGCATGGTGTGAATACTCCTACCATGGCTGATTTGAAACTACCAATGTGGACTTGGGAAGAGATGAATAGTTACACATTATTATACAGTTACTTTTTATTGTAGACATAATAGATGTAAGTAACCTTAAGGAAGTAATAAATTTTGAGTACTCATCTTTGTTTTTTTGTTTCTTTTTGTGTCTGTGAGGGCGGGGGGGTTTGGTCTGCGCTGCATGGCTTATGGAATTTTATTTCTCTGATCAGGGATCAAATCCTGGGCCCTGGTAAAGCACTGAGTCCTAACCATTGGACTACCAGGGAATTCCTTTTTTTTTTCTTTTGTTGTTAATATGATTTACTTATTTATAAGTTTAACTGTAAGTTTATATAATTTTAATAACAACTGTGTTTAACAACCAGTTTTCAAAATTCCTGAAAATTTAATAGCCAGTTCTCAGACTGGATAAGCTGTTTCCCAGCATACTGTTGGATCCCTGTATCCCCTCTCGATGCCACTGGGAAGTAAAGTGCAAGAAATTTCTCTGTACAGTTTAGCACCACCAAATATTTGTTTGTTCTAGATATGTCCAAGGTTTTAACCTTGCTGAGCCAAGGAAAGTATTGCTACTGCCCTCAAGAAGCTTATTATTCAGTAAAAAAGGAGATAAGTTCTGTGTTGTTGCTTAATTGCGATGTCCTATCTGACTCTTTGTGACCCCACCAGGCTTGTAGCCTGCCAACCTCCTCTGTCCATGGGATTCTCCAGGCAAGAGTACTGGAGTGGGTTGCCATTTCCTTTTCCAGGGGACCTTCCCAACCCAGAGACTGAACCTGCATCTCCTGCGTTGGCTGGTGGGTCCACTGAGCCACCAGGGAAGCCCATATCTAAGTATACTGTAGGGTATCAAGTGGTAAGTGGAATGCAATGAGTAAATGCACTGTATTCCACTGGAATGGTATTCACAGAGCTCGAGCAGAGTAGGATGAGATCATCCTAAAGGCTCTTTCCACCTTAGGTTCCAGGATGTTGAAATTCCTGGAGTCTTAGGGAAGCACTGGAGGCAGTTATCAATGAGGGGTAAGCCAGAGTCACCCTGCAGTGCTCCACCTCAGGAAATCTAGAGACTGTTTATAGAGCCACAGAGTGAATGAGCTCAGTTCAGTTCAGTTCAGTCGCTTAGTCATGTCCAACTCCTTGCAACCTCATAGACTGCAGGACACCAGGCTTTCCTGTCCTTCACTGTCTCTTGGAGCTTGCTCAAACTCAGGTCCATTGACTCAGTGATGCCATCCAACCATCGTGTCCTCTGTTGTCTCTTTCTCCCTCTGCCTTCTATTTTTCCCAACATCAGGCTCTTTCCCAATGAGTCGGAGCTAGAGGATCCCATTTTTACAAAGATACAACTGAGGCCCAGAGAGAGAGAATTTACTCATGGTTACAGAGTGAATTCCTTTTTTCTTTTGTTGTTAATATGATTTACTTATTTATAAGTTTAACTGTAAGTTTATATAATTTTAATAACAACTGTGTTTAACAACCAGTTTTCAAAATTCCTGAAAATTTAATAGCCAGTTCTCAGACTGGATAAGCTGTTTCCCAGCATACTGTTGGATCCCTGTATCCCCTCTCGATGCCACTGGGAAGTAAAGTGCAAGAAATTTCTCTGTACAGTTTAGCACCACCAAATATTTGTTTGTTCTAGATATGTCCAAGGTTTTAACCTTGCTGAGCCAAGGAAAGTATTGCTACTGCCCTCAAGAAGCTTATTATTCAGTAAAAAAGGAGATAAGTTCTGTGTTGTTGCTTAATTGCGATGTCCTATCTGACTCTTTGTGACCCCACCAGGCTTGTAGCCTGCCAACCTCCTCTGTCCATGGGATTCTCCAGGCAAGAGTACTGGAGTGGGTTGCCATTTCCTTTTCCAGGGGACCTTCCCAACCCAGAGACTGAACCTGCATCTCCTGCGTTGGCTGGTGGGTCCACTGAGCCACCAGGGAAGCCCATATCTAAGTATACTGTAGGGTATCAAGTGGTAAGTGGAATGCAATGAGTAAATGCACTGTATTCCACTGGAATGGTATTCACAGAGCTCGAGCAGAGTAGGATGAGATCATCCTAAAGGCTCTTTCCACCTTAGGTTCCAGGATGTTGAAATTCCTGGAGTCTTAGGGAAGCACTGGAGGCAGTTATCAATGAGGGGTAAGCCAGAGTCACCCCTGCAGTGCTCCACCTCAGGAAATCTAGAGACTGTTTATAGAGCCACAGAGTGAATGAGCTCAGTTCAGTTCAGTTCAGTCGCTTAGTCATGTCCAACTCCTTGCAACCTCATAGACTGCAGGACACCAGGCTTTCCTGTCCTTCACTGTCTCTTGGAGCTTGCTCAAACTCAGGTCCATTGACTCAGTGATGCCATCCAACCGTCTCATCCTCTGTCGTTCCCTTCTCCTTTTTGCCTTCTATTTTTCCCAACATCAGGCTCTTTCCCAATGAGTCGGAGCTAGAGGATCCCATTTTTACAAAGATACAACTGAGGCCCAGAGAGAGAGAATTTACTCATGGTTACAGAGTGAGTTGGGCCAAAGAGAGCCTTGATGCTGTCCTCCTGGTTTATCCAGGACTGAGCTGTTTCCAGTGGTGTGAGGTGTTCAATGCTTAAACCAGAACAATGTTGCATAAACTAGGATGGTTGGTCACCCTGCAGTGATGATGGTATATACGCTAAGCTAATGCTTTGACCTATCTTACTAAATCCCTCAAATCCCTAGTTCCCCCACATTTCTTTTCCAGGCTCCTTTCCCAGGGTTCTGAGACTAGAGGGGCTCTTTAGACTGTGGAGCAAGTTGGGGGTGTGAAAGTGGAGTGAGAGGGTGAAGGTGGCTGGATAATGCCACCGGAGAAAGAGATAGGATTTCTGACTTGTAACACTTCTCTGCTAATTAGATAAGGGGCGGAGATGGAGATGGGGGGATGGAGAGAATGAGCCTCCATGCATATTCTTCTGAGCAGTGACACTGAGCAGAGCTCAGGAATTTTTAATCTCTGCTCTCCACTCCTCCTCCCTGGCAGCCTGTCTCTTCCCACCCACTGGTGACTCCCAGTCCAGATGCCACAGCTGCTTGAGCTCCTGACCCTCATTCCCCCAATTTAGCCTCAGTAACTTGCAAAGTTCCTCAGCAATATGCCCAGGGAAGCAAGAGGAGAGTATTTCAGTTTTCCCTTGGAGATCTCAGGTTCCATGTGTGGGGAAGAAAACTGGCCTTTACTGTGGGGAAAATAGGAGCAGTTGCTGGAACACGTGGGCCTGTGAGGGTTGGGGCACGTGAGAGAGGATAAATCTGCAAGTCATGATTGTTTGTTTCTTGCTTGAAGCTGTATTTCCTTCATCACTCGGGGGGGCTCCTTAGGACTTGGCATTGTCAATCCCAGCCATACAGGAGTCTTTCCAAGGATAGTAGCGCGATCTCCTGTCAGATGGAGGCAGAAGCTGCATTATCCTTAACCTAGAAAGATTTGGAGTTGAAGGGGCAGATCCAAGGGGAGATTTCTGCTCCAATTCGTATTTTTCCCAACATCAGGCTCTTTCCCAATGAGTCGGAGCTAGAGGATCCCATTTTTACAAAGATACAACTGAGGCCCAGAGAGAGAGAATTTACTCATGGTTACAGAGTGAGTTGGGCCAAAGAGAGCCTTGATGCTGTCCTCCTGGTTTATCCAGGACTGAGCTGTTTCCAGTGGTGTGAGGTGTTCAATGCTTAAACCAGAACAATGTTGCATAAACTAGGATGGTTGGTCACCCTGCAGTGATGATGGTATATACGCTAAGCTAATGCTTTGACCTATCTTACTAAATCCCTCAAATCCCTAGTTCCCCCACATTTCTTTTCCAGGCTCCTTTCCCAGGGTTCTGAGACTAGAGGGGCTCTTTAGACTGTGGAGCAAGTTGGGGGTGTGAAAGTGGAGTGAGAGGGTGAAGGTGGCTGGATAATGCCACCGGAGAAAGAGATAGGATTTCTGACTTGTAACACTTCTCTGCTAATTAGATAAGGGGCGGAGATGGAGATGGGGGGATGGAGAGAATGAGCCTCCATGCATATTCTTCTGAGCAGTGACACTGAGCAGAGCTCAGGAATTTTAATCTCTGCCTCCACTCCTCCTCCCTGGCAGCCTGTCTCTTCCCACCCACTGGTGACTCCCAGTCCAGATGCCACAGCTGCTTGAGCTCCTGACCCTCATTCCCCCAATTTAGCCTCAGTAACTTGCAAAGTTCCTCAGCAATATGCCCAGGGAAGCAAGAGGAGAGTATTTCAGTTTTCCCTTGGAGATCTCAGGTTCCATGTGTGGGGAAGAAAACTGGCCTTTACTGTGGGGAAAATAGGAGCAGTTGCTGGAACACGTGGGCCTGTGAGGGTTGGGGCACGTGAGAGAGGATAAATCTGCAAGTCATGATTGTTTGTTTCTTGCTTGAAGCTGTATTTCCTTCATCACTCGGGGGGGCTCCTTAGGACTTGGCATTGTCAATCCCAGCCATACAGGAGTCTTTCCAAGGATAGTAGCGCGATCTCCTGTCAGATGGAGGCAGAAGCTGCATTATCCTTAACCTAGAAAGATTTGGAGTTGAAGGGGCAGATCCAAGGGGAGATTTCTGCTGACTGAAACCCCTTCGTTAATTATATTTTGTATTCTCTCACTGTTTGAAATTCCCATCCCTGAACATTGAATAACGTACAGAACTCCTCAAGTAATGCTTCTTGTTTTGTTGTTTAATATTTATTTATTCATCCAGCTTTGGCTATGCTGAGTCTTCCTTGTTGCACGGGCTTTTCTCTAGTTGTGGCGAGTGGAGGTTACTCTCTAGTTGTTGTGTCCGGGCTTCTCATTGCAGTGGCTTCTCTTTCTGTAGAGCACAGCCTCAATAGTTGTGGCACACGGGCTCAGTTGCTTCTCAGCATGTGGGATCTTCCTGGATCAGGCACTGAACCTATGTCTCCTGCATTGGCAGGTGGACTCTTAAATACTGAGCTACCAGGGAAGCCCCAGTTAATGCTTCTTGATGTGTTGTTGCGGAAGAAAGTATGGAGATGATTGTGGGATTTTATTAGTTTTCAGAGAAATATGTATCCATCTGTTTATTCTAAAAATATTTACCTACTTAATTCTATGTATTCCACACTTAAGGGTCTAAGATGAACTGTCAGTACTTGCAATTTTTATCCCAAAGGAGCTCTTAGTTTGGTCTGATTGAGACAAGCTTAAACAATTTATACTAATACAGTGAAATAAAGTACTCTGGAAAAGTTTGAGAATAAGGATATTAAGTAAATTCCGTAGACAAGGACTTCTGATGGCGATCTGCCATCTTGTGGCGATAAATGGTACAGCATCCTCTTAACTGCTCTGATGAGGGAGGGATTCAGTACTACAATTTCAGCCTTTATTGAGCTCTTGCCTAATGGATAGCTGGCCCACTCGTTGACACTGTGATGCATATACATTAAAGCTTCTAAGATGACATTGGTCCTTAAAAAATTTGCAGTTTTTTTTTTTTTGATACAAAGCATAATTGAAAATTTTGTCAAGCAAACATTTTATTTGATACACACAGAGGAAACAAATACACTTTTAAACAGTGTGTAAGTGATTAATGCTTGTTACCAACAAAGTAAGCAAAATGGAAATATGTAATGTAGAAAATGAATGTCTCCTCTTCCCGCTCCCTGTGAGTAACCAGTATCAATAGTTTAGTGTGGATTCTTTCCTCCGCATATACAAATGTTTATAAATACATACCTAATTTAAAAAATAGAATAGTGCTGTAATTCTTCAATTTAGTTTTTAAACTTTTTACAAAAATGTTTATTTGGTGGCACCATGTCTTGGTTGCAGCATGTGGGATCTTTGATCTTCGTTGTGGCATGGAGGATCTTTACTTTCTGCATGTGAGATCTAGCTCCCTGACCAGGGATGGAACCTGGGCCCCCTGCATTAGGAGTACAGAGTCTTAGCCTCTAGACCACCAAAGAAGCCTAAATTTTTAAACTTTTATATCATGAGCCTTTTTCTGATACCACATAACAATCTAACTTGTTTTCTATTAATTAAATCAAAATTAAGCATGTTAGTACAAGTAAATGGTCTATAAGGCTTGTTAAGAAAAGCAGTAGCTTTAACTATATCCCATTGTCCTCTCAAGAAGCAACAACTTTTAATTCTTTTATCTGGCTCTATTAGCTTTATCTCCATATTTCTTTTTTTTTTAATTTTATTTATTTAATTTTAGCTATTCTGGGTTCTCACTGCTGCGACAGGCTCTTTTCTAGTTGCAGGGAGTCGGGGCTACTGTCAAGTTGAGGTGGGCAGGCTTCTTGTTGCGGTGGCTTCTCTTGTGGAACTCGGGCTCTAGGGCACATGCGCTTCAGTAGCTGTGGCATGTGGGCCCAATAGTTGCAGCTCTGAGGTTCTAGAACACAGGCTCAATAGTTGTGGCTCACGGGCTTAGTTGCTCCTTAGCATGTGGTATCTTCCCGAATCAGGGATCGAACCCATGTCTCCTGCATTGGCAGGCAAACTTTTTACCACTGATCTACCAGGGAAGCCCTATATTTCTTAAAAAAGCCTATTCACATTCTATTTATTGATTTTTTTTTTTTTCAGTTTTAGGTATTATTTCTTGTCTTCCCTCCATGGATCATGAGGACTGGCCTCTTTTCTTTTCCTACTTACCAAACACAAATACATCTTTTTCATCTTTTCTCGTATAGTTAAATTTACTTGGGTAAGTTATTGAGTATTTACATTATGATCATGTATACTATTTAGAGGAGAGTCATGTGACGAATCAGGCTTACTTTTCTTTCCCTGCACATTTTTTTGTTTCCCATGGGATTGATAATTATCTTTTTTTTTTTTTTTTTTTTTTGCTGTTGTTGTGGTTTGCTTAGATTTCTATGTAGTTGTCAGCACTTTGGGCCCCGAGTCTGCCTAAAAGACCTCTCGTTTAGCTCTCGGACTTGCTCCAGTCTGGCTTAGTCACTTCTCTATATACTGCATAGCTGTCATCTTACTATCTTCTTTCACCACCCGGATGACGGTTCACTTTGTTTCTCCACTTTGTTTCACATCCTGTTTCTTAAATCTTATGTCTTTCTATCTTTGTGTACTCCCTCATCTTGGTGGGTAACGTTTTGGTAGCTTCCCAAGAAAGGGTGCGTAGGAAGCACATTTTTTGAGACCTCACATATCTGAAAAATGTGTTCTATTCTCACTTGATTCGTATTTACAAATTTTAAACTGCTGTTTTGGTAGAGTGTAGAATTGTAGTTTGGAAATAATTCTCCTATAGAATGTTGAGGTAATTGTTCCAATATCTTGTCATTTCCAGTACTGCTGTTTAGAAATCTTACCCTTTCTGGAATGCTAGTGTTTTGTAACTTGCCTATTCTTTTCCCCCACCCCGCCTTTGGAAACTTTTAGAAACTCTTGTTTATCCCCAGCACACTGAAACTTCCTGATAATGTGTCTTTGGTCTAGAATTTTTAAATTTCTCATGTTTCATACTCCTGGACGCTTTCCATCCGTAAACATGTCTTTTTGGACTGACAAACTTTATTATATTATTTCTTTGATAATTTCTTTCATTTGGTATGTTTTCCTTTTCTACAGTTATTTTTTATGTGTGTGTGTGCAATGCAACTGTGATGCAGCTGGGGTGGTCTGAGTAAGATCAGTTCCTGCCACTGCATAGCAGGGACCATTTTTCCAATGGTGAGCTTATGTCCCCTGCCCAACCCAGGAAATAGAACCAAGGACAAATCAAGACATGAAATGCAAGGACCATTCTTAAATACTTGAGACTATTGAAAAATAGAGGGCTAGATGTGTTATTTTAGTATTAACATTACAATGAATAATGCTTGTATCTAAATGTTTATAAACTTCTCTAACTTTTTCTTCCACACTCATCCTTCCACTGAAACTACTTTAGTTGACCACTTATCGTCACATTGTCAAATCCAGAGTTGATGGAGATGATTCACTCTCCAACTTGTAACTTCTGTTTCTTTCAGCTTCCAGGGCTCCAGAGATGATTGAGTTTCCTTTTACCTCTGGCCGCTCTGTTTTCGTCTGCTGCTTCCTTGTCATTTCTCTGACCTATTAATATTGGAGAGTCCTGAGGCTCATTCCTCAGATATCTTCTATTTTTTATCTGTATTTACCCTCATATGGTGACCATCCCAAAATTATACCTTTTCTTTTTTTTCCCTTAAATTGTCCCCTCATGCCTTTAAGAGTCAGCCCTATTCTTAGGGTGGACCCCCCAAACTGAGAGGGAGATTGCTGCATGTCCTGCCTGGTTCCTAAATTATATCTTTAGGCAGACCTCACCTAAGTTCAAACTTTAAAAAAAATATTTGTTTATTTTTGGCTGTCAGGGCTTCCCGGAGGCCTGTGGGATCTTCGTGGCAGCATTGCAAGGCAAAGGGCTTCTCTCGAGTTGTGGTTCTCTCTCTGTGGACTCCAGAACGCATGGGCTCTGTAGCTTGCAGCATGCAGGCTCTCTAACTGAGGTGTGTGGGCTCTGTAATTGTGGTTCGTGGCTTTAGTTGCCCTGAGTCGTATGGAATCTTAGTTCCCTGACCAGAGGTAGAACCTCTGCATTGGAAGGTGGATTCTTAACAACTGGACTCCCAGGGAGGTCCCTTTAAACCTGTATATCCAACTGCCTACTAGGCATCCTCCAGGAAGGCCTAACTGGCTATCGAGCAAGCATTCCAGATGTGACAGGTCCAAACAGAGCTTCCTGCTCTCCTCGTCCTCCCTCTCAATCTGATCCTCTAACAAGTCTTTCCATCTCAGTAAATGACAGCTCTATCCATCAGTTGTTAAGGGCAATTCTAGACGCCCCTTCCTCACACCCAGCATCCCCCCCTGATAGCAGATCTCATCAACGCTAACAGGCTGGCTATTTCACATACTAATCTTTAGAGTCTATTTCCCCCAACAGAATAGAAGCATCAGGAAAACAGGATTTTGTCTATTTTAGTCATTGTTATATCCCCAGGGCCTACAGTAGTGTTGGGTACAGAGTTGACTTTTAGTAGATATTTGTTCAATGAATTTTAAAAGATACACGTTCTTAGAAATGTTTAAAAGTCAAGTTTAGTGAGGCATAATTTACACAGAGTAAACTTTATGTTTTTAATTATAGATATATGAAAAGTGTCGACAAATATGTATAGTTATGTAGTAACCACCACAATCAACACACAGAACGTTTCTATTACTTCAAGTTCTTTCGTGTTCTTTTATAATCATCCTCCCCCATCTCAGCCCCTGGCAACCACTGATCTGATTTCTGTGTGTGTATATTTACATATATACATATGTAATAGTTTTTAAAGACTTAATTTTCTTTGAGCAGTTTTATGTTTACAAAAAACATTGACAGAAGGCTTCCCTGGTGGCTCAGTGGTAAAGAATCTGCCTGCCAATGCAGGAGACACAGGCTTGATCCCTGACCTGGGAAGATCCCACATGCTGCTGAGCAACTAAGTCCATATGCCACAACTATTGAGCTTGTGCTCTTAGATCCAGGGAACCAAAACTATTGAGCCCACATGCCAGAACTACTGAAGCCCAGGTGCCCTAGAACCCTTGCTCCACAACAAGAAAAGTCAGTGCAATGAGAAACCTGCTTACTACAACTAGAAAGTAACCCCTACTCCCTGCAACTAGAGAAAAGCGCTTGTGCAGCAATGAAGAACCGGAACAGCCAAAGATGAATACATAAATACATTTTTTAAAAAATTGAGAGAGAAGTACAGAGATTTCCCATACACCCTTTGTTCCCATTTATGTATAACATTCCCTGTTACCAATGTTACTCACCAGAATGGCACATGACTACCTACACTGACCCACTGTAATCACTCAAAGTCCATAGGTTACATTAGGGTTTGCTCCTGATGTTCTTCATTCTATGGGTTCGAGCAAACATAATGACATGCATTCATCACTATGGTAGCAAACAGAGTATTTTTACTGCCCTAAAAATCCTCTATGCTCTGCTTATTCATTCCTTCCTCCTCGTCGACTCTCCCACCCAACCCTCTCAACCACTGATGTTTTTACTGTCTCCATAGTTTTGCCTTTTCCAGATGTAGTATATAGTGTTTTCGTATTGACTTCTTTCTCTTAATAACATTCCTCCATGTCTTTTCATGGCTTGATAACTCGTTTCTTTTTAGCACTGAATAATATTCCATTGTCTGGATGTACCACAATTTATTTATCTGTTTACCTGCTGATGAACATCCTGGTTGCTTCCAAGTTTGGGCAATTATAAAGCTGTCCAGGTTTTTGTGAGGACATGTCTTCAACTTGTTTAGTAAGAAACAGCCAGGCTGTCTCCCAGAATCTTGCATTTCAACTCCAGCAGTAAATGAGAATTCCTGTTGTTCCACATCCTCGACGGTATTTGGTGTTGTCAGTGTTTTGGATTTTGGCCCTCCTGACAGATGTATAGTGGTATCTCACTGTTGTTTTAATTGGCAATTCTCTGTTGATGTAATGATGTGGAGCATCTTTTCATGTGCTTATTTGCCACCTATATATCTTCTTTAATGAGGTGTCTGTTGAGGTCTTTGGCCCATTTTTTAATTGAGTTTTTATTTTCTTATTGTTGAGTTCAAGAGTTCTTTGTATATTTTGGATAACAGTCATTTATCATTTTGGTCTTTTGCAGATATTTCTTCCAGTCTGTGACTTGTCCTCTTATTTCCTTGATATTATGGGTTTTTTTCATCCACAGTTAATAATATCAAGATTGTTTGTTCCATGAAATTGATGAAACTCTCTGAACCTGCTGCCCTCTTTAAAACAGAGCTTTGAAAACCCTTGTAGTTTCTTCTGTGATAATTCACCTTATAAAGGTTTTCTACTTCAATCTTGGTAATTTACTTATTCTTCAAGAATAATTGATTGTACCATAAATAAAATCAAAAGTCAGATGAAAAATTTAACAATATTACAGAGAAAGTTTGATTTACTTAATATAGACTAAGCCTGGAAACTGAGAAAGTATAACTCAATAGAAAAATTGACCAAGAACATGGATAGACTAGTCATTGGCCAAGAAATAAACACGGCCCTTCAACATACGAAAAGATGCTCATGCTCAAGCTTAGTTATAATAAGAGGAATGCAAGTAGAAACTCACCATTTTTCACCAGTCAGACTAGCAAAAATCCAAAACTTTGATGGCATGCTAGTTAGCATCAGTTCAGTTCAGTTGCTCAGTCGTATCTAACCCTTTGCGACCCCATGGACTGCAAAACACATGGCTTCCTTGTCCTTCACCATCTCCTGGTGTTTGTTCAAATTCATGTCCATTGAATCAGTGATGCCATCCAACCATCTTGTCCTCTGTCATCCCCTTCTTCTTCTGCCTTCTATTTTTCCCAATGTCAGGGTTTTTTTTCCAATGAGTTGTCTCTTCACATCAAGTGGCCAAAGTATTGGAGCTTCAGCTTCAGCATCATTCCTTCCAATGAATATTCAGGGTTGATTTCCTTTAGGATTTACTGGTTTGATCTTCTTGCAGTCCAAGGGACTCTTAGGAGCTCACTGTTGTTTTAATTGGCAATTCTCTGTTGATGTAATGATGTGGAGCATCTTTTCATGTGCTTATTTGCCACCTATATATCTTCTTTAATGAGGTGTCTGTTGAGGTCTTTGGCCCATTTTTTAATTGCGTTTTTATTTTCTTATTGTTGAGTTCAAGAGTTCTTTGTATATTTTGGATAACAGTCATTTATCATTTTGGTCTTTTGCAGATATTTCTTCCAGTCTGTGACTTGTCCTCTTATTTCCTTGATATTATGGGTTTTTTTCATCCACAGTTAATAATATCAAGATTGTTTGTTCCATGAAATTGATGAAACTCTCTGAACCTGCTGCCCTCTTTAAAACAGAGCTTTGAAAACCCTTGTAGTTTCTTCTGTGATAATTCACCTTATAAAGGTTTTCTACTTCAATCTTGGTAATTTACTTATTCTTCAAGAATAATTGATTGTACCATAAATAAAATCAAAAGTCAGATGAAAAATTTAACAATATTACAGAGAAAGTTTGATTTACTTAATATAGACTAAGCCTGGAAACTGAGAAAGTATAACTCAATAGAAAAATTGACCAAGAACATGGATAGACTAGTCATTGGCCAAGAAATAAACACGGCCCTTCAACATACGAAAAGATGCTCATGCTCAAGCTTAGTTATAATAAGAGGAATGCAAGTAGAAACTCACCATTTTTCACCAGTCAGACTAGCAAAAATCCAAAACTTTGATGGCATGCTAGTTAGCATCAGTTCAGTTCAGTTGCTCAGTCGTATCTAACCCTTTGCGACCCCATGGACTGCAAAACACATGGCTTCCTTGTCCTTCACCATCTCCTGGTGTTTGTTCAAATTCATGTCCATTGAATCAGTGATGCCATCCAACCATCTTGTCCTCTGTCATCCCCTTCTTCTTCTGCCTTCTATTTTTCCCAATGTCAGGGTTTTTTTTCCAATGAGTTGTCTCTTCACATCAAGTGGCCAAAGTATTGGAGCTTCAGCTTCAGCATCATTCCTTCCAATGAATATTCAGGGTTGATTTCCTTTAGGATTTACTGGTTTGATCTTCTTGCAGTCCAAGGGACTCTTAGGAGTCTTTTCCAACACCACAGTTCAAAGGCATCAATTCTTTGGTGTTCAACCTTCTTTATGGTCCAACTCTCACATTTACACATGACTATTGGAATGACCATAGCTTTGACTATATGGTTAGCATGGTTGTGAAGAAATAGTAAGGCTCATTCCCCTTACTGAACACAATGCAAAATGTCATAACCCCTGAGAAAAGAATTTGAAGATATTGGCAAAAATTGTAGATGTATTTTCCCTTTGATCCAGAATTCCACTTCTAGGAAGCTATCTGCAGATACTGCTTCACAAGTATAAAATGATTATTACTGGATTATTCATTGGAGAATTATCTATACAAGTTTGTTCATTGGAGCATTATTTATAATGGTGAAACATAGAAACAACTCAGCAACAGGGAATGGGTGAAATAACTATCTACACAGTTGTGAACTCTGTTGCCCTAGAGAACAGTAACCAGTAGTATTGCCTGTCTATGGACTGTTTTGGAGAGATCTCCAGGTACACTACTAAATGGAAAAAGTGAGGTACAGAGCACTGTGAAGAGTATCTCTTCTGTATTAGTACGGGGAGTAAAAAGAGTGTCAATATTTTTTTACATTATCTTTAACAAACATAGGAATGATACGTAAGACACTAGTAAAAGCTGTTTCATGTAGACTCAAAGATGAGATAGGTAGCCTTTGGGTAGTTGTGGACAAGATGGGACTGAGATTTTTCAAATCTTTTTATATTGTTTCATATTCAAATATGAATTATTGTTACTCATTAAAATCATTATAGTTTTCAAAATATATTATTAGTTTTTTTTATAAATAAATATTTTATTTTTATCATTTATGTTTCACCCATCTTTATTCTTTGGCATGTGTGGGCCCCCCATTGCAGGGGCCTCTTTCATTGCAGAGCACCAGCTCTGAGTGCATGTGCTCCGGAATGCTGGCTTGTAATTGGACACACCAGCCCAGCCGCTCTGCGGCACATGGGATCTTCCCGGGCCAGGGATCAAACCAGTGGCCCCCACACTGCAAGGCAGACTCTCCACCCACTGGGCCACCGGGGAAGCCCATATTATTAGTTTGTTAAAAATTTATTTTTTTATTTTGCTTTTGATGGTGCTTGGTCTTAGTTGCTGCACAGGCTTTGCTCTAGTTGTAGCAAGCAGGGGCTACTCTCTGTTGCAGTGTGCAGGCTTCTCATTGTGGTGGTTTCTTTTGTTGTTGAGCATGGGCTCTAGGGCACATGGGCTTCAATCGTTGCAGCATGCGGGCTCAGTAGTTGCAGCTCCCGCAACAACTAGGGTACAAGCTCAATAGTTGTGGCTCATGAGATCTCATCTCAGCATGTGAGATCTTCCCAGATCAGGGATTGAACCAGTGTCCCCTGCATTGGCAGGTGGATCTTTACTGCTGGACCATCAGGGAAGCCCCTATTTATTAACTTCTTAAAAGTTAAAATATTAAAGGGTTGTACAAGTATAAATTAGTCTAGTGAACTTGCTGCAATTCAGGATTGGTCCTTGCTCTCAGAGGAAACTTTATATCTGGAAAATAAAACAATGTACATAAGACATTTAAAAATTGACACTACTGAAATAAGGAGAGGATCCCGTAAATACTGAATGAGGGCTCTAACCTTAAGTTCTGTGGAATTCATGGCAGCAGTGATTTCACTGGGCTCAGCCTAAAGAGGACGTGATATTGGCAGAGCTTTGAAGGACAAACAGGAGGAGAGAGGAGGACACAGGTCACTCCAGACATAAACTCAAGTATAACTGTGTATTTGGAAGATAAGTAGCCCTCTGATGTTTCTCAAAGTACTTAGGGGTTGGGTTGAAAGTGAAGCAAGTTTTAATTTTTTTATTTGTATTTATTTGTTTTTTGGCTGCACCATATACTCTTGCCCCCTGCAGGGAAAGCGTTGCATCTTAACCACTGGACCACCAGGGAAGTCCTGAAAAAGCAGGTTTTTAATGAAGAACCATGACTTTAAGAAGTCAGCCATGGGGACTTTCCTCGTGGTCCAATGATCAAGAATCTGCCTTACAATGTAAGGGATGCAGGTTTGATCCCTGTTTTGGGAACTAAGATCTCATGTTCCTGGAACAACTAAGCCCTAGAGCTACAGCTAGAGAATTGGTGCATGGCAACAAAGATCCGACACGAGGCAACGAATATCCCACATGATGAAACTAATCCCACGTGACAAAAATCCCACCTGATGCAGTCAATTAAAGAAATAAATATATTTTTAAAATGTATAGGTCCAGAAAGAACTGGTCCAGGTCTCAACAACATTTGAAAAAAAAAACTGGCCATGCAAAGTATAGTGGGAGAAGGGTCCCTAACAGCAGAGAGATATTGATGGAGTCAGAAGAAAGCTGAGAGAGGTGAGGGGAGCAACAGGAGCCAAATCTCTCTATTTTAGATGCAATGAGAGTCATGGCAAGACTTTAAAGTGTATGTATGGGAGGTGAATCTGACTCACTTTTTAAAAGATTACTTTGGTTGTAGTATACGCAATGAATTGGGATGGGAAGGGAGAAAGACTGAGAGACCTTCTCAATAAGAATTGACTTTGTCTTTGTATTGATGAAGTAAAATTCACATTTTAAAAAGCAAGACAAGAAAAGTTTAAACAAATTTTTCTCCTACCCTTTTGGGCCTCCTGCTTCCCCTCTAGTACTGCATTTGCTCTGTGAGTTAACCAGACCTCCCCCATGACACAAATGCCTGCTCAACTGTAAAGATCAAAATTTTCTCTTTCTGATGCCAGCCATAACTCCTTAGAAGATAACATTTCTTTCTCAATTCTGTAAGGGGTCATGATGACCTACCACTTACCCTGTACATGCAGACAGCTTTAGTGAACTTTGCATACACTGCCAATGTGTCATTTCCCTTAAAGATAGCAATTGGTGCAGGACCGACTGATCAGACAACCTGGGTAGGTACGGGGCCACACCTAACAAAAGTTCTTAACTGAAATACTTATTTATAACCTTATTAATGTATTACTTGTATTATACCTATATAAGGATTATATAAAGATTTTTTTTTTTAATTACTAAGTGTGTGACTGAGCTTCAGGTAAAATTTATGATAATTAGGTGACTTAAAATATTGCCTCGTGGTCCAATGATCAAGAATCTGCCTTACAATGTAAGGGATGCAGGTTTGATCCCTGTTTTGGGAACTAAGATCTCATGTTCCTGGAACAACTAAGCCCTAGAGCTACAGCTAGAGAATTGGTGCATGGCAACAAAGATCCGACACGAGGCAACGAATATCCCACATGATGAAACTAATCCCACGTGACAAAAATCCCACCTGATGCAGTCAATTAAAGAAATAAATATATTTTTAAAATGTATAGGTCCAGAAAGAACTGGTCCAGGTCTCAACAACATTTGAAAAAAAAAACTGGCCATGCAAAGTATAGTGGGAGAAGGGTCCCTAACAGCAGAGAGATATTGATGGAGTCAGAAGAAAGCTGAGAGAGGTGAGGGGAGCAACAGGAGCCAAATCTCTCTATTTTAGATGCAATGAGAGTCATGGCAAGACTTTAAAGTGTATGTATGGGAGGTGAATCTGACTCACTTTTTAAAAAGATTACTTTGGTTGTAGTATACGCAATGAATTGGGATGGGAAGGGAGAAAGACTGAGAGACCTTCTCAATAAGAATTGACTTTGTCTTTGTATTGATGAAGTAAAATTCACATTTTAAAAAGCAAGACAAGAAAAGTTTAAACAAATTTTTCTCCTACCCTTTTGGGCCTCCTGCTTCCCCTCTAGTACTGCATTTGCTCTGTGAGTTAACCAGACCTCCCCCATGACACAAATGCCTGCTCAACTGTAAAGATCAAAATTTTCTCTTTCTGATGCCAGCCATAACTCCTTAGAAGATAACATTTCTTTCTCAATTCTGTAAGGGGTCATGATGACCTACCACTTACCCTGTACATGCAGACAGCTTTAGTGAACTTTGCATACACTGCCAATGTGTCATTTCCCTTAAAGATAGCAATTGGTGCAGGACCGACTGATCAGACAACCTGGGTAGGTACGGGGCCACACCTAACAAAAGTTCTTAACTGAAATACTTATTTATAACCTTATTAATGTATTACTTGTATTATACCTATATAAGGATTATATAAAGATTTTTTTTTTTAATTACTAAGTGTGTGACTGAGCTTCAGGTAAAATTTATGATAATTAGGTGACTTAAAATAATTGATCAAATATATATTAATAGCTCTATAAGATCAATGATTGTAATAGTGTAGCTCTAGATAGGTGAAGAAGCAATAAGAGGGAACCATTTCCAGGGCCATAACAAACTAGTGAGATAAAGAGCCCAGAGGCTTTGGCTTCTATTAGTAGGGCCTAGTCGAGTAATGGCACATTGAGTGGCCTACCAACAAAATTCTTGCCTGACCTGGAATGAGCATTCCTAGTGCCATGGGATAAATTGGTCACATAATGCCTCCTAGACTTTGGTAGAAATTAAGACCCAAAGGGAAAGTATTGTAAAATAATGTTGCCCATCATTCAGTTCTACAAGAAGCAGGCACTTATGTACATTAAGCCCTGAAAGGAACTCAAGGTGAAGATTAGGATAAGGCACTCCTATGCTCTGGGAAAAGTAACAGAATAGTCCTTCAGATGGTTAGATACTTTCAGAAGAAATTTTTTATGAACCTGGATTCTTGCATCTTCCTGTACTTTGGAAAGCACTAAACCCATTAACTAAGATATCTGTTCCTGGTACCTAGCAGTAACCTTCCACAAGTGCTGTGTACTTGATTACAGGTAATGCTTACCTGTCACATATGTACTGACCTCCCCCCTAATTCTTTGAAACAGTCCTCAGAACTCTCTGAGAGACTCTCTCCCTGGTTATAATCCTCTGTTTGGCTCAAATAAAAATTTTCCATTTCTTTCTTAGATAGCCTATTGATTAATTTTTTATTGTTGCTGATAGTACTTACCTTTGTCCATCATCTCCAATCCCTACCTCAGTGTCAGCATTTTCCACCCTGTGTAACTGGGGAGAGGCTGATGGTATCACCTGGGAAGTGAGGGTTTCATTTGGTGAGAAAGGTGATGGCAGCAGAGCCCAGTAGAAATGTTTCTTTGGTATTTAGAAATTTGGTTAGGAGCTGAGGAGGGAGGACCCAATTTTGAAGGTCTAGATTTGGGAGTCCACTGTGGAAAGGAAATAGTTGAAGCTGTGAGACTTGTATGAAGCATCACAGAGAGGGAATTGAGAGAAAAGAGCAGAAGGCCAAAGACCAGTTCTCAGCCAAGTGACACCATCAAAATAAGCAAGAAAACAAATAGAGAGCAAGGGTAGGGTGCTAAGGCAGTGTGGAATCCCAGAACAAATTAATTTTAGGGGAGTGCGAGTTGAATGATGAATATAGTAGCTGTGTTACAAGGGAGGAGTCCTGGTGGGCTGTAGGACTCTGGAAGGCTGTGTCAGTAATAGAACTTGAGAGATGCATAGACAAGGTGGAGGGAGATGAAGGCAAGGGAGCCATTCCTGACTGTGAAACCGCACCTTTTCAGGAATTGCCTACCTGCATAGAGGCCAACTCTTCCCTTCCATGGGCTGTGGTGAAGGATACTATTTCACTCTCTGGGTATCACTTGGATCATTCATGTTTCCTTGGATTGCTAGATTATTCCTTCTTAGTTCCTAAATGACTATCACCCTTTTTCCCTGCAAACTCTGCTTTCCCAGAGAAAACAAGAGAGGGGATGAAGAAAAATGGGCAATAAGCAGGAGGATACAATCTTAAAAATTCTGTATGGAATGCGAAAGAGAAGTCAACGGAAACAGACAAAGGTTCTTCCTGAGCTTGGAGCCTGCAGGGAATGATGCAGCATTGTGAAAATATTCTAAGAAGCAGTGGATAGCCAGAACTAAGAGTCAGAGTGACCAACTCATCCTGCTTCTCCCTCAACTTGCCCTATTTTAACACCAGAAGTCCCACATTTTGGGAAATTTGGGACAGTTGATCATTCCATCAGGAGACCTTGGCTCTAGCTTTGTATCTGCCATTAACTCTGTTCCCCTGTGAGCCTCAGTTTCCTCCTCAAATGGTGAAGTAAAATACCTGGACAAAATGGTATTAAAGAGCCCCTCCAACAGCAATGGAGGAATCCAGAAATTTGCACAGGCTGTCCTGACATCCATATTTTCTCTTAGAATCCACCTTGAATTTGGGCAGAAACAGTCTCACTACACAGGGTTTTCATCTATAGAAGGTCTAGATTTGGGAGTCCACTGTGGAAAGGAAATAGTTGAAGCTGTGAGACTTGTATGAAGCATCACAGAGAGGGAATTGAGAGAAAAGAGCAGAAGGCCAAAGACCAGTTCTCAGCCAAGTGACACCATCAAAATAAGCAAGAAAACAAATAGAGAGCAAGGGTAGGGTGCTAAGGCAGTGTGGAATCCCAGGACAAATTAATTTTAGGGGAGTGCGAGTTGAATGATGAATATAGTAGCTGTGTTACAAGGGAGGAGTCCTGGTGGGCTGTAGGACTCTGGAAGGCTGTGTCAGTAATAGAACTTGAGAGATGCATAGACAAGGTGGAGGGAGATGAAGGCAAGGGAGCCATTCCTGACTGTGAAACCGCACCTTTTCAGGAATTGCCTACCTGCATAGAGGCCAACTCTTCCCTTCCATGGGCTGTGGTGAAGGATACTATTTCACTCTCTGGGTATCACTTGGATCATTCATGTTTCCTTGGATTGCTAGATTATTCCTTCTTAGTTCCTAAATGACTATCACCCTTTTTCCCTGCAAACTCTGCTTTCCCAGAGAAAACAAGAGAGGGGATGAAGAAAAATGGGCAATAAGCAGGAGGATACAATCTTAAAAATTCTGTATGGAATGCGAAAGAGAAGTCAACGGAAACAGACAAAGGTTCTTCCTGAGCTTGGAGCCTGCAGGGAATGATGCAGCATTGTGAAAATATTCTAAGAAGCAGTGGATAGCCAGAACTAAGAGTCAGAGTGACCAACTCATCCTGCTTCTCCCTCAACTTGCCCTATTTTAACACCAGAAGTCCCACATTTTGGGAAATTTGGGACAGTTGATCATTCCATCAGGAGACCTTGGCTCTAGCTTTGTATCTGCCATTAACTCTGTTCCCCTGTGAGCCTCAGTTTCCTCCTCAAATGGTGAAGTAAAATACCTGGACAAAATGGTATTAAAGAGCCCCTCCAACAGCAATGGAGGAATCCAGAAATTTGCACAGGCTGTCCTGACATCCATATTTTCTCTTAGAATCCACCTTGAATTTGGGCAGAAACAGTCTCACTACACAGGGTGCATCTGAAGGCTCAGCAAGTTCCTATAGAGACCCTCCTTTCTTCCAGATCCTCCTGTTAGTGACATAGGTTAATATCAGCATACAGTATCCATCTCCAAATAGTTCAACTTAAAATTTTTTGACATTATGATGATGTGATGTGATATGAAAGCCATAGCATTCGAGAGAAACTGTACTTTGAATTTTGAATATTGATCTTTCCCCAGGTTACTGATATACTTCTCACGATGCTGGGCCATGGCAGCCAGCCACAGCCTTGTTCAGCCATGTAATCACAAGGGTAAACAACCATTCTACACTCATACATTCTGTTCACTTTCAGTACAGTAGTTAATACATCACATGAGATATGCAACACTTTATAGAACAGAGTTTGTATTAGATAATTTTGCCCAACTGTAGGCTCATGTTATATGTCCTGAGTATATTTAGGATAGGCTAGGTTAAGCTATAATGCTTTGTAGGAAGATTTGTATTTTAATTATTAGTTGTCACCTACAAAATAGAGTGAAGGTGATTATTCAAGTTGTCAGGTTCGCTCAAGGAATATAAACGTTTTGTAAACCGAAAATAAGAAACTTAGTAAGTGACAGAAGTTTCTTAAAGCTCCTAGCTGGTAGTGTATTCATTTAAATTATACCTTATACAATCATGCTAGAATGAAATGTGGTTATCATTTCTATTTGGAATTTCACTAGGCTACTAAATGAACGATTTCTTTCAATTTCTGCTAACATAAGATAGAAAATGTTTCTCTCTGTTGTAAATCTTCTAAGTACATACTGTTCTGAAAGTGGTCTTTAGTATTAGCTTTACAAGGTTGTTACCTTTTGGCAAGAGTTTTAAAACCAATAAATTTGAAAGTAGTTTCATTGTACTTTTCCAGAGTCAGTGGTGGCATAATGTAAGAGCCTCGACCTCGAAGCCAGAATGCTTAGGTTCACATCACAGCTTTTTAACAAGTACAATTTGATGTTTCTACGCCTCTATCTTCAGCTATAAAATGGGAATAATGTTAATAGTACCTCTCTCATAGAGCTGTCATAAGGATTAAGTGAGTTGCTATATTTGCAAGTGCTCAGACCTCTTTCTGGCACAAAGTAAGCACTAAGTAAGTGTCCCGGTGCAACATCAGATCCTTCAATTCAGAGATTTTCATTTATTTTGTTCACTTATAAATCCCAAAACTGTGCGTTCTATATGTGCCTAGAACTATGTTTGGCTTCTGGCAAGCATTCAATAAATAGCTGTTGAATGAAAGTATATGTCTTGGTAATAGGTATTCAATTCATGAAGTTTTTAAAGTCCATGGGATTTATCTATTTTAAACCTTTAATTTTAACAAAGGAAAATTGAGGCCCAGAGAGAAGAAATCTTCTCAATGTCAATGTGAGCTTTGCTGGCAATAAAACTAAATACCAAATATTTGCCACAAGACAAACACACTAGATAGAACCTCTGTTTCCCCATTTTATCTGTTCTGCGAGGTGCTCCTGTCCCAGCATTTATCAGAACATCTTACATAGAGACACTCAGCTTTCATTTGAATGGATGCCATGGTACCTGAAGGCACTGGGTTCACTGTGGCAGACAGAATCGATTTTCTCCCATGGGAACGAAGTGACTTGTCCTGAAAGAATAAGGGTAACTCTGTTTATGCTACATTCTTGGCTTCTGCTTGCTCCTCTTTCTTTCCTCAACGCGTTTGGGACTCAGTATGCATAGCTGAAACTCCCACAGCCACTCTAGAAGCAAACAGTGTATTGATTTTATACTCATCCCAGTTTCAAATCCCATTTCTGCTACTTACTACCTATTAGAGGACCTGTTACTGCCTGTGACCTTATTGTGTAAGTTACTCACTTCCATAGTGTGAGTTTGTGCATCTCTAAAATGGATATGCCAACACACTCATAGTGAAGGTAAATGTTAGCGAGCAAAGAGGGCCTACTGATTTGTTCAGCATGATGAATGCAAAGAAGACCCACAGCAAGGCTTGTGGTAGTTGCATGTTGGGTTCTCTGGGAAGAAGCTCTCTGATGAAGGGTAGGACACTTAGGAGAGTGCTCTTGGAATCAATGCCTGTGGAAGGAAGGGGAAAGAAAGGGCAGAGGAAGACGTCAGGCTGTGGTGCAGGCCCGGTGAAGACTTCAGCTGACTTCTTATGGGGATCTCTAGAGCTGGGATGGGTCTGCAGAATTGTTGCCAGTTGGGGTGAGAAGCTGGACCTTCACCCCTCCACTGATTGTGTTGTCAGTTATTCGATACAGGTTGGCCCTGGAAGTTTTCTTCAGCTAAGGCGTTCTCCAAAGAGGGTTGACAGCTGAGGATCATGGCAGCCTTCCCAGAAGCTGGGGGAGTAACTGCATTCCTAAAGGGGCATCTGGTTAGTGCTGCCCAGCTTCCATCACTCCCAAACTCAAGAACCAGGCACAAAGCAAAGATCCTGAAAACTTCTAAGTGGTAAATATAGGACATCCATAAAGGGAGGATAAGGATGACATCAGAAGTCTCCAAAACACATTAGAAGGGGCAATGGAGAAAGGCTGTCAAATACTTCATAGAAATCAGTTTCTAAAGCATCATTCCATTCCAAGCCAAACTATCTGTCTGACTTGAGTATACCATAAAGACATCTCAGACATGCAGTTTGAACTTTTGGCTTCCCATGCGCTGTTCCTTAAGAAGGAATTGCATAAGGGATTCAGGAAATAGAGGATCTTCCAAGAAGACAGGAAGGACAGTCTAAGTAGAAGTGTTGAGCCACAACCTAGAGACAAGAGGAGCCTGGAGCGGGAGACTAGGCCCTGGAGGAAAGTGTGAAAAAATTCAGGAAATAGAGGATCTTCCAAGAAACAGGAAGGACAGTGTATTGATTTTATACTCATCCCAGTTTCAAATCCCATTTCTGCTACTTACTACCTATTAGAGGACCTGTTACTGCCTGTGACCTTATTGTGTAAGTTACTCACTTCCATAGTGTGAGTTTGTGCATCTCTAAAATGGATATGCCAACACACTCATAGTGAAGGTAAATGTTAGCGAGCAAAGAGGGCCTACTGATTTGTTCAGCATGATGAATGCAAAGAAGACCCACAGCAAGGCTTGTGGTAGTTGCATGTTGGGTTCTCTGGGAAGAAGCTCTCTGATGAAGGGTAGGACACTTAGGAGAGTGCTCTTGGAATCAATGCCTGTGGAAGGAAGGGGAAAGAAAGGGCAGAGGAAGACGTCAGGCTGTGGTGCAGGCCCGGTGAAGACTTCAGCTGACTTCTTATGGGGATCTCTAGAGCTGGGATGGGTCTGCAGAATTGTTGCCAGTTGGGGTGAGAAGCTGGACCTTCACCCCTCCACTGATTGTGTTGTCAGTTATTCGATACAGGTTGGCCCTGGAAGTTTTCTTCAGCTAAGGCGTTCTCCAAAGAGGGTTGACAGCTGAGGATCATGGCAGCCTTCCCAGAAGCTGGGGGAGTAACTGCATTCCTAAAGGGGCATCTGGTTAGTGCTGCCCAGCTTCCATCACTCCCAAACTCAAGAACCAGGCACAAAGCAAAGATCCTGAAAACTTCTAAGTGGTAAATATAGGACATCCATAAAGGGAGGATAAGGATGACATCAGAAGTCTCCAAAACACATTAGAAGGGGCAATGGAGAAAGGCTGTCAAATACTTCATAGAAATCAGTTTCTAAAGCATCATTCCATTCCAAGCCAAACTATCTGTCTGACTTGAGTATACCATAAAGACATCTCAGACATGCAGTTTGAACTTTTGGCTTCCCATGCGCTGTTCCTTAAGAAGGAATTGCATAAGGGATTCAGGAAATAGAGGATCTTCCAAGAAGACAGGAAGGACAGTCTAAGTAGAAGTGTTGAGCCACAACCTAGAGACAAGAGGGGAGCCTGGAGCGGGAGACTAGGCCCTGGAGGAAAGTTGTTAGTGCTCCAAACCACATTTTACTTATAACTCTCAACAGTTGGTAAATTTGTAAAGAGAAAAAAGAAATGATGAAAGTGATGATTATAAAAGTCAAGGTGGAGTTCACCTCTATAAAGGAAAGCGAGGGGAGGAGGAGCTTCCAAGCTGATGTTTTATTTTTTGATCTGGGTGATGGTTATATAGGTATTTGCTTTATTAGTATTAGTATAACTATAGATATTTTCATAATGTATACGTACGTATATATACACTTTGTATATACATGTGGTTTATGCCATTTTCTATGTATAAGTATTTTTAAAAAATGACTTAAAACATTGGAGGAAGGGCTTCTCTGGTGGTCCAGTTGGTAAAGAGTCCACCTTGCAGTGCCAGGGGCACCAGTTCCATCCCTGGCCTGGGAAGATCCCACGTGCTGTGGAGTGACTAGACTGGTGTGTCCAATTACGAGCCAGTGCTGTGGAGTGCATGCGCGCAGTCAGTGCTTTGCAATGAGAGAGGCCACTGTGAAGGGAGGCCCACACATGCCAAATAATAAAGATAGATGAAAAATAAGTGATGACTTAGAGGCAAAAAGGAAAAAAAAAAAGAATGATAGAAAAAAAAAATGTTGGAGGAAGATAAATAATAAGGACTCCTGGCCTGGAGCACATAGGACAAGTCCAGGAAGTATTCTCTGAGTATCATTATTATCACCATCCTGACCTGCCATCTGCTCCTGAACAAGCACTTTCAGTTTGGGGCTTCTAGAAAAGAAAGGTGTGAGATGTATTCCAGAAGAACATGGAAAAGAGGGGAAGATTAACACTTGGCCAGGAAATAGTTTTTTGCACGAACAAAGAAATTGAATCCAGAGCTTCCTGTTCTGAAAACATATCACTAGCAGAGAGAAAATGAAGACATTTTCTATTTCCCCTGCTTCTCAAGTGGATAGTAGAATGGGAAAAGTTACCTCCTGTTTTCCTGCCAGCAGCCTCTGGTCTTTGGCAGGCACATCCTCTGCCTAAGTAGAAGTGTTGAGCCACAACCTAGAGACAAGAGGGAGCCTGGAGCGGGAGACTAGGCCCTGGAGGAAAGTTGTTAGTGCTCCAAACCACATTTTACTTATAACTCTCAACAGTTGGTAAATTTGTAAAGAGAAAAAAGAAATGATGAAAGTGATGATTATAAAAGTCAAGGTGGAGTTCACCTCTATAAAGGAAAGCGAGGGGAGGAGGAGCTTCCAAGCTGATGTTTTATTTTTTGATCTGGGTGATGGTTATATAGGTATTTGCTTTATTAGTATTAGTATAACTATAGATATTTTCATAATGTATACGTACGTATATATACACTTTGTATATACATGTGGTTTATGCCATTTTCTATGTATAAGTATTTTTAAAAAATGACTTAAAACATTGGAGGAAGGGCTTCTCTGGTGGTCCAGTTGGTAAAGAGTCCACCTTGCAGTGCCAGGGGCACCAGTTCCATCCCTGGCCTGGGAAGATCCCACGTGCTGTGGAGTGACTAGACTGGTGTGTCCAATTACGAGCCAGTGCTGTGGAGTGCATGCGCGCAGTCAGTGCTTTGCAATGAGAGAGGCCACTGTGAAGGGAGGCCCACACATGCCAAATAATAAAGATAGATGAAAAATAAGTGATGACTTAGAGGCAAAAAGGAAAAAAAAAAAGAATGATAGAAAAAAAAAATGTTGGAGGAAGATAAATAATAAGGACTCCTGGCCTGGAGCACATAGGACAAGTCCAGGAAGTATTCTCTGAGTATCATTATTATCACCATCCTGACCTGCCATCTGCTCCTGAACAAGCACTTTCAGTTTGGGGCTTCTAGAAAAGAAAGGTGTGAGATGTATTCCAGAAGAACATGGAAAAGAGGGGAAGATTAACACTTGGCCAGGAAATAGTTTTTTGCACGAACAAAGAAATTGAATCCAGAGCTTCCTGTTCTGAAAACATATCACTAGCAGAGAGAAAATGAAGACATTTTCTATTTCCCCTGCTTCTCAAGTGGATAGTAGAATGGGAAAAGTTACCTCCTGTTTTCCTGCCAGCAGCCTCTGGTCTTTGGCAGGCACATCCTCTGCCTTTGACCAAACGTGAACCTCAACATGGAAACGTCCTGTGGGCCAGATGTGCCTTGGGCACACTTTTCCCTCCTCTTACACTTAGGGATTCAGACTGATGGGATGGAGAGAGCTCTCCACCAGGACTCTGGGGACGTGGGCTCTGGCTCTGCCTTTAGTCAGTGTGTGTCTTGGTCATCTAAAACCAGAGTTCTGGGACTAGGTCATCCCTGAGATCCCGTCCAGCTCTGATAGTCTGTGACTGTAATATATGTAAAAAGAGTGAGAGAGGAGAGAGCTAACACAGCTAACAGGAAGAGCATGTCGGTTTTGAGACAGGCAGATATATGTCCATGGTTCCCAAAGTATATATTGAAGCACCCTAAAGCTCTGCAGTGAACTTATATGGGTACTGCCACTGGATATTTCAAAAACTAAGGGAGGGCTTCCCCTGGTGGTCCAGTGGGTAAGGACACCGCCTTGCAGTGCAAGGGGCGCCAGTTCGATCCCTGGCCTGGGAAGATTCCACGTGCCGCGGAGTGGCTGGACCGATGTGTCCAATCACCGAGCTGGAGCTCTGGAGCGCATGCGCCCAGAGCTGGCGCTCTGCGACAACAGACGCCACCGCGATGGGAGGCCCGCAGGAGCCAAAGAACAAAGATGGATGAAAACAGAGAAATGAAAGACCAATAGAAGTGGCCCGCCCGCTCCCCTCCCTCCCCAACCTGACCCCCGCCCAAAAAAAAAAAGAAAAAAAACTAAGGGAAACACAGTGATATATGTTGGATACCAGAGGGAAGAGCTTCAAAATTAGATGGTTCTACATTCCATGGTGCCTTATGTTGTATGCTCACAAAGCTGGGTTTTCAATGTGATAAAAAGCAAGTGCCTGATGAAAATAAATGGATGCAAAATAAATAAAAGAGGCCAAAAGAAAAAAAAAGCAAGTGCCGTGGAAACACCAACATGGAACACTACGTAAGGGTGGTGGTGTCCAGTCTGGTTAAGAAGCTGAGCGGTGTGAAATAGGTGCACACATCTCATTAATAAGCAATTGTGGTTATTTAGGAAGAAAATTAATAGTTTCCTTTATTTGCACTTTTTTTTTCAAACAACTACTAAGTTATTAGTATATAAGTGCTTCTTTTGATTGAAATATTTAGTTAATGGAGCTGTTAGGTGTTTCTTTTGGTCTCAGAGAATGGTGGAAGACTTACTGTGACACTGTGGGCTCTGAGAAAAGAGAAAGTCTGGGGACCTCTGACATATAAAGTATTTCACACACAACAGATGTTTAATAGATGGTAAGAGTATTAAGGAAGCTTCCATAAGGGAACACTGAGCTGTCTTTTATCGTTTGTTTCTGGTAGTGATGGGAGTCAAACTTGAATCAAAAGGAGCTGATGCGTCTTTTTTTTTTTTTTAACACATCTTTACAACAGCATATAGGAGGCACTGATTAAAGATCAGCTGATTGAGTGAAGATGTGAAAGATAAAAGGTTTTGCAAGACACCTGAGACATAATTGCAGTGTGTGTTAGTCGCTCAGTCGTGTCCAACTCTTTGCGACCCCTTGGACTGAAGTCCACCAGGCTCCTATTTCTATGGGATTTTCCAGGCAAGAATACTGGAGTGGGTTGTCATTTCCTTCTCCAGGGGATCTTCCTGGCCCAGGGATCGAACCCAGGTCTCCTGCATTGCAGGCAGGCTTTTTTTTTTTTTTAATTTTTAAAATTTATTTATTTTTGGCTATTCTGGTAGTTCACTGCTGCCACAGGCTCTTCTCTAGTTGCAGGGAGTGAGGGCTACTCTAGTTGAGATGAGTAGGCTTCTCGTTCCAATGACTTCTCTTGTTGTGGAACTCAGGTTCTAGGGCATATGGACTCCATAGTTGTAGCTCCAAGGCTAGAGCACAGGCTCCATAGTTGTGGCTCACGGGCTTAGTCGCTCCACAGCATGTGGGATCTTCCCGGATCAGGGATCAAACCTGTGTCTCCTGCATTCGCAGGCAAACTCTTCACCACTGAGCTACCAGGGAAGCCCCGCAAACAGACTCTTATTGTCTGAGTCATGACTGCCAAAGAGAATAATCACTTTTTTTCAGGGTCCTTTTGTGTCCTGATCATGGTCTATACCTTGCATAATTTATCCTCAAGGACATTACCAAATCAGAATCTATTCTCTCCAGAGGGATTTTGGTCTTTGGCCCCATTTTAAACATGGTTAAATTGCTGCTATAGAATTCCAGTTTGAAGGCTTTGCCACAGATTCCAGCATGTTTGGAACCTGCAGATTATAGTCCTGTCTGAGCTCAAACTAGGCCTAGCTACAAAGCAGAAGAAATCTTGAATGTGAATTATATTATAGCAATAGTATACTAGCCACTGGTTTAGACTACTTCACTAAAAAAATAGCTGCTTTAAAGCCCTCAGGAAAACAACAACAAATCACAACAAATATGCCCCTTACATTCCATCAATTTTAAGTTTAAATAAGTTGAGAATAAAAGATATAATTATGTTCCTAAATAGTCTTTGCCTAAGAGCTTCCCCTGTGGCTCAGCCCTAAAGAATCCCCCTGCAGTGCAGGCAATGTGGGAGGCAGTTTGTTCCCTGGGTGGGGAAAATTCCTTGGAGGAGGAAATGGCAACCCACTCCAGTATTCTTGCCTGGAAAATCCCATGAGTAGAGGAGTCTGGTGGACTACAGTCCACAGAGTCACAAAGGGTCAGACATGACAGGGCACACACATGCAACAATAATATGGGAACAGGACTCCCTTCTCAAATAGTCAACTCTCAATGTTTCGAATTAGACTTGTTTTCATGCCATTTTTTGCCAATCAGTTCTTAGGTGACAGCTGACATCTATCTGATAGACACAAATCTGTCTTAGGAGATGTGCCTTTTTTCCCCTTAACCACTAAATGCAAATAGTTTCTGAAGCACGTATAAAACAAATTTTGGTTCTTGGTTCTATCAAATGTGAGGTTTTGATAGTGGGAAGATAGCTTTACTCATTACAGGATTTAAATCACAAACTAGAACTTTTGCTGCTTATATTTATTTGCTTTAACAACAACAACAAAAACAGGATAACTTTTGACAGTTTTCATTAAAAATGGAGATTGTAGCTATGAGGGTAATTTTAAAAATAAGTTGCAAGGACTTCCCTGGTGGCCTAGTGGATAAAGAGTCCGCCTTGCAGTGCAAGGGGCACCGGTTCAATTCCTGTTCCCGGAAGATCCCACGAGCCGCAGACCGGCTGAACAGGTCTGTCCTATTACGTATGAGCCGGCGCTCTGGAGCGCATGCGCCCAGAGCAGGTGCTGTGCATTGAGAGAGGCCAGCGTGATGGGAGGCCCGCACAGGCCAAAGAATACAGATGGATGAAAATAAATAAAAAACCAATAAAACAGGCCAAAATTAAAAAAAAGAAAATCTTGTTCTGGGTAAAAAAATAATAAGTTGCAAAACAAGTCAGAGTCTTGCCTGTCTACTCCAGGGTGTTTTAATCTTTATTATTATTTTTGTTTCTTTGTCCCTCTGATAGTTTCCCTGCATGTTCAGAATATGACTGATAATTTAGTCTCTTTGCCTCCTCCTCTGACTTTCCCTTACCAATCTGTTGGAGGTGCTCCCATCGCCTCTGGTTTTGTCCAAAAGGCACTGAGTAATAATTTTGGGGGAGAGAAGATCTAAACCGTCTCATAACCATTGTATAACTATGTATGCTTGTGAAAAAATGTTAGGGAAAGGTCTGTTCCCCATTTATCCCTTTTATTAATTTAAAAATAAGAAGCAATAGGGGAGGAAAAGGGTCTCCAGTTGGGTGTATGAGCTCCTGAGCAGGGTTAATTTACTCCGGTAAAAGCTTGGGAGGGGAGTAATTTCAGCCAATGGGAGCTCACCCTGATGAGGTAATGCTTTCAACCCATCCTTGATTGGTTGCTCTCCTACTTGGTGTTCTCTCAGAGGCTGAGAAGTGAAGCGGACTTGTTTTAGGAATAACGCGAGCTTTTTCTCTGCCCATTCACTCAGTTCCACGAAATCTTTCTGTAGCATGGCTGGTGCGGGGAACTGCTGAAAACAGGCGGTGCTTACAGAAATGCTCAGAGCCACAGGGGAAAAATCTCAGGTTCCGCTTCTCAAGCAATTCGATATCCTGCAACTTGAGCAGCTCTTCTACCTGGGGCTACAGGGGTGTCTCCTAGTCTGGCCCTTGATCCCCATCCCTTTGTCAGTGACTAGAGTTTTCAGCAATGAGAACGTGAGGGAGATGAGGCTGATGCTAGACTGTGAGGCGCGGAGAGAAAAGCCAGCCCGTCCTGGTCTATACATATCCCATAATGCTTGTCACGGACCAACTGTACAACCCAGCAGTGCTTCATTTCTTAATGCTCTCTGACTTGGGAGCAGTAGTGCTGTCTGTGAGTCAGGCTGGTTGCCTCTCTAGCTCCCCCACAAAGCTGGAGAGGTGAGCTTAGGGGACCTGTGGCTTCTTTCCAGCCGTCCCACCTGTGTTGCCTTTTATTTCTAGCTCCATTCTGGGAAGTTGTTTAGTTTGCATTACAGTAGCTGGTGTAGCTCTCTTGACAAGGAAACAATTGTTTACCTTTGTCTCTGAAAGAACTTGGAGAGCCTGTGTACAAACAGGGAAATTGAAGCTAGAGGATGAAGTATTGTGGGTGCTGTACGGATAATAGGGGAGCACTTGTCTCTAACAAGCAGACTAGGCTTTGTGCACATTCCTTTTCATACACTTAAGCACTAGACAACAAAGAAGCAGAGGGTACATCAAGTATGGTTGCATTCTGAGTAATAATTTTGGGGAGAGAAGATCTAAACCGTCTCATAACCATTGTATAACTATGTATGCTTGTGAAAAAATGTTAGGGAAAGGTCTGTTCCCCATTTATCCCTTTTATTAATTTAAAATAAGGAGCAATAGGGGAGGAAAAGGGTCTCCAGTTGGGTGTATGAGCTCCTGAGCAGGGTTAATTTACTCCGGTAAAAGCTTGGGAGGGGAGTAATTTCAGCCAATGGGAGCTCACCCTGATGAGGTAATGCTTTCAACCCATCCTTGATTGGTTGCTCTCCTACTTGGTGTTCTCTCAGAGGCTGAGAAGTGAAGCGGACTTGTTTTAGGAATAACGCGAGCTTTTTCTCTGCCCATTCACTCAGTTCCACGAAATCTTTCTGTAGCATGGCTGGTGCGGGGAACTGCTGAAAACAGGCGGTGCTTACAGAAATGCTCAGAGCCACAGGGGAAAAATCTCAGGTTCCGCTTCTCAAGCAATTCGATATCCTGCAACTTGAGCAGCTCTTCTACCTGGGGCTACAGGGGTGTCTCCTAGTCTGGCCCTTGATCCCCATCCCTTTGTCAGTGACTAGAGTTTTCAGCAATGAGAACGTGAGGGAGATGAGGCTGATGCTAGACTGTGAGGCGCGGAGAGAAAAGCCAGCCCGTCCTGGTCTATACATATCCCATAATGCTTGTCACGGACCAACTGTACAACCCAGCAGTGCTTCATTTCTTAATGCTCTCTGACTTGGGAGCAGTAGTGCTGTCTGTGAGTCAGGCTGGTTGCCTCTCTAGCTCCCCCACAAAGCTGGAGAGGTGAGCTTAGGGGACCTGTGGCTTCTTTCCAGCCGTCCCACCTGTGTTGCCTTTTATTTCTAGCTCCATTCTGGGAAGTTGTTTAGTTTGCATTACAGTAGCTGGTGTAGCTCTCTTGACAAGGAAACAATTGTTTACCTTTGTCTCTGAAAGAACTTGGAGAGCCTGTGTACAAACAGGGAAATTGAAGCTAGAGGATGAAGTATTGTGGGTGCTGTACGGATAATAGGGGAGCACTTGTCTCTAACAAGCAGACTAGGCTTTGTGCACATTCCTTTTCATACACTTAAGCACTAGACAACAAAGAAGCAAGAGGGTACATCAAGTATGGTTGCATTCTCTGAAGTTTTTCAGGGCTAAGTGGTTATGAAGGGGGCATTTGTACACATGAATAGGAGCCTAAAACCACATGGGGAAAAATTAGTGGGGAGAAATGTCTAAAAGAGAACTGAATGGGAAAATATTCTGTGGGCTCGGAGAACTGAAGACAATAGCATTCCAAAGGCAAATGCATTACTTGGGGAGCTCTGTGGAGAGGGTAATCAATCTGATTCAAAACATAAATCAGGGTTTTGTTGTAAGCATTAGTCCTCTGCCCTTCATGCTTGAGCTTCACGGAATAAGATTCTAGAGCCAGAGAGAATGACATTTTACTCCATTTTGTTATCTAATCCTGGGAAAGTAGCTCTTTTTCTGTGACCCATTTTAAGTCTTCGAAAAGGAGTATCAACCTGAATTCAAGGGAAGATTTTGTGAGTGAAAGACTCGCCCTAAGTGTTTAAAAGGGTGAATATGGCATTTAAGATTCTTATAATATTCTTGGGTTTCCCTGGTGGTCCAGTGGGTAAGGACACCGCCTTGTAGTGCAAGCGGCGCTGGTTCGATCCCTGGCCTGGGAAGATCCCACGCTCGATCCCTGGTCTGGGAAGATCCCACGTGCCGCGGAGCGGCTGGACAGATGTGTCTAATTACCGAGCCGGAGCTCTGGAGCGCATGCTCCCAGAGCCGTTGCTCTGAGACAACAGAGGCCACCGCGATGGGAGGCCCACACGGGTCAAAAGAACAAAGATGGATGAAAACAGATAAATGAAAAACCAATAGAAGTGGCCCGCTCGCCCCCAACCCGCCCTCCCTAAAAAAAAAAAAAAAAAAAAGATTCTTACAGTATTCTTGAAGCATCCTGAAACTAACTCCACCCATATCCTTCCCCACAGGATAAAGGTCTTCTTATCTTGCTCACCCCTCCCACCCCAGCCACTATCCATCTTGTTAGAGAGGCCTGACCCTCTATAGATTAGATTAATCCCAGAGAACAAAGACCAGGAAAACATGTATGAAAAGTAGGGGGCTTCCAGGTTCGGTTTGCAATTACGGTATATTTACAAGATAAATCAGCTAATACATTTGAAAGTGCTTTGTAACACGTTAACATGGTAATGGAAGGGATTATTGCTCCTCAAAATAATAGGAACTATGGTATATTCATTGCTAAATCTTCAGTGCCCAGCCCAACGTGTGACACATAGGCTTTTTTTTTCTTCTCCCATTCATGGAGGGGTTTTTTAAACCCACCTTTATTCATTAATTGTAAGTAATGCAAATATTTCACAAATATAAACAGACACTTAATGGTGGACATCTAGGCTTTAATTTCTTTTTTTAAAAAAACTATTGTAAACTTTTAGTTGCACAAAGGGAGAAAGAATGGTTCAATGCATCTCCATGTAGCCAGTTTCAATCTGTTATCAATTCATTAGATAGACAATGTTTTTTGAAGAAAGGGGTTGTTTAAATTTCTTAGATTTAGATTTAATTTACCCCATCCTCCTTTTCTTTAGAAGATTATAATCAGTATTAGTAGGAACAATAATATCAGAAAATCATATTTCCTATAGTAGTTCTCATTATGTTAATCACATCTAAGAAAAAAAGGGGTGAAAATCTTAGGGATACTTTTCATTCTGGGTTATTTGATACAAGGATCATAAAATAAACATCTTGATTTTATAAAGAGCAAAACCATGCTATTCATGCTTGTGATTAATAGTTTGTCCAGCTTCAGAGTTTTAAAAATGTTTTGGCATAGGAGGTCACGGAAAACCGTACCAGGGCTGACTTGTAGGGCTATCAGCGCTCTGCTTTGACTGTGATATGGATGGAAAGGGGCCAAAGTCTCCATGTTTCTTCGTGTTTCTATTTTATTTATCTTCGACCCTTGTCCTGTGGGTTCTTTATCCTTAAAGACACAGATAACAGGCCACTGAGTCTAATATGTTTGCTTGAACAGCCTTTCGGCAGTTTTTAACTTAATTTTCCGGTGAGACCAGAAAAAAAGCCCACTGGTGACCTGAATCAAAATGGGCGTCCAAGCTACAAGAGTGTGAGTGTGTGGGTAAGTTACGGCCCTTTGGGGTTTCTATGTTTCAGTATAATGAGGTTTTTTTGTACAGGTATATAGTAGAGAAAGTGCAGTCTTTAGAGTAAAAGAGACGGGTAAAGAAGACCAGTGTTTGAGTTTCCTCTCCATGTTTTTCATATTTCTCCTCTGTAAAATGAGTTGTTTCAAGAACAAAAATTATTTGAAAGCACCTAGTGCAGTGGCTGGCATATAGCCAAGTACACAGTATATAGTGGTTACTCTTATGATCAAAATGAGGAAGTCTTCAGCAGAAAAATAGCCAGTGGAAATAGGTAGTTTACTCAATAAGAAATACAACCGTTGAAATGGATAACCAACAAAATTCTATTGTGTAGCACATGGAACTCTGCTCAGTGTACAGCCTGGATGGGAGGAGGGCTTGGGGGAGAATGGATACATGTATATGTACGGCCAAGCCCCTTCACTGTTCACCTGAAACTATCACAAAATTATTAATTGGCTATACCCTAATATAAAATGTTTTTGGTGTAAAAAAATAAAAATTTAAAAATTTTACAAAATAAATTAAAATAAAAAAGAAATGCAACTGGCCAGGAAGCATATACTCAGCCTTACTTGTACTACTTTTTCTGCTCATCAAATTACTAAAATAAGAATATATATAATATCCATTGTTGGTGAAATTTTAAGCAAATAGGCATTCTTCTTTACTGTTCATAAAGTGTCTTCCAAGTAGTTTTGGTACTATCTATCAAAATTTAAAAGCGTTACTCTTCAACTCAGCAATTTTGTTTCTTGCCATGTGTTAGACACAAATATACACAGAAGGATACAAACATTTATTGCACTGTTGTTTTTAATAGAACTGGAACAGCTTAAATTTACTAATATTGACAGGTTTCTATGAAATATTATATGTAAATATTTATATATGAAAATATAGGGCATTATAGTGTGATTCTATTTATATAGAAGAATAAGTGTATGAGTGTGTGTATTTAATGTATAAAAAGAGGTCTGGGGAGATATACTTTATAAAGTTTACTTTTAGGGAGTGAAGTAAGATTAGGGGACAGAGAGAAAATTTTACTTTTTATTCTTCTAAATATTTTAAAATTTCCCAATAACTATACATTATTTTTTTTATTTGAAAAACAAAACAAAACAAAACAAAAAAACAACTTTAAAAACAGGCAGTGGTGTGAATTAGACCATCCCTCAGCCCCATGGTGAGTACTTACTTAGATCCAGCTTTAGAGTTGTGTAGAGCCAAGCACTTCTTGGATCTGGAAGTGTGAGCAGAACTTGTATTTGAGACAAAACTTCCATTTTATGGTTTGGGGTTTGGATTGTTGGACCACTGAACCCAAGTGTCCCCTTCTGAAGACAGTAGGACTGCATGGGAGTGAGGAGACATGGAATCTTCTGTCCTCCTCAAGATGCTCTGTCAAAAAAAGAGTTAGTCGTCTATATGTTTTCTTTGGAAAAATGTCTGTTTAGCTCTTTTCCTCACTTTTTGATTGGGTTGTTTGTTTTTCTTTCTTTTTTTTTTTTAATTTTTGGCCAGCCCAATGCTTTGGATTTTTTTTAATTTTATTTATTTATTTATTTTTGGCTATTCTGGATTTTCACTGCTGCTGCAGACTCTTCTCTAGTTGCAGGGAGTCGGGGCTACTCTCTAGTTGAGGTGAGCAGGCTTCTTGTTGCAGTGACTTCTCTTGTTCTGGACCTTGGACTCTAGGGCACACAGGCTTCAATAGTTGCGGCCCATGGGCTCAATAGTTGTGGTTCCTAGTCTCTAGAGCACAGACTCAATAGTTGTGGTTCACAGGCTTAGTTGCTCCGCAGCATGATCCCTTCCCAGATCAGGGATCGAACCTGTGTCTGTTGCATTGGCAGGCAAACTCTTCACCACTGAGCTACCAGGGAAGTCCCAACTGGGTTGTTTGTTTTTCTGGTATTGATTTGTATGAGCTCTTTGTATATTGTGGAAATCAATCCTTTGTCAATGGTTTCACTTGCTGTTATTTTGTCCCATTCTGAGGGTTGTCTTTTCCCCTTGTCTATAGTTTCATTTGCTGTGCAAAAGCTTTTTGGTTTTTTAACACCAAAAACATTTTTATTGGGGTATAGTCAATTAACAATTTTGTGATAGTTTCAGGTGAACAGTGAAGGGGCTTGGCCATACATATACAAGTATCCATTCTCCCCCAAGCCTTCCTTCCATCCAGGCTGGTACATAACATTAAGCAGAGTTCCATGTAAAAGCTCTTAAGTTTAATTAGGTCCCACTTGTTTATTTTTGTTTTTATTTCCATTACTATAGGAAGCGGGTCATAGAAGATCTAGCTTTGATTTGTGTTATGAAGTGTTCTGCCTATGTTTTACTCTAAGAGTTTTTTAATTTCTGATTTTACATTTAGGTCTTTAATCCATTTTGAGTTTATCTTTGTGTATGGTGTTAGGAAGTGTTCTAATTTCATTCTTTTACATGTAGTTATCCAGTTTTCCCAGTAACACTTATTAAAGAGGTTATCTTTGCCCCATTGTATATTCTTGCCTCCTTTGTCAAAAATAAGGTATCCATAGGTGAGTGGGTTTATCTCTGGGATCTCTATCTTGTTCCATTGGTCTATATTTCTGTTCTTATGCCAGTATCATACTGTTTTGCTGACTGTAGCTTTGTAGTATAGTCTTAAGTCAGTAAAGTTGATTCCTCTAGCTCCATTCTTCTTTTTCAAGATTGCTTTGGCTATTTTGGGCCTTTTGTGTTTCGATGTGAATTGTTTTTTGTTATAGTTATGTGAAAAATGCCATTGGTAATTGATACGGATCACATTGCAGCTGTAGATCACATTTGACTCATTAGGGAAATGCAAATCAAAACTACAATGAGGGTTTCCTTGGTTGTCCAGTGGGTAAAGAGTCCACCTTTCCATGCAGGGGGCACCGGTTCAATCCCTGGCCTGGGAGGATCCCATGTGCATGGAGCAGCTGGGCCAGTGTGTCCAATTATGAGACAGCACTTTGGAGCACATGTACCCAGAGGCACTGCTTTGCAATGAGAGAGGCCACTGCGAGGGGAGGCACACACAGGCCAAAGAATAAAAATGGATGAAAATAAATAAAACAACAACAACAACAACAAAAAAAACTACAATGAGATATCACCTCATACCAGTCAGAATGGATATCATCAAAAAGTCTATAAATAATAAATGCTGGAGAGGGTATGTAAAAAAGGGAACCCCCTTGCATTGTTGGTAGGAATATAAATTTATACAGACACTATGGAAGACAGTATGGAAATTCCTTAAAAAACTAGGAACAAAGCCACCATATGACCCAGTAATCCTACTACTAGGCATATATCCTGAGGAAACCAAAATTGAAAAAGACACATGTACCCCAATGTTCACTGCAGCAGTATTTACAATAGCTAGAACATGGAAGCAGCCTAGATGTCCATCGATAGATGAATGGATAAAGAGGCTGTGGTACATATACAGAATGGAATATTACTCACCTAAAAAGGAATGCATTTGAGTCAGTTCTAATGAGGTGGATGAACTTAAAGCCTATTATACAGAGTGAAGTAAGTCAGAAGAGAAAGATAAATATCATATACTAACACATATATAGGAAGTCATTTTACTGTTTGCCAGTTTTCCCAGTAACACTTATTAAAGAGGTTATCTTTGCCCCATTGTATATTCTTGCCTCCTTTGTCAAAAATAAGGTATCCATAGGTGAGTGGGTTTATCTCTGGGATCTCTATCTTGTTCCATTGGTCTATATTTCTGTTCTTATGCCAGTATCATACTGTTTTGCTGACTGTAGCTTTGTAGTATAGTCTTAAGTCAGTAAAGTTGATTCCTCTAGCTCCATTCTTCTTTTTCAAGATTGCTTTGGCTATTTTGGGCCTTTTGTGTTTCGATGTGAATTGTTTTTTGTTATAGTTATGTGAAAAATGCCATTGGTAATTGATACGGATCACATTGCAGCTGTAGATCACATTTGACTCATTAGGGAAATGCAAATCAAAACTACAATGAGGGTTTCCTTGGTTGTCCAGTGGGTAAAGAGTCCACCTTTCCATGCAGGGGGCACCGGTTCAATCCCTGGCCTGGGAGGATCCCATGTGCATGGAGCAGCTGGGCCAGTGTGTCCAATTATGAGACAGCACTTTGGAGCACATGTACCCAGAGGCACTGCTTTGCAATGAGAGAGGCCACTGCGAGGGGAGGCACACACAGGCCAAAGAATAAAAATGGATGAAAATAAATAAAACAACAACAACAACAACAAAAAAAACTACAATGAGATATCACCTCATACCAGTCAGAATGGATATCATCAAAAAGTCTATAAATAATAAATGCTGGAGAGGGTATGTAAAAAAGGGAACCCCCTTGCATTGTTGGTAGGAATATAAATTTATACAGACACTATGGAAGACAGTATGGAAATTCCTTAAAAAACTAGGAACAAAGCCACCATATGACCCAGTAATCCTACTACTAGGCATATATCCTGAGGAAACCAAAATTGAAAAAGACACATGTACCCCAATGTTCACTGCAGCAGTATTTACAATAGCTAGAACATGGAAGCAGCCTAGATGTCCATCGATAGATGAATGGATAAAGAGGCTGTGGTACATATACAGAATGGAATATTACTCACCTATAAAAAGGAATGCAATTGAGTCAGTTCTAATGAGGTGGATGAACTTAAAGCCTATTATACAGAGTGAAGTAAGTCAGAAGAGAAAGATAAATATCATATACTAACACATATATATGAAATCTAGAAAGAAGGCACTGATGGATTTATTTGCAGGGCAGAAATGGAGAAACAAACACAAGAGAAACAAACTCTTAGGGGAAAACATAGGCATAACACTCTATGAAATAAATCAAAGGAAGATCTTCTATGACCTGCCTCCTAGAGAAATGGAAATAAAAACAAAAATAAACAAGTGGGAGCTTCCCTGGTGGTCCAGTAGATAAAGACACTGCCTTGCAGTGCAAGGGGTGCTGGTTCGATCCCTGGTCTGGGAAGATCCCACGTGCCGCGGAGCGGTTGGACCGATGTGTTCAACTACTGAGCTGGAGCTCTGGAGCGTATGCGCTCAGAGCTGATGCTTTGCAACAAGAGAGGCCACTGCAATGGGAGGCCTACATAGGCCAAAGAATTAAGACAGATGAAAATAAATAAATAAAGGACGAATAAAAGAGGCCAAAATTAAAAAAAAAAAAAAATCCTCCAAGCTAGGCTTCAACAATACATGAACAGTACATCAAGTTCTGGAGAACTTCCAGACATACAAGCTGGATTTAGAACAGGCAGAGGAGCCAGAGATCAAATTACCAACATCTGTTGGATCACAGAAAGAGCAAGGGAATTCCAGAAAAACATCGACTTCTGCTTCATTGACTACATTAAACCTCTGTGTGGATAACAGCAAACTGTGGAAACATGGAAATTTATATTACTGTATGTAAAATAGATAGCCAATGGGAATTGCTGTAGGACTCAGGGAGCTCCAACAGGGGTTCCGTAACAACCTAGAGGGGTGGGATCAGGAGGGAGATGGGAGGGAGGTTCAAGAGGGAGGGAACATATGTATACTAGGACTGATTCATGACCCAGTAATCCTACTACTAGGCATATATCCTGAGGAAACCAAAATTGAAAAAGACACATGTACCCCAATGTTCACTGCAGCAGTATTTACAATAGCTAGAACATGGAAGCAGCCTAGATGTCCATCGATAGATGAATGGATAAAGAGGCTGTGGTACATATACAGAATGGAATATTACTCACCTATAAAAAGGAATGCAATTGAGTCAGTTCTAATGAGGTGGATGAACTTAAAGCCTATTATACAGAGTGAAGTCAGTCAGAAAGAGAAAGATAAATATCATATACTAACACATATATATGAAATCTAGAAAGAAGGCACTGATGGATTTATTTGCAGGGCAGAAATGGAGAAACAAACACAAGAGAAACAAACTCTTAGGGGAAAACATAGGCATAACACTCTATGAAATAAATCAAAGGAAGATCTTCTATGACCTGCCTCCTAGAGAAATGGAAATAAAAACAAAAATAAACAAGTGGGAGCTTCCCTGGTGGTCCAGTAGATAAAGACACTGCCTTGCAGTGCAAGGGGTGCTGGTTCGATCCCTGGTCTGGGAAGATCCCACGTGCCGCGGAGCGGTTGGACCGATGTGTTCAACTACTGAGCTGGAGCTCTGGAGCGTATGCGCTCAGAGCTGATGCTTTGCAACAAGAGAGGCCACTGCAATGGGAGGCCTACATAGGCCAAAGAATTAAGACAGATGAAAATAAATAAATAAAGGACGAATAAAAGAGGCCAAAATTAAAAAAAAAAAAAAATCCTCCAAGCTAGGCTTCAACAATACATGAACAGTACATCAAGTTCTGGAGAACTTCCAGACATACAAGCTGGATTTAGAACAGGCAGAGGAGCCAGAGATCAAATTACCAACATCTGTTGGATCACAGAAAGAGCAAGGGAATTCCAGAAAAACATCGACTTCTGCTTCATTGACTACATTAAACCTCTGTGTGGATAACAGCAAACTGTGGAAACATGGAAATTTATATTACTGTATGTAAAATAGATAGCCAATGGGAATTGCTGTAGGACTCAGGGAGCTCCAACAGGGGTTCCGTAACAACCTAGAGGGGTGGGATCAGGAGGGAGATGGGAGGGAGGTTCAAGAGGGAGGGAACATATGTATACTAGGACTGATTCATGTTGATATTTGGCAGAAAACAACAAAATTATGTAAAGCAATTATCCTTCAATTTAAAAATGAATAAATTTTAAAAATGGAAAGAAAGAAACAAAGAAAGGTCTTGGGCTTCTATGGAAGAACGGTGGTAGCACCTCAGAGCCCAAGACTCCTGGGCTGGCACAGAACCTTCCAAGCTCATCTGTCCCTCTGCTTCCTCACAGTTCAGCATGTCAGAGTTTATCAGACAGGCCAGATCCCTAATGATGAAGTTTCTCTTCAGATGATAGGGAGCTTTCTTGGATTACTGGAGCCCACCAATTTCACTGTGGTTGCAGATTTAGTTCCTACCACTGTGTACAATGGCCTTCCCTTGTGACTCAGATGGTAAAGAATCTTCCTGCAATGCGGGAGATCCAGGTTTGATCTCTGGGTTGGGAAGGTCCCTGGAGAAGGGCATGGCTACCCACTCTCATATTCTTGCCTGGAGAATTCCAGGGACAGGGGAGCCTGGCAGGCTGCAGTCCATGGGATCACAAAGAGTTGGACACATCTGAGCAACTAACAGTTTCATTTTCACTGTGTACAATACCTGAGTGAGAAAACAGATAAAACATCTTATTTATAGGAAGGATAAGAGGGGTTTCCCTGGTGGCTAGTGGTAAAGAATCCACCTGACAATGCAGGAGACATGGGTTAGATCCATGATCTGGGAAGATCCCACATGGAGCAACTAAGCCCATGCACCACAACTATTGAGCCTGTGCTCTACAGCCCGGGAACCACAAACTACTGAGCCCATGTGTTGCAACTACTGAAGCCCAAAAGTCCTAGAGTCCTTGCTCTTCAATGAGAGAAGCTACCACAATGAGAAGCCAGTGCCCTACAACTAGAGAGTAGCCCCTGTTTTCTGTAGCTGGAGAAAGCTTGTGCACAGCAATGAAGACTCAGTGCAGCCAAAAATAAATAAAATAAACTATTTTTTTAAAAAGGAACTTGCTTTGTATTATACAAAAATGAATTTAAAATAAAATAAAATAGGGATAGTAGCTGAAAGGAAAGGGAATCCTGTTTCCCTGCTCATCAGTAACTTGTCCCAACTCTGAAAAGAGGTACTTAAGGTTAAGAAAAGCGTCACTCTAACATCCTCCAGAAGTGCTTGATTTCAAATTTTACACAGAGGAGTAATGGCAGTGAAAGACTGTCAAAGATTTACTGTACATTTCATTACATGGCTAAATATTTTAATAATTGTGAACAACATTTATATAAAAGAGAGTGTGTTATATAATAAATGTGTGGTTTATAAATATACAAGCTATTTAAAGAGTAATTATGAAAAAACAAACCACATGTACCCTTCATTGAAGCTGCAGCTCCAATACTTTGGCCACCTGATGCAAAGAGCCAACTCATTGGGACAGACCCTGATGATGGGAAAGACTGAGGGCAGGAGGAGAAGGAGGCTACAGAGGATGAGATGGTTGGATGGCATCACTGACTCAATGGATGTGAGTTTGAATAAACTCTGGGAGATAGTGAAGAACAGGAAAGCCTGGCGTGTTGCAGTTCATGGGGTTGCAAAGAATTGGACACGACTTAGCAACTGAACAACAACCCTTCACCCAGGTTGAGAAGTAGATTATAAAGGTTTGAAATGTCTTGGTGGGGCTGCCAGCACTGTTGAGCACTGTTCAGAGGTCATTGCTAAGGTGGGGTAGATGTCCCCCAGAGGCTGAGGACTTTCCCTTGGGTACAAAGGCTCTGCTGCTGTTGGGCTGTGGACCCACAGAGGCTGATCCTTTTTATCATCCCCCAAGAGACCACTTCGAGGCTTCTGCAGCCCTGTTCCTGGAGGGTGAGGGTGTTCCACCTGTGCGCTCCATATCCTCTACTAGAAAGAACAGTTATACTGAATTTTGGAGTAACTGTTCTGTTGTTTTTCTTTAGCATTTTACCTGAGGTGTATGCATCCCTAAGTCATCTACTTCTCTTCCTTTTCCCCTAAAAATGCCATTTGACCCTGTGTTCATTTTTCAGTATTGCATTAACATATTGCTACAAACTTAGTAGTTTAAAACAACACAATTCACACCAGATTTGCTGATGGTCCAGCGATTAAGACTCCCTGCTCTCAATGCAGGAGGCATGGGTTTGATTCCCAGTCTGGGGACCAGGATCCTGCATGCCGCCCTGCATGGTGAAAATTAAAAAAACAAGAAAAACAGTCACTCTAACATCCTCCAGAAGTGCTTGATTTCAAATTTTACACAGAGGAGTAATGGCAGTGAAAGACTGTCAAAGATTTACTGTACATTTCATTACATGGCTAAATATTTTAATAATTGTGAACAACATTTATATAAAAGAGAGTGTGTTATATAATAAATGTGTGGTTTATAAATATACAAGCTATTTAAAGAGTAATTATGAAAAAACAAACCACATGTACCCTTCATTGAAGCTGCAGCTCCAATACTTTGGCCACCTGATGCAAAGAGCCAACTCATTGGGACAGACCCTGATGATGGGAAAGACTGAGGGCAGGAGGAGAAGGAGGCTACAGAGGATGAGATGGTTGGATGGCATCACTGACTCAATGGATGTGAGTTTGAATAAACTCTGGGAGATAGTGAAGAACAGGAAAGCCTGGCGTGTTGCAGTTCATGGGGTTGCAAAGAATTGGACACGACTTAGCAACTGAACAACAACCCTTCACCCAGGTTGAGAAGTAGATTATAAAGGTTTGAAATGTCTTGGTGGGGCTGCCAGCACTGTTGAGCACTGTTCAGAGGTCATTGCTAAGGTGGGGTAGATGTCCCCCAGAGGCTGAGGACTTTCCCTTGGGTACAAAGGCTCTGCTGCTGTTGGGCTGTGGACCCACAGAGGCTGATCCTTTTTATCATCCCCCAAGAGACCACTTCGAGGCTTCTGCAGCCCTGTTCCTGGAGGGTGAGGGTGTTCCACCTGTGCGCTCCATATCCTCTACTAGAAAGAACAGTTATACTGAATTTTGGAGTAACTGTTCTGTTGTTTTTCTTTAGCATTTTACCTGAGGTGTATGCATCCCTAAGTCATCTACTTCTCTTCCTTTTCCCCTAAAAATGCCATTTGACCCTGTGTTCATTTTTCAGTATTGCATTAACATATTGCTACAAACTTAGTAGTTTAAAACAACACAATTCACACCAGATTTGCTGATGGTCCAGCGATTAAGACTCCCTGCTCTCAATGCAGGAGGCATGGGTTTGATTCCCAGTCTGGGGACCAGGATCCTGCATGCCGCCCTGCATGGTGAAAATTAAAAAAACAAGAAAAACAATTTATATGTGGACGCAGGGTATGTCTCTGTACTTTCCACTCAATATTTTTTTTTCCACATTTTTCAAAAAGAATTTATTAAGAAACAGAAAAAAAAAGATATAAAGTACACAATCAAAGGAATGAAAGAGATTACAATATAGATTCTTCAGGCCGGTGGCAACTAAGAAATACTCGCTGGGCTGACACCAAAGGTATAGAGGCCCAAATTCCATTTTCAATCCCATTTCTCTTGACTGCTAACCCAGCCACTTCAAACTTCCTCTGAAGAGGAGTCAGATGGCCTTCCAAAACCTCCCTAAACTACTTCCTAACTGCTTTTACATACAGCCCTTCTCTGCTTGGTCCCAGATTCCTCACTTAGGCTTCAAGTGAGGTTAGCCAGATCCTATTGAGCCTTCTCTACTCCTACAATCACTGTGGTCCCTAAATCTATTTTTTTTTCCCATCCAGATTCATTTAATTAAACTACATCCACGAACTAGTTGGATTAACTGGTCCTGCTGCCTTTGTTCAAGTTACCTATTTTCCTAAGCCTCCATCTGAAGTTGATCTTTCTCCTGTTGGGAATGACTTCTTGAGCAGTCTCTCTGGCAGCTCCCTGCCCAAGTTAGTCCAAGGTTACTTCCTACCCCAAAGAGAACTCTGCACTCTTGTCTAACCTCCCACTTAACTTCCAGGTGACTCTAGTTCTCAGCTAACCTGCCTGGATGGTTGGTGGTTTAGTTTCAAAGTCATGCGCAACTCTTGCAGCCCCATGGACTATAGCCCGCCAGGCTCCTCTGTCCATGGGATTTCATTTCCCAGGCAAGAAATACTGGAGCGGGTTGCCATTTCCTTCTCCCTTCCACTCAATTTTGCTGTGAACCTAAATCTACTCTCAAGTTCCATGGCATGCTGAACTTCCCCAACTGGGGATCAATCTGTGCCCTCTGCAGTGGAAGTGTGCAGTCTCACCCACTGGACTTCCAGAAGAGTCTTACAGTATATGTATTTTTTATATATATAATTATTTTTTATTTTACTTTTACAGAGTTTTGTTGTTTACAGTGATACATGAATCCAAATCAGTCACAGTATATGTATTTTTTAAAAAACAATAACTAGTAGCATAAAGGGAGCTGGGAATTCTCTGTTCAGTCTTTGCAGCTTTTTGTGTAAATCTAAAATTATTCCAAAATTAAAAGTTTTCTTGTAAAAATAAAAAGTTTTCTTGTAAAAACAAAAATAACCAATCACTATATTGGCAGATGGATGCTTTGCCACTAGGCCACCTGTAAAGTCTGCAACCACTATCTTAATTTTCTGTGGTTCATGAGTGTAACTTGGGTCATGGTGGCTAAAATCATGACTCTAGTGGAAAACCTAGGGGCCTCTAGAGAAGAGTTAGTTAGATTTCCTTGGTGGCTCACTGGTAAAGAATCTACCTGCCAAGCAAGGAGATGTGGGCTCAACCCCTGAAGACCCCCTGGAGGAGGGCATGGCACCCCATTCCAGTATTCTTGTCTGGGAAATCCCATGGACAGAGGAGCCTAGTGGACTACAGTTCATGGGGTTGCAAAAGAGTTGGACATGACTGAGTGACTAAACAGCAGAGGCAGCAGAGAAGAGTTATTTTGCTTGCTTTTGTTAGCTTCTAGAAGTTACTCATATTCCTTCGAGGTCCCCTTCCCTTCTCAAAGCCTGAAATGGTGGGTTGAGTCAGTCCCACATGTAATCACTCCAGCCTCTCTCTTATGCCTTCCTCTTCCATTTTTTTAAAAAAAGATTTATTTATTTATTTATTTTTGGCTGAGGTTGGGTTGGGGAGGGAGGGGAGCAGGCGGGCCACTTCTATTGGTCTTTCATTTCTCTATTTTTATCCGTCTTTGTTCTTTGGCCCATGTGGGCCTCCCATTGCGGTGGCGTCTGTTGTTGCAGAGCGCTGGCTCTGGGCACATGTGCTCCAGAGCTCCAGCTCGGTAATTGGACACATCGGTCCAGCTGCTCCGTGGCACGTGGGATCTTCCCAGGCCAGGGATCGAACCAGCGCCCCTTGCACTGCAAGGCGGTGTCCTTACCCACTGGGCCACCAGGGGAAGCCCCTCTTCCATTTTTTTTTTAAAATTTTTTTCCTTTTTTTTTGCCTCTAAATCGTAATTGATTTTCATCCATCTTTATTCTTTGGCCTCTGTGGGCCTCCCATCGCAGTGGCCTCTCTCACTGCAGAGCACTAGCTCTGGGCGCTTGCACTCCAGAGTGCTGGCTCGTAATTGGACATGCTGGCCCAGCCACTCCACAGCACATGCGATCTTCCTGGGCCAGGGATTGAACCAGTGCCCCTTGCACTGCAAAGTGGACTCTATCCACTGGACCACCAGGGGAGCCCCCTCCTCTTCCATTAAAAATTTTTTTTCTTAAAATTTTTTTATAACACCAAAAGAAGTGTTATAGTGATAGTTTACGGTGAACAGTGAAGGGACTCAGCCATACATATACATGTATCCATTCTCCCCCAAGCCCCCTCCCATCTCTTCCATTTAAATGTAAAGACCCAGATAATCCAGGATATGAGTGTAAGCAAACTCTGGGAGATGGCGAAGGACAGAGAAGCCTAGTGAGCTGCAGTCCACGGGGTCGCAAAGAGTCAGACATGGTTGAGTGACTGAACTGGACTGAATCCAGGATAATCTCCACATTTCTGAGTCAGTTGGTTAGCAACTTTTATTCTCCTTTGCCATGTAACCTAACATAGCACAGGTTCCAGGGAGTAGAGTGTGAATATCTTTGAGATATTGTTATTCTGCCTCCTACAACAATCTTTGTGTACTTCTTTGTTACGTGCTTGTTCTGCCCACCATCTAAAAGACTGTTACTCTTTTGTTTCTTTTTTTACAAATAGTTTATTCCATATTTGTCTGAGTTGTTTTCTGAACAAGTGCAAAGAATAAATACTCTTATTTTGATATAGTGACAGTGTTTGAATACAAAGTGACATTAAATGTACTCTTTGGATGTTAAACTCTGGGCATTTATCAATACCTTCAAGTTTGAACTTGAAGAAGTCAAACACTACCAGTTAAGTACTGTGTTGTTTTCAACTTTATAAATTGCAAAAAGAACACATGTAAAAAAAAAAAAAAAGGCAGAATTCATGAATGTACAGTGTGAAAAGTATTCTAAAGCAAACCTCTGTGTGGCTAGCACCCAATTCAAGAAATAGGACATAGACAGCACCCCTTCCCCAAAGTCCCTCTTGTGGTTCTTGTTTATCACTTACCATCTCCTCTCCTCTTAGAGATAAACCACTACCACTTTTATGGTAGTAAGTTGCTTGCCTTTCCTTTGTAGTTTTACCACCAAAGTATGTACCTCCAAACAATATACAGCAGTTGAGTTTTGTCTCATTTTAAACTATATAAAAGAGTCATACAGTATTTTCTTTTGTATTTTACTTACCTTGTATATTATAAAATTCAACCATGTTGTTATCTGTAGGTTTAAGTCTAATTCATTCATTTTTCATTGCTGTATGTATTTCATTGCATGGTCCATTCTTCTGTGGCTGGTATCTTGTGCTGTTTCCATTTGGGGGCTATCACAATCACTGTGGCTGTGAACATTTTTGTATGTATATTCTGGTACCTATGTGCACATGGTTATCCAGGGTATTCACTCAGGAGTACAAATGCTGAGTCAGAGTTTTCATCTTCACTTTTAGTGGATAATGCTAAATAGTCTTCCTGCTATCACTGAATGACAGATTCTACTGCTCCACACCCTTGCCAACACTTGGTATTATCAGACTTAGTAATTTCAGCCATTTTAATGGGTGTATTGCTGTGCATATGTAGTTGTATTTCATTTCAGTTTGCTTTCCCCAGGTTACTAATATAGTTAAATATTATTCACATGTTTATTGACTATTTGGATTTCCTCATATGTGCAGGACCTATTAAAAAGGTCTCTTTTGATATAATTTTATATTGGATTATCTGTATTTAAAATTTTTAATTTGATTTCTAGGAGTTCTTTATATAACATGGGTAATACTACTTTTTGGGTTGAATGCTTTGTAATTAATGTTTCCAGTTCTTTGGCCTATGTTTTCACTCTTTTTATGGGGTCAAATATAATGTAGTTGAATTTATTACTTCTTTCTCTATGGTGAGAGAATTTATGTTTTAAGAATCATGAAGACATTCTCCTATAATTATCTTTCTTTTTATGAAAAAAAAAAAGGCAGAATTCATGAATGTACAGTGTGAAAAGTATTCTAAAGCAAACCTCTGTGTGGCTAGCACCCAATTCAAGAAATAGGACATAGACAGCACCCCTTCCCCAAAGTCCCTCTTGTGGTTCTTGTTTATCACTTACCATCTCCTCTCCTCTTAGAGATAAACCACTACCACTTTTATGGTAGTAAGTTGCTTGCCTTTCCTTTGTAGTTTTACCACCAAAGTATGTACCTCCAAACAATATACAGCAGTTGAGTTTTGTCTCATTTTAAACTATATAAAAGAGTCATACAGTATTTTCTTTTGTATTTTACTTACCTTGTATATTATAAAATTCAACCATGTTGTTATCTGTAGGTTTAAGTCTAATTCATTCATTTTTCATTGCTGTATGTATTTCATTGCATGGTCCATTCTTCTGTGGCTGGTATCTTGTGCTGTTTCCATTTGGGGGCTATCACAATCACTGTGGCTGTGAACATTTTTGTATGTATATTCTGGTACCTATGTGCACATGGTTATCCAGGGTATTCACTCAGGAGTACAAATGCTGAGTCAGAGTTTTCATCTTCACTTTTAGTGGATAATGCTAAATAGTCTTCCTGCTATCACTGAATGACAGATTCTACTGCTCCACACCCTTGCCAACACTTGGTATTATCAGACTTAGTAATTTCAGCCATTTTAATGGGTGTATTGCTGTGCATATGTAGTTGTATTTCATTTCAGTTTGCTTTCCCCAGGTTACTAATATAGTTAAATATTATTCACATGTTTATTGACTATTTGGATTTCCTCATATGTGCAGGACCTATTAAAAAGGTCTCTTTTGATATAATTTTATATTGGATTATCTGTATTTAAAATTTTTAATTTGATTTCTAGGAGTTCTTTATATAACATGGGTAATACTACTTTTTGGGTTGAATGCTTTGTAATTAATGTTTCCAGTTCTTTGGCCTATGTTTTCACTCTTTTTATGGGGTCAAATATAATGTAGTTGAATTTATTACTTCTTTCTCTATGGTGAGAGAATTTATGTTTTAAGAATCATGAAGACATTCTCCTATAATTATCTTTCTTGAAAATTGTTTTAAAATATTTTTATTGTGAAATATTCATATAGAAAAATGCCCCAAAGATACACACAGCTTAATAATAATTTATTACAAACACCCACATAACTACCACTAAAATCAAGAAATAGAACACTGTTTATAACCCAGACAACTCCTTATTGCTCCTCCCTTCCAAAAGAACCATTATCATGACTTTTATATTAAACACTTTTTGGAATTTTTTTGGGGGGCTGGTAACTGTGCTGGGTCTTCGGCCTTGTATGTGGGCTTTCTCTAGTTGTGGTGAGCATGGCTACTCTCTAGTTGCAGTGCTCAGGCTTTTCATTGTGGTGGCTTCTCTTGCTGAGGAGCCTGGGCTCTAGGGTGCTCAGACTTCAGTATTTGTGGCCCACAGGCTGAGTAGTTATGTCCCATGGAAGGCTTAGTTGCCCTGGGGCATGTGGAATCTTCCTGGACAAGGGACTGAACCCATGACCCCTTACACTGGCAGGTAGATTCTTAACCAGTGGGCCACCAGGGAAGTCTTGGCCTTTTTCTTAACAACAACAACAAAAGTTTTTCCACTTCAATATATATTCCTAAACATGATGTTTTAGTTTTTTTCTTTCTGGAAAAAGTTATATCTAGTTTTAATTTTAAAAAATATAGGGAGCTAATTTTCATTTGAAAATTTTTTCATGTATAAAGTACATATAGAAAAGCATAAAAATCATAAGACAGCTGAATAAACTGTCTCTAAGTGAATATACTCATATAACCTCCTAAATTAAGACAGAATATTCCATTATGACTCCTCTTCCAATCATTGATTCTTTCCTTCCCCCAGAAGTTTCCCTTCTTAAACACAATCCTAAATTCTAAAACTATAGTTTCCCCTGCTTTTGGAATTTATTTAAATGAAATCATACACTATATGCTTGTGTCTGTTTTTTTTCATTTATCTTTGTGGAGATCGTCATGCTGTTGCTGTAGCCGTGGTTTGTTCATTTTCATTGTTGTGTAGTATTATATGGAATAAATATACCAGAACCTGAAATACACCAGAACCTGTCATTCATTATTTTATCGCTGACAGCTACTTGAGTTTTCATTTTTCTGCCATTATAAATATGCATATATGCACATTTTTGTAAGTTAGGGCTTCCCCAGTGCTTAGCGGTAAAGAATCTGCCTACAGTGCAGGAGTCTCAAGAGATGGGGGTTCAGTCCCTCGGTCCAGAAGATCCCCTGGAGGAGGACATGGCAACCCACTCCAGGATTCTTTTTTTTGTGAGGGGGCCGGTTGGGGAGGGCCGCTTCTATTGGTCTTTCATCTATCTATTTTCATCCATCTTTGTTCTTTGGCCCGTGTGGGCCTCCCATCGCAGTGGCCTCTGTTGTCGCAGAGCACCGGCTCTGGGCGCATGCGCTCCAGAGCTCCGGATTGGTAATTGGACACATTGGTCCAGCCGCTCCGCGGCACGGTGGGATCTTCCCAGGCCAGGGATGGAACCCGCGTCCCTTACCCACTGGACCACCACGGAAGCCCTCCTCATTATCTTTAATTCCTCTAATTCCTTTAAAACTATTAAACATTTTAAATGAAAAGCTGTATCTCTACTCTTAACACTTTTAACACTAAATGTGTGGGGTTTCCACACAAAACAATTCTCTAGCTCTCTACAGACATCAACTGGGTGTTCTATTACCTCTGTCTGGAGTTAACACAGACTCCAGAGGTTCAAGGCTTAGTCCCATAAGACTTCTCCTCTTCCTTCAGATCCCAGTCACAAGCAGTGGGTCCTCAAGTTACCCACACTTTATCTGAAATAGGTACAAATCATGACCCTTTTCTCAAGTTTACTAATTTCCTATAATGACTCACATAACCCAGGGAAACACTTTATTTTCTATTGCTGGTTTATTATAAAGGATATTTTAAAGGATGCAAATGAACAGCTAAATGAGGTACATAAGATGAGATCTAGAAGAGTCCTGAACTTAAAGAGATGTTGTCCTTGGGAAGTTTGGGGTATACCACTGTCTCACCTCATTAATGCATTCACCAACCCAGAAGTTCATCAAGTCTTGTAGTTCAAGAGTTTTTATAGGGCTTAATGTCCAGCTCCCTTGCCTTCACAGAAGGTCAGGTGTAATACTGAATGTTCCAACCCTCTAATCATTTGGTCTTTATAACCTGAGGCTATAGGGGCCCTTCCATAAGTCACCTAATTAAACTCAGGGATAAACTTAGGGATGGTGGAAAAGGACTTGTTATGAATATCATGGAAACTTCCCTGGTGGTTTATATATGGATGCCTGCAATGCAGAAGACCTGGGTTCCAGCCCTGGGTTGGCAAGAGGGGAATGGCTACCCATTCCAGTATTCTTACCTGGAGAATTCCATGGACAGAGGAGCCTGTTATGAATAACATAATATACATATCTAACCCCTACCACTTAGGAAATTATAAGAATTTTAGAAGCTCTGTGCCAGAAATGTGAATAAAGACCAAGTACATATTCCTTATTATGTCACCATATCACAAATATACTTTCTTTATATATCATATTTGATAATTAGAATAATTGCAGTCATTGTAGGTATTATTCTGAAGTTGATTATTTCCTTGTGTTTTCAATGATATTTTATTTTATTTTATTTTTTTAAAACTTTTATTTATTTATTTTTGGCTGTGCTGGGTCTTTGTTGATGTGTGGGTTTAGCTGCTCTGCGGTATGTGGGATCTTCCCAGATCCGGGCTCGAACCTGTGTCTCTTGCATTGGGAGACGGGTTCTTATCCACTGAGCCACAAGGGAAGCCCTCAATGATATTTTAATATGAGGTCATATTCCTATAAGAACCTTACCTGTAGGATTTTTAGAGATTTATTTTTGATTATACAAGGTGCCTGGGGCACTAAAATGATCACCTTTATGGTTTTCAGTTCAAGGTTTTCTGAGTCACACAGGTCGTTTGAAATTCTCACCCCCAACAATATGCTTGCATACTCGTTTAGGAATTCTCAGAGGAGAGTTGCTGGCTTTCTTTTTTTTTGAGAGTTGTTTTCTTTTTTTCTATTTCATCCACAGTTTAAGTGGAGACAGTCAGGTACCCTTACCCTTTCCCTCTTTAGGTCAAGTTTTTTCCCCTTAATCTCCCCTTGAGGATGTAGTTCTTCAGTTTTAGGGAGGTGTTAGTTTAGGGGAAGTTGCCAGTGTGATGTACGGGCAAGATGACAGGTGCCTGGAGAATAGGGATATCTTACTCAGTCTATATGAGGTCACAGAGGTTTCCTAAGTAAAGAGACACTTAAACTGAACTCAGGCTTATTAAACATAAATGGGAGTCTGCCATGCAATGGGCATCACTGCACAGTGTTTACGACAAGGCAAGAATCATGTTCAATGCATGTATTGCTGTTTCCAGCACTTAGCACAGTACTTGGTACATACTCAATGAATGTATCTAAGCATATCAATGAGGAAGAAGTATCCAAGTATTACAAATGGAGGGATACAACACATATAAAGCAAATGAGAAGAAACAACAAAACTTTATTAAAAATAATGAATTTTGGTTAAGTCACGGGCCATTCCCTTTTTTAATTCGTGTATTTACATTAGTTGTTTTGGTAAGACACATTTAGGAGACAGACAGTGCCACACTCTAATAGGGATAATAAGACACAAGCACAATAATGATGACACTTCTCTCCTGTGTACACAGTTTAGTTTCTCTCTCATTAGGAATGGCTAAAATAAGGGTATAAGGCTTCATGCTTCAGAGCGTCTCTGCTGATGAGCATGGGGATTAGGAAAACACTAAATGCTTCCGCAACTCATTATACCCTTGTCTTTAATGGAAAAGAGCAGACAGGTGTAAATGTTTGGCAAAAATGTGGTTGTAGTTTGATAGCATTTTGCAAATATTTGGGCTGTCAGTTTGCCTCAGAAGGTGTGGCCCTCATGAGTTTGAGGAGCCCGAGTGGTCAGATGGTATGAAGGCTCAAAAGCTTAAGATCTCTAAGGAAGGGGTAGAGTATGCAGCATGGGGAGACCTCCTTACCTGAATTTCCGGCTAAAGGGGCAGCAGAAGGCCCATGGTATCGTAAAGGCCGTAGACCTTTTCCTTTCTCTTATGTGGATATAGGGAGAGGGAAGAGGAGAAAGGAACATTATTTCTTTTTCTTCTTTTTCCCCTTTTTAAACAACAAGAGTTCCCGTTGTGGAAAAAAAAATCTAATTGATTATGGGACTTTAATCAAGAAACCGAAACCAACTTTGTCTTAGAGTTGGTATCTCATTGGCTTATCCTATTGTCATATACTGGATTCTGAGTTATCAGGCCAAAAATGTGGCCTTGGCAAAGATAAGAGTTACTGTTGATTGTTTCAGCTCCCCAGGCTGGATGGCATCAGTGGCTGTGCGAGGGAATACAGAAGGTCAAATCAACATTAATGTTAACTTTGGTTCTATTCTGAAAGCATCCTATTCCATGTATATGTAAGGAGAAGCTTTTTCAGGGCAGAGATCATGGTTATATCCTCGAACACAGTGCCTGGCCCTTAATAGTTGCTTAGGACATATGTGGTGAATAAATAAATGCACGAAGGTTACTTTCGGTTGTTAAGATCAGAACAGTATTTGCCATTATTTTGGCTGTTAGCGTGGGATTCGTACACCCTGGAACAGTTTCTTCTCTTTGCAGCTAGTATTATTTTTTTGCTTATAAAGAAAAAGCATTCTTGCACACTGGCACAGTGGTCCTGCGGAAAGTGGCTCAGACAGACTTGCTCTATAGTCCTTAGAAGACCCAGAAATACCATTCTCTAATGGTGAGTGTTTCTTTATCAGATTTAAATTTGGTGGGGGAGGGTATTAGTCTTTTCTTTTTTTCCCAGCAGAGGTGAGTACTTCAAGAACAAAAAATGAACTTGCCAGGTATGAGTGAATTTGAAGGCATTTTACTGCTCTGGGTGGGAGTCAGGGTAGTTACCACCTCATCTCCCTGTGCAGCGGTTGTTCCCACACACAACACTGCAAGTACCTTCTCATCCTTACCTACTTGTATGTCTAATTCTAGTAGTGGGCCCTGTAAATATGATTTTAAGCAGGGAGGAGGTGTGTTTGTATTTAGTGTAATTCCCAAGGTACGAAAGACGTACGAAATAGTACCAAGAGTTGGGGGGGTCTGGGCTGGTTCTTGGTTTTCATTTAAAAATAAATATACAAGTATTTAGCAACTTCTACTAAGAAGAATTTCCACATAGGGTCTCATCCCGAGCAATAAAAACCCAGATGTGGTGGCAAGACATTTCCAGATATGTCTTTAGGTCTCTGAAAACAGTATAGAAGAGAGGAGTAAAAGAAACCTGTAGTATGCACTTTTATGCATGCCAATTTATTTCAGTATTCTTCTTCCTTTGCTACCAATGGGGATGCTAAGGTACATTTAGGTTAAGGACCTTGACCGGAGTCACTTGACTTGTAAGGCCAGGGCTAGAACTCAAATGTATCGCAGGTTCAAGGTTGTTATTCCAAGGCCAACATTCATGAGTCTTAAATGTTTGTTGTGTCTATTTCTAAGTAGTAACATGGGCGGGGAGAAGGTGATTGGATACGTCTTTCTGGCTCTTGCTGACGAGTGTGGCTCAGTTTCTTATGAGCACTGTACTAAAAAGATAATAGCAGGCTTGATGGAACAAAAGTTAATCTGTATGTTAGTACTCTGATAGCCTTGGTCAAAGATGAAATCAGGAGGGGTGAGGAGGGCACCTGAACAATGAAAGTTCCCTTATTGACGGCACTAGAGATGGGCTCAGCATCGGGTTACATCCAAAAGAGCTGAATTTATTCAAACTCATCAAGGTAAGGTTGGAGGGGTGGGCAGGAAAGAAGACCGTTTGCATTCTCTTTGAATAATAAAGGTGTCTGTTGTAAAGTGACCTCAAAAAGCTGCTCCCTGACTTCAAGTCTCATCCCAGGGACATTGGTGACACTAGGGAGGCACACGTGCAGACCTCTTCCCTAGCATCTAGGACATGGTCTGAGGTTGCGGCAGACTTTTTCTTTTATAGGGGTTTGACCCAGGACTCAACGTCTGAGAAGCATAAAGCCTCTACTCTGGCAAGCTGGGTACAACGTTTGTTTCCTTGGGCTATGGAAGTCATCTTGCAACGAAATAACTAAAAAAATCGCAACTAAAGTAATAATTCCCAAGGTACGAAAGACGGAAATAGTACCAAGAGTTGGGGGTCTGGGCTGGTTCTTGGTTTTCATTTAAAAATAAATATACAAGTATTTAGCAACTTCTACTAAGAAGAATTTCCACATAGGGTCTCATCCCGAGCAATAAAAACCCAGATGTGGTGGCAAGACATTTCCAGATATGTCTTTAGGTCTCTGAAAACAGTATAGAAGAGAGGAGTAAAAGAAACCTGTAGTATGCACTTTTATGCATGCCAATTTATTTCAGTATTCTTCTTCCTTTGCTACCAATGGGGATGCTAAGGTACATTTAGGTTAAGGACCTTGACCGGAGTCACTTGACTTGTAAGGCCAGGGCTAGAACTCAAATGTATCGCAGGTTCAAGGTTGTTATTCCAAGGCCAACATTCATGAGTCTTAAATGTTTGTTGTGTCTATTTCTAAGTAGTAACATGGGCGGGGAGAAGGTGATTGGATACGTCTTTCTGGCTCTTGCTGACGAGTGTGGCTCAGTTTCTTATGAGCACTGTACTAAAAAGATAATAGCAGGCTTGATGGAACAAAAGTTAATCTGTATGTTAGTACTCTGATAGCCTTGGTCAAAGATGAAATCAGGAGGGGTGAGGAGGGCACCTGAACAATGAAAGTTCCCTTATTGACGGCACTAGAGATGGGCTCAGCATCGGGTTACATCCAAAAGAGCTGAATTTATTCAAACTCATCAAGGTAAGGTTGGAGGGGTGGGCAGGAAAGAAGACCGTTTGCATTCTCTTTGAATAATAAAGGTGTCTGTTGTAAAGTGACCTCAAAAAGCTGCTCCCTGACTTCAAGTCTCATCCCAGGGACATTGGTGACACTAGGGAGGCACACGTGCAGACCTCTTCCCTAGCATCTAGGACATGGTCTGAGGTTGCGGCAGACTTTTTCTTTTATAGGGGTTTGACCCAGGACTCAACGTCTGAGAAGCATAAAGCCTCTACTCTGGCAAGCTGGGTACAACGTTTGTTTCCTTGGGCTATGGAAGTCATCTTGCAAAGAAATAACTAAAAAAATCTCAACTAAAGTAATAATTTTCCTGGCAGGCCTCACCTCCAGAAAAATCTTAGGGATACACCAAACAGCTATCTGAAATACTGTTTTTATTTTTATTCATTTTTTTTTGGCCACTTCTATTGGTCTTTCATTTATCTATTTTCACATCCGTCTTTGTTCTTTGGCCTGTGCGGGCCTCCCACCGCAGTGGCCTCTCTCCCTGCAGAGCACCGGCTCTGGGCACGTGTGCTCCAGAGCTCCAGCTGGGTAATTGGACACATCGGTCCAGCCGCTCTGCGTCTTGTGGGATCTTCCCAGGCCAGGGATCAAACCGGCGCCCCTTGCACAGCAAGGCGGTGTCCTTACCCACTGGACCACCAAGGAAGCCCTCTGTATTTTTAAAGGCTATTTATAACTTAACTTGACTAGAATATACGCTCAACGACAGGGATCTTATCTGCTGATGTTTTCTAAGAGACTAGAATATTGTAAGCATTCAGTAGGTATTTGTTGAGTGAGGGACTGAATCTGTACTTAGTTTTTTAAAACTGTTCTGTTAATGGATGGGTGATCAGTCCTGGTCATTAGAATCATGGCCTCTCCTCTAGACAGAGTGAGAGCCCACAATACATTCTTATTCAGATTCTGCTGGTTCTAGACTCTTTATGGACCCCACCCCTCTCTTATGACAGCATCAACTGGGCATGTGACACTTAGGTTATCATGAAAGTTCCCTTATTGACGGCACTAGAGATGGGCTCAGCATCGGGTTACATCCAAAAGAGCTGAATTTATTCAAACTCATCAAGGTAAGGTTGGAGGGGTGGGCAGGAAAGAAGACCGTTTGCATTCTCTTTGAATAATAAAGGTGTCTGTTGTAAAGTGACCTCAAAAAGCTGCTCCCTGACTTCAAGTCTCATCCCAGGGACATTGGTGACACTAGGGAGGCACACGTGCAGACCTCTTCCCTAGCATCTAGGACATGGTCTGAGGTTGCGGCAGACTTTTTCTTTTATAGGGGTTTGACCCAGGACTCAACGTCTGAGAAGCATAAAGCCTCTACTCTGGCAAGCTGGGTACAACGTTTGTTTCCTTGGGCTATGGAAGTCATCTTGCAAAGAAATAACTAAAAAAATCTCAACTAAAGTAATAATTTTCCTGGCAGGCCTCACCTCCAGAAAAATCTTAGGGATACACCAAACAGCTATCTGAAATACTGTTTTTATTTTTATTCATTTTTTTTTGGCCACTTCTATTGGTCTTTCATTTATCTATTTTCACATCCGTCTTTGTTCTTTGGCCTGTGCGGGCCTCCCACCGCAGTGGCCTCTCTCCCTGCAGAGCACCGGCTCTGGGCACGTGTGCTCCAGAGCTCCAGCTGGGTAATTGGACACATCGGTCCAGCCGCTCTGCGTCTTGTGGGATCTTCCCAGGCCAGGGATCAAACCGGCGCCCCTTGCACAGCAAGGCGGTGTCCTTACCCACTGGACCACCAAGGAAGCCCTCTGTATTTTTAAAGGCTATTTATAACTTAACTTGACTAGAATATACGCTCAACGACAGGGATCTTATCTGCTGATGTTTTCTAAGAGACTAGAATATTGTAAGCATTCAGTAGGTATTTGTTGAGTGAGGGACTGAATCTGTACTTAGTTTTTTAAAACTGTTCTGTTAATGGATGGGTGATCAGTCCTGGTCATTAGAATCATGGCCTCTCCTCTAGACAGAGTGAGAGCCCACAATACATTCTTATTCAGATTCTGCTGGTTCTAGACTCTTTATGGACCCCACCCCTCTCTTATGACAGCATCAACTGGGCATGTGACACTTAGGTTACAGATGATTTATTTGACTCTATCTGATGAAATCTGGGAGCCAACCTGGTCTCTGTAACATATTTACAGATCATCTCATAGGGTGACTTTTCTTTTCTTCCTTTTTTTTTTCTTGGTAAATCTTGTTCCAAGTTCTAGGAGGGTTCTTGGCTAACATTTTCCGGGTTTCTGACTTCCAGCTCAGGCAGGTAGGGGACAACTGAATTCTGGTTGTTTATATTTTTACAGAACTTCCTAGGTGGTTCACTGGTATAAGAATCTGCCTGCCAATGAAGGAGATGCAGGTTTGATCCCTGGGTCAGGAGGATCTCTTGGAGAAGGAAATGGCAACCCACTCCAGTATTCCTGCCTGGGAAATCCCATGGACAGAGGAGCCTGGTGGGCTACAGTCCATGTGGTCGCAGAGTCAGCGCGACTTAGCGACTAAACAACATTTTTTACTGACACCTAGAGTTCTTTGTGCAGGTGTGCATCTATCTACCCACTATCAAGGAGTCTAAAGGCAGAACACTGCGTTTTACACAAAAGAAGATCTCAAAGCCCTTGACAGACTAAAGCGAAAACAAAAACAAAAAACTGTATTTTCAGACTGGCTGAATATCATGTCTTTGTGAAGGCGTGGGAGCTGCACGGGTCTGTTGGTCTGGGCGTCTGTGCAAGCAAGTACAGAATCTCTAGGCTCAGAGAGCTCCTCATTCTTTCTGCCTTTCAGCTTTGCCTCTCAAATTCTAAATTAGTATAGGAAACTCCATGTAAGCATATAACCTGTCGACTTTCATATTCCCAGATGCTTCTGGAACTAGCGGAGTCTAGGTCTCGTCCTTAGGTGAAGAGAAAGAGTGGGGGGGGTGGGGGGAGTCTTTGGTCTAGTCTCCATTGCTGAAAATGAGACCATGAGTCACCGCTTCTCCGCGCTCCTCACCAAGATAAAGGCACCTGGGTATTTCTGCTTTCCTGCACAGTGGCATGCTCCTCTGCAGACACCAGGAGTGACCTCAGGCTCTGGGATTTGCCCTTCGAGACTCCCACGTCCCTCCCCACTGTGCTCTTCTTTCCATCTTCGCCAGACTGAGGACCCCAGACACCTCCCTCGGGTCCGCGCCCTGCTTCTCAACCGTAACTCAGAGTCTGGAGTGAGGGAAACCCCCGGCTCTAAAGCGCCCACACTCGAGTACGGCACCCGGGGCCGTGGGTGAACCTCAGCCACTGCCGCGCACTCGCCCCGCCCCGCCCGCGGCTCGCCCGCCCCCGCCCGCGGCTCGCCCCGCCCCTCCCACGCACGTCACGTCCGGTCCGGCCCCCGCCCGCCCTCCGCCCTCCGCTCGCCTGCGCTCGCCGCCGCTCGCCGTTAGGGAGGCTCTGCGCCTCAGCCGCTGCCTCCGTCGCCGCTCCCGCCCCGTCTTACGCGTCTCCGCCGCCGCCACGGCCGGGGGCATCTGGGGGTCGCCTACCGGGCTGGCCTCGAGCTACAGTCGTCGCTTCAGCCTCCCGCCAGTGGCCGCCACAGGAAGAGGCAGGTGGCGCGGAGCCACTTGGGGCCTCAGTTCTCGCACCTATCTTTGTGCAGGTGTGCATCTATCTACCCACTATCAAGGAGTCTAAAGGCAGAACACTGCGTTTTACACAAAAGAAGATCTCAAAGCCCTTGACAGACTAAAGCGAAAACAAAAACAAAAAACTGTATTTTCAGACTGGCTGAATATCATGTCTTTGTGAAGGCGTGGGAGCTGCACGGGTCTGTTGGTCTGGGCGTCTGTGCAAGCAAGTACAGAATCTCTAGGCTCAGAGAGCTCCTCATTCTTTCTGCCTTTCAGCTTTGCCTCTCAAATTCTAAATTAGTATAGGAAACTCCATGTAAGCATATAACCTGTCGACTTTCATATTCCCAGATGCTTCTGGAACTAGCGGAGTCTAGGTCTCGTCCTTAGGTGAAGAGAAAGAGTTGGGGGGGTGGGGGGAGTCTTTGGTCTAGTCTCCATTGCTGAAAATGAGACCATGAGTCACCGCTTCTCCGCGCTCCTCACCAAGATAAAGGCACCTGGGTATTTCTGCTTTCCTGCACAGTGGCATGCTCCCTCTGCAGACACCAGGAGTGACCTCGGGCTCTGGGATTTGCCCTTCGAGACTCCCACGTCCCCTCCCCACTGTGCTCTTCTTTCCATCTTCGCCAGACTGAGGACCCCAGACACCTCCCTCGGGTCCGCGCCCTGCTTCTCAACCGTAACTCAGAGTCTGGAGTGAGGGAAACCCCCGGCTCTAAAGCGCCCACACTCGAGTACGGCACCCGGGGGCCGTGGGTGAACCTCAGCCACTGCCGCGCACTCGCCCCGCCCCCGCCCGCGGCTCGCCCCGCCCCCGCCCGCGGCTCGCCCCGCCCCTCCCACGCACGTCACGTCCGGTCCGGCCCCCGCCCGCCCTCCGCCCTCCGCTCGCCTGCGCTCGCCGCCGCTCGCCGTTAGGGAGGCTCTGCGCCTCAGCCGCTGCCTCCGTCGCCGCTCCCGCCCCGTCTTACGCGTCTCCGCCGCCGCCACGGCCGGGGGCATCTGGGGGTCGCCTACCGGGCTGGCCTCGAGCTACAGTCGTCGCTTCAGCCTCCCGCCAGTGGCCGCCACAGGAAGAGGCAGGCTGGTCGCGGAGCCACTTGGGGCCTCAGTTCTCGCTCTCTTACAGTTGCCGCGGGTCCTGGAGAAGCGGCCGCGGCCGGGGAACGGGGCGTCGCGGTTCCAACGGTAGGTGAACGGGCGGGCACCCCTATCTGCGCATGCGTCGGCCCCGTAGCTGTGGCCCTCCCCCCAGCCCCGGCCGCCCCCCGCCGCCGTGTCCCACTCGCACCGGGTTCAAGGGCTTTGCACCTCGGGGTGCGGAGGAGACCGAGCAAGGCCCTGAAGGTGCAGCATTCTGTAGAGAGGGTCCCGTCTTCTCCTCGAGCAGTAGGTGAAGCTGTGCCCCTGGCTGCCAGGGGGTGTGGCAGTCTTCGATTTTTTTTTTTTTTCAGTCGCTGCAATGCGCGTGAGCGGGTTTGCATTCTTACCTCCTAGCTCCCCCAAAGTGGAAGGCACAGCTACCCACGCATGTTTGCTAGCCTCTCCCGCACCCCGGACCTTTGCCGCCGCCTTGCTCTTTTCCTTCATGCTGGGCAGTGAAGTTGATGCAGAAAAAAAAAAAAAGTGGTTTAATCCGGACTCTACTGCGCCCCTTTTAAGATCACGTGAGATGAGTGGTTGCTGACTTCCTTAAATCGTTCAGAGAATATAGCCAAAATTGGGCTGTTGGTGTGCTGGGGACTTGTCTAGAATGCGCTCTGCACAGGCCACGCTAGAGAGGGTACACAGCGCTGTTTCAGATGGGGCGCCTGGTTTCCGAGATAGGTAATGGGAAATTCAGTCAGTTGGCAAGCTTGCGCATTGGGAAGTTGGTAAACTTCAATTAAAAGTCAATTAAAAACCAAACTGACTTTTGGAAAGGTATTTCATTCTACTCCCCATTATGCTGTTTAATCAATAAAGAAACGCACCTAAAATTGGGCATTTACTTACTTTCAAGTTGATAATCTAAAAATGGCAGCCACAACCACAGTAATGCAAATTATGAACATTAACTAACTGCACTTATCTTTAAAGGCGGACATTAAGGGATGTCTTTGAATTATTGACTTTCCGAGCTAACGTAGGGCCATGTCTTCAGCTTTGCTCTTTGTAACCTTGCATGCAATACACTGTCCTGGGTATCTCAGATACTATGCATTTAGTAAGAGCATACTTGTTGAATGTAATTGAATGAACTGGTTCTTATTTGTACATCCATCTGGAGCACCTTTCTTAATCTCTGCTGCTTTTAAAATTGGTGGGAGGAAAAGTCACCTTAGAGCTGGTCCAACGGTAGGGACGGGGCACCCCTATCTGCGCATGCGTCGGCCCCGTAGCTGTGGCCCTCCCCCCAGCCCCGGCCGCCCCCCGCCGCCGTGTCCCACTCGCACCGGGTTCAAGGGCTTTGCACCTCGGGGTGCGGAGGAGACCGAGCAAGGCCCTGAAGGTGCAGCATTCTGTAGAGAGGGTCCCGTCTTCTCCTCGAGCAGTAGGTGAAGCTGTGCCCCTGGCTGCCAGGGGGTGTGGCAGTCTTCGATTTTTTTTTCAGTCGCTGCAATGCGCGTGAGCGGGTTTGCATTCTTACCTCCTAGCTCCCCCAAAGTGGAAGGCACAGCTACCCACGCATGTTTGCTAGCCTCTCCCGCACCCCGGACCTTTGCCGCCGCCTTGCTCTTTTCCTTCATGCTGGGCAGTGAAGTTGATGCAGAAAAAAAAAAGTGGTTTAATCCGGACTCTACTGCGCCCCTTTTAAGATCACGTGAGATGAGTGGTTGCTGACTTCCTTAAATCGTTCAGAGAATATAGCCAAAATTGGGCTGTTGGTGTGCTGGGGACTTGTCTAGAATGCGCTCTGCACAGGCCACGCTAGAGAGGGTACACAGCGCTGTTTCAGATGGGGCGCCTGGTTTCCGAGATAGGTAATGGGAAATTCAGTCAGTTGGCAAGCTTGCGCATTGGGAAGTTGGTAAACTTCAATTAAAAGTCAATTAAAAACCAAACTGACTTTTGGAAAGGTATTTCATTCTACTCCCCATTATGCTGTTTAATCAATAAAGAAACGCACCTAAAATTGGGCATTTACTTACTTTCAAGTTGATAATCTAAAAATGGCAGCCACAACCACAGTAATGCAAATTATGAACATTAACTAACTGCACTTATCTTTAAAGGCGGACATTAAGGGATGTCTTTGAATTATTGACTTTCCGAGCTAACGTAGGGCCATGTCTTCAGCTTTGCTCTTTGTAACCTTGCATGCAATACACTGTCCTGGGTATCTCAGATACTATGCATTTAGTAAGAGCATACTTGTTGAATGTAATTGAATGAACTGGTTCTTATTTGTACATCCATCTGGAGCACCTTTCTTAATCTCTGCTGCTTTTAAAATTGGTGGGAGGTATTTTCAACAATTTAATTGTGTCACCGGTTAGGGATCTGGGACACATCTTAAATCCTTGGAAAGATGTAGAAAGGGCTTATCAGTGTCATAAACTTCTTTAGGTTAGGTGAATTTCATATTGTGTTTGTGTGTTTCAAACTACATATATTCTGTTTTATTAATTGATGCTGATGTGAGTGTGTAGAATTCTCGTATTTTCTATATCTTTAAAATATAATTTATTTTAAAAATTGATAGGCTATTTTTAGAGAAGTTTTAAGCTCACAGAAATTTTATCAGAAAATACAGCGTTGCTATATATCTCCTCCTTGAATGGAATGGAGTTTTCTGTATTTTTTATATCTTGTATTATTGTGAACAGTGTTGTTTTTATTAGAATGCCTTTGTTTCAGGACAGAGAAAATGACTGAAATGAATATATTTTGCCTTCTTAGTTTTTCCCCACCAATAAAATGACAACTTCTTTTATTATCATTTATGAATAACCTCAGTCTGTACATGGCTCCCCTTTGTTGTTGTTTTGTTGCTAAGGCCTGTCTGACTCTTCTGTACCCCATAGATTGTAGCCCACCAGGCTCTTCTGTCCATGAGATTTCCCAGGCAGGAATACTGGAGTGGGTTGCTAAAGCCCCTCCCACTTAGTTATCCACTGACTTTACTATTGGAGAACAAAATAGTATAAATAGTATTGTGGCTGTACTTTGAAAAAAATTGTGATAATGTGAAATTTACCATTGTAACCATTTTTTTAAAAAAAATTTGACCTCTTTTATTATTTTTTTATCCACTTATTTTCATTCATCTTTATTCTTTGGCCTCTGTGGGCCTCCCATTGCAGTGTCCTCTCTCATTGCAGAGCACTGACTCTGGGTGCATGCGCTCCAGAGTGCTGGCTCGTAATTGGACACCCTGGCCCAGCCGCTCTGCTCTGTGGCACGTGGGATCTTCCCCGGCCAGGGATCGAACTGGTGCCCCTTGCACTGCAAGGTGGACTCTTTACCCACTGGACCACCAGGGAAGTCCCATTTTAACCACTTTTAAGTGTACAATTCAGGGGCATTAAGTATATTCACAGTGTTGTACAACCAGTACACTCAGGCATGCTCAGTCTCCCCGTTGTGTCCAACTCTGTGTGACCCCATGGACTGTAGCTAGCACTCCAGGTGCCTCTGTTGTTGGAGTTTTCATGGCAGGAATCTTAGAGTGGGTTGCCGTTTCCTCCTCCAGGGCATCTTTCGAACCCAGGGATTGAACCTGAGTCTCCTGTATTGTAGGTAGATTCTTTACTTCTGAGCCACTGGGGAAGCCCCTGTGCAATCATTGCTGTTGTCCATTTCCAGGATTTTTTCATCATTCCAAACAAACTGTGTAGGCAGCAGTATCCCATTCCCTTTTCCATTTAGGCCCTGGTAACCTCTTTCTGCTTTCTCTCTATATAATTTGCCTATTCTAGGTACTTCCTATAGTTGGAATCAGAGAGAATTTGTCCTTTTTTGTGTTTGGCATATTGTATTTAGTATGTTTTCAAGGTTTATTTATATTGGAGTGAGTATCAGAATTCCTTCCTTTTTAAGATTGAATAATATATTCTATTATGAGTGTATACAGCATTTTGTTTATCTATTCATCTATTGATGGCTATTTGGATTGTTTCCACTTTTTGGCTTTTGTGAATAAGGTGGCTATGAACTTTGGTGTACAAGTATCTGTTTAATAAGTCCTTGCTTTTGATTCTTCTAGGTATATACCTAGGAGTGAAATTGCTGATATGTCTGTTTTTAACTTTTTGAGGAACATCTAAACTGTTTTCCAGGATGGCTGCACCATTTTACAATCCCATTTAGCAATGCACATAGGTTCCAGTTTCTCTCCATCTCTTCAGCAGTTGTTACCTCTCTTTGCTGGTTTGTTTGATAATAGCCATCCTATCCGAGGTGAACAGGTATATCATTGTGGTTTTGATTTGCGTGAATCGAAGAGTGATGCTAAACATCTTTTCATTTGTATATCTTCTTTGGAGAAATATGTTTAAGCCTTTTGCTCATATTTTAAATTGGTTTTGCTTCTTTGTTGTTGCGTTACTTTCAAAAAAAGTTACTTTAAAAAGTCATTTTGTACACGATTTAAATCTTTTATCTTAGAATGCATGAAACACTGAAATTAAAAAAAAAAAAAAGGAATTGGGGAATTAGTACTCTGTGCTTCCACTTCAGGAGGCATGGGCTTGATCCCTGGTCAGGGAACTAACATCCTACATGCCACAAGGCATGGCTTCAAACAAACAAAAAAAAGAAATGGAAAACTTCTGTTTTACAGATGGATATACAGCAAAGAGATTTTGCCTTTGAAAAAGGTTTCCAATTATTTAGTAAGTCACACTATATTAAAAAGATCTCAGGTATATATCAACACGGAGAACTTGCTTCCATAACCTCAGCGTTACAAAGGTGCATGCATGAAATGAAGATTCTGTCCTCTCTAATGAGTAAGATTAATGCTCCTGAGCTTTCTTTTCTTTATGAAATGTTTTGTTAATGTGGCCAGGAGCAGAGGAGGGGATTAGTGCATGGGAAAAAAAAGAAAGTGTACTATATGTGTGCATATGAACTTGACCTAAAACAGTGTTCCCTAAGAGATAGAGTATGCCAGTGTGTGGGGTGGTTCACTTTGGGACCTTATGGAAGAGCCAACTTTGATTGGAAATGGGAATATGAAGGATTTTAAAAAATAGAATGTAGTAAAGGTGGATTTAATGTACCAACTCATAATCACATGGTACACTAAAGAGATATGAATAGTAATAGTATTAAGGATAGCTCATTATCATATTTATTTATTCATTCACTGGATATTTATTTTTCTTTTTCTAAATGTAAGATACATGAAGGAGCAAAACCAAAGCAGTTACTTGGTGCTAGTTGTATAGCATGATAGTTGATAGTTGACATTTACTAGACAATGAATTATGCATTTGGAAAGAGTGAATTTTATTTTATTTGTTTATTTACATCTATCTTTTTATTCTCTGGCATGTGTGGACCTCCCATTGCAGTGGCCTCTTGTTGCAGAGCGTGGGCTCTGGACGCATGTGCTCCAGAGCGCTGGTTTGTAATTGGACACACTAGCCCATCTGCTCCGCGGCACTTAGGGTCTTCCCCGGCCAGGGATCAAACTGGTGCCCCTTGTATTGCAAGGTGGACTCTTTACCCACTGTACCACCAGGGAAGCCCTGGAAAGAGCGAATTTTATGATATGTAAATCATGTCTTACTAAAGTTTTTTTTTTTTTTTTTAAGGCAACCTACCAGTGGACTCTAAGGAACTTATATTCTGTTGGGAGAAAGAGAAACAAACACAGAAAGGAATATATAATGAAACTTGTAGGGAATGTTTTGGAGCCAGGGAATCACATGCTGTAAGAAAAATTAACAGGGGATATCATTAGGTTGGATGGATTGGAGAAAGCCCCTCTAATAACTTCCAAGAGCAGAAGAGCAGTAGGAGGAAGTGAAGGAAAGTGTTGGAGGTAAATGAACCAGCATGTATAAAAAGCCTTAGGTTGAACAATATGCAGTGGGTTGACCAGATAACTTAATGAAATTTATTGGATTTCTACCGGAGAAGTAAATACCTTAAATCTTTTTGGTCAGATTTTTACCAAACTGTAATATTTTGTCTTTCATATATGATGTATTATAATACTTATCGCTTCGATTTTAAACAATTTTCAGAGACAGCTTTTGTCTGGTTTCTGTTCTTGACCTTTTCTGAAATAGAAAAACAGAAAAACTTGAAGTGTTTACTTAAAATATATAGTTTTGATTTTGTGTATCAGGCTTTTGTTCCATGTAATTGAAAAGTGAAAAACTAAAAAAACCTTACTGATTGACATAGTAGGTGCTTAATATTTTGGGGGGAAGTTAGGAGGAGGTCCTTTTTGGACACCACCAGTCAGTCTGCCTGCTAATGCTGGAGACTCACTAGATGTTGTTCCGTCTTTGAGTAGGGAAGATCCCCTGGAGGAGGAAATGACAACCTGCTTAAGTATTCTCTGGAGCCTGGTGTGCTGCAGTCCATGGGATTGCAAAAAGTTAGACATTGAGCACACAAACAGTGCATAAAAAATTTGGGAAGGTGAAGGTGTTCAAATTTAGGATCAGATAAGAGAATTTTTACAGGAAAAGGAGACCATATTGTGGTTCATTGTAGAATCACTTTCAAAACTAATTTCAAAAGATATATATATATATATATTTTCTGTTAAAAGTATTCATATGTTTACATAATAGTTATGAATAGCAAGTACAGAGTATTTGGTTTATGAATTATGAAGTATCATTTCATACATTTCAGTAAAACTTCAAACAGTATTTTCAGTGTTGGATGTAGTCATTGTTGCCTAAAAGAGCATCAGCCAAAAGGCAGCAGTCTAGAGTTCTCCTTACTAGTTTAGTGATCCACTCACTAGTCAAGTGATTTTGAACCAGTTTCTTCAGCTCTCTGAAATATTTTTTTTGTTGTTCTTCTAAGAAAGAAATTGATAATCTTCTATGCTTATGTTGCAGGGGATGATTGTGAAGATTGAGTTGGGTAGTGGACTCGAAAATATACGAGGAATAATGGCATCATTTCAGAGATTGGAGTTCTGCTGTTGTGTAATATTCACAATTTGGGAAACAAATTTTAAACCATATGTTTTTCTTTCAGAGGTCGTAATTAAGTGGAAAAGACACATTCAGAAAATAAGTATAGTTGGTACATTTTTGTTCATATGCTACTCTCCATTCCCACCCCTGCACCCTGCAGTTTTTGTATAGGCCTGTGCAAAAAGAGAAATGTTCTGCTCTCAGGGGACCCATTTGACTAGAATAAGTTGTGGAATTGCCTCCAATGGTAAAAAAATTTTAGTTGTGTTTACTTAAAATATATAGTTTTGATTTTGTGTATCAGGCTTTTGTTCCATGTAATTGAAAAGTGAAAAACTAAAAAAACCTTACTGATTGACATAGTAGGTGCTTAATATTTTGGGGGGAAGTTAGGAGGAGGTCCTTTTTGGACACCACCAGTCAGTCTGCCTGCTAATGCTGGAGACTCACTAGATGTTGTTCCGTCTTTGAGTAGGGAAGATCCCCTGGAGGAGGAAATGACAACCTGCTTAAGTATTCTCTGGAGCCTGGTGTGCTGCAGTCCATGGGATTGCAAAAAGTTAGACATTGAGCACACAAACAGTGCATAAAAAATTTGGGAAGGTGAAGGTGTTCAAATTTAGGATCAGATAAGAGAATTTTTACAGGAAAAGGAGACCATATTGTGGTTCATTGTAGAATCACTTTCAAAACTAATTTCAAAAGATATATATATATATATATTTTCTGTTAAAAGTATTCATATGTTTACATAATAGTTATGAATAGCAAGTACAGAGTATTTGGTTTATGAATTATGAAGTATCATTTCATACATTTCAGTAAAACTTCAAACAGTATTTTCAGTGTTGGATGTAGTCATTGTTGCCTAAAAGAGCATCAGCCAAAAGGCAGCAGTCTAGAGTTCTCCTTACTAGTTTAGTGATCCACTCACTAGTCAAGTGATTTTGAACCAGTTTCTTCAGCTCTCTGAAATATTTTTTTTGTTGTTCTTCTAAGAAAGAAATTGATAATCTTCTATGCTTATGTTGCAGGGGATGATTGTGAAGATTGAGTTGGGTAGTGGACTCGAAAATATACGAGGAATAATGGCATCATTTCAGAGATTGGAGTTCTGCTGTTGTGTAATATTCACAATTTGGGAAACAAATTTTAAACCATATGTTTTTTCTTTCAGAGTTCGTAATTAAGTGGAAAAGACACATTCAGAAAATAAGTATAGTTGGTACATTTTTGTTCATATGCTACTCTCCATTCCCACCCCTGCACCCTGCAGTTTTTGTATAGGCCTGTGCAAAAAGAGAAATGTTCTGCTCTCAGGGGACCCATTTGACTAGAATAAGTTGTGGAATTGCCTCCAATGGTAAAAAAGTAATGTCGTGTATTGTAGTTTGGAATTAAAGAGCAATAAGAAATGATATGCTGGTTTTGTTGGGTTTTTAAAATTTTTATTTATTTATTTATTTTCGGCTATTCTGGGTTTTCACTGCTGCCACAGGCTCTTCTGTGGTTGCAGGGAGTGGGGGCTGCTCTCTAGGTGAATTGAGCAGGCTTCCTGTTGCGGTGACTTCTCTTGTTGTGGATCTCAGACTCTAGGGCACACGGGCTTCAGTGGTTGCGGCACATGGGCTCAATAGTTGCGGCTCTGAGGCTCTAGAGCACAGGCTCCATAGTTGTGGCTCACGGGCTTCATTGCTCCTTAGCATGTGGGATCTTCCTGGATCAGGGATCAAACCCGTGTCTCCTGCATTGGTGGGTGAACTCTTCACCACTGACCTAAGAAGGAAGCCCAATATCCTAGTTTTAAGACCATACTCTTTAGTAGGCCCTAGGTGAGCATGTTTTCAGTGGAGGAACATGAAAGGTGAAAAGCCACTAGATGAGAACTGTCTTGAAGAGTCAACCTTTGTCACAGTTGAGATTATATGCATGCATATAATTGACTAGAATATATGTTCTCCTTAACGTATGTATGCTTTCTCAGATATTTTGTGTCATCTTCTAAATTGTAGATCTCTTTCTTGTGTTTTTTTGAAAAGGCTCGCTCATTATGTTGGTACTTAGTAGGAAGAGCTAATTTAACACATACTCACTTTGACTTAATAGAAAATCATGTTGAAGTAGCAACCAGTGACACTGGAGTGCATGTAAAGGCATCTGTTGGGAGCCAGCTTGCTCCAGCACATTACAGGCTTGCCCTTTCATCAGGAGACATTTAGACTGTCACATTTTCTCATACTTCAGGATTAAACATCTCTCAACCACTCTAACCTGTTTTTTATGCACTGATAGGTGAACTTTATAAAACTCCAGATCTGACTACTGGTAAATATCTTAAAAGGTCACCCTTTGCGGAAGTTTCTTCAGCTATCTTGGAGACTAAATAACTTCAGGTACCTTATGGTTTCTTTGGCTTTTTGAATCAGATTTGTGGTTGATTTCTAAGTAGATATTAGAGTAAGTCTTTTTGGCCTTATAATACTGCTCATTTTATTGTTCTAGTATAAGACTTAAATTATTTCCATTACATTTGCAGTTAGATCCAGCAGCCCATTCTAGCATCACCATTTGCAACTTTTGAAGTTTAGCCTAGTAACTTGAGGTTCAGTACATGTAAAAGGGGAGTAGGGCCTTTTATGTAAAAAATTAGAGAGAGGTGGAGGAACATTAGAAAAGATTTTACTGATAGGTGAAGTACCTGTAGGCTGTGCAGTAGAGTTTACGGTCTGCTGTGTATCTCAGAGGTTCATAAAACTTTGTATGTATTATAGCCACTTGAACAGCTTTTTAAACATACAGAGGCCCAGATCAGGCTCTCATGAATAGCTATGCCATAAATCAGGGTTTATTTTCGTTCTTTTTTAAAAATTATAACTGATTTATAATATGATTAGTTTCAGATACACAACATAGTAATTCAGTATTTTTGTTTTTGTTTTTTTATTCAGTATTATTATGCTCATTATTAAGTGCTTTTATTTCTTGATTTGATTATCTTCGATTGTTGCTGGAAGTAGATATGCCAAATACTTGATGTTTTATTTGTTTTTTTTTTTTTTTTTTTTAAAGATTTATTTATTTATTTATTTTGAGTGGGGGTCGGGTTGGGGAGGGAGGGGAGCAGGTGGGCCACTTCTATTGGTCTTTCGTTTCTCTGTGTTCATCCGTCTTTGTTCTTTGGCTCCTGTGGGCCTCCCATCGCGGTGGCATCTGTGGTTGCAGAGCGCCGGCTCTGGGCGCGTCTGGCTCGGTAATTGGACACATCAGTCCAGCCGCTCCGCGGCACGTGGGATCTTCCCAGGCCAGGGATCGAACCGGCGCCCCTTGCACTGCAAGGCGGTGTCCTTACCCACTGGACCACCAGGGGAAGCCCGTTTTATTTGGTTTTTAATCACTTAGGATATATTCACTTATAATTTATCTTCTTAACTTTGAATAACCAATATTACTTGTTTCTTATTTCTGTCTTTATTCAACATATGTTTTAAACTTTAAATTATGCGTTAGGGATTGTATGAGGCTATACAAAGATGAAACGACAGGGTCCCTCCCTACAAGGATCCTCCGTTTTGAAAAAGAGGCAGATGTAGTTTCATATTCTATAGGATGATTACTAAAATGGTAAGAGGCGCATTAGGCGTGAAAGAGGAGAGCTGTCTGTCTCAGCAAGTCATGGAGGGTTTGACAGTGGAAGTGGAGTCGAGACTTGATGGTGAATTGCAAGTTTGGTGAACAAGATGGAATTTGTCATGGCATTGAGTTAGAGCTCCAATCCAGAAAGCAGAATGCACAACTTGGAGGGTATGGTTTGTGAATTTCGAGTAGTTAAATATTGGAGATTAGAGCGAGGAGGTGGAGGAATGTCAGGAAAGGAGATTTTACTGGTGCTTGTAGTCTGTGCAGTTGAGTTTACAGTCTGCTGTGTATCTTAGAGGTTTGTAAAACTTTGTATGTATTATAATCACTTGAAGAGCTTATGAAACATACAGAGACTCAGGCCAGGCTCTCATGAATGCTAGATCAGGGTTGTAGCTGTATATTGATTATCTGTATATTGAACAAACCCCTTCCCATTCCCAGATGAAGTTAAGGAACTAGTGCTGTAGGTCACTGGTCTCAAAGGTGAGGTGCTGGGCTTCCTTGGTGGTCCAGTGGGTAGAGAATCCACCTTGCAATGCAAGGGGCACCGGTTTGATCCCTTGCCGGTGAAGATCACGTGTGCCATGGAGTGGCTGGACTGGCGTGTCCAATTACGAGCCAGTGCTCTGGAGCCCATGTGCACAGAGCCAGTGCTCTGCAGTGAGAAAGGCCACTGTAGTGAGAGAGGCTGCTGCAGTGGGAGGCCCACACATGCTAAAGAATAAAGAGGGATGAAAATAAATATATATATAAAAAAAGAGGCATGATGGGGCAAAAAAATGTTAAAAAAAAAAGTGAGGTGCTGGCACTCTGAATGGGCAGGATGACCTATTAAAATGTGTATGGAGATGGGGAAGTGCACTTTATATTTCTATTTATATTTAATATTGACTTTTTTTTTTCCTTTTGCCGAGTTGTGCTGCAAATGCAATTTTAGTTCCCTCATCAAGAATTGAACCAGTGCCCCTTGAGTGGAAGTGCGAAGCCCTGACCGCTGAACTGCCAGATAATTACCTTTAAAATGTTATTATAGGGGCTTCCCTGGTGGTCCAGTGGGTAAGGACACCACCTTGCAGTGCAAGGGGCTCCGGTTCGATCCCTGGCCTGGGAAGATCTCATGTGCCGCGGAGCGCTGGACCGATGTGTCCAATTACTGAGCCGGAGCTCTGGGCGCATGCGCCCAGAGCTGGTGCTCTGCGACAACAGAGGCCACCGCGATGGGAAGCCCACACGGCCGTGGAAGTGGAGTCGAGACTTGATGGTGAATTGCAAGTTTGGTGAACAAGATGGAATTTGTCATGGCATTGAGTTAGAGCTCCAATCCAGAAAGCAGAATGCACAACTTGGAGGGTATGGTTTGTGAATTTCCAGTAGTTAAATATTGGAGATTAGAGCGAGGAGGTGGAGGAATGTCAGGAAAGGAGATTTTACTGGTGCTTGTAGTCTGTGCAGTTGAGTTTACAGTCTGCTGTGTATCTTAGAGGTTTGTAAAACTTTGTATGTATTATAATCACTTGAAGAGCTTATGAAACATACAGAGACTCAGGCCAGGCTCTCATGAATGCTAGATCAGGGTTGTAGCTGTATATTGATTATCTGTATATTGAACAAACCCCTTCCCATTCCCAGATGAAGTTAAGGAACTAGTGCTGTAGGTCACTGGTCTCAAAGGTGAGGTGCTGGGCTTCCTTGGTGGTCCAGTGGGTAGAGAATCCACCTTGCAATGCAAGGGGCACCGGTTTGATCCCTTGCCGGTGAAGATCACGTGTGCCATGGAGTGGCTGGACTGGCGTGTCCAATTACGAGCCAGTGCTCTGGAGCCCATGTGCACAGAGCCAGTGCTCTGCAGTGAGAAAGGCCACTGTAGTGAGAGAGGCTGCTGCAGTGGGAGGCCCACACATGCTAAAGAATAAAGAGGGATGAAAATAAATATATATATAAAAAAAGAGGCATGATGGGGCAAAAAAATGTTAAAAAAAAAAGTGAGGTGCTGGCACTCTGAATGGGCAGGATGACCTATTAAAATGTGTATGGAGATGGGGAAGTGCACTTTATATTTCTATTTATATTTAATATTGACTTTTTTTTTTCCTTTTGCCGAGTTGTGCTGCAAATGCAATTTTAGTTCCCTCATCAAGAATTGAACCAGTGCCCCTTGAGTGGAAGTGCGAAGCCCTGACCGCTGAACTGCCAGATAATTACCTTTAAAATGTTATTATAGGGGCTTCCCTGGTGGTCCAGTGGGTAAGGACACCACCTTGCAGTGCAAGGGGCTCCGGTTCGATCCCTGGCCTGGGAAGATCTCATGTGCCGCGGAGCGGCTGGACCGATGTGTCCAATTACTGAGCCGGAGCTCTGGAGCGCATGCGCCCAGAGCTGGTGCTCTGCGACAACAGAGGCCACCGCGATGGGAAGCCCACACGGGCCAAAGAACAAAGATGGATGAAACTAGACAAATGAAAGACCAGTGGAAGTGGCCCACCCACCCCTTCCCTCCCCACCCCTGCCAAAATAAATAAATAAGTAAATTAAAAAAAATGTTATTATAGTGTGTGTTTATTATGTGTATAATCAACTAGGGTATCCACTATTTTACTTTAGAAATACACATACATGTATGAGAGGTATGGTCATAATGTTTCTCTTGATTGAAAAATTTGGAGCCCAAGGCGCTAGGCATTGGAAAGCAATGGAGGAATTTTGTGCAGGGAATTCACATTAGATTTGAGGTTTTTTTTTTTTTTTTGTAAGATTTGAGAATTGAGAGTATCAGTCAAGGGAAATAGATGAGGGGGCTTAGTCACAGGGGATGTTTATTTTTTTTTGGAGGGTGGGGTGGGAGGGAGGGACGGCGGGCCACTTTCACTGGTCTTTCATTTTTCTATTTTCATCCGTCTTTGTTCTTTGGCTCCTGCGGGCCTTCCATCGCAGTGGCCTCTGTTGTCTCAGAGCGCCGGCTCTGGGCGCATGCACTCCAGAGCTCCAGCTGGGTAATTGGACACATCGGTCCAGTCGCTCCGTGACACGTGGGATCTTCCCAGGCCAGGGGTCGAACTGGCGCCCCTTGCACTGCAAGGCGGTGTCTTTACCCACTGGACCACCAGGGGAAGCCCAGTCACAGGGGATTTTATCTCCCTTTGGCTTTATTACTTTTGTCTGATTTGAAAGCTTGAAATCTATTTATTTTTAATATTGACTTTTTTTTTTCCTTTTGCCGAGTTGTGCTGCAAATGCAATTTTAGTTCCCTCATCAAGAATTGAACCAGTGCCCCTTGAGTGGAAGTGCGAAGCCCTGACCGCTGAACTGCCAGATAATTACCTTTAAAATGTTATTATAGGGGCTTCCCTGGTGGTCCAGTGGGTAAGGACACCACCTTGCAGTGCAAGGGGCTCCGGTTCGATCCCTGGCCTGGGAAGATCTCATGTGCCGCGGAGCGGCTGGACCGATGTGTCCAATTACTGAGCCGGAGCTCTGGAGCGCATGCGCCCAGAGCTGGTGCTCTGCGACAACAGAGGCCACCGCGATGGGAAGCCCACACGGGCCAAAGAACAAAGATGGATGAAACTAGACAAATGAAAGACCAGTGGAAGTGGCCCACCCACCCCTTCCCTCCCCACCCCTGCCAAAATAAATAAATAAGTAAATTAAAAAAAATGTTATTATAGTGTGTGTTTATTATGTGTATAATCAACTAGGGTATCCACTATTTTACTTTAGAAATACACATACATGTATGAGAGGTATGGTCATAATGTTTCTCTTGATTGAAAAATTTGGAGCCCAAGGCGCTAGGCATTGGAAAGCAATGGAGGAATTTTGTGCAGGGAATTCACATTAGATTTGAGGTTTTTTTTTTTTTTTTGTAAGATTTGAGAATTGAGAGTATCAGTCAAGGGAAATAGATGAGGGGGCTTAGTCACAGGGGATGTTTTTTTTTTTTTTTTGGAGGGTGGGGGGGGGAGGGAGGGGAGCGGGCGGGCCACTTTCACTGGTCTTTCATTTTTCTATTTTCATCCGTCTTTGTTCTTTGGCTCCTGCGGGCCTTCCATCGCAGTGGCCTCTGTTGTCTCAGAGCGCCGGCTCTGGGCGCATGCACTCCAGAGCTCCAGCTGGGTAATTGGACACATCGGTCCAGTCGCTCCGTGACACGTGGGATCTTCCCAGGCCAGGGGTCGAACTGGCGCCCCTTGCACTGCAAGGCGGTGTCTTTACCCACTGGACCACCAGGGGAAGCCCAGTCACAGGGGATTTTATCTCCCTTTGGCTTTATTACTTTTGTCTGATTTGAAAGCTTGAAATCATGGAGGTTATAAAATAATTGACTGTGGCCATGGAACCTTTTTGAGAGTTACTCAAAATCAGCCAGGCTATTTACTAAGAGGTTTTCCCTAAACCAGTTTTTACTTGAATACTTTGACTAAAAGAGGAGTAAATGAGCTGTCTGAAGGTGAAATATTTTGTTTAGTGGATTGCAGTCTATAAAATACGCGTTTTGTATCTAGCACTGTGATTTGACGAGTATGGTTATACAAAATATACTTGATTTCATTGCTCATTGTAGTTTTGTGGAATCACCATGGAGGAGGATTGATCATTAAACATCTTATCCCTGAAGTTAAACTCTCTAAAGGATCTTGTATAACTTTGAAGTTGTTTTCACATGTTTTGGCAGGCATTTCAGGAGGTTTTGGAAGTAATCATCTATTAAACATTTGTTGTGGGAATGTGTTTTTCCTTCCTCCCAGTTTTTAATGTTACTCCTGGAGGTATATGTTACTATAAAAAATATTTTTGAAAACTACACATTGTATGATAATACTCTTCTGCTTACCTGAACCCTCTTGAGCAGGGACCTGCAGTGTCTTGAGTTTATTCGAAGATTTTACATAGATTATTAGAATTTACAGAAGATAATGAGACCAATGTTAAACACATTGCCAAACAGGTTTTCCCTTTTCTTCTGTCTCTCCACAGCCTATTTTGCTGGTCGTCTAACATTATGTAAAGAAGAGAAAGAAACGGATTCTCTTTCTAATACATGCATGTATTTTTCTCAGTGAAATGTGACATGTGTTAGGTACTATATAAGGAAACTTAGACTTAGAGACATGAAAACTGTTCAGGGTCATATTTATGGTGATGCAGCTGATATTCGAATATGCGCCTTTCTAGTTCTGTAACTCCTCTTTTCCAGCATGCGCCATTGCCTCTTCACATTAGAAAACTCATGCAACTGTGTTCTGGCTAACAAAATACTTATATACCAAGTAAAGAATAAAGTATATAAGTTTAGTACCAAGCTTAAACTCAGTCTTTCACTCTGGTCTAGAAGTACGTCCATGTTTAGTTCTGAGTATGTGAGTGAGAATGGAATAGAACTGGATGGGGTGTGTGTGTGGGTGCATGCACAAATGAAGGGTTCGTTGAGGCAAAATGCATTATTAGAATGGTGTAATCGCTGAGGATGTGTACTGTCAAAAGATTGTCCTGTGCAGTTCGTTTGTGTATATCTTTAGCAGCAGATTCGTACCAAGGTTAGCCATCATAACTTGAAACCTTGTGTAAGATTTTGCTTCTAGTTCTCAGATTTTGGTTTTTTTTTTTAAATTACTATTTGGCTACATCAGGTCTTGGATGCGGCATGTGGGATCTAGTTCCCTGACCAGGGATTGAACCCAGGCCTCCTGCATTGGGAGGTTGCAGTCTTAATCACTAGACGTCCAGGGAAGTCTCTCTCAGACAAATATTTTTAGGCAGAAGAATGCTTTTCGTTTTAGTTGTTTTCCTTAATGGATTCACTACTTATTCTAGTCTCTCCTCACAGTTAAAGATGTTGTGAGAAATTAAAAGAATTGTTTTTTTTTCTTCTTCTAGATTAACTGCTGAAGTACTGATCGAGTTCTGCGTTTCTTCAATGAGGAACTACAGGCTGATCTTCTGCCATAATCTCAAACAGCCATAAATGACAAAAGAATGCTTGCTCAGTGAGGGTAGCTGGTGCAGAAGCCATTTTTTAAACTTAGGTGTTTAAGTACTCAAAGGTAAGTTTTCACAATGGTAACTATCCCATGCTTATATACACACAGAGATTTTAGAATTAATCTCCTTTTGTTACTATTGAATTATTAACTTGAGGTTTTGTAGTTAACTAGATGGCATCAGATGTGTTAAAGAATGGATTTTGCTTGTCTGAAACTATTTAAATTTATGGCATTTTGCTGCCACTAAGTTCGTTTCTGCTGTTTCTATAAGTTAGTTTTCAAGTGGGGTACAGCTTTTATACATATGGGCCTTTTTGTGTAAACTTTTAAAAATAGTGAGGTTTTTTTTTTTTGCTCTTTTGTAGCATGAAAAGAAAAGAATTATGTCTCTAGAGTGATGAAAATAGTACAGTTGATGTGATTTTGTTCATTATCAACTTTTGAAGGAAGTTTTACTTTCCTTTATCCACATAAAGTAATTACTGTTTTATTTTAATTTATTTTATTTCTTTGGCCATGCTTCATAGCTTGCGAGGTCTTAGTTCCTGGACCAGAGATTGAAACGATGCCCTCAGCAGGGAAAGCACAGAGGCCTAACCACTGGACTTCCAGGGAACTCCCATAAATGATTATTTTCGAAAATGAACAGTTTTTTGAGATTATTTGTTCTTTGATGATTCAGAAATTGGAAACATTGTTTTCTCCCACTGATTCTTTATTGATCAAATCCTGCAGAACTAAGAAGAATAATTGATTTCTTCTGAACTAAGATAGACTGTGGAAATTTTTCTTTTGAATAATTATGAAATAGCAGAATTGATAAAAGAACGTACTCATTGAAGGTTGATGCCTATAACTGAAAAATTTCCTTTGTTCATAAGAACATGTTACGGCTGCTCTCTCGTGTAGAAATAAGAACTGGTTATTCTTGTTCTTATTAGCCTGTCATTAAAAAAAAGATGATTCTGTCCTGTTTAGGGTGCTTATGAATTGAGTGGTTAGATGAGCTTCATACAGCAGAGTCCAGAAATGATTAGGTTTGACCTTTTTTTTTTAAAGATTTATTTATTTATTTATTTAGGGCTGAGGTCCGGTTGGGGAAGGAGGGGAGCTGGTGGGCCACTTCTATTGGTCTTTCATTTCTCTGTTTTCATCCGTCTTTGTTCTTTGGCTCCTGCGGGCCTCCCATCGTGTTGGGGTCTGTTGTTGCAGAGCACTGGCTCTGGGCGCAAGTGCTCCAGAGCTCAGGCTCAGTAATTGGACACATCAGTCCAGCCGCTCCGCAGCACGTGGGATCTTCCCAGGCCAGGGATCTGAAAAATTTATGGCATTTTGCTCACTAAGTTCGTTTCTGCTGTTTCTATAAGTTAGTTTTCAAGTGGGGTACAGCTTTTATACATATGGGCCTTTTTGTGTAAACTTTTAAAAATAGTGAGGTTTTTTTTTTTTGCTCTTTTGTAGCATGAAAAGAAAAGAATTATGTCTCTAGAGTGATGAAAATAGTACAGTTGATGTGATTTTGTTCATTATCAACTTTTGAAGGAAGTTTTACTTTCCTTTATCCACATAAAGTAATTACTGTTTTATTTTAATTTATTTTATTTCTTTGGCCATGCTTCATAGCTTGCGAGGTCTTAGTTCCTGGACCAGAGATTGAAACGATGCCCTCAGCAGGGAAAGCACAGAGGCCTAACCACTGGACTTCCAGGGAACTCCCATAAATGATTATTTTCGAAAATGAACAGTTTTTTGAGATTATTTGTTCTTTGATGATTCAGAAATTGGAAACATTGTTTTCTCCCACTGATTCTTTATTGATCAAATCCTGCAGAACTAAGAAGAATAATTGATTTCTTCTGAACTAAGATAGACTGTGGAAATTTTTCTTTTGAATAATTATGAAATAGCAGAATTGATAAAAGAACGTACTCATTGAAGGTTGATGCCTATAACTGAAAAATTTCCTTTGTTCATAAGAACATGTTACGGCTGCTCTCTCGTGTAGAAATAAGAACTGGTTATTCTTGTTCTTATTAGCCTGTCATTAAAAAAAAGATGATTCTGTCCTGTTTAGGGTGCTTATGAATTGAGTGGTTAGATGAGCTTCATACAGCAGAGTCCAGAAATGATTAGGTTTGACCTTTTTTTTTTAAAGATTTATTTATTTATTTATTTAGGGCTGAGGTCCGGTTGGGGAAGGAGGGGAGCTGGTGGGCCACTTCTATTGGTCTTTCATTTCTCTGTTTTCATCCGTCTTTGTTCTTTGGCTCCTGCGGGCCTCCCATCGTGTTGGGGTCTGTTGTTGCAGAGCACTGGCTCTGGGCGCAAGTGCTCCAGAGCTCAGGCTCAGTAATTGGACACATCAGTCCAGCCGCTCCGCAGCACGTGGGATCTTCCCAGGCCAGGGATCAAACCGGCGCCCTTTGCACTGCAGGGCGGTGTCCTTATCCACTGGACCACCAGGGGAAGCCCAGGTTTGACCTTTTTCTTGTGTCATTGTTAAGCTTGGTCAGTAAGGTCCTATTGGAGCAAAATTTACCCCTTAATTTGTCTTTAAGATACTAATGTCTTTTGGTAAGTTCAAGGATCAGTTTTGCCGTTGTTTGATAAATATGTGAACACTAAAGGGAGCATTCAAAACTACTTCGCATGGTAGAGAAAATGTTTAGATGATTGTATTGAACTTTATTTGTAGAACACACTATAGGCCTAGTAACTGAAACAGATAAAAACACTTTCAGGTGTAAAGCCATCTTTAATGTATTTAGTCATATTGCCACCTGTTCATCATTATAGTCTTTCTTTTCTTTCATTTGGCAGAAAAGACAGCTTTGATTTCTGGCTGCAAAAAAGATATGAGGAAGAGCTCCTCCCCTTCCTTGAGTAACTGCAACTCCGTTCTTGCTAACAAAATATTTGGAATTCCACTTGATGAGCTGCAGCAGGGAGGACATCCAGACAATGAGGTTCCGTTCATAGTCCGCCACGTAGTGGACTATATTGAGGAACATGGTATACATTTCCTTACTTTGAGGGTTAGCGTTTGTTTTAATGGACACATCCTTTTTGGGCCTTGGATTTTTTTTTTCCTCAGTATTCAAATGTCCAAAATATTGTGGGGAAAAATGATGGAAATTCTTTTTTTTTTTTTTTTTTTAGTGTGTCTTTCACTTAAAATTCTATACTCAGAAATGCCTGGTTTAGAGCATATTTTAGTGGGAGGGATGATATATTTTTAATGAATATAAGAGGGTGGGATAAAATAGAATATCCCTCAGGACAGAGATAGTATTTGTTTCTAGATGTATGATTTGAAGGTATTTAGCCCAGTCAAGGGAGCTGGGAATGGCTTTCCAAAAGTATGAATATTTTAAGTTGATTAGAGAATGAATATATATGGTAGTTGAAGTTAAGTTTATCTAATTTTTGCCTTGAACTAACATAGGAGGTCTGGAGCAACAAGGACTTTTTCAAGTCAATGGAAATGCTGAGACAGTGGAGTGGCTTCGGCGGAGATACGACAGTGGAGAAGAGGTGGATTTGGTTAAGGAAGCAGATGTTCCCTCAGCTATTAGTCTTCTTAGGTTTTTCCTTCAAGAACTTCCTGAACCTGTTATCCCTGGCAGTTTGCATAGTCACTTGATGCAACTTTCTCAAGGTAACATAATTTGAATCTTACCAGTCAGTCACTTAACGTTTAATTTCAAAGTCTTTGTCTTTTAGAAATCGTGACATGTAAGCAGTAATTATAGTCGTTCTGAGAATAATTTCTTAAGTTCCCATTTGGAGACACAGGCTGTTTGGGGCTTTACTGTCTAGTTAAAGAAATGGCAACCTCTTAGATTCTTGTAGAGCTATTTGCCTTTTTTTTTCTTTTTTTTTAGATATTTGCTTTTTATGGTTGGTCTTTTAACTCTTAGAGAGGGTGAGAAGAAGGAGAAGCAGGAGATGAGAACAAAGAGAAGGAGGGAAAAGAAAAGAAAATATATTACAGAACTGCAACTCCGTTCTTGCTAACAAAATATTTGGAATTCCACTTGATGAGCTGCAGCAGGGAGGACATCCAGACAATGAGGTTCCGTTCATAGTCCGCCACGTAGTGGACTATATTGAGGAACATGGTATACATTTCCTTACTTTGAGGGTTAGCGTTTGTTTTAATGGACACATCCTTTTTGGGCCTTGGATTTTTTTTTTCCTCAGTATTCAAATGTCCAAAATATTGTGGGGAAAAATGATGGAAATTCTTTTTTTTTTTTTTTTTTTAGTGTGTCTTTCACTTAAAATTCTATACTCAGAAATGCCTGGTTTAGAGCATATTTTAGTGGGAGGGATGATATATTTTTAATGAATATAAGAGGGTGGGATAAAATAGAATATCCCTCAGGACAGAGATAGTATTTGTTTCTAGATGTATGATTTGAAGGTATTTAGCCCAGTCAAGGGAGCTGGGAATGGCTTTCCAAAAGTATGAATATTTTAAGTTGATTAGAGAATGAATATATATGGTAGTTGAAGTTAAGTTTATCTAATTTTTGCCTTGAACTAACATAGGAGGTCTGGAGCAACAAGGACTTTTTCAAGTCAATGGAAATGCTGAGACAGTGGAGTGGCTTCGGCGGAGATACGACAGTGGAGAAGAGGTGGATTTGGTTAAGGAAGCAGATGTTCCCTCAGCTATTAGTCTTCTTAGGTTTTTCCTTCAAGAACTTCCTGAACCTGTTATCCCTGGCAGTTTGCATAGTCACTTGATGCAACTTTCTCAAGGTAACATAATTTGAATCTTACCAGTCAGTCACTTAACGTTTAATTTCAAAGTCTTTGTCTTTTAGAAATCGTGACATGTAAGCAGTAATTATAGTCGTTCTGAGAATAATTTCTTAAGTTCCCATTTGGAGACACAGGCTGTTTGGGGCTTTACTGTCTAGTTAAAGAAATGGCAACCTCTTAGATTCTTGTAGAGCTATTTGCCTTTTTTTTTCTTTTTTTTTAGATATTTGCTTTTTATGGTTGGTCTTTTTAACTCTTAGAGAGGGTGAGAAGAAGGAGAAGCAGGAGATGAGAACAAAGAGAAGGAGGGAAAAGAAAAAGAAAATATATATGTGTGACAGAATGTCTTATAATAGCCAGTGGTGTTGATTAGTGGGGATGTTACTATGTTTATCCACAGTTTGATAGAACATCCTAGCAAAAACCAGAAAACGGCTTTGCTTCTGTGTTTGGAATATACCTAAAGCTTGTTCTTGGACACCTGCCTGAAGGAAATAAAATATCAAATGGACATCAGGCTGCAAGCCAAATAAAGAAAAAAATTGATTTGTCTCTGTTGAGTTAGTTTTTTGGTGGTGACTAAGTAGGACTTAGTTGAGAAAGACAAGAAAAATAAAGGTAGAGGTATGCAGAAAGGTGAAAGAACCAGGAAGTGAGGGGATGCTTCTGTTCCTTGAACCAGATGGTATTTGTGTGTATGTAACAGAGTGACATGTTTGATTATATAGGAAAATTTATAATTTGGCATATAATATAGTTGAGTCTTGAACAACATGGGTTTGAATTTTTATATTTTTTCAACAAATTTGTACTACAGTATGATCTACAATTGGCTGAATCAACACTTGCAGAACTGTGGATATGGAAGACCTACTTATACATGAATTTTCAGTGGTATGGAGGCCTGGCACCAGTAACCTTGGGTTGTTCAAGAATCAACTGTTTTATACATTTCTTTGGATTTATAAACTGTTTTTCCTGCTTGCTTTGTATTGTGAAATCTCTTTAATTTTTTGAAATGGAACTTCTAGAGAAATTCTGTGATACTAAGAAATTAGAATTGTTTCCTTAAACCCTGTCCCTGTGAGAGCTGGACATTTTGTTTGTGTATATCTTTAAGCTGTGCATAGTCAGAGAAGGAGGATTTCCTTTTGAGAATATTTATCCATCTTATTTTTTCTTAATTGTTTTTAAAAAAATTTAAACACAAGCCTAGATTAGTGAATGCCTTTTATTTATGTGTAAAAATCAAGACAAAAGGATATTTTTTAGATGACCCTGTTACGTATGGTTAGCTTTTTATGGTTGGTCTTTTAACTCTTAGAGGGGGGAGAAGAAGGAGAAGCAGGAGATGAGAACAAAGAGAAGGAGGGAAAAGAAAAAGAAAATATATATGTGTGACAGAATGTCTTATAATAGCCAGTGGTGTTGATTAGTGGGGATGTTACTATGTTTATCCACAGTTTGATAGAACATCCTAGCAAAAACCAGAAAACGGCTTTGCTTCTGTGTTTGGAATATACCTAAAGCTTGTTCTTGGACACCTGCCTGAAGGAAATAAAATATCAAATGGACATCAGGCTGCAAGCCAAATAAAGAAAAAAATTGATTTGTCTCTGTTGAGTTAGTTTTTTGGTGGTGACTAAGTAGGACTTAGTTGAGAAAGACAAGAAAAATAAAGGTAGAGGTATGCAGAAAGGTGAAAGAACCAGGAAGTGAGGGGATGCTTCTGTTCCTTGAACCAGATGGTATTTGTGTGTATGTAACAGAGTGACATGTTTGATTATATAGGAAAATTTATAATTTGGCATATAATATAGTTGAGTCTTGAACAACATGGGTTTGAATTTTTATATTTTTTCAACAAATTTGTACTACAGTATGATCTACAATTGGCTGAATCAACACTTGCAGAACTGTGGATATGGAAGACCTACTTATACATGAATTTTCAGTGGTATGGAGGCCTGGCACCAGTAACCTTGGGTTGTTCAAGAATCAACTGTTTTATACATTTCTTTGGATTTATAAACTGTTTTTCCTGCTTGCTTTGTATTGTGAAATCTCTTTAATTTTTTGAAATGGAACTTCTAGAGAAATTCTGTGATACTAAGAAATTAGAATTGTTTCCTTAAACCCTGTCCCTGTGAGAGCTGGACATTTTGTTTGTGTATATCTTTAAGCTGTGCATAGTCAGAGAAGGAGGATTTCCTTTTGAGAATATTTATCCATCTTATTTTTTCTTAATTGTTTTTAAAAAAATTTAAACACAAGCCTAGATTAGTGAATGCCTTTTATTTATGTGTAAAAATCAAGACAAGGATATTTTATGACCCTGTTACGTATGTATTTCTCTGTATAGCTAGATGACAAGGCTCATTTTGTACTTGATCTGTTCAGGAATGGTTAGCCTGTTTCAGTTTTGTTCTTTTATTGGGCTACTTGGATCAAAATGGAGTGCCATCAGTATTGTCGCTTTTTCCCAAAGTATAGCTTTCTTTTTTTCTGCCAACAAATAACCATTTTTTGTTGTTCTGAATTTCTGAATCCATTTCAAATTTCTTTTCTTAGAAGTAGGGATTTTTTTAAGTGTTTATATTGAGTCACCTAAGAAACATTTTGCATCCATTAAATACAGAATGAGACTTATGTGTTAACTCAAGAGGTTTTTGAGCTCTTTTTATGTCTCTAAGGCCATTTATTTTGTTTTTATAGTGATAGGAGTCCATTTCTCCAGTGTTAGAGAATGAGAAACAGGTTCTTTTAAAGTTCTAAGAATCAGATAATCTTTCAGTTTTGACTGAAAATTTATAAATGAATATGTGGCATATGATTTAATGATAGTAAAGTTATTGCCTCTCATTGATACTATCAGTCAGAAGCTATTTTGTCAGTGGGGTCGTCATTTTGATTGTTAATCATTTAAAAGTGTGATGGTATCATGTACTGTGTTATTTATGGAATTGCATAGTATACCTTACCAGTAATTCTATGTCAGGATTCACTTGTGAAGGAATTTAAGGCATGCAGAAATGCTAGTGCTTTTGTCCTATTTGTTATGACAAATTCACCATTCTCCTCCATTCCCCATATATGTACGATTAGCACATGTGTATAGGCATGCACACACACCCACATATAGACCGGTTTCCTTAATAGCTGTGCAGATAGGTGTGGTGGTGCTTGAGGTGATAGTTAAAATCTATTTATTCATCCTTTAATCATTCATTTGGGAAGGTGTCTTGAGTCTCTGGACAAAATTCTTCTTTCCATTTATTATAGGTAACTGTTATGTTAATATTTTAATTGATGCTCACAAATACATGAGATTAGCACTTTTAAGATCATGGAAGAAGCATTTTTTCAGTTGCATTTGAGTTAGTATTTTTTAATGTGGTTTTCATTTCGTTAGTAAAAATCAAGACAAGGATATTTTATGACCCTGTTACGTATGTATTTCTCTGTATAGCTAGATGACAAGGCTCATTTTGTACTTGATCTGTTCAGGAATGGTTAGCCTGTTTCAGTTTTGTTCTTTTATTGGGCTACTTGGATCAAAATGGAGTGCCATCAGTATTGTCGCTTTTTCCCAAAGTATAGCTTTCTTTTTTTCTGCCAACAAATAACCATTTTTTGTTGTTCTGAATTTCTGAATCCATTTCAAATTTCTTTTCTTAGAAGTAGGGATTTTTTTAAGTGTTTATATTGAGTCACCTAAGAAACATTTTGCATCCATTAAATACAGAATGAGACTTATGTGTTAACTCAAGAGGTTTTTGAGCTCTTTTTATGTCTCTAAGGCCATTTATTTTGTTTTTATAGTGATAGGAGTCCATTTCTCCAGTGTTAGAGAATGAGAAACAGGTTCTTTTAAAGTTCTAAGAATCAGATAATCTTTCAGTTTTGACTGAAAATTTATAAATGAATATGTGGCATATGATTTAATGATAGTAAAGTTATTGCCTCTCATTGATACTATCAGTCAGAAGCTATTTTGTCAGTGGGGTCGTCATTTTGATTGTTAATCATTTAAAAGTGTGATGGTATCATGTACTGTGTTATTTATGGAATTGCATAGTATACCTTACCAGTAATTCTATGTCAGGATTCACTTGTGAAGGAATTTAAGGCATGCAGAAATGCTAGTGCTTTTGTCCTATTTGTTATGACAAATTCACCATTCTCCTCCATTCCCCATATATGTACGATTAGCACATGTGTATAGGCATGCACACACACCCACATATAGACCGGTTTCCTTAATAGCTGTGCAGATAGGTGTGGTGGTGCTTGAGGTGATAGTTAAAATCTATTTATTCATCCTTTAATCATTCATTTGGGAAGGTGTCTTGAGTCTCTGGACAAAATTCTTCTTTCCATTTATTATAGGTAACTGTTATGTTAATATTTTAATTGATGCTCACAAATACATGAGATTAGCACTTTTAAGATCATGGAAGAAGCATTTTTTCAGTTGCATTTGAGTTAGTATTTTTTTTAATGTGGTTTTCATTTTCTGTGGTAGTAGGACATTGCAGAGTGATGTGGTGTGGTATTTTTTTTTTTTTAAATGAGAAATTAACATCAAAGATACTTTTATTTATTTTTTTGGTGGAGGGGTGGGTTGGAGAGGGAGGGGGCCAGGTGGGCCACTTCTGTTGGTCTTTCGTTTATCTGTTTTCATCCATCTTTGTCTTTGGCCCATGTGGGCCTCCCATCGCAGTGGCCTCTGTTGTCACAGGGTACCGGCTCTGGGCGCATGCGCTCCAGAGCTCTGGCTCGGTAATTGGGCACATGGGTCCAGCCGCTCCATGGCACGTGGGATCTTCCCAGGCCAGGGATCGAACTGGCGCCCCTTGCACTGCAAGGCGGTGTCCTTACCCACTGGACCACCAGGGAAGCCCAGTGTGGTATGATTTTATCTTTTATTTAGACCAGTATTTTGCAAGCTTGCCACTCCTGGTATTTTGGACTAGATAATTCTCTAGTATAGGGGCTGTCCTTGAATTTTAATATATTCAGTAGAATCCCTGGTCTCTGTCTACTAGATAGCACTGGTACCTCTTTCTCCCAAGTTATGACAGCCATTCCATTCATTATCAATGCTATCAACCATAGGTTTGGCTCATGATAGTTTTTCCAATTACTTACACATTTTATTTTGGTAGATAACATAGTTCACAGTTCTGTAAATTTATTGTAACATTAAAAAAAGCTGTTACAATGCTTAAAATTATTCCTGGTCAGGGGAATTTTCATTGATATATACATATATTTTTCCTGGTTTTGATTTAACTAGGAAGTAGGCTCAGAAGGAAAAAAAATTAAGCATATGTGTTTTTTTTTTTTGTCTTTATTTATTTATTTTGAGGGGGTGGGGAGAGAGGGGGGGCGGATGGGCCACTTCTATTGGTCTTTCATTTGTCTTATTTTTCATCCATCTTTGTTCTTAGGCCCATGTGGGCCTCCCATCACAGTGGCCTCTGTTGTCGCAGAACACCGGCTCTGGGCGCATGCGCTCCAGAGCTCCTGCTCGGTAATTGGACACATTAGTTCAGCCGCTCCGCGGCACGTGGGATCTTCCCAGGCCAGGGATCGAACTGGCGCCCCTTGCACTGCAAGGCGGTGTCCTTACCCACTGGACCACCAGGGAAGCCCCATATGTATTTTTAATACACATACACATACACACACAGAAATGCTTCTCTGCCTCATTTGATGACTGTAGAAACAGCCAGGTAGGTGTAAATATTTTTGAGTGCTAGAAATGTTCACTAACAAAAGTAAAACAGCATAAACAGTATTTCAGGTAAAACCAGCATAGCTCTCAGTCTTAACCACCTGGTCAAGTCAGATAATTTAGTAGTGCAGCATCTGTCTACTTTTCAGTTAGTGTGTATTTATTCAACTTCTTCAGCTAATTTTTATCGAACCCCTAGTGTGTGCCAGGCACTGTTGTAGATTCTGGGAATGTAGAAGTGAACAGAACTGCCATCATAGAGCTAAAATTCTAAAAGGGCATAATGAGAGTTAAATGATAAGCAGAATAAATAAAAGGGCATGTTACATAGCTAAAGAGGATTTGTCATAGCTAAGGAGTTGTCAGTGTTGTAGTCATTATATTGATAATATTAATTGCTTGCATATATTTTGGAGTTGATATACGTGGTTTTTCTTAAATCCTCCTTTCCCGCTAAATTTAGGTTGTTAAAAATTTCGGTGGCTTATATAGTAAAGAATCTGCCTGCAGTGAGGAAGACCTGTGTTTGATCCCTGGGTCAGGAAGGTCCCCTGGAGAAGGGAATGGAGACCCACTCCAGAGGAGCCTGGCAGGCTCCATGGGTCAACAAACCCTCTTTTGGAGTCCCAAAGTGTCAGACACAATTGAACAGCTAACACTTTTACAGTTTCATAGTAATAGTAATCCCAAAACCATTTATTCAGGGACTGTTCCAATCAATTATAAAGACCGTGGGCCATTGGCAGTATTATGAAATGTAGCAGAATTGTTATTGGTTGCGTTGTAAATCTTAAGTAAAACTCATGTGACTGTAGCGTTTTCTGTAAACTTCTTAGAGTTGTGTTATTTTGCAGAGATGGCCAATGTCACAATTGTAATCGATAACCAATTTTTCACCCCAGTAATTAATTTTTAAATTAATTTTAAGAAACTCAAGAAAAATAATGAATGAAAGATAATTAGATTAATTTTCCCTATTGAAAGCGATAACATACTTAATTCTGAGATACCTCTGAGAAATTGCTTCTCCTCATTGGAACCCTCACCAGTCAGTAGGTTGTTACAGGCCTAATTTCTGTTGAGGAAGACTCATTGACCTAAACACAGCCTATCGTTTGGTAGTTGAAAATTCACTTGGTAAACTGAGAAGTGGGGAATTTTTTTTTGGCTGGGTCATGCAGCATGTGGGATCTTAGTCCCTAATCAGAGGATTGGGTTTTCCCAGATAATTTAGTAGTGCAGCATCTGTCTACTTTTCAGTTAGTGTGTATTTATTCAACTTCTTCAGCTAATTTTATCGAACCCCTAGTGTGTGCCAGGCACTGTTGTAGATTCTGGGAATGTAGAAGTGAACAGAACTGCCATCATAGAGCTAAAATTCTAAAAGGGCATAATGAGAGTTAAATGATAAGCAGAATAAATAAAAGGGCATGTTACATAGCTAAAGAGGATTTGTCATAGCTAAGGAGTTGTCAGTGTTGTAGTCATTATATTGATAATATTAATTGCTTGCATATATTTTGGAGTTGATATACGTGGTTTTTCTTAAATCCTCCTTTCCCGCTAAATTTAGGTTGTTAAAAATTTCGGTGGCTTATATAGTAAAGAATCTGCCTGCAGTGAGGAAGACCTGTGTTTGATCCCTGGGTCAGGAAGGTCCCCTGGAGAAGGGAATGGAGACCCACTCCAGAGGAGCCTGGCAGGCTCCATGGGTCAACAAACCCTCTTTTGGAGTCCCAAAGTGTCAGACACAATTGAACAGCTAACACTTTTACAGTTTCATAGTAATAGTAATCCCAAAACCATTTATTCAGGGACTGTTCCAATCAATTATAAAGACCGTGGGCCATTGGCAGTATTATGAAATGTAGCAGAATTGTTATTGGTTGCGTTGTAAATCTTAAGTAAAACTCATGTGACTGTAGCGTTTTCTGTAAACTTCTTAGAGTTGTGTTATTTTGCAGAGATGGCCAATGTCACAATTGTAATCGATAACCAATTTTTCACCCCAGTAATTAATTTTTAAATTAATTTTAAGAAACTCAAGAAAAATAATGAATGAAAGATAATTAGATTAATTTTCCCTATTGAAAGCGATAACATACTTAATTCTGAGATACCTCTGAGAAATTGCTTCTCCTCATTGGAACCCTCACCAGTCAGTAGGTTGTTACAGGCCTAATTTCTGTTGAGGAAGACTCATTGACCTAAACACAGCCTATCGTTTGGTAGTTGAAAATTCACTTGGTAAACTGAGAAGTGGGGAATTTTTTTTTGGCTGGGTCATGCAGCATGTGGGATCTTAGTCCCTAATCAGAGATTGTGCCCCCTGCATTGGAAGCCCAGAGTCTTAACCACTAAACTGCCAGGGAAGTCCCAGAATTCATTTTAATTTACTGATAGTTCTTGTTGGTATTACTGAAATTAACTGTCCTTTTTAGAATGTTAACAGAAAAAAAGTCTGCTTCTTATTATGTTTCTTCCTTGATCTTTCTTTCATTCTGATACTGTTAGGCGGTTAAATTGCTTCCCATCTTTGCTTACTAGTGGTTGGTATTGAGCAGTGCGTTATGACTTCTTAGTGTTGGCACTGATTTGGAAACACATGTACAGTCATGCAAAATACAGTATGGTGGGAATTTGAAAATAAAAAGAAATAGAGGATTTGGGCCAATGAGTAATAGATGAGGAAAACATCCTACAACAGTCAGGGGTTTGTACCATCTTCTATTCTTCCACTTAATAAGTGAAATGCAAAGCCCTAAGGCATTTGGCCTCTAGTAGAGGAAGTGAAGAGGTTTTGAATTGTTATAGTAAAATGGTGATGTGGGTGGAGTAGTGTGAACCTGGCAAAATATCTGAGCTTTGCTTTTACTTCATTAAAAACAACCCTGTCATTATGTTTTATAGATTATAATAATGAAGATGAATTTGGAAGAAAGTTGAGGTTCCTCTTACAACAGCTTCCACCTGTGAATTATAGTTTGTTAAAGTTTCTGTGTAGATTTTTAGCCAATGTGGCATCACATCATGAAGAAAGTTGGTCAGCAAACTCTTTGGCTGCTGTCTTTGGTCCAGATGTCTTCCAGTAAGTTTTTTCACAAATTTTTGTTTGACTAAAATACATTAGATTTGTGAAGTAGAATTATTATACTGTCTCCTAAGGGTCATAGGTTGCTTGATGAACCATTATTTTTAATAGTAGATCTGATTAATCCTCTCAGCATTTCGTGAAAAAGGTACAACTTAGGTAGAGTTTACTGATGGGAAAACTGAGGCACAGAATGGTGGCAAAACGGGTCTATAAAATGATCATTGGTTGTCTTCAGACTTTTCCTCGATTGATAAACAGAGATTTGGGGAATTTTTTTTTGGCTGGGTCATGCAGCATGTGGGATCTTAGTCCCTAATCAGAGATTGTGCCCCCTGCATTGGAAGCCCAGAGTCTTAACCACTAAACTGCCAGGGAAGTCCCAGAATTCATTTTAATTTACTGATAGTTCTTGTTGGTATTACTGAAATTAACTGTCCTTTTTAGAATGTTAACAGAAAAAAAGTCTGCTTCTTATTATGTTTCTTCCTTGATCTTTCTTTCATTCTGATACTGTTAGGCGGTTAAATTGCTTCCCATCTTTGCTTACTAGTGGTTGGTATTGAGCAGTGCGTTATGACTTCTTAGTGTTGGCACTGATTTGGAAACACATGTACAGTCATGCAAAATACAGTATGGTGGGAATTTGAAAATAAAAAGAAATAGAGGATTTGGGCCAATGAGTAATAGATGAGGAAAACATCCTACAACAGTCAGGGGTTTGTACCATCTTCTATTCTTCCACTTAATAAGTGAAATGCAAAGCCCTAAGGCATTTGGCCTCTAGTAGAGGAAGTGAAGAGGTTTTGAATTGTTATAGTAAAATGGTGATGTGGGTGGAGTAGTGTGAACCTGGCAAAATATCTGAGCTTTGCTTTTGCTTCGTTAAAACAACCCTGTCATTATGTTTTATAGATTATAATAATGAAGATGAATTTGGAAGAAAGTTGAGGTTCCTCTTACAACAGCTTCCACCTGTGAATTATAGTTTGTTAAAGTTTCTGTGTAGATTTTTAGCCAATGTGGCATCACATCATGAAGAAAGTTGGTCAGCAAACTCTTTGGCTGCTGTCTTTGGTCCAGATGTCTTCCAGTAAGTTTTTTCACAAATTTTTGTTTGACTAAAATACATTAGATTTGTGAAGTAGAATTATTATACTGTCTCCTAAGGGTCATAGGTTGCTTGATGAACCATTATTTTTAATAGTAGATCTGATTAATCCTCTCAGCATTTCGTGAAAAAGGTACAACTTAGGTAGAGTTTACTGATGGGAAAACTGAGGCACAGAATGGTGGCATAAATCACTCGGGTCTATAAAATGACTCATTGGTTGTCTTCAGACTTTTCCTGCGATTGCTTTAAGGACTGTCAATTTGATTTGGACTTTATTCTTAGTATTTACACAGATGTGGAAGATCTGAAAGAACAAGAAATAGTGAGCAAGATAATGGCTGGACTTCTGGAAAATTACTATGAGTTTTTTGAGAATGAAGAGGAAGATTTTTCATCTAATGAGTTGAGTTCAATTACTGAACAGGTAAGAATATTCTAAATATCTCACTTGGAGGGAGGTTTTTTGGTTTTTTGTTTTTCTTTTGGTAAAGAATATGCTCTTAAGGGTTTAGCCCAAGCTTATATGGAAATTTAAGTACTAAACTAATTACTTCCGTAATTTTCTTGGTTATATACATAATCATAGGTGTTGCATCCATGTAGTATGTCAATGTGATCTTTTTTCTGAACAATTTCTGGTCCTCAACTTGGGTAATAAGGAAAAGGAATCAAAACCAGAGAATTTGCTTCCACTTTCATGGACTTTTTTGTGTTTTTCTTTTGTTAAATTAAGCATTGTTTATTTTGTAAGAATAGTGTGTTTTTGTTTTTGTGAAAAAGAAACTGCTAGCATAGAGGAATACAGGTAAAAGTTGAGAATTAAAAGATAGAGGGAAAGGTTGATATAAAGTTGATACAAACTTTTAAAGAATTTTTTGATTGAAATAGCAAGTCAGTACAGCAGGGTAACCATTGCCATTAATGGAAAACATCAGGAGAGTAAGAGTTTAGGTTGCAGATAATGTTTTTAAATTTTGCAGCTCTTGAATAGGATATTAAAACCCATTTCTCAAACAACTGTGTATTTTGTTGTTATGGCTGTGCCTTGATGGTTGAGGCTGTAAAAGGGTTCTCATTCATTTTTTCTTTATGAAGTGAGAATATTGATTCTAAGTAATTGTTACTGACTATAAAGCCAGTTAATCCAGATTTCTCAGGGTTAGAATTCATGTTTTAGGTTAGTCTTAAGGTTTTTCTTTTGTACTTAGGTGAAATGATTTGTCAAGCAGACTTCTCAGTGTGAGGTGGGGCTGTTACCTTTTTTTTTTTTTAAAGATATATTTATTTATTTATTTTGGGCGGGGGTCGGATTGGGGAGGGAGGGGAGCGGGCGGGCCACTTCTATTGGTCTTTCATTTCTCTATTTTCATCCGTCTTTGTTCTTTGGCTCCTGTGGGCCTCCCATCGCGGTGGGGTCTGTCGTTGCAGAGCGCCGGCTCTGGGTGCATGTGCTCCAGAGTGCTGGCTCGGTAATCGGACACATCGGTCCAGCCGCTTCACGGCACGTGGGATCTTCCCAGGCCAGGAATCAAACCGGCGCCCCTTGCACTGTAAGGCAGTGTCCTTACCCACTGGACCACCAGGGGAAGCCGGTTACCTTTTTAATAATAAGTAATAATTCACCTGGTTAAAAATAATAAGATAGATAGTAATAGGTCCTGTTCTTACCCATGCCATCCTCTCCCTCTTACTGGTTTTTTAATGTGTTTTTCCAGAATTTCTTTATGTAAATGTAAATAAATACTTCTCAGTTTTTTTAACAGGAAGGTAGCATACCTTACACACTACTGTGCACATAGATTTTTTTTAAATCAATTAACAGTATATCTTGGAGATCTTTTATTGGAATGTAAAGAACATACTTGTATTTTTTTAACATCTGTGTAAGTTTGCTATTGTATAGATGTAACATATAATTTATTTGATTCATAGTAGCTTATCCATTTGAAAAGGTGATAGCACATCCCAGTTTTCTTTTTTTTTTTTATCCCAGTTTTCTAGAGGAGTTTACATCTGCTTTCTAATGTAATTATTGCTAGCTTCCCCCTTTCACTCTCAAATGTATCGAGGTTTAGGTGATAACTTACATGGTTATGCTGTTTATTAATTGACAATGGATTGCTTACCTTCATTTGTTCTTCACGTATAAACCAGCATCTCTTGAGTATTTATCATACAGAATTTTTTTTTTTAAGTTTATTTATTTATTTTGGGGGGTGGGGTTTGGGGAGGGAGCGGGGTGGGTGGGCCTCTTCTGTTGGTCTTTCGTTTATCTGTTTTCATCCATCTTTGTTCTTTGGTCCGTGTGGGCCTCCCATCGCAGTGACCTCTGTTGTTGCAGAGCACCGGCTCTGGGCGCATGCGCTCCATAGTTCCAGCTCGGTAACTGGACACATGGGTCCAGCCGCTCCGTGGCACGTGGGATCTTCCCAGGCCAGGGATTGAACTGGCGCCCCTTGCACTGTAAGGCGGTGTCCTTACCCACTGGACCACCAGGGAAGCCCTATCATACAGATTTTCATTCATTCTTGCAAGTGTCGACTTTGATTATGTGAATTAGGAGTTTGGTTTCCTGGGTAGCCCAGCTTTTATTTAAAAGGGTTGCTATACTGTTGTGAAGTTTAGCCTTAGGTTTATTTTATTATTTTTTTTTTTTTTCTCTTTTTTTTTGGCGAGCGGGTGGGTGGGGAGGGAGGGGGACAGGCGGGCGGGCCACTTCTATTGGTCTTTCATTTTTCTGTTTTCATCCATCTTTGTTCTTTGGCCCGTGTGGGCCTCCCATCACAGTGGCCTCTGTTGTTGCAGAGCACTGACTCTGGGCGCATGCGCGCCAGAGCTCCGGCTCGGTAATTGGACACATCGGTCCGGCCACTCTGTGGCACGTGGGATCTTCCCAGGCCAGGGATCGAACCGGCGCCCCTTGCACTACAAGGCGGTGTCCTTACCCACTGGATCACCAGGGAAGCCCTGTTTTGTTTTTTTAAATGAAGTTTAGTTAATTTGCAGCATTGTTAGTTTCAAATGTACAGCATAGTGATTCAATTATACATGTATTTATGTGCCTGTCCTTTTTCAGGTTTTTTTCTCTTATAAATCATTAAAAAATATTGAGAATAGTTTTCTGTGCTGTATAGTAGTGGGTGCATGTTAATCCCAGATTCCTAATGTATCCCCCCTCCCCCTGCCTTTGGTAACTGTAAGTTTGTTTTCTTTATCTGTGGGTCTGTTTGTTTTATAAATATGTTCACTTGCTTTTTTTTTTTTTTTTTTAAGATCCCACATATAAGCAATACCATGTGATATATGTTTCTCTTTCTGGCTTACTTCACTTAGTATGATAGTCTGTAAATCCATCCATATGCTACAAATGGTATTATTTTGTTCTTTTTTATGACTGAGTAACATTCCTGTGTGTGTGAGAGAGAGAGAGAGAGAGAGAGAGAGTCACGTGTATATATGCAGCAATCACATTATCTATATCCATTTATCTCTCAATGGACATTTAGATTGCTTCCATATTTTGGCTACTGTAAATAGTGCTGCTAGGAACACTGGGGTGCATGTTTCTTTTCAAATTAGAGTTTTTGTCTTTTCCAGATGCATGCCCAAGAGTGGGACTGCTGGGTCACATGGTAACTCTATTTTTAGTTTTTTAAGGAACCTCCATACTGTTTTTCATAGAGACTGCACCAGTTTACATCTCCACCTAGAGTATAGGAGGGTTCCTTTTCTCCAGCCCTCTCCAGGATTTATTTTTCTGTGAAATTTTTGAGGTTGACCATTCTGTCTGGAGTGAGGTTGCACCTCACTGTGGTTTTGATTTGCATTTCTCTAATTAGTGATGCTGAACATTTTTTCATGTGCTTGTTGGCCGTCCATGTCCCCTTTGGAGAAATGTCTATTTAGATCTTCTGCCCAGTGTTTTTTTTTTTGATATTGTACTTTATGAGCTGTTTGTACGTTTTGGTAAGTAATCCCTTGTCAGTTGGATTGGTTTTAACTATCCCCTGCCACGCCCCTGCCCTGCCCCCCTGTCATTCTGTAGGTTGTCTCCATGTTTTGTTTATGGTAGGTTGAATTAGATCTCATTTATTTTTGTTTTACTGTCAGAAATGAAGCCAAAAAGATACTGCTGCAGTTTGTGTCAGAGAACATTTTACCTGTGTTTTCCTCTAATGGTTTTATAGTGTCCAGTCTTATATTTGGATCTTTAATCCATTATGAGTTTGCTTTGTGTGTGGTGGTAGAGCATGTTCTACTTCCGTTCTTTTACATGTAGCTTTCCAGTTTTCTCAGCACCTCTTATTGGAGAGGTTACCTTTTGTCACCATTTTTATCTCGTCTGACTTTCTTTCCCACTTTTTCTTCCTTCCTTTCCTTCCCTCCTCTCCCCTCTCTTTCCAAGTATCAGAAACTTAAAAAAGTAACAAACTTTCTGGCTTACTTCACTTAGTATGATAGTCTGTAAATCCATCCATATGCTACAAATGGTATTATTTTGTTCTTTTTTATGACTGAGTAACATTCCTGTGTGTGTGAGAGAGAGAGAGAGAGAGAGAGTCACGTGTATATATGCAGCAATCACATTATCTATATCCATTTATCTCTCAATGGACATTTAGATTGCTTCCATATTTTGGCTACTGTAAATAGTGCTGCTAGGAACACTGGGGTGCATGTTTCTTTTCAAATTAGAGTTTTTGTCTTTTCCAGATGCATGCCCAAGAGTGGGACTGCTGGGTCACATGGTAACTCTATTTTTAGTTTTTTAAGGAACCTCCATACTGTTTTTCATAGAGACTGCACCAGTTTACATCTCCACCTAGAGTATAGGAGGGTTCCTTTTCTCCAGCCCTCTCCAGGATTTATTTTTCTGTGAAATTTTTGAGGTTGACCATTCTGTCTGGAGTGAGGTTGCACCTCACTGTGGTTTTGATTTGCATTTCTCTAATTAGTGATGCTGAACATTTTTTCATGTGCTTGTTGGCCGTCCATGTCCCCTTTGGAGAAATGTCTATTTAGATCTTCTGCCCAGTGTTTTTTTTTTTGATATTGTACTTTATGAGCTGTTTGTACGTTTTGGTAAGTAATCCCTTGTCAGTTGGATTGGTTTTAACTATCCCCTGCCACGCCCCTGCCCTGCCCCCCTGTCATTCTGTAGGTTGTCTCCATGTTTTGTTTATGGTAGGTTGAATTAGATCTCATTTATTTTTGTTTTACTGTCAGAAATGAAGCCAAAAAGATACTGCTGCAGTTTGTGTCAGAGAACATTTTACCTGTGTTTTCCTCTAATGGTTTTATAGTGTCCAGTCTTATATTTGGATCTTTAATCCATTATGAGTTTACTTTTGTGTGTGGTGGTAGAGCATGTTCTACTTCCGTTCTTTTACATGTAGCTTTCCAGTTTTCTCAGCACCTCTTATTGGAGAGGTTACCTTTTGTCACCATTTTTATCTCGTCTGACTTTCTTTCCCACTTTTTCTTCCTTCCTTTCCTTCCCTCCTCTCCTCTCTCTTTCCAAGTATCAGAAACTTAAGAAAACAGTAACAAATGTCAAATTATAACTTAGACTGTTTGAACTGAGGATGAGTATATATATATGTATTTGTGAGGTAAATAAGTGAGTAAGAATTTGTAGCCTCAATCAGTGGTCCGTGTGTGTGTGTGTGTGTGTGGCAGTTTTGAAGATTTCCAGCTATACAGTACCTGCCTTAAGAAATTTGGTTAAAATAAAGAAGTAACACAACTGTTCAAAATTATTTTTGCTTAAAGAAAATGACAGGAGGAGGACAAGTAAATATGTATGCCTTCAACCTTTAATGCTTTTTTTTTTCCTATTTTTTTTTTAATTCTTTTTTTTCTTTGGCCGCTTCTATAGGTCTTTCATTTGTTTATTTCCATCCATCTTCATTCTTTGGCCTGTGTGGGCCTCCCATCTCAGTGGCCTCACTTGTTGCAGAGCACCAGCTCTGGGCGCATACTCTCCAGAGCTCCGGCTTAGTAGTTGGACACATCGGTCCCGCCGCCCCGCGGCATGCTTGATCTTCCCAGGCCAGGGAACAAACTGGCACCCCTCGCACTGCAAGGCGGTGTCCTTACCCACTGGACCACCAGGGAAGCCCGTTTCAATGCCTTTTTTTTTTTTTTTTAAAGATTTATTTATTTATTTACTTTGGGCGGAGGTCGGGTTGGGGAGGGAGGGGAGCGGGCGGGCCACTTCTATTGGTCTTTTTTATTTCTCTATTTTCATTCTTCTTCGTTCTTTGGCTCCTGTGGGCCTCCCGTCGTGGTGGGGTCTGTCGTTGCAGAGCGCCGGCTGTGGGCGCATGCGCTCCAGAGCTCCGGTTCAGTAATTGGACACATCAGTCCAGCTGCTCCGCGGCACGTGGGATCTTCCTGGGCCAGGGATCGAACTGGCACCCCTTGCACTGCAAGGCGATGTCCTTACCCACTGGACCACCAATGAACTCTCCTCTTTGGGGATTCTGAGTGCCACCTTTCTTTATGTTTTAGTTTAGCAGTTACCTTTTTTTTTTTTAAATAAAATTAATGACTGCTGAAAATGAAACAATACACATACATTTGTGTTACTGTTTTCCACTTTGTTGAGATGATTTGACTTGCAAGAAACTGATGATGCCAGTTTGACCTAATGTTTATATCTTACCTCAGGTCTGCAGGGTATATCTATTATGGTGTAAGTCTCTGATTTATTATCCTTCAGCTTTTTCAGTATATTTTGTATTTGTGAGGTAAATAAGTGAGTAAGAATTTGTAGCCTCAATCAGTGGTCCGTGTGTGTGTGTGTGTGTGGAGTTTTGAAGATTTCCAGCTATACAGTACCTGCCTTAAGAAATTTGGTTAAAATAAAGAAGTAACACAACTGTTCAAAATTATTTTTGCTTAAAGAAAATGACAGGAGGAGGACAAGTAAATATGTATGCCTTCAACCTTTAATGCTTTTTTTTTTCCTATTTTTTTTTTAATTCTTTTTTTTCTTTGGCCGCTTCTATAGGTCTTTCATTTGTTTATTTCCATCCATCTTCATTCTTTGGCCTGTGTGGGCCTCCCATCTCAGTGGCCTCACTTGTTGCAGAGCACCAGCTCTGGGCGCATACTCTCCAGAGCTCCGGCTTAGTAGTTGGACACATCGGTCCCGCCGCCCCGCGGCATGCTTGATCTTCCCAGGCCAGGGAACAAACTGGCACCCCTCGCACTGCAAGGCGGTGTCCTTACCCACTGGACCACCAGGGAAGCCCGTTTCAATGCCTTTTTTTTTTTTTTTTAAAGATTTATTTATTTATTTACTTTGGGCGGAGGTCGGGTTGGGGAGGGAGGGGAGCGGGCGGGCCACTTCTATTGGTCTTTTTTATTTCTCTATTTTCATTCTTCTTCGTTCTTTGGCTCCTGTGGGCCTCCCGTCGTGGTGGGGTCTGTCGTTGCAGAGCGCCGGCTGTGGGCGCATGCGCTCCAGAGCTCCGGTTCAGTAATTGGACACATCAGTCCAGCTGCTCCGCGGCACGTGGGATCTTCCTGGGCCAGGGATCGAACTGGCACCCCTTGCACTGCAAGGCGATGTCCTTACCCACTGGACCACCAATGAACTCTCCTCTTTGGGGATTCTGAGTGCCACCTTTCTTTATGTTTTAGTTTAGCAGTTACCTTTTTTTTTTTTAAATAAAATTAATGACTGCTGAAAATGAAACAATACACATACATTTGTGTTACTGTTTTCCACTTTGTTGAGATGATTTGACTTGCAAGAAACTGATGATGCCAGTTTGACCTAATGTTTATATCTTACCTCAGGTCTGCAGGGTATATCTATTATGGTGTAAGTCTCTGATATTTCTATTATCCTTCAGCTTCCTTGCATAAACTGAAACATAGTCATATGTCTTGTATATGGCATTTATACTTCTGTATTTTTTTTAAAGTACTACAAAAACTGCCTTAAAATATATTGTGCTTCACATTAAATAGAATGTTGGTCAGTTAACACCAGGAAATAATGTTGAATTCTGCAAATTTGCCTGTGAATGGAAGAGAGCATGTTAGCATATGGAACAGAATATGCCCAATAAACAGCGTAGTACAGTGAGTCTTGAGAGACACCTAGGTATATTGCTTATCTTGGGACATGTTACTAATCACTAGAATCTATTATGTTTTTGATTGCAAATAATATCACAGATTCCCAAAAAATTTTTTTAAATTTCTTTTTTAAGGTAGATTTCATTATCTGTACTTTTAATTTGTGAAGCTTGAATTGATCAGATACTGAGTAAAAGTAAAATCTCCTCAAACTCAGCACCATTTGGTTCCTTTTTAAAGTTGATATAACTTTTAAGTGCTGCTAATTTGTTGCCCACATATATAAAGAGGTCAACAGACCTGTCCTGTCTGGCAGCTCATTGATTTTTCTCCTGATTTCGATACTCGAAGAAAGCAAAGCTTATTTAGCACCCCGTACTTTTAGAGTTTTGCAAGTATTTGGCCATTAGATCCTTTTCAAGGTAGTGGTTTTGTTTTGTTTTTTAATAGTATGAGAGATCTCATCTGATTGGAGATGTTGAATAGGGAGGGTTTGAGAAATGACCCAGAGTCAGAGAACAGGTTCTTTGTATGGGATCCTTAAATGATTGCGAATCCAGTAGAGTGATTTGAAGATGTAGGTGATAATTATGTTTCTTTATATTGGGGATCCTTAAATGTTACCCACTGGACCACCAATGAACTCTCCTCTTTGGGGATTCTGAGTGCCACCTTTCTTTATGTTTTAGTTTAGCAGTTACCTTTTTTTTTTTTAAATAAAATTAATGACTGCTGAAAATGAAACAATACACATACATTTGTGTTACTGTTTTCCACTTTGTTGAGATGATTTGACTTGCAAGAAACTGATGATGCCAGTTTGACCTAATGTTTATATCTTACCTCAGGTCTGCAGGGTATATCTATTATGGTGTAAGTCTCTGATATTTCTATTATCCTTCAGCTTCCTTGCATAAACTGAAACATAGTCATATGTCTTGTATATGGCATTTATACTTCTGTATTTTTTTTAAAGTACTACAAAAACTGCCTTAAAATATATTGTGCTTCACATTAAATAGAATGTTGGTCAGTTAACACCAGGAAATAATGTTGAATTCTGCAAATTTGCCTGTGAATGGAAGAGAGCATGTTAGCATATGGAACAGAATATGCCCAATAAACAGCGTAGTACAGTGAGTCTTGAGAGACACCTAGGTATATTGCTTATCTTGGGACATGTTACTAATCACTAGAATCTATTATGTTTTTGATTGCAAATAATATCACAGATTCCCAAAAAATTTTTTTAAATTTCTTTTTTAAGGTAGATTTCATTATCTGTACTTTTAATTTGTGAAGCTTGAATTGATCAGATACTGAGTAAAAGTAAAATCTCCTCAAACTCAGCACCATTTGGTTCCTTTTTAAAGTTGATATAACTTTTAAGTGCTGCTAATTTGTTGCCCACATATATAAAGAGGTCAACAGACCTGTCCTGTCTGGCAGCTCATTGATTTTTCTCCTGATTTCGATACTCGAAGAAAGCAAAGCTTATTTAGCACCCCGTACTTTTAGAGTTTTGCAAGTATTTGGCCATTAGATCCTTTTCAAGGTAGTGGTTTTGTTTTGTTTTTTAATAGTATGAGAGATCTCATCTGATTGGAGATGTTGAATAGGGAGGGTTTGAGAAATGACCCAGAGTCAGAGAACAGGTTCTTTGTATGGGATCCTTAAATGATTGCGAATCCAGTAGAGTGATTTGAAGATGTAGGTGATAATTATGTTTCTTTATACGTTTGAGAAGGCAGGTAGCAGCGTTCTCCACAAGTTGGAGTCTGGAGAGCAGGCATTTCACGAGGCCCTAGAGAAGGGAATTACAGCAGTCAAAGAAGGAAGAGATGTAAGTATGGCTGAGGGTTTTTGTAAGTGGAGTTCAGGTCCACATAGGGCAGATTCAGAATAAGTTATGCACAAAATAGAGTGTTGATCAGCAGAAGGTCAAGTTGACAAGAAGAGGATCAAGAAGAATTTTTGAAGATAAGCTGTAGGGTGAGAGAAAGAGCATTTGTATCTTACTTTTTACCCAGTGTGAATTCTTGCTGCAAGAAGTTACACTGGAAGGCCTGGGGTGAGGGGTGGGGAAGCACAGAGGAAGACCCATAGGCTGTGTTCATGTCATATCTTAGTTGATGATTACTGGTGAAAATATTAGGAAATATCTGTTAATTTATATGAAGCTTCCTGAATCAAATATATATTCATTATAATTGAGAGTAAAACTTTTATTGAAAGAGCTATTGACTATAGACAAACTGATTTTAAAACATATGATGTAACATGTGAAAACTGCAGTACTTCTGAACCAAAAATTTGTGTACTGAATAAATACTTAGCTATTCTCAGTTTAAATAGTCACGCTACTTATTTTCCCTCCAGTATTCGACTCTTGTACTCAAACCTGAAAACAGTATTTTCTTGCCAGGTTTTTTTCTCCATGTATTACCAGATAGATACTAATTAAATACATTCCTGATTTCAAATAATTTATTAAATACATAGGTAGAGAGAGAGGATAACTTTCTGTTTGATACAGTTTAAAAACTGACCTATCACTTGAAATTTTCACCTCTGTGTGTAAATCTTACTTCTTGGTTAATAACCACGTAGACCAGTGATTTTTTACTACTTGTTGATTAGGAATTGGTAGAATATCACAGTGTAATTGTCTTTCTTAGGATTCAAGTTTTCGTTTCTGAGAGTCAACAACTGTTGTATTTGCCTGTCAGTCAGGAAAAATAGCTGTGTTGCATGTAGCAGTAAATTTACTCTAGTTATTGTAAGCCAGTTTGGCTAGAATGAACGAAACTATTATCTTTACTGCTTAGTATTTTTTCTTTTTTTGGCCACTTCTGTTGGTCTTTCATTTATTTATTTTCATCCATCTTTGTTCTTTGGCCTGTTCTGGGCGCATGCGCTCCAGAGCTCTGGCTGGGTAGTTGAACACATCTGTCCAGCTGCTCCGCGGCACATGGGATCTTCCCAGGCCACGGGTGGAACTGGCGCCCCTTGTACTGCAAGGCAGTGTCCTTACCCACTGGACCACCAGGGAAGCCCTACTGCTTAGTAGGGGAAGGTAGGGGGACGGGGTAGTGAGGATGGGGGTTGGGCGGGCCACTTCTGTTGGTCTTTCATTTATCTGTTTTCATCCATCTTTGTTCTTTGGCCCTTGTGGGCCTCCCATCGCAGTGGCCTCTGTTGTCGCAGAGCACTGGCTCTGGGCGCGTGCGCTCCAGAGCTCCGGCTCGGTAATTGAACACATGGGTCCAGCCCCTCCGCGGCACGTGGGATCTTCCCAGGCCAGGGATCGAACTGGCGCCCCTTGCGCTGCAAGGCGGTGTCCTTACCCACTGGACCACCAGGGAAGCCCTGCTTAGTATTTTTAATGACTAGTATTAATTTATAAAAAATGTTAAGAGTTTATGACTATTTTTTTCTGTAGGTTAGCGTAACAAAAATTTTTCATTGGGAAATATTTTGTTCGTTTTCCTGTTCACGTATTTGTGTCTTCTAAATTAGAGTGCTTATTTGCTTATAATAGCCAGTTTGATAATAGAAAATGTTTTGTAGCCCCTGCCAGAAAGAGAATTATAGCCTTGAGTTGTGCTTAATGGTCAGAATAATGAGTTCTTCCTTGTTGGAAGGTCCAGTCTCTCCATGAAAAATTCGCTCTGAATCATTGAGAAGTTAGCCGTTGTTTTCTAAAGCATAGTTAAGACCTCAGGCAAAAATTTTGGTGCCCTTCTTTTTTCACAGGTATTCTATATTAAAATCACTTGTTCAGTGCACTTGGAATTGGAGAGATCAAGTCTTTGCTGTAGCCGTTAGAGTTACAAATCTGGATAGGAAATGAAGCTTTCTTTATTAACTATAGTGTACATGCTTTTTCATACTTCACAGTGTTATTCCTAGTGATATACTAATACAGTCATTACTTCCCACTTTAAAATGTTATGTCTGGTTTGAAATTTTACTCTGATGTGGAGAAGCTGGGAGATACTTTGTAAGGGAAATTGGTCCTAGGAAATGAAGCAAAAAATGACTTGTATTTAAATTTTTCTTAAAATAGTATGTTTTAGATGATGTCAATTAACAGTTTCATTAAATTTTAATTCTCAGTTTCCTTTTATTTATATAGGTTAATGAACTTTCTGAGGAAGAAGAGGAAGATGAAAAGCTGGAACATATAGAAGAACTTCCTGACGAGGGTGCAGGAAAATCAGATGACATGCCAGAGGTGGTACCATTAAGGATGACTGAGGACATCCTGGAACCTAATAGTGTTACAGCTTCAACAAGGTAGTATTTTATTTGATAGTACTTAGTCTTTGAGCATTTCATCCTGGATGTAAATTCACTCAAGCACTAACTTGCAGATTGTAATGATATAGGAAAGATTAGTTTGTATATGAAAAAGAAAATTTTAAAGAAATGAACTGGTTAAGGAATTTTCAGTTATTAGGATTTATACCTTTTTTTTTTAAATTTTGTCAGTGAGTGTGATTTTAAAAAAAATTTTATGTATTTACTTATTTATTTTTGACTGCTCTGGGTTTTCACTGCTGCTGCAGACTCTTCTCTAGTTGCAGGGAGTGGGGGCAGCTCTCTAGTTGAGATGAGCGGACTTTTTGCTGCGGTGACTTCTCTTGTAGAACACGGGCTCTAGGGTACGTGGGCTTCAGTGGTTGCGGCCCATGGGCTCAATGGTTGCATCTCCACGGCTCTAGAGCACAGGCTCCATAGTTGTGGCTCATTGGCTTCGTTTCTCCACAGTATATGGGGTTCTCCCAGATCAGGGATTGAACCTGTTGTCTCCTGCATTGGCAGGCGAATTCTTTACCACTGAGTTACCAGGGAAGACCCCCTCCCCACTTTTGTTAGTATAACCTTTTACATATATTTTCTCCTAAAGCTTATCTTTTTTTGTGTAATTAGTATATTGGTTGGGTTGGATAAAATTTTAGAACCTTTGGAAGTAGAATTGCTTAGAGAAAGATATGGTGGTTGAAACTTCCAGCTCCTAGGCTGTAACTAGATTGAACTAGGCTTTGAGGAGAGGCCTCTGGGATCTTTTAAGATAGTGCTTTCCAAGCCTTTCATGTATAAAATGCTATTAAACATGGTAGGCTGGAGGCAGTATCCTAGCAAATAGGTCGGACCACTGGACACATTGTTTAGGAAGCATTAAGAGAATTCAAGAACTCCCCATGCGTTACTCTAGGTTTGCTAAATTCTGTCCTAGTTCTCTTTAAAGCTCCACAGTTTTCTAATTAGGGAGAAAATTTAGGCCACTAGATTTTTTTTTTTTATTAAATTTGTGTTCAATAAAAATAGTGATTAAAACACAGGAAATAATGTAAGAGTCAGACAGCAAAATCTCATTTAAAAATAACTACTAATTTAAGGGAAGAACTATTCAATGTCATTTATAAAAATTATAAAGTAATTTAAAGTGTATACTTCTGAATTGTTGTTGTTGCTTAGTTGCTTGGTCATGTCCAGCTCTTCTGTGATCCCACAGTAGCGTGCCAGGCTTCTCTGTTCATGGAATTTTCCAGGCAAGAATATTGGAGTGGGTTACCATTTCCTTCTCCAGGGAATCTTCCCAAACCAGAAATGGAACCTACATCTCCTGCATGGCAGGCAGATTCTTTACCACTGAGCCACCAGGGAAGCCCATACTACTTAATACCGCTGTTAAATTTCTCTGTGGGACTTTTTATTTTTATATTATGTGTGGTTTCTTCAGATATGATGATAATTTTGATATATTAACATGTTTATTCGCCCTTTTGGTGGTGTTTAGCTGATAAGTCATGTCCAACTCATACGACCCCATGGACTATAGCATGCCATGGTCCTCTGGGATTTCCCAGGCAAGAATACTGGGAGTTGATTGCCATTTCCACCTCCAGTTCACATTTTTGCCCCTGGTGTAACTTTTTGTTTGTACTTTTATATGTTTACATGGTGTTCTTAACTATATTTTGTTATATATGAAAATACTTATAAGCTATATGTTAAAGTATTTATATCTTAATTATATATATATTTTTTTTTTCTTATTGTTGAGTTATTCCAGCTTACTATACAACCTTTGTTCTTAGGTCTTTTTTTGCTTCCTTTTGACTTATTTGGAAAACTTATTAGGCTCAAAGAGTAAGTTTTTCTATGACTTTTGATAAGTATTTCCAGACTTTTAATTACCTTTAGCAGTATTTTCTCAAACACCTAAAAACAATAGATTTAAACTGATGTTTTTTATTTTGTTAATTTAGAGTTAAGCTCTCCAGTAATGCAATCACTAACTACATGTAGCTATTTCCTTTTAAACTTAGAACAATTAAAATTAAATAAAGTTTAAAAATCAGTTCCACAGTTTTACTAGCCATATTTCAAGTACTCAGTAATCATATGTGATTAGTGGCTACCATAATAAACAGTGCAGATTTAGGGAAGTTCTGTCACTGTAAAAATTTCTTTTGGACAGTGCTTATTTTATAGCATAGATTTGTTAAGTATTTTATATATTTACCAGCATGGTTAAATATTGTTTCAGATGCATGCTGCTAATAGTTTCTTTTTTTAGATCATCTGTCTAGCTTTGTAGAGGATCCTCCTTCCCTCCAGCACAGCTATTTTTAGATGCAGTCATTGTAGTTTTGAGGATAGTTAGGATTTCTTAATTGTAATTCATAGAAACAGATCTTCGTTAATGGAAAGAAAAAAGGTAATTTATTAGCAGAATGTTGGATAGGCCCCAGATATGAAAGGAAAAGCAGAAGAACGTGATAGCTCTAGAGAATTTAGTAAAAAAGGGTCATGGAAGAATCTCTTTAGCATGTGACTATTTCTGTGAGATTTCCAACTACTTCCTTCTGTCATTCTGTTCAAGATCAGGTCTTGTGGGGGAGCTGGGGAGAGGATCTGGCCTAAACTGGGTCATTTATCCATTTTCTGACCAGAGTAAAGATGGGTCATTGTTATTTATACATGTACCAAGAACATTGAATGGAGGGAAGAGCTAGTTTGCCACAGAAAAATGGGGCTAGTACCAAGAGAAAGGGGTAGGAATACTAGGCAACAAAAATAAATGAGTCAGTCACAGTAGTCCTCTAGATTTAGTGTTGATTTCTATAAATTTCAGGTAATATTTATATACTAATATTTTGGTTCTGGCTGATTGATTGCAAAAAGGTTAAAAATACATTCCAAAAAGGTAAAAAATACTATTTTTTAAAGAAAAGTACTTTTTATTTTGAATTAGAGTATAGCCAATTAACAATGTTGTGATAGTTTCAGGTGAACAGCGAAGGGACTCAGCCATACATGTGCAAAAATACATTCTCCTTTGATGAAAAAAAAGGTAGGCGAGAAGTATCCTAGAATGCATAGGGCCTAGAAAATAGGGAGCTCTTAATAAATTCATTTTAGGGAATTAATGGATACCATATTGCATGAAACTGGTGATTGAACTTTTGCTGACTGAATGTTTCTTTTTTTTTAAGGTTTAATTTTGGCTGCGCTGGGTTTATTGCTGCACATGGGCTTTCTCTAGTTGTGATGAGCAGAGGCTTCTCTTCATTGCAGTGTGCAGGCTTCTCATTGCAATGGCTTCTCTTATTGTGGAACACAAACTGTAGGCATGTGGGCTTCAGTAGTTGAGGCCATTTGGCTCAGTAGTTGTGGCTTTCGCGGCTCTAGAGTACTGGCTTAGTAGTTGTGGCACATGGGCTTAGTTTAGTTTCTCTGTGGCCTGTGGAGTCTTCCTGGACCGGAGATCGAACCTGTGTCCCCTGTATTGGCAGACAGATTCTTAACCAGCAGGCCAAGAATGAAGCCCTTTAGTGTTTTTTTTTTTTACATATTTTTTTGGGTGGGGGTAGGGAGGGAGGTGGGCAGGTGGGCCACTTCTATCGGTCTTTCATTTATCTATTTTCATCCATCTTTGTTCTTTGGCCCGTGTGGGCCTCCCATCGCGATGGCCTCTGTTGTCGCAGAGCACTGGCTCTGGGCACATGCGCTCCAGAGTTCCGGCTCGGTAATTGGACACATCTGTCCGGCCGCTCCATAAAGATGGGTCATTGTTATTTATACATGTACCAAGAACATTGAATGGAGGGAAGAGCTAGTTTGCCACAGAAAAATGGGGCTAGTACCAAGAGAAAGGGGTAGGAATACTAGGCAACAAAAATAAATGAGTCAGTCACAGTAGTCCTCTAGATTTAGTGTTGATTTCTATAAATTTCAGGTAATATTTATATACTAATATTTTGGTTCTGGCTGATTGATTGCAAAAAGGTTAAAAATACATTCCAAAAAGGTAAAAAATACTATTTTTTAAAGAAAAGTACTTTTTATTTTGAATTAGAGTATAGCCAATTAACAATGTTGTGATAGTTTCAGGTGAACAGCGAAGGGACTCAGCCATACATGTGCAAAAATACATTCTCCTTTGATGAAAAAAAAGGTAGGCGAGAAGTATCCTAGAATGCATAGGGCCTAGAAAATAGGGAGCTCTTAATAAATTCATTTTAGGGAATTAATGGATACCATATTGCATGAAACTGGTGATTGAACTTTTGCTGACTGAATGTTTCTTTTTTTTTAAGGTTTAATTTTGGCTGCGCTGGGTTTATTGCTGCACATGGGCTTTCTCTAGTTGTGATGAGCAGAGGCTTCTCTTCATTGCAGTGTGCAGGCTTCTCATTGCAATGGCTTCTCTTATTGTGGAACACAAACTGTAGGCATGTGGGCTTCAGTAGTTGAGGCCATTTGGCTCAGTAGTTGTGGCTTTCGCGGCTCTAGAGTACTGGCTTAGTAGTTGTGGCACATGGGCTTAGTTTAGTTTCTCTGTGGCCTGTGGAGTCTTCCTGGACCGGAGATCGAACCTGTGTCCCCTGTATTGGCAGACAGATTCTTAACCAGCAGGCCAAGAATGAAGCCCTTTAGTGTTTTTTTTTTTTACATATTTTTTTGGGTGGGGGTAGGGAGGGAGGTGGGCAGGTGGGCCACTTCTATCGGTCTTTCATTTATCTATTTTCATCCATCTTTGTTCTTTGGCCCGTGTGGGCCTCCCATCGCGATGGCCTCTGTTGTCGCAGAGCACTGGCTCTGGGCACATGCGCTCCAGAGTTCCGGCTCGGTAATTGGACACATCTGTCCGGCCGCTCCATGGCATGTGGGATCATCCCAGGCCAGGGATCAAACCGGCACCCCCTGCACTGCAAGGTGGTGTTCTTATCCATTGGACCACCAGGGAAGCCCCCCTTTAGTGTTTTGTCTCTGAGTTTTTCTCTGAGGTAGCTTACAAATACATTATGGAAGTATTAAGTAGCCTACTTTGTATTTCTGTGGGAAAAATGTTGGAAGCCTCAGGGAAATAAGCATTAAGTGATAACTTAGTGGTTCTCAAGCATTTTGGTTTCAGATATTATACTCTTGTAAATTATTGACAATTCCAAAGACTTTTCTTAATGCTGATGTTATACCTCTGGTTGTTTACCATAAATTAAAACAGCATAAACTGCTGGGGATATTCTTTGTTGAGTTATACATTGAAATATGCTTAGTATTTGTAGCTGAAATATAGTTATTTATAATCTAACAGGGCTTTTTGGTTGTTGTTGATAGATTTCTCTTCCATTATTAGTTTTAAGTGTCAAATTTTCTAGTTTAATTTGTGGACTGCAAAATTTGTTATTGTGGGTTATAGATACTGGCATTTACTCTTTTGGGAACCAAAACTGAGAAATTTCTTAAAGTAGTAATGAACTTGTTACATGTTAATGTAAATTTTTTTTTTTTTTGATTTTTGGCCACTTTTATTGGTCTTTCATTTGTTCATTTTTATCCATCTTTGTCCTTTGGCCTGTGTGGGCCTCCCATTGCAGTGGCCTCTCCTGTAGCAGAGCACCAGCTCTGGGTGAATGCACTCCAGAGCGCTGGCTTGTAATTGGATACACTGGTCCAGCTGCTCTGCGGCATGTGAGATCTTCCCGTGCCAGGGATCGAATCAGCGCCCCTTTTATTGCAAGGTGTACTCTTTATCCACTGGACCACGAGGGAAACCCAAACTTTGTATGTAATGTAAAATTTTTAAATCAAAGATAACTTCTTCAGAATCTGCTAAAAATCTTTACTGATAAATTTTTTAGTGGCGGTGTGTACATTTTTACCCATCTTTCATGTCTGTCTTAATAGAAGGTAGCTAGATTCTCACATTCTCTTTTGCGTTTAATTTGTTGCAGTGTGTTATTTTGGTTGAAGTCAGTGAAGAAGAATGTGAAGAAAACCTAGCATTACACAAGTAGGTAGTAGGAAAAAGGTAGAGAATTTTTATAGTCTTTTCAGACAGTTGTGGATATTCTTCACTGACAGTATACCAAAGTTTGGTAAGTTGTAGTTTATTAAAGGTTTATGAAGGTTGTATGTGGAAAGCATATCTGAATTTTTCATACTGAGATCCATCAGTCTAGAGTATCTTTTAGCCATGCTTGATTTTTTTTTATATTGATATGGTATATTGGTTTTTGGAAAATACCGCCTTACTGAGTTATTCAGAGCTTCGAAATATATATGTATATATTTATTATATAATATCAATATGTATAATCTTTAATATCACCATTGATTGTATCAAAAGTATCTTTAAATATTAGGATGTTATTGAGCTTATGGTGGACCACAGACACAAGTTTTCCAGAATTTTAATTTTTACTTGAAAATGCAAATTTTATTAGTACTGTTAGTGTTGTTCATTTCTGCCCAATATTCAAGTTGAAGTAACTATAATCTGTCAGTCTATCTTTCAAGTAAAATGTGTGCTCCATGTTAAAAGCTCAGCTCTCAACTTAAACAGGACAATTACTGTACTAAACTGTGCATCAGAGTTGCTTTATGTGTACTTCCTATTTGTTACACTGCATATTAAAGAACCAAAACTGAGAAATTTCTTAAAGTAGTAATGAACTTGTTACATGTTAATGTAAATTTTTTTTTTTTTTGATTTTTGGCCACTTTTATTGGTCTTTCATTTGTTCATTTTTATCCATCTTTGTCCTTTGGCCTGTGTGGGCCTCCCATTGCAGTGGCCTCTCCTGTAGCAGAGCACCAGCTCTGGGTGAATGCACTCCAGAGCGCTGGCTTGTAATTGGATACACTGGTCCAGCTGCTCTGCGGCATGTGAGATCTTCCCGTGCCAGGGATCGAATCAGCGCCCCTTTTATTGCAAGGTGTACTCTTTATCCACTGGACCACGAGGGAAACCCAAACTTTGTATGTAATGTAAAATTTTTAAATCAAAGATAACTTCTTCAGAATCTGCTAAAAATCTTTACTGATAAATTTTTTAGTGGCGGTGTGTACATTTTTACCCATCTTTCATGTCTGTCTTAATAGAAGGTAGCTAGATTCTCACATTCTCTTTTGCGTTTAATTTGTTGCAGTGTGTTATTTTGGTTGAAGTCAGTGAAGAAGAATGTGAAGAAAACCTAGCATTACACAAGTAGGTAGTAGGAAAAAGGTAGAGAATTTTTATAGTCTTTTCAGACAGTTGTGGATATTCTTCACTGACAGTATACCAAAGTTTGGTAAGTTGTAGTTTATTAAAGGTTTATGAAGGTTGTATGTGGAAAGCATATCTGAATTTTTCATACTGAGATCCATCAGTCTAGAGTATCTTTTAGCCATGCTTGATTTTTTTTTATATATTGATATGGTATATTGGTTTTTTTTGGAAAATACCGCCTTACTGAGTTATTCAGAGCTTCGAAATATATATGTATATATTTATTATATAATATCAATATGTATAATCTTTAATATCACCATTGATTGTATCAAAAGTATCTTTAAATATTAGGATGTTATTGAGCTTATGGTGGACCACAGACACAAGTTTTCCAGAATTTTAATTTTTACTTGAAAATGCAAATTTTATTAGTACTGTTAGTGTTGTTCATTTCTGCCCAATATTCAAGTTGAAGTAACTATAATCTGTCAGTCTATCTTTCAAGTAAAATGTGTGCTCCATGTTAAAAGCTCAGCTCTCAACTTAAACAGGACAATTACTGTACTAAACTGTGCATCAGAGTTGCTTTATGTGTACTTCCTATTTGTTACACTGCATATTAAAAAGAAGTGTAGTCAAGGACTGAGATGATATTAATAATAATATGTATTACTGCTTCATCAAGGACTAACTGCTTTTTTATAAAAAGCTGCAAGTGAATAATAATGATGACTGCAATTGGCATGGTTTGTTTAAGAATGCAGTGGGCATGGTTTGTTTGCCTGGAAGACTCAAAGAAGTTTTCTTCTACCATTGATTTTGCATCATCATGCAAAAATCAGCGCAGTGAAATGTTATGAAAACAGTTTTGATCTTTTGGTTCACAGATCACCCTTTGAGAACCAGTGGTTTAAATATTTGTGTATGGGTTATATTGAGTGACTTTATTTATGCATTTTTTATTTCTATACATTGTTTGCCATTAGCCATAGTTTGTTAAGATTTGAGCTGAGTTCAGAGTGGAAAAAATGGTGGGATTTAGGGTATGGGTAACCCAGAGTACATAGAAAGCACAAGTTTTGGTTACTTCTGAGGCTCAGTCTTATCCAAGAAGTTCATGGAAATTTCAGGCATGTTTCTTGAAAAATTACTGCTTTGTAGACACATGTTTATGTACTACTTGGCTTTATTTAGATATACAAGTGATATATGCAAGGAATCTTTACCTTTTGAAAATTTAAAGAGAGAATGGAGAGTTCTGAAAGAGTTATTTTCCCTGTGCTTTTCAGTCTGTTTCCTAGGCTGTATTGGAAAGCTTTATTTTAGATAGAGGTTAGTTAACTTTTCATTTATATTGCTTCTAGAACTACAAATCAAAAAACCAGCTCATTAGCATTATTATAAAGTTCATTTAAAGTTGTCGTTTAATGCCTTGCTAATATTTGAAATTTAGAATGAAAAATTTCGATACTCTTTTACTTGAAAATGCAAATTTTATTAGTACTGTTAGTGTTGTTCATTTCTGCCCAATATTCAAGTTGAAGTAACTATAATCTGTCAGTCTATCTTTCAAGTAAAATGTGTGCTCCATGTTAAAAGCTCAGCTCTCAACTTAAACAGGACAATTACTGTACTAAACTGTGCATCAGAGTTGCTTTATGTGTACTTCCTATTTGTTACACTGCATATTAAAAAGAAGTGTAGTCAAGGACTGAGATGATATTAATAATAATATGTATTACTGCTTCATCAAGGACTAACTGCTTTTTTATAAAAAGCTGCAAGTGAATAATAATGATGACTGCAATTGGCATGGTTTGTTTAAGAATGCAGTGGGCATGGTTTGTTTGCCTGGAAGACTCAAAGAAGTTTTCTTCTACCATTGATTTTGCATCATCATGCAAAAATCAGCGCAGTGAAATGTTATGAAAACAGTTTTGATCTTTTGGTTCACAGATCACCCTTTGAGAACCAGTGGTTTAAATATTTGTGTATGGGTTATATTGAGTGACTTTATTTATGCATTTTTTATTTCTATACATTGTTTGCCATTAGCCATAGTTTGTTAAGATTTGAGCTGAGTTCAGAGTGGAAAAAATGGTGGGATTTAGGGTATGGGTAACCCAGAGTACATAGAAAGCACAAGTTTTGGTTACTTCTGAGGCTCAGTCTTATCCAAGAAGTTCATGGAAATTTCAGGCATGTTTCTTGAAAAATTACTGCTTTGTAGACACATGTTTATGTACTACTTGGCTTTATTTAGATATACAAGTGATATATGCAAGGAATCTTTACCTTTTGAAAATTTAAAGAGAGAATGGAGAGTTCTGAAAGAGTTATTTTCCCTGTGCTTTTCAGTCTGTTTCCTAGGCTGTATTGGAAAGCTTTATTTTAGATAGAGGTTAGTTAACTTTTCATTTATATTGCTTCTAGAACTACAAATCAAAAAACCAGCTCATTAGCATTATTATAAAGTTCATTTAAAGTTGTACGTTTAATGCCTTGCTAATATTTGAAATTTAGAATGAAAAATTTCGATACTCTTTTATGTGCTAATAGGTATCTTTTGAACTCATTAGTTTATGATGGTTTGATTTAAGGTGTGATGTAGAAAAGAAGTAGTTGTGATTAAAGAAGACCTTCAAATTGAGGGGGGTTGAGATTGTCTTGCACTTCATTCTGTGGTTGAAATTCCATTGACAAAGGAACCTGGTAGGCTCCAGTCCATGGGGTTGCAAGGAGTTGAATTCAACTTAGTGACTAACACTTTTCCATTGTTGAATAAGTGTGCCTTCAGCTGACTGTAGTGCAAGAGAAATACAGTAGAAACTTTTCCATTTAAACCCAGAAAATATTAGTTTTCAAAATATTTCAATTGATAATCATTTCACCGCATTTTCACTAGCTAGGTAAAGAAGAGGAAAATGTACTTGAGTGGGAGCATCACAGATGTCGAGTGGGAAATGGTAGAATTTATGCTTTGGGTTGATAAGAGGGTGTTAAAGCATTTTTTGAAGTACCAGAGCATAATAAATATTGACAGGTTCTCTTCCTCCTTCCTCTTGCCCTGAAAATGATATATTTCACATTTTAAAGACTTGCGGTTGTTATAAACTTACTTTGTAATATTGAGGGATCTTTCCAGTTTACTGCTGTCATAGGTATCGGATATTTTCAAATTGATGGGGAAAATGAAAAAATGGATTTTACTTTTGACTGGAAAGGAATATGTGGTTTTTGTTTTGTTTTATATATTTATTTTTTGAAGCAACAGTTTTTGGAAAAGATATTTTAGTGGGGCTCTGGCATGAATTATCTGCAAAATCACCCTGTTTAGATTTGAAAAATTAACCATTAATGCTTTTCTGACAATGGATAGTGAGTGAACAGTATATAGTTCTCTATTGTGCATCTGTTTTAGCAATGTCACATTTGTCTTAATTCATAACTCTTGATATAGTAGTGTGATGAATGAAAACAGACATTTTTTCCCTGCTTCATACTGAGTTAGGCTTAAATATCTTTATAGAATCAGCTAGATTCAGCATTTTATCCCCTTTTCCCTACCTCCCACTAAGTTGCACAGTACTTGACTGTTGATTGGGTCCTTGTCAGTAGTGACCTCATGTTGCAGCCTGCTTCCGTTTAAGATTGCAGCTCTGATTACTCAGCAATTTTTGTAAGCCCATCACCATCCTTTATGGTATTGGAAGTCGCTTCAGCTGATGTTTTTGTTAGGCTGTGCCACAGTGTTCAGAATGGCTTGCAAGGCTCTGTTACCCAGGTACAGTCATCCTTACCAGATTTAATTGATGCAGAGCTGCAGTGCGTTAAGTACTTTTGTAATATTAAATATTTGCAATTGGGAAATTAACACAGTAGTAGTTCCCTATGATAATTGCATTTGAATTAGAAAAAATTAGTAATTGGAATAAATGGCTGCAAGATTGATTTTTATGTTCTCAAGAAGATTGCATGATTTTAGACAGATTTAAAAATAAGAGTTAACAGCAGAAGGGAGAAAAAGGTCAGAGAATGACTAGAGTCTTCAATGTGACATTTAGTTGAAGCCTGAAATATGTGTGACCCTTGTGATTCATTGTTTGTGCTTTTCGTATGATCTTCCTTGTCTAGTGGTTTAGTCAGAAACGATTTTTAAGAGGTCTTTATGGCATGTTTCTATAGTACCTAAGTAATTTGACCTTGAATTTGTTAGCATTTATTTTTTGTGTGTGTTTATTCATCAGAATTCACATTCTTATGATACTTAATGTAATTTTGCTTCTGCTGCAGATGTATAACCATATTGGTATATCTTTTTTTTTTTATAGTCATACTTGTGTGTTAGCTTTGGTTTGTACATAAGTACTTTATTTTCCATAGAACTTGGCAAAAGTCTGAAAATGAAGAGTAATTAAATTCTTCGAAATCTGAAAACGAAATCAGTCCTTTGCTTTTTAGGAATTTGGAAAACAGTTTTATAGTCAACTTTATAGTCTCAGTCTGATTTGTACAGTACAAAATCAATTTATTTGATTTGTTTACTGTAGCTTTTCGGGGTTAGGGAGAAGATTCTTACTGAAAATAGCTGTTTATTTGATTGTCCTAGCCTGTTCTTCAGGGCCAGAGAATCTTTACTTTCATTCTAATAATCTAGCTTGCTGATGAATACTTTTATATATATTTTAAGTTTAATTCCAGTAGCATTTAAAAAGGATAGGAAACTGAAAGATCAAATCCTCTGCCTAGTCACCAAATTGAAGACCATTAGAACTTCAGTTTGACTTCTTTGGATAACTGGAAAATATGATTAAAATTTAATCTTTTGGGAAGCTAGATATAGATCTTGGCCAGTGTTTCTTTCATTTATTAGTATGGAATCATCACTGATGTTTGTTAAAAATGGAAACTCTGAAGTCCTATCTCAGCGTTTGAGAGGAATGGAGGAATCTATTTTCTTAAAGGTTTTTTTTTAACTCTTTACTAAAAGATGAACAACTTGAGAACTACAAATTAAGTTTTATTTGGGGCAAAATGAGGACTCTCATTAAATCTGTTCCTAAAAACATGTGTATTTGATAATTGCATTTGAATTAGAAAAATTAGTAATTGGAATAAATGGCTGCAAGATTGATTTATGTTCTCAAGAAGATTGCATGATTTTAGACAGATTTAAAAATAAGAGTTAACAGCAGAAGGGAGAAAAGGTCAGAGAATGACTAGAGTCTTCAATGTGACATTTAGTTGAAGCCTGAAATATGTGTGACCCTTGTGATTCATTGTTTGTGCTTTTCGTATGATCTTCCTTGTCTAGTGGTTTAGTCAGAAACGATTTTTAAGAGGTCTTTATGGCATGTTTCTATAGTACCTAAGTAATTTGACCTTGAATTTGTTAGCATTTATTTTTTGTGTGTGTTTATTCATCAGAATTCACATTCTTATGATACTTAATGTAATTTTGCTTCTGCTGCAGATGTATAACCATATTGGTATATCTTTTTTTTTTTATAGTCATACTTGTGTGTTAGCTTTGGTTTGTACATAAGTACTTTATTTTCCATAGAACTTGGCAAAAGTCTGAAAATGAAGAGTAATTAAATTCTTCGAAATCTGAAAACGAAATCAGTCCTTTGCTTTTTAGGAATTTGGAAAACAGTTTTATAGTCAACTTTATAGTCTCAGTCTGATTTGTACAGTACAAAATCAATTTATTTGATTTGTTTACTGTAGCTTTTCGGGGTTAGGGAGAAGATTCTTACTGAAAATAGCTGTTTATTTGATTGTCCTAGCCTGTTCTTCAGGGCCAGAGAATCTTTACTTTCATTCTAATAATCTAGCTTGCTGATGAATACTTTTATATATATTTTAAGTTTAATTCCAGTAGCATTTAAAAAGGATAGGAAACTGAAAGATCAAATCCTCTGCCTAGTCACCAAATTGAAGACCATTAGAACTTCAGTTTGACTTCTTTGGATAACTGGAAAATATGATTAAAATTTAATCTTTTGGGAAGCTAGATATAGATCTTGGCCAGTGTTTCTTTCATTTATTAGTATGGAATCATCACTGATGTTTGTTAAAAATGGAAACTCTGAAGTCCTATCTCAGACGTTTGGAGAGGAATGGAGGAATCTATTTTCTTAAAGGTTTTTTTTTTTTTTAAGCTGGGACAGTGTTGACTAAAAAAGATGAACAACTTGAGAACTACAAATTAAGTTTTATTTGGGGCAAAATGAGGACTCTCATTAAATCTGTTCCTAAAAACATGTGCATATCTAAAGACCTGTCCCGACATATTCCGTGGAGCACAGAGTGCCTCACTCCACCCTGAACTACCTCAGGAGGTATTGAGAGTCAGCAGCTGTCAGAGCATAGGGGGTGAGTTTCCACAGAGGCACATGGCAAATGCCCTTGTTGTTCAGTCATTGGTAAGTGCCAATTTGCAGTTGACAAAAGAAATCATACTTACAGAAATGGCTGTAAAACAAAGGTATATCAAAACAGGTTAGTAAAAAGCAAATATCCCAGAGCGAGAAATAAATACTGAAAGCACCCCAGTAGCTCTCACAATCCTGATCCCCTGACTTTTATGGTAATTACTTTTTTATGTATTTTGGAGCTTCATGACAGTTATATCTTGCAATATATATATTTTTTGATCCAACTTCTTTCACTAACCATTTAATAAGAGATTTCTCTACATGGTCACATGTCACTGTGGTTTGTTCATTTTATTGCTGTAAAGTATTCCATTACATGGTTACCCCACAGTGATCCAGTTTACTGTTGCTGGACAATTGAATTGTTTTTGTTTTTGACTGTTGTAAGTAACATTGCTGTGCGTGTTGTTGTACACATCTTCTGGTACTCACATGCATGGACATTTATTGTCTTTCAACCTGAGTAACAATTGCTGGATTGTTTTTTCACGGTGCTTCTCCAGTTCACGTCCTCACTAACTAACAAACGGTGGGATGGGGAAAGGTGTGAGCATTTTTGCTTCACATCCTTGAGTATTTCATTATCATTTTAATAAGGCTCATCCCCTTTTCATATGTGCATTGACCTATTTCCTCTTTTGTGAGGTGCCTTATCAAGTCTGTTTCCTATTTTTTTTTTAAATTTTTTAAAGATTTATTTTATTTATTAATTTTGGGGTGGGAAGGGAGGGGAGCAGGCGGGCTACTTCTATTGGTCTTTCATTTGTCTGTTTTCATCCATCTTCGTTCTTTGGTCCGTGTGGGCCTCCCATCGTGTGTGGCCTCTGTTGTCGCAGAGCGCTGGCTCTGGGCCATGTGCTCCAGAGCTCCGGCTCGGTAATTGGACTCATCGGTCCAGCCACTCTGTGGCACGTGGGATCTTCCCAGGCCAGGGATGGAACTGGCGCCCCTTGCACTGCAAGGCGGTGTCCTTACCCACTGGACCACCAGGGAAGCCCGTTTCCTATTTTTTATTGGGTTCTCATTTTTATTGAAAAAGAAGCTCTTTTTAGGAGCCCTTAAAACATAAATGTTGTTAAATGTATTTTTCTCTTTGTGTTATGCCTTTTTCTTCTCATATTGTGTCTTCTGATGAATAGTTTTCGATTTTTATTAAGTTTATCATTTTTTTTAAAGCTTTTGTGTCTAAGAAATGGCTGTAAAACAAAGGTATATCAAAACAGGTTAGTAAAAAGCAAATATCCCAGAGCGAGAAATAAATACTGAAAGCACCCCAGTAGCTCTCACAATCCTGATCCCCTGACTTTTATGGTAATTACTTTTTTATGTATTTTGGAGCTTCATGACAGTTATATCTTGCAATATATATATTTTTTGATCCAACTTCTTTCACTAACCATTTAATAAGAGATTTCTCTACATGGTCACATGTCACTGTGGTTTGTTCATTTTATTGCTGTAAAGTATTCCATTACATGGTTACCCCACAGTGATCCAGTTTACTGTTGCTGGACAATTGAATTGTTTTTGTTTTTGACTGTTGTAAGTAACATTGCTGTGCGTGTTGTTGTACACATCTTCTGGTACTCACATGCATGGACATTTATTGTCTTTCAACCTGAGTAACAATTGCTGGATTGTTTTTTCACGGTGCTTCTCCAGTTCACGTCCTCACTAACTAACAAACGGTGGGATGGGGAAAGGTGTGAGCATTTTTGCTTCACATCCTTGAGTATTTCATTATCATTTTAATAAGGCTCATCCCCTTTTCATATGTGCATTGACCTATTTCCTCTTTTGTGAGGTGCCTTATCAAGTCTGTTTCCTATTTTTTTTTTAAATTTTTTAAAGATTTATTTTATTTATTAATTTTGGGGTGGGAAGGGAGGGGAGCAGGCGGGCTACTTCTATTGGTCTTTCATTTGTCTGTTTTCATCCATCTTCGTTCTTTGGTCCGTGTGGGCCTCCCATCGTGTGTGGCCTCTGTTGTCGCAGAGCGCTGGCTCTGGGCCATGTGCTCCAGAGCTCCGGCTCGGTAATTGGACTCATCGGTCCAGCCACTCTGTGGCACGTGGGATCTTCCCAGGCCAGGGATGGAACTGGCGCCCCTTGCACTGCAAGGCGGTGTCCTTACCCACTGGACCACCAGGGAAGCCCGTTTCCTATTTTTTATTGGGTTCTCATTTTTATTGAAAAAGAAGCTCTTTTTAGGAGCCCTTAAAACATAAATGTTGTTAAATGTATTTTTCTCTTTGTGTTATGCCTTTTTCTTCTCATATTGTGTCTTCTGATGAATAGTTTTCGATTTTTATTAAGTTTATCATTCTTGTCCCTTTGTGGTTAATGCTTTTTGTGTCTAAGAAATCTTTTCCTAAATATACACTTCTGTCTTGCAAAATTTGTATCTTTCACCTTCCTTATTTAGGTCTGAAATCTACTTGGAATTGATTTGTCTGCAGTGTGTGATGGGGATGCCAAGTTACCTTTTTTAGTACAGATACCAAATTGTTGCAGTACTCATTTTTGAAAAGACTGTTTTTTCCCTGCTTTCCACAGTGGCACCTTTGTTCTAAATTAAGCATGGTTCTGTTTCTGTTCCATATGTCTGTTCCTGTGCCCATACTATCCTGTCCTATTTACTTTGGTTTTATGGTATTTGAAGTCTAGAATAGGGTCCAGATCTCCAATAAAATGACACTGTGACTTTAGGAGAGTCTGATATAAGTGACCTGAGGATTGTATCCCTGTTTAAGGGGTAGTAAGAAAGCTTCCATATTCTAATTTAATCGTTTATAATTTGTGTGTATAATTATTAAAAACATTTATTAAATATGATCTCTTTTTTTTGGCCACTTCTATTGGTGTTTCATTTATTTGTTTTCATCCATCTTTGTTCTTTGGCCTGTGTGGACCTTCCATCGCAGTGGCCTCTGTTGTTGCAGAGCACTGGCTCTGGGCGCGTGTGCTCCAGAGCTCCAGCTCGGTTATTGGACACATTGGTCCAGCTGCTCCGTGGTACGTGGGATCTTCCCAGGCCAGGGATCGAACCGGCGCCTTGCCCTGCAATGCAGTGTCCTTACCCACTGGACCACCAGGGAAGCCCCAAATATGATCATTTTGATACATGGTTACACACATAATTTATGTATTTTCTCACATTATGTTTTCTAATCTTTATGAACATCAGAAATTTAAGAATCATACATTGTGTGTAGCTTAGTCCATTTTATATATTTGGTGGTATTTCTTAAAAATAATTATGCAGATACTATAAAATTCAAAAAAGATTTTTATTGTTATACAATTTATTGACAATATTGTGTTAGTTTCAAGTGTACCGCAGAATGATTCCATTATATTTATATATATATTCTTTTCTGGATTTTTTTCCTGGTTATTATAAGATGTTGGCTATAGTTGCCTATGCTATACAGTAAACCCTTATTGTTTGTCTGTTTTATATTTAGTGGTGTATATCTGTTAATTCCATACTGCTGTTCATACTAAGTTATCCTTCCATTTCCTCCTTTCCTCTTTCATAACCATTAGTTTGTTTTCGGTGTCTGTGAGTCTGTTTTTGTGTTAATATATATTGTATTATTTTTTATATTCCACATATAAGCAATATCATAAGAGTATTTGTCTTTGTCTATATGACTTTTACTTAGCATGCTCAGTTACTTCAGTTGTGTCTGACTTCCTGCTACCCTGTGGATTGTAGCCCTCCAGGCTTCTCTGTCCCTGGGATTCTCCAGGCAAGAATACTGGACTGGGTTGCCATTTCTTTCTCCAATTACTTAGCATAATGCCCTCCAAATATAATCATGTGCTGTAAACAGCAAGATTTTATTCTTTTTTTAATGGCTTAAGTAGTATTCCATTATATATATGTGTGTGTATGTATACATATACTACATCTTTATCCATCCATCTGTTTATGAACCTGAGGATTGTATCCCTGTTTAAGGGTAGTAAGAAAGCTTCCATATTCTAATTTAATCGTTTATAATTTGTGTGTATAATTATTAAAAACATTTATTAAATATGATCTCTTTTTTTTGGCCACTTCTATTGGTGTTTCATTTATTTGTTTTCATCCATCTTTGTTCTTTGGCCTGTGTGGACCTTCCATCGCAGTGGCCTCTGTTGTTGCAGAGCACTGGCTCTGGGCGCGTGTGCTCCAGAGCTCCAGCTCGGTTATTGGACACATTGGTCCAGCTGCTCCGTGGTACGTGGGATCTTCCCAGGCCAGGGATGGAACCGGCGCCCCTTGCACTGCAAGGCAGTGTCCTTACCCACTGGACCACCAGGGAAGCCCCAAATATGATCATTTTGATACATGGTTACACACATAATTTATGTATTTTCTCACATTATGTTTTCTAATCTTTATGAACATCAGAAATTTAAGAATCATACATTGTGTGTAGCTTAGTCCATTTTATATATTTGGTGGTATTTCTTAAAAATAATTATGCAGATACTATAAAATTCAAAAAAGATTTTTATTGTTATACAATTTATTGACAATATTGTGTTAGTTTCAAGTGTACCGCAGAATGATTCCATTATATTTATATATATATTCTTTTCTGGATTTTTTTCCTGGTTATTATAAGATGTTGGCTATAGTTGCCTATGCTATACAGTAAACCCTTATTGTTTGTCTGTTTTATATTTAGTGGTGTATATCTGTTAATTCCATACTGCTGTTCATACTAAGTTATCCTTCCATTTCCTCCTTTCCTCTTTCATAACCATTAGTTTGTTTTCGGTGTCTGTGAGTCTGTTTTTGTGTTAATATATATTGTATTATTTTTTATATTCCACATATAAGCAATATCATAAGAGTATTTGTCTTTGTCTATATGACTTTTACTTAGCATGCTCAGTTACTTCAGTTGTGTCTGACTTCCTGCTACCCTGTGGATTGTAGCCCTCCAGGCTTCTCTGTCCCTGGGATTCTCCAGGCAAGAATACTGGACTGGGTTGCCATTTCTTTCTCCAATTACTTAGCATAATGCCCTCCAAATATAATCATGTGCTGTAAACAGCAAGATTTTATTCTTTTTTTAATGGCTTAAGTAGTATTCCATTATATATATGTGTGTGTGTATGTATACATATACTACATCTTTATCCATCCATCTGTTTATGAACCTTTAGGTTTCTTCCATATTATGGCAATTGTAAATAATGCTGTTATGAATATTGGGGTTCATGTATCTTTTCAGGTTAGTGTTTTTGGTTTTTTGGATATGTAGCCAGGACTGGAATTGCTGTGTCTTATGGAAGTTATACTTTTAGTATTTATGGCAACCCCCATACTGTTTTACTTAGTGCCTGCACAAATTTACATTCCCACCAACAGGGTACTATTACTATTGTTTAGTCACTAAGTTGTGTCCAACTCTTCTGCAGTCTCCTACCAGGCTCTTCTGTCCATGGAATTTCCCAGGCAGGAATACTGGAGTGGGTTGCTATTTCCTTCTCCAGGGGATCTTCCCAACCAAATATCAAACCTGCGTCTCCTGCGTTGGCAGGCGGATGGATTCTTTACCACTAGCCACCAAGGAAGCAAGTGTACTTGAATCCCCTCTTCTCCACATCCTCGCCAACATTTATTAATTTGTATTCTTTTTGATGGTAGTCATACTGACAGGTACAAGTTTCTCATTATGGTTTTGATTGGTGTTTTCCTGATGATTAGTGATATTGAGTGATTATTTTTCTTTTATTTGACTCTTTGTGAAGTATCTTGTGTCCACATATCCACTAGCATTTTATTGATAATCTAGTTTAATAAAAAGAAATCTTGCTGGGAAGCTGAATAGATAGCTAACAATGGCCAATTTGAAAACAAACAAACAAACAGGGATATAAACCTTATGAAAAGTTAAAACATGGTATAAGGCTTTAGACTGATGGAATGGAGTAAGTAGTTGAGAATTAGAACTTTTTGAGATTTTGTTAAAAGATAAAGCAGAAGCTCACCAGAAATCACAAATTGGTGACAAGAATGATGATAGGCTTGTAAGTTTTCTTCACATCATTCAACATACATACATACTGCCAGTGGATAACGTATTAAAAGTAAACTGAACATTTCTAAATAGGTTGAGACTAAATGTAGAGACTAAATATTTGTCTAAATGTAGAGACTGCTCATTGTACTGAGGAAAATATACCAGGTTTAACTTTTATAATGAAATAGCAACTCATAACCGAAATTAAAAATATAATCAATGGATCCTTGTAGCAAAATACCAGAAAAAGACCTGATATCCTAGTTTACATTTAAACACTCTTTGGGGGCTTCCCTGGTGGTCCAGTGGGTAAGGACACTGCCTTGCAATGCAAGGGGCGCCAGTTCCATCCCTGGCCTGGGAAGATCCCACGTGCCGCGGAGCAGCTGGACCGAAGTGTCCAATTACCGAGCCAGAGCTCTGGAGCGCATGCGCCCAGAGCCGGCGCTCTGCAACAACAGAGACCACCGCGATGGGAGGCCCACACAGGCCAAAGAACAAAGAGGATGAAAATAGAGAAATGAAAGAGCAATGGAAGTGGCCTGCCCGTCCCCCTCCCTCCCCAACCCGACCCTTCAAAAAGGCAAATAAATAAATAAATAAATAAAGATCCTCCTCTCCTGCCGCTGCAGCTAAGACTTTCCCCCAACCAAATAAATAAATATTTAAAAATAAATAAATAAATAAATAAATAAACACTCTTTGGGGAAAGCCTTATATGTCACTTTTTTTTTTTTTTTCCTGTAAAAGTCACTAATTTAACTTTTAGCTCATCTGAATCTGCTAGAAATAGACTGATGGCTACACTGTTCTTTGTGTACATATATGTGATTTCCTCCCCCAGCCTTTCCTGATTTCAGAAATGAAAATGGTGAAATGATTTCATTTAAATATTAAAAAAAATTTAGGTACTTTCCTTGAGGGTATTGGCATGAAAGCATTTGACTAAGAATAATTAGTTCATGGAAAGTAGCAAAGTATTCACAGGTCAAAATCTTTTTTTTTTTGAACTAGAGAAGTTATGTGTGCCAAGCAGGACAGTTTAGTTTGGTTCAATAAAGCTGTTGTGCAATTTTCTATTAATATGTTTGTTTAAGGGACATCTAAAGATTATTGGATAAATAGTAAATGGTGTTCACTTGTTTTCCTACAGAAAATCCTGAGATTAGTAACCTGATAGACATTTTCCTCATGTTGGTTAGTTACAATTTGTGTTGAAACATTTTACAGAGGATTTTCATAAAACTAAATTTACTCTTAAAAATGATTCTTTTCCTTGAGGAATCACATGCATGGAGAAAGGTTCACAAATCATAAGGTCGTTGAATTATCAGAAAATGAACTCAACTTGTGTAGTCATAGTGTGGGTCCCCACTCCTGTCCCTTCTCAAATGCTACTAGTCTCTCTCTTCTCCCAAGGTAGCCACTGTCTGATTTTTGTTATTGTAGATTAGATTTTTCTCTTACTGACTTTTTCCTTTGAAAATTGACTTTACTGAGATGTATTTTTCACACAATAAAATGTATTCATTTTATAGATGATGTTAGTCATTTCCTACTCATTGCGACCCCATGGACTGCAGCCTGCTAGGCTCCTCCGTCCATGGAATTTTCTAGGCAAGAATACTGGAGTGGGTAGCCATTCCTTTCTCCTGGGGATCTTCCCAACCCAGGGATCAAACCTGGGTGTTCTGCATTGCAGGCGATTCTTTACCATCTGAGCCATTGATAAAATCTGTTAACAACCATAGCAGTCAAGATAGAGACTGTTTCCGTCATTTCCTCTGCTTATTTACGGTAGCTCTCGCCCTGCTCCCTGTAATTTTTGGCCCTAGGCAATTTCTGATCTGTGTTCTGTCACTCCAGAGATGAATTTTGCCTGTTTTAGAGTTTCATATAAATGGAATCTCATAGGGTAGGTACTCTAGTGCTGGCTTCTTTTGCTTTATATAATGTTTTTTGAGATTCATGCTATTGTATGTATCAGTTGTTCAAGACTGTTATTAAAAAAAATGCTAAGTATATTCCATTGTAGGGGGATATTCCACACTTTGTTGATCCATTCACCTAATGGGGTTGATGGTTGTTTTTGGCTATTATGGATAAAGTTACTATACTTGTGGAAGTCTTCTGTGGACTTAAAGTTTCATTCCTTTTGAGTAAATACTCAAAAGTACAATTACAAGGTCACATAGGTTTTAATTTTCAAAATTAATTTTTTTGTTTGTTTAAGGGACATCTAAAGATTATTGGATAAATAGTAAATGGTGTTCACTTGTTTTCCTACAGAAAATCCTGAGATTAGTAACCTGATAGACATTTTCCTCATGTTGGTTAGTTACAATTTGTGTTGAAACATTTTACAGAGGATTTTCATAAAACTAAATTTACTCTTAAAAATGATTCTTTTCCTTGAGGAATCACATGCATGGAGAAAGGTTCACAAATCATAAGGTCGTTGAATTATCAGAAAATGAACTCAACTTGTGTAGTCATAGTGTGGGTCCCCACTCCTGTCCCTTCTCAAATGCTACTAGTCTCTCTCTTCTCCCAAGGTAGCCACTGTCTGATTTTTGTTATTGTAGATTAGATTTTTCTCTTACTGACTTTTTCCTTTGAAAATTGACTTTACTGAGATGTATTTTTCACACAATAAAATGTATTCATTTTATAGATGATGTTAGTCATTTCCTACTCATTGCGACCCCATGGACTGCAGCCTGCTAGGCTCCTCCGTCCATGGAATTTTCTAGGCAAGAATACTGGAGTGGGTAGCCATTCCTTTCTCCTGGGGATCTTCCCAACCCAGGGATCAAACCTGGGTGTTCTGCATTGCAGGCGATTCTTTACCATCTGAGCCATTGATAAAATCTGTTAACAACCATAGCAGTCAAGATAGAGACTGTTTCCGTCATTTCCTCTGCTTATTTACGGTAGCTCTCGCCCTGCTCCCTGTAATTTTTGGCCCTAGGCAATTTCTGATCTGTGTTCTGTCACTCCAGAGATGAATTTTGCCTGTTTTAGAGTTTCATATAAATGGAATCTCATAGGGTAGGTACTCTAGTGCTGGCTTCTTTTGCTTTATATAATGTTTTTTGAGATTCATGCTATTGTATGTATCAGTTGTTCAAGACTGTTATTAAAAAAAATGCTAAGTATATTCCATTGTAGGGGGATATTCCACACTTTGTTGATCCATTCACCTAATGGGGTTGATGGTTGTTTTTGGCTATTATGGATAAAGTTACTATACTTGTGGAAGTCTTCTGTGGACTTAAAGTTTCATTCCTTTTGAGTAAATACTCAAAAGTACAATTACAAGGTCACATAGTAGGTTTTATAAGAAAGCTACCCAATTGGCTTCCAGGGTAGTTGGAACATTTTACATTCCCATCAGCTTGGTATAAATGTTCTGTTTGCTTCAAATCCTTACCAGCACTTTAATTGTAAATATTTTAGTAGTATCCATATCTCACTGTGGGTTTTACGTTGCACTTTTGATAACTGTGGTAAAAATATCTGTAAACAACAACACTCTGTAAAAGTAAAAAGTAAGGTAAAAATTTTTTTTAAAATGAGTCTTATTATCTGTTTTTATAGGTACTGTAGATACTGTGGTACAAAATTTGCTATGGAAAGTCTGTTATTGAAACAGTGAATGATGTAGCCTGAGTTTTAGTTTCTGTTTGCCTTTTCTTTTTCTAGCTTGAGATTATCCTCTGAGTAGTAGCATATGCTTTTTACTTTTGTCAGGGAGTGCAGGGCCCCTATTGAGGCCTCCATAGTGTCCTAGGTACATTTAGGTTTTTTTTTTTTTTTTTCCGTTCAGGCTTAGAATAGGTCAGTATTCTTCCAGGTAAGCACCAGATGAAGTAGTTCTCTACCCTCTCGCTCCCTGCCACCCCCACAAGCAGTAAGTATTTTAAGGATCTTCTGTGAAAAAGTTTTTTTGAAAATTAGAGTAATAAAACTTAGTGCATGCTCTCCTGGGTGTATCAAAGTAGTGTAAATGTGGCAGTTTTCACCACATTTTGTACTCATTTAATATTGAAAATTTTATAGCTGATGTCTTTCTTTGATTGCAGTGCCCCTATATCTCCCATCAGCATCTTACCAGCCTCTGCAGAGTAAGTAGTGTACTTATAGAGGGCAGTTAAAACATTTTTTTAAAAATATTACTAAGCTGTAGAAATTAAAAGCATGTATTTATTGTAAATACTTACTTTAGAGGAAGGATTGTACATAAGGTTAGTAGTTCATGTTAGCAGTTCATGTTAGAACAAATGAAGAAGGAATGCGTTGCACTGACAACACAAAAATGAACTTTTCTTCATTGATTTTTTGATCTTCTGAAATGCTTGAAAAATGTCCGTAGAAGTGTTTTTATGATGATTTCTCTCCTTGCCCACAAACAACTGCTCTATTTACTTATTTATTTTGACTGTGGTCCCTGAAACTATCACAGAATTGTTAATTGGCTACACCCCAATAAAAATGTTTTTTGGTGTTAATTTGGAAAAAAAAGAAATTTTTAGGAAAACTTTCTTCTCGAAAGCTTATTTTGACTCTGGTGCATGGCGTGTGGAATCTTAGTTCTCCAACCAGGGATCAGACTTGCCCTCTGTAGTGGAAGTGCAGAGTTCTAACCACTGGGATTGAAAAGTCTTTTTTATTTATTTGTTTTTTCGGCCACTTCTATTGGTCTCTCATTTATCTATTTTCACCCGTCTTTGTTCTTTGACTCTTGTGGGCCTCCCATCGCGGTGGCCTCTGTTGTCACAGAGCACCGGCTCTGGGCACATGCGCTCCAGAGTTCCGGCTCGGTAATTGGACTCATCGGTCCAGCTGCTCTGCGGCACATGGGATCTTCCCAGGCCAGGGATCGAACCAGTGCCCCTTGCAGTGCAAGGTGGTGCCCCTACCCACTGGACCACCAGGGAAGCCCTGAAAAGTTTTTTTAAACGGCTCTGTATATAGTAGTGGGAAATGAATTACTGGGACAAGTGATCATTCCTACCTCAGCAGTAATAGTGACATTATGATGGATTTGTATATCTATTTGTGCAGATTTTCATTTTAAAATTTAAGCCAATATCATGTGTTCCTTTTCTCTATTTCTTTTTCTGCTCTAGCCTATTCATTTGAATACTATTATATATTTTTTTGACTAGTTATACCTTTTAAAGTTTGTATTTATGTGATCAAATACCCTGTTAGAGTGACTGCTTCTCACTAAAGTGTGTTCTGTTTTATAGCATTTTAGAAAGAACAATCAGAGCAGCTGTGGAACAGCACCTTTTTGATCTGCAGAGCAACATAGATCATGATCTTAAGAATTTACAACAGCAAAGTCTGGTGTGTAATAATGAAGCAGGAAGTGTTAATTGTGATGGGGAAGGATCTAATAACCAGTAAGAAACTTTTAAAACATCTTACTACTGTTAATTGAATTATGAAATTGTTTTATCTTTAAAAGATGATTTTTTAAAAAATGATAGAGTCTCATCTTGAGCATTTCTGAAAGTCAGTGTGAAGAGTGACTTTGTATATATGTAAATTGTATGTACTTCTTAACATTGAAAATCTCAAAAGTCTTATATTAAGACAGTAGACATTAAGTCCAGCATAGTCTGGACTTCACACCAGATGAAGTAGCAAGCTTACCTTTAGGATCTGTGTTACATGAAAAATAACTTAAGTAGAAACCAAAGTAGACCTATATTCTGTTCTCCAGATGTTCGCATCATGACGTGCAGGTAGCTAGACAGACAGGTCCTGAGACAGTAGATTAACATCACTCCTAGTACACATGGTTATTGAATGAAATGGTGAATGGAATCATCCTTTGCTATTTAATTTGTTATCCCCTGTCTCCAGGCTGTGCCCTCCCAACACACTGTTGTTTAAGGTTACCTATTAAGAGTTGAATTTCTGCAAGTTAGAAGTAGTCCATGTACTTTGTGGTATGTGATGTTACCACAGTCTTCACCTGACCTGTTACCTTTAAGTGACAAAACCATTCATTTCCTTTTCTATTACTTCAGTTCTAATGTTAGGATATATAGATGCTTTCTACTGAGTCCACAGTGCAGTAGTTTTATAGTTTGCATTGATCAGATCTTGTTTTAGCAACAGATCTATAGAGCAGCATAGATCATGATCTTAAGAAAGATGTACCCAGATTTGGAAAATTCATAGGAAGGCCAAAAAAAAAAAAAAAGGATAAAATTTTTGTGTTAAGAATTAGATTTTTAAAAGGCCAAATATGTCAAATACACCGTATTTCATTTTCATATTAGTGTATTTCATTTTCATATATGGTGAGACCATATTTCATTTTCTCATATTTCATTTCAAATATGAAATGAAACTGAGAAATTAATCAATACCATTGCTAGGACTATGTTTATAAAATGCTGGATTGTACATCCCCAGGTGTGCCATGTAGTCTGCATGAATGGCCTCACTAGCCCAGGCAGTGATGGATGACCTTGATTTATATGCTTTGAAGACATCATTTAGGTAATATAAGTGGATCTGTAGGAAGTATTTGAGTCAAATATGAAAGAAAGAAGCAATATATAAAATGTAGAAATAGAAGTAAAATGTTTCAAAGGGTATAATATAAACAGGTGTCTTGGAGGTTTCCTTTTTAGCTTAGCTAGAGATCCTGAAAACATATGTCTGTTTCAGACAATATTATGGAAATAACTCATACTCTCATGGTAGAATTCTCATGTTCTCTTGATAGTGGTATCATCTTTATAAATCCCTGCAGTGTTTTGCATATTCTGTAAAATGATAGAATTTGCAGTAGGAAGCTATTCCTGCTGTACATGAAAAGGTGTTGAACACTGTGGTGCCCAGTGCTAGACTTGTATTTTAGTCAGCAGACAAGTCATTCTTGTGATTTAGAGTATGCATTTGTAAGGGGAATCACTATTTTGGCACATAAATTATTTTTAAAGCCATTCAATGGCTTTTGAAAATATTCAAAGTGGATAACAGACAAGGTAGGTGCCTCGCAGCATCTCATGGAGAGACAGAAGTCAACTAACTTGACATAATATTTATAATTATAATATTTTAATATTATAATATTTAGTTATAATCTAACTTGACATAATAAATAAACTGGGTGTTTATAAGATAGAGATGTCTTCTTTGATAAGGAAAAGTTTTGGATTGTTACTTTTATGTATTTATTTTAAAGACATTATATATTGAACATGTGGCCTGATCTTTTTAATTTTCGTTACTAGGGTTGATATTGATATTAATGCCAGTGAACATAATAGAGACTGTTCAGAACCTGTGGTTAGCACTAATTTAGACAATGAAGTTATGCAGCAAGATTTTGTATTTGAGGATGAAGAAAATGACCAGGTAAGAAATGCAGTGTTGAATGTACTAGATCACTGATCCCCAACCTTTTTGGCATCAGGAACTTGTTTCATGGAAGACAGTTTTTCTGTGAATTTTGGTTGGGGGTGGTGGGTCAGATAGTTATGGGAGCAGTGGATGGGGAGCGGCAGATGAAGCTTTGCTTGCTTGCCTTCCTGCTACTCACCTCTGCTTTGAGGTATCCTCACAGGCTTGAATCCTAACAGGCTGCACGGCCCAGGGGTTGGGGACCCATGCACTAGATTACAGTTATGATTGCTTCGTGTGTTGCCAGAAGCCATAGTCACCGTCTTTGCTGATATATGTGTTTGTCTTGATTCTCAGTCCCAAGAACATACATTCCTTCTGTAGAGATCAGGAAACATCATTGAGTAGAGAAGTAGATATAAAATACTTACCTGGAAGGAGACAGATTATGTCAGCTTAGGTGGTTGGTGGTACTGTGGTGAATTTTGTTCTTTTTAAAAGCTCTTTGTGTGTCCCAGGTTTCTTTTGAAGTACTTGGGATCTTTTCATAATTACGGAAAGTCCACTAATGTTGTTTAAGAAGTAAATTTTTTTCACTGTCACAGTTTTTAGTAATAACATTTTAAAAAGAATTTCAATAAGTGTACAAAGCAGCATTTTTCCAAGACGTGTTTCAAAATTAAGTTTTTTAAAATAAGATACTTAATGGATGAGGAAATTTTCTTCAACATGTTTTCATTCTAAATCATATCAAAGTATCTGGTTTTATCAGCAAATCTCTCATACCATGCCATGCTAAGTCTCTTCGGTTGTGTCCGACTCTGTGATGTTGTAGACTGTAGCCTTCCAGGTTCCTCTGTCCATGGGATTCCCAAGGTGAGAATGCTGGAATGGGTTGCCGTGCCCTCCTCCAGGGGATCTTCCCAATCCAGGGATCAAACCCACATCTCCTGGGACTCCCACATTATAGGCAAATTTTTTATTGTTGAGCCACCAGGGAAGCCCAGATTTCTCATAAAAATCAGTCCGTTTCAGGATTAGTAGGATTGCTGGCACCCTGCCAGATTTGCACTTATTTATGTCTTCTGAACCCTGAGAAATTGCTGCACACACTTTCAGCTCCACACTTTCAGAAGTGGAGGCCAGAAGTATTTGGGAAACTAGGAAACAACAAGAGGAAGAAATGGCTATCAATTTGACTTGAATTATTATGCGACTCCACTTTCTTTTTTAAAATGGGAATACGCAATACCTCTGACAGGCAACAACCATTCAATAATGTGTTGTTTTTAAACTCACCTCTGCTTTGAGGTATCCTCACAGGCTTGAATCCTAACAGGCTGCACGGCCCAGGGGTTGGGGACCCATGCACTAGATTACAGTTATGATTGCTTCGTGTGTTGCCAGAAGCCATAGTCACCGTCTTTGCTGATATATGTGTTTGTCTTGATTCTCAGTCCCAAGAACATACATTCCTTCTGTAGAGATCAGGAAACATCATTGAGTAGAGAAGTAGATATAAAATACTTACCTGGAAGGAGACAGATTATGTCAGCTTAGGTGGTTGGTGGTACTGTGGTGAATTTTGTTCTTTTTAAAAGCTCTTTGTGTGTCCCAGGTTTCTTTTGAAGTACTTGGGATCTTTTCATAATTACGGAAAGTCCACTAATGTTGTTTAAGAAGTAAATTTTTTTCACTGTCACAGTTTTTAGTAATAACATTTTAAAAAGAATTTCAATAAGTGTACAAAGCAGCATTTTTCCAAGACGTGTTTCAAAATTAAGTTTTTTAAAATAAGATACTTAATGGATGAGGAAATTTTCTTCAACATGTTTTCATTCTAAATCATATCAAAGTATCTGGTTTTATCAGCAAATCTCTCATACCATGCCATGCTAAGTCTCTTCGGTTGTGTCCGACTCTGTGATGTTGTAGACTGTAGCCTTCCAGGTTCCTCTGTCCATGGGATTCCCAAGGTGAGAATGCTGGAATGGGTTGCCGTGCCCTCCTCCAGGGGATCTTCCCAATCCAGGGATCAAACCCACATCTCCTGGGACTCCCACATTATAGGCAAATTTTTTATTGTTGAGCCACCAGGGAAGCCCAGATTTCTCATAAAAATCAGTCCGTTTCAGGATTAGTAGGATTGCTGGCACCCTGCCAGATTTGCACTTATTTATGTCTTCTGAACCCTGAGAAATTGCTGCACACACTTTCAGCTCCACACTTTCAGAAGTGGAGGCCAGAAGTATTTGGGAAACTAGGAAACAACAAGAGGAAGAAATGGCTATCAATTTGACTTGAATTATTATGCGACTCCACTTTCTTTTTTAAAATGGGAATACGCAATACCTCTGACAGGCAACAACCATTCAATAATGTGTTGTTTTTTAAATCACAATCTCTGTTTTTAAGTATTTTTAAAAAATTTTGGCCTCTTTTACTGTATTTTTATTTATTTATTTTCATCCATCTTTATTCTTTGGCCTGTGTGGGCCTCCCATTGCAGTGGCCTTTCTCGTTGCAGAGCACCAGCTCTGGGCACGTGCGCTCCAGTACTGGCTCCTAACTGGTCCAGCTGCTCTGTGGCACATGGGATCTTCCCGGGCCAGGATGGAACTGGTGCCCCTTGCACTGCAAGGCAGACTCTTTACCCACTGGACCACCAGGGAAGCCCTAGGAGTTGTATTTTTAATTCTTTGAGGAACCTCCATACTGTTTTCCTTGGTGGCTATACCAGTTTACATCCCCAGAAATTTACATTTCCATCTCTAGGACACTAGGGTTGCGATTTTTTTTTTTAAGGTTTTTTTTTTTTTTTGCCACTTCCATTGATCTTTCCTTTATTTATCTTTATTCTTTGGCCTGTGTGGGCCTCCCATTGCAGTGGCCTTTCTCGTTGCAGAGCACCAGCTCTGGGCACGTGCGCTCCAGTACTGGCTCCTAACTGGTCCAGCTGCTCTGTGGCACATGGGATCTTCCCGGGCCAGGATGGAACTGGTGCCCCTTGCACTGCAAGGCAGACTCTTTACCCACTGGACCACCAGGGAAGCCCTAGGAGTTGTATTTTTAATTCTTTGAGGAACCTCCATACTGTTTTCCTTGGTGGCTATACCAGTTTACATCCCCAGAAATTTACATTTCCATCTCTAGGACACTAGGGTTGCGATTTTTTTTTTTAAGGTTTTTTTTTTTTTTTTTTTTTTTTGCCACTTCCATTGATCTCTCATTTATTTATCTTTGTTCTTTGGCCTGTGTGGGCCTCCCATCACAGTGGCTTCTCTCGCTGCAGAGCACCGACACTGGGCGCATGTGCTCCAGAGCTCTGGCTCGGTAATTGGACATGTTGGTCCAGCCGCGCTGCAGCACATGGGATCTTCCCAGGCCAGGGATCGAACCGGCGCCCCTTGCATTGCAAGGTGGTGTCCTTACCCAGTGGACCAGGGAAGCCCTAGGGTTGCCTTTTATCCACACCTTCACTGTCACTTACTAGGTCTTGTATTTTTAATGATATTCTAACAGGTGTGAGGTAATACCTCACTGTCTGTTTGATTTGCATTTTCCTAATGGTTAGTGATGTTGAGGACCTTTTTTTTTTTAATTTTATTTTTAATTTTTTTTTGGCTATTCTGGATTTTCACTGCTGCTTCAAGCTCTTCTCTAGTTGCCGGGAGTGGGGCCTTCTCTCCAGTTCAGGCGAGCAAGCTTCTTGTTGCAGTGACTTCTCTTGTTGTGTAACTCGGGCTCTGGGGCACATGGGCTTCAGTAATTGTGGCTCCAAGGCCCTAGAGCACAGGCTCAACAGTTGTGGTTTATGGGCTTAGTTGCTCTGCAGCAGGTGGCATCTTCGTGAGTCAGGGATGGAACATGTGCCTACGGTATTGGCAGGCGGACTCCCCATCACTGAGCTACCAGGGAAGCCCTGTTGAGCACCTTTTCGTGTACTTGTTAGCCACCTGTACGTCTTTTTTTGGGAAAATATCTATTTAGATCTTCTTCCCATTTTTAAATTGCGTTATTTGTTTTTTTTCTATTGAGTTTTATGAGTTCTTTATATATTTTGGACATTAACTCCTTATCCAGATATATGATTTGCAAGTATTTTCTCCCATTCTGTAGGTTGTTTTTTCATTTTGTTGATGGTTCCTTTGCTGTGGAGATCGCATCAGTTTTGACTACATTAATTCAGTGAAAGAAATTTGGCGAGTTTGAAGTATATTTATTTTTATATAACCTTTAAAAATTGTGAATCATTATGATATATACATGAAACTTACATAACATTGTATATAAACTATACCTCAATTTAAAATTTTTTTCAAGTCTCCATAATCTAACTGACGGGGCTTCCCAAATGGTATAATTGTAAAGAATCTGCATTCCAGTGCAGGGGGCATAAAAGACATGAGTTCAGTCCCTGGGTCGGGAAGATCCCTGAAGTAGGAAATGGCAAGCCACTCTAGTACTCTTGCCTGAGAAATTCCATGGGCAGAGGAGCCTGGCAGGTTACAGTCCATGAGATTGCAAAAAGTCAGACATGATCGAGCACACATCTATTACATTTATAATCTAACTGATGGAAATATATATTGAGTTGACAGCTCATTTAAATGGAAAATTGTTGTTAATCAAAAGATTTGAAATTTTGCTCCAGTGTATTTTTATGTCTGTTTAACTAAAAAATAAAATCAAATTGGAGACTACAGTTTTCAGTTTTTCTGGGTATAATCCGAATCTTTAGATTCTAAGGATCTGTAGTTTTATTTCTGCTCTCTGGTGGTTGAAGATGTTTAGTAAGAATTTTCTTGTAAGCAGATAAATGTATAGAATGAAGCAGGGATACTTAGCCTATCTAAAAGAAGTAGCTGCTATACTTGAGCAAAACTAGGTCAGTGGAGACGGGAAGATGAGAGATTAAGCTCTGTGGAAGCCTGGGTTGTGGAGGGCTGAGGAGTGGGTGGAGACCAGAGGAATGACCAGCAGTGCCCATCAGGTCTTTCATTGGCTCCTGTCCAGTGACTCTGCCACGGCTGCTGCCCCCTCGCTGCTGCCACCTTTTCTCACCGAAGCTCTCCAGTTTTCCCCAGTTGAGATGAGCGAGTCTCACACATCCTTTTTGAGAATGCTGATGTTTCTGGAGAAGGGAGGGAAGAAAGTACAGGCTGCTTTGTCATCTGATAATTAAAAAAAAATGCTTTTATTATGTACAGAGGATTGAATATTTTATCTGGAATGAGTTCTGAAGAAGTAAAAATTTCTCGAAGTGATGAAGTATATGTTAGTTCCTAAGGAAAGTATTGTATATTCCCAGTGCTAGATGAAGTCTGGCTGTGTTCTGACGTGACTCTAGTCACTTGTGTTTTCCTTTGTCCTGGGCTCTCATGTGCAGCACAGTTCTGCACGCAGCTCTTCATCTGTCTTCTCCATTGCTGAGCTGTCAACTTTAGCTACTGTAACTGCATGTTTTTAAAATAATATTATACCTAGTTGGGTTCTTGTTTACTACTTTTCACTGTTTAAGAATTACGTTGCCTAAATCTGGTTGGAGATTTTGCCAGAAATTCCATGGGCAGAGGAGCCTGGCAGGTTACAGTCCATGAGATTGCAAAAGTCAGACATGATCGAGCACACATCTATTACATTTATAATCTAACTGATGGAAATATATATTGAGTTGACAGCTCATTTAAATGGAAAATTGTTGTTAATCAAAAGATTTGAAATTTTGCTCCAGTGTATTTTTATGTCTGTTTAACTAAAAAATAAAATCAAATTGGAGACTACAGTTTTCAGTTTTTCTGGGTATAATCCGAATCTTTAGATTCTAAGGATCTGTAGTTTTATTTCTGCTCTCTGGTGGTTGAAGATGTTTAGTAAGAATTTTCTTGTAAGCAGATAAATGTATAGAATGAAGCAGGGATACTTAGCCTATCTAAAAGAAGTAGCTGCTATACTTGAGCAAAACTAGGTCAGTGGAGACGGGAAGATGAGAGATTAAGCTCTGTGGAAGCCTGGGTTGTGGAGGGCTGAGGAGTGGGTGGAGACCAGAGGAATGACCAGCAGTGCCCATCAGGTCTTTCATTGGCTCCTGTCCAGTGACTCTGCCACGGCTGCTGCCCCCTCGCTGCTGCCACCTTTTCTCACCGAAGCTCTCCAGTTTTCCCCAGTTGAGATGAGCGAGTCTCACACATCCTTTTTGAGAATGCTGATGTTTCTGGAGAAGGGAGGGAAGAAAGTACAGGCTGCTTTGTCATCTGATAATTAAAAAAAAATGCTTTTATTATGTACAGAGGATTGAATATTTTATCTGGAATGAGTTCTGAAGAAGTAAAAATTTCTCGAAGTGATGAAGTATATGTTAGTTCCTAAGGAAAGTATTGTATATTCCCAGTGCTAGATGAAGTCTGGCTGTGTTCTGACGTGACTCTAGTCACTTGTGTTTTCCTTTGTCCTGGGCTCTCATGTGCAGCACAGTTCTGCACGCAGCTCTTCATCTGTCTTCTCCATTGCTGAGCTGTCAACTTTAGCTACTGTAACTGCATGTTTTTAAAATAATATTATACCTAGTTGGGTTCTTGTTTACTACTTTTCACTGTTTAAGAATTACGTTGCCTAAATCTGGTTGGAGATTATGTGGGTATTATTAGCTATATCATTGTTTCTCAACAATAACTGTAAGATAGGCAAGTAAGTGATTATTATTGTCTTAGTTTTCATCAGAAGGGAAGAGTTAGAACTTGAATTTGGTTGAGTAGAACAAGAAGGTTCATTTTAAATACCGAGTCTGTGTAATGGTTTTTCATGGTCCACGGAACCTTCCTGTTTAAGAATGTAAAGCTATATTTCAGAATATAAAGGTTGCTGAAGTCTGATTTCTAGATCAGTAGTTCTTACACTTTGGGTCCCAGGACCTCTTTGAAAGACTTTAGAAGATTATCGAGGGTCCCCAGAAACTTCAGTTTACTTAGGTATATCTATCAATATTTAGTATATTAGAAATTAATTAGCAATTAGAATGTTTATTAATTCATTTATACATAATAAACTTGCTTAGGATAACAAATAAGATTGCCTTTGTCTTATTAAAAAAGCAGCTATTTTTAAAGGAAGTTATTTTGAGTCGTGGCATTGTTACACGTATTTATAAATCTTGTTTATATCTGTCTGACTTAAGAGAAGTCAGCTGGATTCTTATATGTGCCTCTACATTCTCTGTTGCAACATATTCTTTTGTTTTAAGCACATGAGGCTGCCTAGCTTCACAGAGATATGTAGTTAGAAAAGAGAGAAGTGTTTTAGTAACTTTTTGCAGACTGCCTTTCACCTTAAACTAAACTACATGAGTAGTAGTTTCTTAAGAATCTAGTAAGATCACATCTCTTGTTGATTTCAGAGGTGATCATCAGAAACACTAAAAGGTTTCCCTAGTGTGAAGTAATGTACAGGACATTTGTATTTGACTTGATAGGTATTTATTCTAGGGAAGAGTAGGCATGGAATGATGTCTCTAAGCCCATTGGAAAATCAGGGAGCATTTTCATGTGCTTCTGAGGTTCACAGTTGTTATTTCACACATATGTGATAAAGGGATCTGGTGAACTACATGACTCCTATGTCACCTGCTAGGAAGTTAACCAACTTTTATGTTCACTGCTGCCAGGAAAGAGAAGTAGCAGACCATCATTTTTAGAGGAGATTCTAAGGAAAGAGAATGCAATAGTTGTAGCAGTAGCTGTTGGCCAAGAGGGTAGCCAAAAATACAGGGTCCTCATTTTATACACACACATACCCCCATACACACAACTCAAGTTTTGAGGAAGGTAAATTGCTCTGTGTAAAAAGGGCTGCTAACATCTATAGACTTATAGTAAGTAGTAGTTAAAAAGGGAATATTTGACTAATTTGTAATCTGATATCCTAGTTTAGATTAGAAACTTCCTTCCATGTGTAAGTGGATGGGAACTCCATTAATAAGTGATGTGTTCTTTTTGTCAGTGTGTAGATATACTGTTAGAGCCATGCGGTGACCATGGTGATGGTGAAGATGGCTGTCTTGAGAGGTAAGCATTTTCTTTTGTTGTTGCTAATTAATTATTGATTTTGAAAATTGGAGTTCCTTACAGATTCTTTTTAAGAGTTTTTTTTGTGGGGGGTGGGTGGGGTAGGGGGGCGGCTTGGGGAGGGAGAGGGGCGGGCAGGTGGGCCACTTCTATTGGTCTTTCATTTATCTTTTTTTTTTTTTTTGAGTTTTAGACCCTTTTATTTAAAACCTGTTAGTGTAAAAAGTGCATGAAAATATCTGTTATTCAGCTATGATAAAAGTTTGTAAAAATTCCTAAGCCAACCTTTTTGGTTTATTCAGGAAAGCCTAATGCACATTGTTTTTCTGTTGTAAAAGGAAAAAAAAAGCATTACGTTTGTAAAGACTGAGTAAATTTTTTTCCACTGATGCAGTCATCTTTTAGATGTGAAATTGTCCCAAGTTGCTATCAAAATATTCATCTGGGTATAAATAATATAGTAAATATATAGAATCTTATCTGTTAAGAAAAAGGAGTGCATCCGCCAATGTAGAAGCGGAAGCCCTGGGAAGTTGCTCATGAAACCCAGACTTACAGTCACATAATGAGATGTCAGAAGAGTGGGTTGGTAGACGAATTTCAAAGAAACAATTGGTGGATTTGCTCAAAACAAAACCAACAAAAACAGTGTCTAAATCCCCCAGTCTGTGGAGTCAAACTGGCCACCTGAGCAGCCCAGATAAATATTTTAGCAGATAAAATGGTTGCGATGTCATGTCCTTGGTCAGGGTAGAACCAGTGCTACCTCCTGGTCCAAGTCCAAGGATGGCTTAGTGTGAAAGTGTTAGTTGCTCAGTCGTGTCTGACTTTTTGCAACCGCGTGGACTGTAGCCCACCAGGCTCCTCCGTCCATGGAATTCCCCAGGCAGGAATACTGGAGTGGGTTGCCATTTCCTTCTCCATCATTTATCTATTTTTCATCCATCTTTGTTCTTTGACCCTTGTGGGCCTCCCATCGCGGTGGCCTCTGTTGTCGCAGACCACCGGCTCTGGGCGCATGCGCTCCAGAGCTCCGGCTCGGTAATTGGACACGTTAGTCCAGCCGCTCCGTGGCATGTGGGATCTTCCCAGGCCAGGGATCAAACCGGCGCCCCTTGCACTGCAAGGTGGTGTCCTTACCCACTGGACCACCAGGGAAGCCCCCTTATAGATTCTTGGGTGAATTTTTTAGATAAAGCTGTCTGTTATAACATACATTTTAGATGATAAAACAAAACCAAATGTCTTGTTTTGATGGTAAATATAAAGCATACTGGGGCTTCCCAGATGACTCAGTGTAAAGAATTCACCTGCCAATGCAGGATACTTGGGTTTGATCCCTGAGTTGGAACATATGGCAACCCACTCCAGTATTCTCGCCTGGAGGAGCCCATGGACAGAGGAGCCTGGTGGACTACAGTCCAAGGGGCATCAAAGAGACAGAACTGAGCAACAGCAGCATAAAGCATATTAAATGTCCATAAATATTCAGAGGAGATACAGATTCAGGCGGATGTTAGTTATAACTTGGAAAACATTTAGAAAGAAGCACACAGCCTTCTTAGAGACACTTAAAGCTTTCATTTGATTTGTAGAACAGTTTGTGAGTTTATTGATAATCTGAATGCATCTTTCAGTGAGTTAATTCATAGTCTTGGAACTCTGGAAAACTACTGAAAGATTGTAACATGTTTGCCTTAACAAACATATAGTGAGGGGCTTCCCTTGTGGCTCAGTGGATAAGAACCCATCTGCCAATGCAGGAGACACAGGTTCGATCCCTGATCCGGGAAGATCCCACATACCATGGAGCAGCTAAACTCACACATCAATGAAGACTAAGGAAAGCCAAAAATAAATAAAAGTTTAAAAAAAAAACAAAAAAAACACAAAGCAAACATGTAGGGATATTTTTACTTGCCTTCCAGCTCCTCCTCCTTGTGTCCCAGTATAGTCCTACACAGTTGGTGCTTATTTATGTCTTTGGCCAGCCATAATATAAGAGGGATCCCTGAGGCAAGAAGTGTTTCAGCCATATGTAGTCCCCAGAGTCCCTTTGAATAGAAGCATTCTAGAATATTTTAAAGTAGCCTTTGGATGTGATGACATTTTTAAAATTAATTATTTTCATTTTGCTCTTACAGAATTTTGCTTACAGTTATAAATAAACCCAAATCAGTCATAAGTATATCCTTGACCCCTCCCATCTGAGCCCGCCCTCCCACTCCCTCCCCATCCCACCCCTCCAGGCTGTTGCATAGCCCCTGTATAAGTTCCCTTAATCTTACAGTGTATTCACAGTGGTTGTCTCTTACATATGACAGTGTAGGTTTCCATGTTACTGTTTCCATACTTCTCAACACTCTTCTTCCCCCCAGTGTCCATAAGTCTGTGCTCTACATCTGTCTCTCCATTGCTGCTCTGCATGTGCATTCATCAGTACCAACTTTCTAGATTGCTTATATATGTGTTAGTATACTGTATTTGTCCTTCTCTTTTTGACTTCCCTTTGTGTAATAGATTCTAGATTCATTCACCTCATTAGGACTGATTCAAATGCATTTCTTTTTATGGCTGAGAAATATTCTATTGTGTATATGTACCATGGATGTGATGACTTTTATGCTTTGTTAAGACATTGCTTAGAAGTGTGTTAATTTTCTTAAGAACGATGATTTGATATTTAAAAACAGATCAGTAATGAAGTTGCAGACTAGATTGTAAATACTGAGAAATCCCATACAGTCTTACTGTTTTGGTGATAGCCTGTTGGCAAGGGTAAGCTTGCCTTAATGTCATTGTCTCTCTTAATTGTGGGTAGAAAACTGCTTCTCTGAAGGCAGGTAAATTCTTTGAAGCCTTATATCTGGAACATCCCCTTACGCTGAAGGTCCACAGATTTCCTGCTTACAGTAGCTCCTTGTTCTTCTTTCAGGAGGCAGGAATGATCGTCTTCCAGCCCAGAGAATATTGGAGCTATGGGCTGAAGATGAAAGGTTAACAGCATTGATAGGCATCCCCAGAATGATGACATCTGGATTTGGTGGAACAATAAGGATACATTTAGTGAGGACTCACGCTTTTTCAAGAAAGCTCTTTTCCCTTCGACTTACGTATAGATAGCAAACTTGTTTTTAGACCCAAAGATTTTCTTGGTTAGGTAGATTACATTTTGAATTTAATGCTCATGTTTCTCAGATTTAGGGATTAGGTCTTTTTATCTGTTAGGATAGAATTTAACTCATTCTCGCATTTGCTCCCAGTCTAAGCAGAAGAGGGACTTCGCTTGCCAGGGAGTTTAGTTTGTTTCCCATGTTCAGCAAAAAATAAGGTAATCATATATATGAGGAAATGACTTGCTGTATTGATTGAGATCAAGACCTGTCTCCTGTGTGCACATTTCTGAGGCAGTGGAGGAGTAGCACCTATGAGTATCACTGTAGATTGCCACGGTGTCTCTGGGGAGGAGAAACTCCCACAGTCAGCATATTGATACCGTAATATGATACTAGATATTCTGTTAACTGGTCAAATAGGTAGAGATGATTTGTGACAGCTTACTTTAACACTTGTTCTAGGTAGGAGTTAGTTTTATGAGGAAATAAGTGAATTCACCTCATTAGGACTGATTCAAATGCATTTCTTTTTATGGCTGAGAAATATTCTATTGTGTATATGTACCATGGATGTGATGACTTTTATGCTTTGTTAAGACATTGCTTAGAAGTGTGTTAATTTTCTTAAGAACGATGATTTGATATTTAAAAACAGATCAGTAATGAAGTTGCAGACTAGATTGTAAATACTGAGAAATCCCATACAGTCTTACTGTTTTGGTGATAGCCTGTTGGCAAGGGTAAGCTTGCCTTAATGTCATTGTCTCTCTTAATTGTGGGTAGAAAACTGCTTCTCTGAAGGCAGGTAAATTCTTTGAAGCCTTATATCTGGAACATCCCCTTACGCTGAAGGTCCACAGATTTCCTGCTTACAGTAGCTCCTTGTTCTTCTTTCAGGAGGCAGGAATGATCGTCTTCCAGCCCAGAGAATATTGGAGCTATGGGCTGAAGATGAAAGGTTAACAGCATTGATAGGCATCCCCAGAATGATGACATCTGGATTTGGTGGAACAATAAGGATACATTTAGTGAGGACTCACGCTTTTTCAAGAAAGCTCTTTTCCCTTCGACTTACGTATAGATAGCAAACTTGTTTTTAGACCCAAAGATTTTCTTGGTTAGGTAGATTACATTTTGAATTTAATGCTCATGTTTCTCAGATTTAGGGATTAGGTCTTTTTATCTGTTAGGATAGAATTTAACTCATTCTCGCATTTGCTCCCAGTCTAAGCAGAAGAGGGACTTCGCTTGCCAGGGAGTTTAGTTTGTTTCCCATGTTCAGCAAAAAATAAGGTAATCATATATATGAGGAAATGACTTGCTGTATTGATTGAGATCAAGACCTGTCTCCTGTGTGCACATTTCTGAGGCAGTGGAGGAGTAGCACCTATGAGTATCACTGTAGATTGCCACGGTGTCTCTGGGGAGGAGAAACTCCCACAGTCAGCATATTGATACCGTAATATGATACTAGATATTCTGTTAACTGGTCAAATAGGTAGAGATGATTTGTGACAGCTTACTTTAACACTTGTTCTAGGTAGGAGTTAGTTTTTATGAGGAAATAAGTGAATTGAAAATTTCCTTTTTTATATAATGTTTTGAAGAAGGAGAAATTTAGAAAAGAACAAAGCTATACCTTTCAAGAAATCTGTCCCAGAGTTAGGAAGAATAAACGAAATTGGTTCAAACTTTAATGTATTTTATAAAATCTTTTCCAGTATATATTTAGTTTTTTTGCTTTTTATTTATTGTGGATTATATTTTTCCTTTTAAAGTGTTTTTCTTCTGGGGGAGTGGCTGTGCAAGGGGGTGGTGAATGTTACTTAACTTTTCTAAGCCTGCACTGATTCTCTGGATCTGTTCAGTAGTGTGCGTTTTTCATATGTAGGGCTCCAGAGAAGGGGCCTGCGTGCAGTTGTCATTTTCTTTTCTCCCAGTATAAGTGCTCACTGTATGAGGAAGAGGGTAATCTAGATAAGAAACATGCAGTGATAGTAACCAGTTTATTCTTAAAAGACTAATAACTTTTCTTGATTTTTAGGAAAGAATATTTGTCATTTGACAGTGATAAATTGTCACACTTGATTCTGGTAAGAATTCTTTTCCTCTTATGGCTCTTTAAAGTTTGACTAGGTTTAATTTACCAGTTATTGTATCTGGCCTTTGACTCTTGGGTTTAATAGGTTTAAAAGAGATTTAAATGTAAATACTGTTACCAGTTGTTTTACAGTCAAGCAGCAACTTTATTTGCCACTTTGTTTTTGGTTTTGTTTTCTGGTTTGCCACTTTTGGTTACAAGAAACTTGGTGATGAAAACCGTTTTCCTCAGTTTGGGATCCAGACTTTATGCTGAATGGTGGAGGGTCAGTTGCTTATGTAGGCAGAGTAAAGTAATGGAGGAGCACACAAGCACCTATGCTGGTTGTTTTTAAGATCAAGACCTGTCTCCTGTGTGCACATTTCTGAGGCAGTGGAGGAGTAGCACCTGTAGATTGCCACGGTGTCTCTGGGAGGAGAAACTCCCACAGTCAGCATATTGATACCGTAATATGATACTAGATATTCTGTTAACTGGTCAAATAGGTAGAGATGATTTGTGACAGCTTACTTTAACACTTGTTCTAGGTAGGAGTTAGTTTTTATGAGGAAATAAGTGAATTGAAAATTTCCTTTTTTATATAATGTTTTGAAGAAGGAGAAATTTAGAAAAGAACAAAGCTATACCTTTCAAGAAATCTGTCCCAGAGTTAGGAAGAATAAACGAAATTGGTTCAAACTTTAATGTATTTTATAAAATCTTTTCCAGTATATATTTAGTTTTTTTGCTTTTTATTTATTGTGGATTATATTTTTCCTTTTAAAGTGTTTTTCTTCTGGGGGAGTGGCTGTGCAAGGGGGTGGTGAATGTTACTTAACTTTTCTAAGCCTGCACTGATTCTCTGGATCTGTTCAGTAGTGTGCGTTTTTCATATGTAGGGCTCCAGAGAAGGGGCCTGCGTGCAGTTGTCATTTTCTTTTCTCCCAGTATAAGTGCTCACTGTATGAGGAAGAGGGTAATCTAGATAAGAAACATGCAGTGATAGTAACCAGTTTATTCTTAAAAGACTAATAACTTTTCTTGATTTTTAGGAAAGAATATTTGTCATTTGACAGTGATAAATTGTCACACTTGATTCTGGTAAGAATTCTTTTCCTCTTATGGCTCTTTAAAGTTTGACTAGGTTTAATTTACCAGTTATTGTATCTGGCCTTTGACTCTTGGGTTTAATAGGTTTAAAAGAGATTTAAATGTAAATACTGTTACCAGTTGTTTTACAGTCAAGCAGCAACTTTATTTGCCACTTTGTTTTTGGTTTTGTTTTCTGGTTTGCCACTTTTGGTTACAAGAAACTTGGTGATGAAAACCGTTTTCCTCAGTTTGGGATCCAGACTTTATGTTGAATGGTGGGAGGGATCAGTTGCTTATGTAGGCAGAGTAAAGTAATGGAGGAGCACACAAGCACCTATGCTGGTTGTTTTTAAATAGGGTGTGGAAAGCTTCTTACTTGTGAAATCTCTTCTTTATTTTAAAATACAGGATTCTAGTAGCAGGACATGTGATTTGAATGCCAACACTGAATCAGAGGTGCCAGGAGGTCAGAGTGTTGGTGTTCAAGGGGAAGCAGCATGTGCCCAAATTCCTCATTTAGATCTGAAGAATGTTTCTGACCGTGATAAATGGGAAGGTAATTTTACCCACACACGTTCTTTTCCTGATAATGTTATTTGTAACTGAAATTGCCCAAGGCAGTAATGAGGTTACTGCCCTTTTTCCCAAACAACCTTACTCATTTTTACTTGATCCATAGAGGAGTGAGTGACTGTTTTTACTCAGATGTGCTAATGAAATTATGGGGCAGCTGTCTCCTTTGAACTAGAAGCTCTTATCTGATCCATTAGCTCCTAAGATGGATGTTAAAACTGATAAAAAAAAATAAAATCAAGGGTAGACTTTTGTTAGTTTTTAAACCAGGTGCTGTCTCCCAGTTTTTGAAAGCCCAGCGTGTTAAGGTTTAGGGGTCTCACTACTTTAAATAAAGGGCTTATAATACAGATACAGCTACCTTTTCTTTATTATAATCATCAGGAATAAATTTAAAAAGAAATTATCTTCAGGGGTATTTGTAAGCAGATACTGTACTGTGTCCCTGTATCTCTGTGTTAGGTTATGAAGGTATGGAAGTAGGGTATGTAACAAGTTTTACAAAGGAGATAAATTGTCACACTTGATTCTGGTAAGAATTCTTTTCCTCTTATGGCTCTTTAAAGTTTGACTAGGTTTAATTTACCAGTTATTGTATCTGGCCTTTGACTCTTGGGTTTAATAGGTTTAAAAGAGATTTAAATGTAAATACTGTTACCAGTTGTTTTACAGTCAAGCAGCAACTTTATTTGCCACTTTGTTTTTGGTTTTGTTTTCTGGTTTGCCACTTTTGGTTACAAGAAACTTGGTGATGAAAACCGTTTTCCTCAGTTTGGGATCCAGACTTTATGTTGAATGGTGGGAGGGGTCAGTTGCTTATGTAGGCAGAGTAAAGTAATGGAGGAGCACACAAGCACCTATGCTGGTTGTTTTTAAATAGGGTGTGGAAAGCTTCTTACTTGTGAAATCTCTTCTTTATTTTAAAATACAGGATTCTAGTAGCAGGACATGTGATTTGAATGCCAACACTGAATCAGAGGTGCCAGGAGGTCAGAGTGTTGGTGTTCAAGGGGAAGCAGCATGTGCCCAAATTCCTCATTTAGATCTGAAGAATGTTTCTGACCGTGATAAATGGGAAGGTAATTTTACCCACACACGTTCTTTTCCTGATAATGTTATTTGTAACTGAAATTGCCCAAGGCAGTAATGAGGTTACTGCCCTTTTCCAAGCAACCTTACTCATTTTTACTTGATCCATAGAGGAGTGAGTGACTGTTTTTACTCAGATGTGCTAATGAAATTATGGGGCAGCTGTCTCCTTTGAACTAGAAGCTCTTATCTGATCCATTAGCTCCTAAGATGGATGTTAAAACTGATAAAAAAAAATAAAATCAAGGGTAGACTTTTGTTAGTTTTTAAACCAGGTGCTGTCTCCCAGTTTTTGAAAGCCCAGCGTGTTAAGGTTTAGGGGTCTCACTACTTTAAATAAAGGGCTTATAATACAGATACAGCTACCTTTTCTTTATTATAATCATCAGGAATAAATTTAAAAAGAAATTATCTTCAGGGGTATTTGTAAGCAGATACTGTACTGTGTCCCTGTATCTCTGTGTTAGGTTATGAAGGTATGGAAGTAGGGTATGTAACAAGTTTTACAAAGGAGAGAAATTTTACTTTTAACTTAAAAAAGCAAGCCAGATGGGTATATGTATTTATTAAAACTCAGCAGATGTATTCTTAAGACCTGCATTTCATTGAGAGATATATATGTTTTTTTTTTTAATGAAAAGAAGCAAAAACTGTAAATAAATAACAAATTTCGGTGAATGATCTACATGCAGAAGTGTTTACGGAGAAGTATACGAATATTTACAGTTCATTTTGAAATCCATGAAGAACATAAGATGGTTAATGGAATGGAAATGTTATAAAGCAAGTATAGTAGAATGTTAATGGTAAAGTCTAGGTGATTGATATATGGATGTCCATTGTAAAATTCTCTTAAAACTTTCCTGTGTATTTTTAAACTTTCAAAATAAAACATTGCGGGTGGGGAGTAGAAACAGGCAGCAAATTTGGATCCAGGAGGCCTCTGGATCGTACACTTTCCTATGTAAAGGGACAAGGAGACCACTCGGGAATCTTTTAAGTTACGTATTTGTTCACTCGAATGAAAATCCCTTGGTAATCTCACCTTTGGCACGTTAGCCAGTGGCATACGGTGGCAGGAACCAGGAACTGCAGTGCCAGTGTCATGGACTCCTTTTACTCCCTCATGTCTACTCACCTGCTTGCAGCTGGAGCATTTATTTTTAAGGTATAGCCAATGTTTTAAAAACCCCAGCCTAGTCATTGTGCCTATCTTTACTGCTGACTTTCAATGCCCCCCACCCCCTTTATGGTCTAGATGCTTGGCATGCCCAGTGCCATATTATTTCTCATAAACTTAGACCAAATCAGGAAGTTATCTTCCATTTACTTTGTTCTGGGTTATTCGGGATGTTTGGAATTTATGAAGGGGCCCCCTACGGTTAGGGATATATGAACATTGAATGTCCCTTTAAGTGACTTATCTTGGCATGTGACTGAGGAGGAGAGGTGGTCGTCAGAGCATCCCTGAGCTCAGTTAGGAAAGAATCTCTGAAAGATGAAGCTGGGATTCTGACAGAGGGTTTAATGCTGCTGCTTTTTGGAAGATGCAGATAAATAACCGCTTACAATCTTTGACCTGAGAGTCCTAAGCATAGAAGACTGTTTGTATTCCATTGTCTGAGGCGATAGGACATTTTCTGTCCAGAGGACATTTTCTGTCCAGCTCCAGCTTTCTAGGGGCTTCCCTAAAGAGAGCCTGGTATAGGCTCTCTTTTGTTGCCTTGTGGAATCCACCCTTTACAATTTGTGCTGATAGGGAAGGGGAGGTCACTGTGTACTCTTTATCCCTGATTTTCAGTATCTGAGCTGCCCAGGCTCAACAGCTGTGACAGGTTCATGAAGACCTCCTCCTGGCTTTTCCAGGAATAGGGGGCAGTGACTTTCAGAGAGCCAGCAGCCCTGGACATCTGAGTGTGCTTCTCAGTGATGAATTCTGCATGTGTTTATGAGAGTGGCTGTTAACAGACCATGTTGTTCTTTCCACCTGTGCCCACAATACAGAGACTGGTTTTCTACAACTGGGAGTTAGGATATTCTAAAAATAGTCTTCTTTAAGAGACCAAATTACTTTAGACCCTATATACCTTGGAATCAGAGATATAGTCCATTTGAAATGACTTAACAGAGACGTAGGGTGACTTCAAATGGAGGGCCACCTCTTCCTCAGTGTGTGGGTTTTATTTTTTGTATTGTTTCACTGGTAGTCAGCAGGAGGCAGTTAGTGAGTGGACAGCACATGTCTGCCACCAGTATGCCTTTTGTAGCCATCCAAAGGTCTTGATTTTTAATGGAAGTGGACATCTTTACTTGACATTCTTTCCTGCTGACTCTTATATGAGATGCTTGGCATGCCCAGTGCCATATTATTTCTCATAAACTTAGACCAAATCAGGAAGTTATCTTCCATTTACTTTGTTCTGGGTTATTCGGGATGTTTGGAATTTATGAAGGGGCCCCCTACGGTTAGGGATATATGAACATTGAATGTCCCTTTAAGTGACTTATCTTGGCATGTGACTGAGGAGGAGAGGTGGTCGTCAGAGCATCCCTGAGCTCAGTTAGGAAAGAATCTCTGAAAGATGAAGCTGGGATTCTGACAGAGGGTTTAATGCTGCTGCTTTTTGGAAGATGCAGATAAATAACCGCTTACAATCTTTGACCTGAGAGTCCTAAGCATAGAAGACTGTTTGTATTCCATTGTCTGAGGCGATAGGACATTTTCTGTCCAGAGGACATTTTCTGTCCAGCTCCAGCTTTCTAGGGGCTTCCCTAAAGAGAGCCTGGTATAGGCTCTCTTTTGTTGCCTTGTGGAATCCACCCTTTACAATTTGTGCTGATAGGGAAGGGGAGGTCACTGTGTACTCTTTATCCCTGATTTTCAGTATCTGAGCTGCCCAGGCTCAACAGCTGTGACAGGTTCATGAAGACCTCCTCCTGGCTTTTCCAGGAATAGGGGGCAGTGACTTTCAGAGAGCCAGCAGCCCTGGACATCTGAGTGTGCTTCTCAGTGATGAATTCTGCATGTGTTTATGAGAGTGGCTGTTAACAGACCATGTTGTTCTTTCCACCTGTGCCCACAATACAGAGACTGGTTTTCTACAACTGGGAGTTAGGATATTCTAAAAATAGTCTTCTTTAAGAGACCAAATTACTTTAGACCCTATATACCTTGGAATCAGAGATATAGTCCATTTGAAATGACTTAACAGAGACGTAGGGTGACTTCAAATGGAGGGCCACCTCTTCCTCAGTGTGTGGGTTTTATTTTTTGTATTGTTTCACTGGTAGTCAGCAGGAGGCAGTTAGTGAGTGGACAGCACATGTCTGCCACCAGTATGCCTTTTGTAGCCATCCAAAGGTCTTGATTTTTAATGGAAGTGGACATCTTTACTTGACATTCTTTCCTGCTGACTCTTATATGAGATACAGTAGGATCTTTTCAAAGAGCAAACTAAGGGAAATATTTTTCTGTCAAATTGTTTATACTGAAAAGTTTCCAAGGTACCTGATTAAGTTTCCATTTCTTCAGTTTTATGTTTGAATTTTAATAGAACAGCACTACTTTGATTTTTTTGCCTTGCTTGCTGAAATAGAAATGTATGTTTGTGTTTGTTTTTAAAGTTTGGTTAGTAGTAATTTCTTTGAATAAAGTTTTTGAGCAGAATGCCTAACTGGTTTTAGGGAAATGTTTTTGGTATCTTTGGCTTTGTGTTAGTTATGTGTATGGTTTGTTCTGACTGTGCTGTGTGTTCACTTTAGTATTTTTTGCCATTTTTTCCATTTTATTAGCGTCATGCCCTATCACTTTTCCCCTCATTGATTTCAAAACAATGCATCTGCAGAGAGATGGGGAGGGTAAGTATGGTTCACCATAGTTTAGCTTTTTTGCCTTTTTTATGGTTCATTTTGTTTGCCTTTTTATTAGCCCTTCTCCTGCTATCCCCAAATACTAGGAAAACTATTCTGGGTTAAAAATGATACCCAGAGAATATTGTTTTTTGTTAGTTCCCTCTTTTCTTAAAGCAGGAAATTTCTTGTAAATGTTTATTACCAGTTACTTATTTTCTGGGAAGCAGGTACAAGGGTTGCTTTGAAAATCACTTTATTGCTGGGTTTATTATGGGATTGCACGCTATGTACCCAGTTTTTAGTTATCAGATTTGATATGGACTTTAAAAACTAAATTAATTAATGTTCTTATTATCCTGAAAAAAGCCTTGTGCTTTAAATTGCTAATGCATAAAGATAAACTAAATTAGTAGCATTTCATAGGTATTGTGTAAAGAAAAAGAAAACATCGTTCTTCTTGATTTTTGACACTGTCAAGCCATTTTTACATCCTAAAGTACTTAACTCATTTTTGCTGTTAATAGCCATACCATCAAAAATTGACACTTTAGTTATATATAAAGTTAATGTGTAGGTAGGAAAGTCCTGATCCCTACCCTAAATCAAGGGATACTTGAAGATAATTTTGTATTTGGAGTATATTTGTGGGTTGTGTGTTTATCTGTATGTGTTCTGTATGTAGTCAAACCTTATTTGTGCAGAGACATCAGATACTTCAACATGGCTTCATTTGAGAACATACAGGATAACTCCAGTAAAATGAATGTGCTTCAGAAGAAGTACTGCTATTAAATTTTGCCTTGTTAATACGTTTGGGGTTTAATTATTAAAATATATATTATACACAGGAATCCTGTAGCAGAAAATTAACACCACAGTTTAATGTTAGAGGCCAGGTACTGTCAGGTGAGTTAGCTGCTTGTATAGAAATGTAAGGATTCTTTTGGAGTCTAAGAGCTCCATTTGGTGAATGTTCTGAATAGCATGGGGAACTACTTCTTAACATAGTCACTTGACAGTGAGGGACAGTTTGTCCATCTGGCAGCAGTTGGCTCAGTTAAATTCCCAATTAAAGACGGTTAAGTGTTTACTGTTTGTAAATGAAGACTTTTTCCTCCTTGAAAAATAGCATTAAATACAATTTTCAAGAGCTTGACAGTGTCCCTTCTTGCTTTGTGACTGGGTTTAGAAATTTAAAGTGTAACTCCTTGTGTGAAATTAGAAACTCTGAGCTAAAACTGAAGCTTTTTGTAGCAAGCAGGAAATTTCTTGTAAATGTTTATTACCAGTTACTTATTTTCTGGGAAGCAGGTACAAGGGTTGCTTTGAAAATCACTTTATTGCTGGGTTTATTATGGGATTGCACGCTATGTACCCAGTTTTTAGTTATCAGATTTGATATGGACTTTAAAAACTAAATTAATTAATGTTCTTATTATCCTGAAAAAAGCCTTGTGCTTTAAATTGCTAATGCATAAAGATAAACTAAATTAGTAGCATTTCATAGGTATTGTGTAAAGAAAAAGAAAACATCGTTCTTCTTGATTTTTGACACTGTCAAGCCATTTTTACATCCTAAAGTACTTAACTCATTTTTGCTGTTAATAGCCATACCATCAAAAATTGACACTTTAGTTATATATAAAGTTAATGTGTAGGTAGGAAAGTCCTGATCCCTACCCTAAATCAAGGGATACTTGAAGATAATTTTGTATTTGGAGTATATTTGTGGGTTGTGTGTTTATCTGTATGTGTTCTGTATGTAGTCAAACCTTATTTGTGCAGAGACATCAGATACTTCAACATGGCTTCATTTGAGAACATACAGGATAACTCCAGTAAAATGAATGTGCTTCAGAAGAAGTACTGCTATTAAATTTTGCCTTGTTAATACGTTTGGGGTTTAATTATTAAAATATATATTATACACAGGAATCCTGTAGCAGAAAATTAACACCACAGTTTAATGTTAGAGGCCAGGTACTGTCAGGTGAGTTAGCTGCTTGTATAGAAATGTAAGGATTCTTTTGGAGTCTAAGAGCTCCATTTGGTGAATGTTCTGAATAGCATGGGGAACTACTTCTTAACATAGTCACTTGACAGTGAGGGACAGTTTGTCCATCTGGCAGCAGTTGGCTCAGTTAAATTCCCAATTAAAGACGGTTAAGTGTTTACTGTTTGTAAATGAAGACTTTTTCCTCCTTGAAAAATAGCATTAAATACAATTTTCAAGAGCTTGACAGTGTCCCTTCTTGCTTTGTGACTGGGTTTAGAAATTTAAAGTGTAACTCCTTGTGTGAAATTAGAACTCTGAGCTAAAAACTGAAGCTCAGACAAGTTTAGACTGTAGTAGGCTATATGGAGACCCTAGTATCCCATAAATGTTATATGAACCGCTACTTAACGATAAAGTTTAAAGAACATATAGCTGATATTATATGACTTTTTTTTCATGTAGAACCAAGAGACCCATGGTACTATTCCTTGTGTTTGTCTTCCAGAGCCATTTCCTGCTTTTAAGTCTTGGCAAGAAGACTCTGAGTCTGGGGAAGCTCAGCTCTCTCCTCAGGCTGGAAGAATGAATCATCATCCCCTGGAAGAAGACTGTCCTCCAGTATTATCACATCGGAGTTTAGATTTTGGGCAAAGCCAGCGTTTCCTACATGATCCAGAAACGTTGGATTCCTCGTCTAAAGCACTTTCTTTTACTAGGTATATGGTCTTTATGTTCTTATGGGACTTGAATCTTCCAGACCTATCATTGAAAGTTTTCTCTCCTTTTTCATGAAACACACTTTTGTAATTTTTTATTTTGGGTGCCGCTAAATACTGAGTTCATTGAGTAGTATCTATTAGAGATTTTCTCTCTAATAGACATCTTCCCGTGGTGTGTGTATTTATTCATTTGTGGCTGAATTTGATCCTGAAAGTTAAAACGTTTCCTTTGTAGTTTGAACACCGAAAGAACTCTTAGCTGCTTGATGTCTTTGTTTCTTTTCTGCATTTACCCAAGCACCTTTGGAATGATTCTAGATTGTTGTCAGTGCTACTGTGTTAGCTGTTTGTGGTCTCAAACATAGTTAGTTTCTTTTTCCCACCTATCCTTCAGTGTGAACAGTTTAATTTCACTTAAAAAACATAATTCTTGGTAATAGTGTGATATTTTGTCAGGGTGATAGGAGAGATTGTATTGATAACTTGAAAATTTAACTAACATTGTTCACCTCTTGTTTTAATTCAGGATTCGAAGATCGTCCTTTAGTTCAAAAGATGAAAAAAGAGAAGATAGAACACCATATCAGTTAGTCAAGAAACTTCAGAAAAAAATCAGACAATTTGAAGAACAGTTTGAAAGGGAAAGAAATAGCAAGGTAAGTTTGTAGCACTGTCCACTGTAAGGTAGATCTGTTGGAACCTGGAGGACGTTCTCCCATCTCTTTCCTGGGAGAGAGAATGAATCTAAGATGTTGAATAAAATAGCAGTCGTATAGATCTGAGATTATATAGTTCCTTAGCCTTCTGATTCTAAACCAGTATACTTGCCATTGTATCGGTGCATTTTTATATTTCTGTTGGAAAATAGCTTGTTGAATTCTTAAATGCTTTACGCTGACAAATTTCATTAATGCTGTTTTTTCTCCCTCAAAATCCACAGGAGAGGTGCGGGTGGAGTGCTGAGATAAATAGGTAGAGCATGTGAAGTAGGAAAAGTCTTAATACTTGGAGTCAGAAGGACATATACTCAGATCTGGCTTCTCCTAGTTGCTAAACCCTCCTCTGAGAGCTTTACTTAATATCTTAGCCCGTCTGCTTAAAGTAAGATGAAATGAAGACTGAGTGAAATCTCTGCTATGAAAGCTGTCAAATACTGTTTTAAGTCTGAATTAAAATAACCACTGGGACTTCCCTGGTGGTCCAGTGGTTAAGATACCATGCTTCCACTGTAGCAGGTGCAGGTTTGATCCCTCTTCAGGGAACTAAGATCCTGCATGCCACACAGTATGCCAAAGGAAAAAAAAATGTGACAATTACAGCAACAGAAAACCCTACATTGTCTGCTCACAAAGCTTTTAATGACTCTTTTTTTTTTTTTGGAGTTTCATATGTTAATTTTATTGAGGTATTAATATAACTCTTAAAGCGTTTCTTTATGAAAGAACAATGTCAGTCTATAAGTAGATTTATAGTCATAGGGTTGTTGTAGGTGGATTATCTGGGAAGCATTCTGAGACAGATTTTCAGTGCATGCTATTTCCAAGGGAGTGTTTAGGAAGAACTGCAGCTGTAAGGAGTGAGGCGGTGTGGTTGAGGAGAGAAAGAAGTAGAGCTGTGATATAGTTGCATTTGAGGCCTCAGCCTGATTCCACAGGGTTTCACAAGCTAGGATGGCCACTCAAGATTGACCTGAATTACGATGAGGAAGCCAGGCCTTTTCAGTCCTACGTAACCATTCATGGATGGGAGCTGCTCTGGAGGAGGGGTTGTAATCGTGGGGCAGGCAGCTCCTTTGGGCAACCACAGTTCCTAGAGAGGGGTTTAGTGTAGGCAGGGTTTGATGAGTGCATAATCCCTGATTCTTTTTTTCTAATTTTTCAGCCCTCCTACAGTGATATAGCAGCCAATCCGAAGGTATTAAAATGGATGACAGAACTCACCAAACTGCGAAAGCAAATTAAAGGTATTAAATGTCCCATTTTTCAATATAATTGCATTTTAAAATATTCTTTATAATAGTATCTGAGAATTACAGTTATGATTTTTGATAATTTAAAATTTTGAGCAGTGGCAGAATAAAAGTTCTCTTATTCTTTTATTAGTTATAATCAAAGGTGGAATACTATGTTACATTCTTCCAAATGTCTTTCCTCTATTAGTAATATCATTTTAAGGACGCCCTTGATTATATATTTGTAGGTGGTACTGTATTGTGAAATTTATATGAACCTTTCAAATATTAAGCAGTTTTGGGTTTTGGTAGGTATTCAGAATATTTGGTCAGTAATTCATCTAAGACTTGAGAATATCTAATCATCAGCCGTTTATACTACAAAGACTCAGTTGTAAGTTGTCTTCATATTACTTGGGTATGAACCCCGTATAACAGTTGCTAAGGTGTATTTACTTTGTGGGTATTCAGTGAGCATGCTGTTTAATAATTGCTAATACTTTAAACAATTATCTGTACCAAGTATGAGTTTATAATTTGGAGCATCACATTTGGTTTATTCATTTGAGTTTATAAAGCAAAAATGTCGATGTCTGTAAGTACCAAGTACTTGAAGATGTCTGAAGTGGTAGCAGTGAACAAGACAAACAGGGTCCCTGTTGTCATTGAGTGTATTTACATTCTTGTGGTTAAGTTCTCCTGCTTATTTAGAATTTTCCCTTACAATTCTGTAAATAAATTTTCTCATTTAACAACAATTTCCAAACATCAGTGAAAATCACTACTTTCAATGTATTACTAATGTGTCATTAAATTATTAGCCTTCTAATTTCCCAGTTTTCTTCCATTCTTATTTTCCTACAGTTCATTCCCCGCAGCCAGAATTATTTTTTATTAAACATCTATGTTACTTTCCTATTTATAGCTGCTCTGGAGGGTTGTAATCGTGGGGCAGGCAGCTCCTTTGGGCAACCACAGTTCCTAGAGAGGGGTTTAGTGTAGGCAGGGTTTGATGAGTGCATAATCCCTGATTCTTTTTTTCTAATTTTTCAGCCCTCCTACAGTGATATAGCAGCCAATCCGAAGGTATTAAAATGGATGACAGAACTCACCAAACTGCGAAAGCAAATTAAAGGTATTAAATGTCCCATTTTCAATATAATTGCATTTTAAAATATTCTTTATAATAGTATCTGAGAATTACAGTTATGATTTTTGATAATTTAAAATTTTGAGCAGTGGCAGAATAAAAGTTCTCTTATTCTTTTATTAGTTATAATCAAAGGTGGAATACTATGTTACATTCTTCCAAATGTCTTTCCTCTATTAGTAATATCATTTTAAGGACGCCCTTGATTATATATTTGTAGGTGGTACTGTATTGTGAAATTTATATGAACCTTTCAAATATTAAGCAGTTTTGGGTTTTGGTAGGTATTCAGAATATTTGGTCAGTAATTCATCTAAGACTTGAGAATATCTAATCATCAGCCGTTTATACTACAAAGACTCAGTTGTAAGTTGTCTTCATATTACTTGGGTATGAACCCCGTATAACAGTTGCTAAGGTGTATTTACTTTGTGGGTATTCAGTGAGCATGCTGTTTAATAATTGCTAATACTTTAAACAATTATCTGTACCAAGTATGAGTTTATAATTTGGAGCATCACATTTGGTTTATTCATTTGAGTTTATAAAGCAAAAATGTCGATGTCTGTAAGTACCAAGTACTTGAAGATGTCTGAAGTGGTAGCAGTGAACAAGACAAACAGGGTCCCTGTTGTCATTGAGTGTATTTACATTCTTGTGGTTAAGTTCTCCTGCTTATTTAGAATTTTCCCTTACAATTCTGTAAAAAAATTTTCTCATTTAACATCAATTTCCAAACATCAGTGAAAATCACTACTTTCAATGTATTACTAATGTGTCATTAAATTATTAGCCTTCTAATTTCCCAGTTTTCTTCCATTCTTATTTTCCTACAGTTCATTCCCCGCACAGCAGCCAGAATTATTTTTTTATTAAACATCTATGTTACTTTCCTATTTATAGCTCTTCACTGGACTTCTTTTTCTTCTTAGAACAAAGTTCAAACCCTTTGCTGGCTTTCAGGGCCTTTTATACTCTGCCCTTTGCCTATTTTATCACTTTTCCTCATTTTCTGTTTTTTAAATTCATTATGGTTTTAGAAACCATGTCTTGACTATTACCTCAACTGGAGAGATGTGGCATATCTCTTTCTCCCCTAAATCGTCTGCCCTAGGTTAGTCCCTTTTTTATTCCGTGTTCATCTAGGCTGTCACCATTTCAGAAAGGCCTTCTTTGTCAATTCCATCCAAAGTAGTTGCTCTTTCAAAAAGCATACCTCTTTTTTTAAATTTTTTTTATTTTTTGTTTTTTTATTTCTTTATATTCTTTTTTTTTTTTTTTTTTAAAGATTTATTTATTTATTTTGGGCAGGGGTTGGGTTGGGGAGGGAGGGGAGCGGGTGGGCCACTTCTATTGGTCTTTCATTTCTCTATTTTCATCTGTCTTTGTTCTTTGGCTCCTGCGGGCCTCCCATCGCGGTGGCGTCTGTTGTCGCAGACAGCCAGCTCTGGGCGCATGCGCTCCAGAGCTCCGGCTCAGTGATTGGACACATGGGTCCAGCAGCTCCGCGGCACGTGGGATCTTCCTAGGCCAGGGATCAAACCGGCGCCCCTTGCACTGTAAGGCGGTGTCCTTATCCACTGGACCACCAAGGGAAGCCCTCTTTTTTTTTTTTTTTTAACTTTTATTTTACTTTTAACTTTTACAGAGTTTTGTTGTTTACAGATATGTAAAAAGCATACCTCTTTAACATAGTGACAGCATTCTGTTTTATCTTCTTTATAGCACTTAGCACTCATTGAGATTATTTTATGAATCTGATGACTTAGCTTTCATTTTCCACTTTTTGAATCTATGTTTCATGACCACAGAGACCATGTCTGTTTGTTCACTACTGTAGGGTCATCAGAGCATCTTACTCTGGTAGGCATTCTATGACTATTGGTTGAAAGAAAAATCATATAGTTCTCCTGGTATATATATAATTTAAATATTTCATGTAACCTTGAAATATCTGAGCTTATGTGTTGTTGATGTATACCTTCCTCTTGCATGTCTTGCATCTCTTTTGAGTTAGTTGCATTTTAGCTAAAGTCAATATTACTGATTTATCCCCTTGGTTTTGAAATATAGATGCAAAACACAAAAGCTCTGATGGAGAATTTGTACCTCAGACACGTCCGCGTAGTAACACTCTTCCAAAAAGCTTTGGCTCTTCTCTAGACCATGATGATGAAGAGAATGAAGATGAATCCAGGGTCATTCAGAAGGAGAAGAAGCCATCTAAGGAAGCAACACTTGAACTTATTCTGAAAAGGCTGAAAGAAAAACGTGTCGAGAGGTGTCTTCCGGAAGATATCAAAGTAATCTTGAGCTATATTTTTTGCCCAGACTAGCCTTTAGAATCACTGAAATAAAATAGTTATGATAGAGGCATAAAGATGTCTAGTCTCTGCTCTGAGTCTACTCTCCCAAGTTTACAGTTAAGAAAAATGTTTTTATAAGCACAACAGAGGTGCCTGAGTCACAATAATAAAACTAAAAAACCTTGAATGTGAGCAGTTCACTTAGATTGAAAGCAGTTAGCAAGATGAATGTGTTTGCTATACCTGAGTTTGAATCTTGGCCCTGTGTCTTAGTAGTTGCATGTTCTAAACTCTTGGCTTATGCCAGTTCCTGACTGTGCCTTCTGCCACTGAATTCCTTCAGCAGCCATTTGACTGATTTTGTCCATTAAAGTACTAACCCAGCACGGTTAAGAGGACTTAATTGAATGCATTTTTATGAAGAATCACTATTCATTAAAGCCTGTGCTTAGGGCAGTCCTGGTCAGAGCACTTGGCAACCAGGATCATTTATCAGTTGAAGCTTGCTGGGAGAGTGCAGAGGTGGATTGTTTCAGGTGAACTTTTCTCAGGCAGTGATGAATCCTGATGTGTACTCCTCTCTGACAACAGATACACCTCATGATCTAAATGTTGGAGTCTTTCTCCCTTCAGACAGAGCGAGATTAGAAAGTCTAGTCACACCTCTCCCTAATTTTTCTTGGTTTTACTTTTGTTATGCCAGCCTCCTCTCTTCCCCACCCCCTTTCCTATAACTGATTTTGATTGGATTAGCTTTATTCAGATTCATTCTTCTAGGTTTAAGATTCAAACTTGAGGTTGAAATCACAGTGTTTTACAGAGTCTATAGCCAGCTGTCCTCTACTGAATGTAATTAATCTGAAATACTTGTTATAGGAAGTACGTATGCACTGAATTTTTTTTTTTTTTACTTGTAATTTTAATTCTGGTGATAAACAGGGTCATTTTAACTAGTCCTAGGAATAACTGAAAGGCTTCCCTGGTGGCTCAGTGGTAAAGAATCCGCCTGTAATGCAGGAGACGTGCGTTTGATCCCTGGGTCAGCAAGATCTCTTGGAGAAGGAAACGGCAGCCCACTCCAGTATTCTAGCCTGGAGAATCCCATGGACAGAGGAGCTTCTCAGGTTACAGTCCATGGGGTCTCAAAAGATGTCTAGTCTCTGCTCTGAGTCTACTCTCCCAAGTTTACAGTTAAGAAAAATGTTTTTATAAGCACAACAGAGGTGCCTGAGTCACAATAATAAAACTAAAAAACCTTGAATGTGAGCAGTTCACTTAGATTGAAAGCAGTTAGCAAGATGAATGTGTTTGCTATACCTGAGTTTGAATCTTGGCCCTGTGTCTTAGTAGTTGCATGTTCTAAACTCTTGGCTTATGCCAGTTCCTGACTGTGCCTTCTGCCACTGAATTCCTTCAGCAGCCATTTGACTGATTTTGTCCATTAAAGTACTAACCCAGCACGGTTAAGAGGACTTAATTGAATGCATTTTTATGAAGAATCACTATTCATTAAAGCCTGTGCTTAGGGCAGTCCTGGTCAGAGCACTTGGCAACCAGGATCATTTATCAGTTGAAGCTTGCTGGGAGAGTGCAGAGGTGGATTGTTTCAGGTGAACTTTTCTCAGGCAGTGATGAATCCTGATGTGTACTCCTCTCTGACAACAGATACACCTCATGATCTAAATGTTGGAGTCTTTCTCCCTTCAGACAGAGCGAGATTAGAAAGTCTAGTCACACCTCTCCCTAATTTTTCTTGGTTTTACTTTTGTTATGCCAGCCTCCTCTCTTCCCCACCCCCTTTCCTATAACTGATTTTGATTGGATTAGCTTTATTCAGATTCATTCTTCTAGGTTTAAGATTCAAACTTGAGGTTGAAATCACAGTGTTTTACAGAGTCTATAGCCAGCTGTCCTCTACTGAATGTAATTAATCTGAAATACTTGTTATAGGAAGTACGTATGCACTGAATTTTTTTTTTTTTTTACTTGTAATTTTAATTCTGGTGATAAACAGGGTCATTTTAACTAGTCCTAGGAATAACTGAAAGGCTTCCCTGGTGGCTCAGTGGTAAAGAATCCGCCTGTAATGCAGGAGACGTGCGTTTGATCCCTGGGTCAGCAAGATCTCTTGGAGAAGGAAACGGCAGCCCACTCCAGTATTCTAGCCTGGAGAATCCCATGGACAGAGGAGCTTCTCAGGTTACAGTCCATGGGGTCTCAAAAGAGTTGGACACAACTAAGTGACTAAATAACAACAAGGGAGTAAGTGGGGAGTTTATTTGGGTTAAGGTGTATTCTGTGGAACATTGATTGGTTCTTTGATATGTTAAAAGATCATGCTGTGGAACAAAGGGAGAAGGGGTTATGGGCAAATAAATTTGGAATTCCTGCCTACCACCATTAGAATACAAAAAGATGTCAGAAGACTGTCTTATTTTCAGTATTAAAAAAAGTATCAGGGCTTCCCTGGTGGTCCAGTGGGTAGAATCCGCCTTGTAGTGCAAGGGGCACCGGTTCAATCCCTGGCCTGGGAAGATCCCATGTGCTGTGGAGCAGGTAGACCGGTGTGTCTGATTGTGAGCCAGCGCTCTGCAGTGTTTGCGTCCAGAGCTGGTGCTCTGCAGCGAGAGAGGCCACTGCGGTGGGAGGCCCACACAGGCCAAAGAATAAAGATGAATGAAAATAAATAAATAAAAACCCAATAAAAGAGGCCAAAATTTTTAAAAAAGTGCCAGATGAAGTCATAAGGTAGAAGACTAGGGTCACAGATTGACATTATTGATCTTTTTCAGGATCTTTCCACTAGCATGCTGCCAAATTTTCTTAATAGTTTAGGAGAAATACCAAGTTATAAGACCTGTACCTGTGTGTGCATGTGTTTTGTTTATGTGCTCACACACAACAAAATTATCATGCTAATAAAAGATTATGTGCAAGATTAAGTAAAATAATAGGCAGTTGTTTTGCTTATTGTGTGCCGAGTAAGCATTGCCTTTACAATGTATTAACTTGTTTAGTCCTCACTAGAGTGCTGAGATAGGTGAAATATCCCCATTTACAGATTAGGATGTTGAACAAAAAGAGGGTAACTAACCCAGGGTCACTAAGCTCTTGTATTCATAATTTACTCAGATAAGATATAAAACCACAGAAGGGATTGGTACCTAGTGACTAGAAGACCAGATTCTCTAGGAGATTAAAAATGTTGCCTGCAAATCCATAAGCAAAAGGTGTGTTCCTGTGAACCTAAGCTTGAGTGGTAATGGGCTGTCCTTTCAGCCAAATTATTTACATTGCTTCAGGGAATGACCTTGCTAATGGGAGGGTTCTTTTTTTGTTTTTATTTTTTTAATTCTAGAAAATGACAAAAGATCATTTGATAGAAGAGAAAACTTCTCTCCAGAAAAGTCTTCTTTATTATGAAAGTCAACATGGAAGGCCGGTAATGTGTCTCATGGTGAAAAGCTTTTCTATCTTAATGAACATGAATCACTTTTGTGACCCACATCTTCAGACCTGTTTCATAGAGCATTGCTTCCTACATTTGGGAGATTGCCTACTATTTAAAGTAACTTTAAAAATTGGAGGAAAAGTCATATTCTTAATATTTTAGAAATTTTAGATTTATGATGACTAGGTGATTTCCATTTTTCTTGCTTCAGGTGACCAGGGAAGAAAGGCACATTGTTAAACCTCTCTATGATAGATACAGACTTGTAAAACAGATGCTGACAAGAGCTAGCATCACTCCTGTCCTTGTAAGTAAAACATGCAGGTATTTATCTAGTTCATTTACCAAGACCTACTCTTTCAAAAAATTCTCATGGTAGTATATTGGAGAAACACACAGCCAAGGTAACAAGAATTGTGTATGCAAGATGAGGTTGCTGGTTTAAAAGAACAGGAAATTAATAAGTGCCTCCTGCTATCTCCCAGGCACTCTTGAAAGTATTTTAATCTATGATATTGTTATTAAGTCTTGACAAGTGAGGTCACAACAAGTGGAGGATGGTAGCCTCATTTCACAGATGATGAAACTGAGATTGAGGAGTGATGTGCCCAGGGTCACCTCCTTGTAGAATTTTAAACTGGTATTTCAGACCTTGCCTAATTTCTTTCCTTTTAAAGTCATCTCTTTGAAAATACATCACTTTTGTGATAGCCATCAGTTCACTTAATAATATAAACTATTTTATTCCATCTTTCTTAATGAAAAAGTTATTAAAATAATATTCATATACATGCACATTTTTTGAGAAAAATGAAAACTAATACTTACATGCATATTGAGTGCTGTCCCCACACTAACCATTAGTAGGTATGGCTCTACATGTCTCTCAGGCTCAAATAGAAAACAGCATGTGGCCCATTCTGCATCAGAGAATTTATTCTTGGAGCTTATGGTTTGCTTAAACTTGCAGGCCATATTTATCTTGATGGCCTCTTGAATAGGGGTTTTCTTTAGGCTTTGACTCTCTGGCTCCTCATCATTAGAAAGTTCACAGTGGCCTTCTGAGCATCTTTTATTTAGGTCTTACATAAACATTTTTTTTTAACTGGCCATTTTTTCTAGTTGGCCATCTCTCAACAGAACTTTTATTTAGATACAATCACTTTTCTTTAAACAGTGATCAATGTATAGCTTATACTCTCACACGTAAGCTTTTTTATTTAACACTGACTTTATCTTTTGATTGTAAAGTGTTTTGTGTGTCAATGACATTTTCTTAATTCCATAATAGTGTAGTCTTTGAATTTATTTATGGAAATCATTGTACCATTCCACAGGTTTGTCTTAAGTCTGTAGGAAGCGTTCCTAGATCTTATGAACTCCTAAATTTGACTATCATAAAGAGAAACTTGGAGTCTAAAAGTTAAGCCAAGACAATAGAGAATCGTTTTTCCAAGAGATGGTGCTAGTCCTTTTTTAAGTAAAACATGCAGGTATTTATCTAGTTCATTTACCAAGACCTACTCTTTCAAAAAATTCTCATGGTAGTATATTGGAGAAACACACAGCCAAGGTAACAAGAATTGTGTATGCAAGATGAGGTTGCTGGTTTAAAAGAACAGGAAATTAATAAGTGCCTCCTGCTATCTCCCAGGCACTCTTGAAAGTATTTTAATCTATGATATTGTTATTAAGTCTTGACAAGTGAGGTCACAACAAGTGGAGGATGGTAGCCTCATTTCACAGATGATGAAACTGAGATTGAGGAGTGATGTGCCCAGGGTCACCTCCTTGTAGAATTTTAAACTGGTATTTCAGACCTTGCCTAATTTCTTTCCTTTTAAAGTCATCTCTTTGAAAATACATCACTTTTGTGATAGCCATCAGTTCACTTAATAATATAAACTATTTTATTCCATCTTTCTTAATGAAAAAGTTATTAAAATAATATTCATATACATGCACATTTTTTGAGAAAAATGAAAACTAATACTTACATGCATATTGAGTGCTGTCCCCACACTAACCATTAGTAGGTATGGCTCTACATGTCTCTCAGGCTCAAATAGAAAACAGCATGTGGCCCATTCTGCATCAGAGAATTTATTCTTGGAGCTTATGGTTTGCTTAAACTTGCAGGCCATATTTATCTTGATGGCCTCTTGAATAGGGGTTTTCTTTAGGCTTTGACTCTCTGGCTCCTCATCATTAGAAAGTTCACAGTGGCCTTCTGAGCATCTTTTATTTAGGTCTTACATAAACATTTTTTTTTAACTGGCCATTTTTTCTAGTTGGCCATCTCTCAACAGAACTTTTATTTAGATACAATCACTTTTCTTTAAACAGTGATCAATGTATAGCTTATACTCTCACACGTAAGCTTTTTTATTTAACACTGACTTTATCTTTTGATTGTAAAGTGTTTTTGTGTGTCAATGACATTTTCTTAATTCCATAATAGTGTAGTCTTTGAATTTATTTATGGAAATCATTGTACCATTCCACAGGTTTGTCTTAAGTCTGTAGGAAGCGTTCCTAGATCTTATGAACTCCTAAATTTGACTATCATAAAGAGAAACTTGGAGTCTAAAAGTTAAGCCAAGACAATAGAGAATCGTTTTTCCAAGAGATGGTGCTAGTGGCTCCTCAGAAGTTTAAACTTTGAGTTACTATATAACCTAGTAGTTCTCTTCCTTGGCATATACCCAAGAGAATTAAAAACATTTGCCCACATAAAAATTTGCAGACATGTCTTCAGAGTAGCATTATTCATAATAGCCAAAGTGTAAAAAACAGTCCAGGTGTCTGGCCAGCTGATAGGTAAACATAATGCGGTATGTCTGTATGGTGTAACTTTATTCAGCCATGCAAAGGGATGATGTACTGGTATATACTGCAACATGGATAAGTCTTGAAAAGACTTTTGCTAAGTGAAAAAAGCCAGACACAAGGCCACTTAAATGATTTCATTTGTATGAAACATCTAGAATAGACAAGCCTATTGAGACAGAAAGTACATTTTGTTTGCCTTGGGCTAGGGAGAAAGGGCTAATGAGTACACAGGGTTTCTTTTTCAGATGATGAAATGTTCTAGAAACAGCTAGTGGTGATGATTGCACAACTTTATGCATATATCTAAAAACCACTGATTGTACACTTTGAAAGAGCGACTAAATTATATCTTAATGAAGCTGTTACTTGAAAAAAAAAAAGAGTATAAAGGGGTCCTCTGACCAGAAAGTTGACAGCTATGTTAAAAACAAAAATGTTTACAATTAAATTATGAATAATACTTCATTAATTAGAATTTTAAAAACATTTATTGAATGAGCGTTTGAAGAATTACCTAGATAGAAATTATCATTTGTCAGTCTTTTTTTTTTTTAAGTTTTTATTTTGCTTTTTTGATTTTACAGAATTTTGTTGTTTACAGATATGTATAATTCCAGATTAGTCATATGTGTATCCCATTCCCCCCATCCCACTCCTCTAGGCCATCACATAGCCACCATGTATGACCTTAGTCCCACAGCACATTGACAATAGTTATCTCTTTTACATAAGATAGTATAGGGTTCCATGTTGCTCTTTCCATATCTCTCACCTACTTTTCCCTCTCCCCAGTGTCCATAAGTCTGTTCTGTATGACTGTTTTTCCATCGATACTCTGCGTGTGTATTTATCAGTACGATCTTACTAGATTCCAGATATATGTGTTAGTATACTGTATCTGTCCTTCTCTCTTTTGGCTTCACTGTGTATAATAGGTTCTAGATTCATCCATCTCATTAGGACTGAATCTTCTTTTGGCACCCGAGAAATATTCCATTGTATATATGCACCAGAGCTTCTTGATCCATTCATTTGTTGATGGACATCTAGGTTGCTTCCGTGTTCTAGCTATTGTGTAGAACAGTGAACATTGGGGTACAGGTGTCTCTTTCAATTTTGATTTCATCAGGGGATAAGCCTACTAGTGGGATTGCTGGGTCAACTGGTGCTTCTGTTCTTAACTTTTTGAGGAATCTCCATCTTGTCTTCCATAGTGGTTGTATGAATTTACATTCCCATCAGCAATGCAGGAGTGTTCCCGTTTCTCCTCACCCTCCAGCATTTATTATCTGTAGATTTTTTGATGATGGCCATTCTGACTGATATGAGATGATAACTCATTCTAGTTTTTTTTTTCCTTTGGCTACTTCTATTGGTCTTTTATTTATCTATTTTTCATCCATCTTTGTTCTTTGGCCTGTGTGGGCCTCCCATTGCAGCGGCCTCTGTCACTGCAGAGCACTGGCTCTGGGTGTATGCACTCCAGAGCTCCAGCTCAGTAGTTGGACACATCGGTCCAGTTGCTACGCGGCACGTGGGATCTTCCCAGGCCAGGGATCGAACCGGCGCCCCTTGCACTGCAAGGCAGTGTCCTTACCCACTGGACCACCAGGGAAGCCCTCATTGTAGTTTTGATTTGCATTTCTCTAATAACAAGTGACGTTGAGCATCTTTTCATGTGTTTTTTGGCTATGTGTATGTTGTCCTTGGATAGATGTCTCTTTCGATCTTTTTCCCATTTTTTGATTGGGTTGTTTGTTTTTTCAGTATTGAGCTGTCTGAGCTTAGTCATATGTGTATCCCATTCCCCATCCCACTCCTCTAGGCCATCACATAGCCACCATAGACCTTAGTCCCACAGCACATTGACAATAGTTATCTCTTTTACATAAGATAGTATAGGGTTCCATGTTGCTCTTTCCATATCTCTCACCTACTTTTCCCTCTCCCCAGTGTCCATAAGTCTGTTCTGTATGACTGTTTTTCCATCGATACTCTGCGTGTGTATTTATCAGTACGATCTTACTAGATTCCAGATATATGTGTTAGTATACTGTATCTGTCCTTCTCTCTTTTGGCTTCACTGTGTATAATAGGTTCTAGATTCATCCATCTCATTAGGACTGAATCTTCTTTTGGCACCCGAGAAATATTCCATTGTATATATGCACCAGAGCTTCTTGATCCATTCATTTGTTGATGGACATCTAGGTTGCTTCCGTGTTCTAGCTATTGTGTAGAACAGTGAACATTGGGGTACAGGTGTCTCTTTCAATTTTGATTTCATCAGGGTATAAGCCTACTAGTGGGATTGCTGGGTCAACTGGTGCTTCTGTTCTTAACTTTTTGAGGAATCTCCATCTTGTCTTCCATAGTGGTTGTATGAATTTACATTCCCATCAGCAATGCAGGAGTGTTCCCGTTTCTCCTCACCCTCCAGCATTTATTATCTGTAGATTTTTTGATGATGGCCATTCTGACTGATATGAGATGATAACTCATTCTAGTTTTTTTTTTCCTTTGGCTACTTCTATTGGTCTTTTATTTATCTATTTTTCATCCATCTTTGTTCTTTGGCCTGTGTGGGCCTCCCATTGCAGCGGCCTCTGTCACTGCAGAGCACTGGCTCTGGGTGTATGCACTCCAGAGCTCCAGCTCAGTAGTTGGACACATCGGTCCAGTTGCTACGCGGCACGTGGGATCTTCCCAGGCCAGGGATCGAACCGGCGCCCCTTGCACTGCAAGGCAGTGTCCTTACCCACTGGACCACCAGGGAAGCCCTCATTGTAGTTTTGATTTGCATTTCTCTAATAACAAGTGACGTTGAGCATCTTTTCATGTGTTTTTTGGCTATGTGTATGTTGTCCTTGGATAGATGTCTCTTTCGATCTTTTTCCCATTTTTTGATTGGGTTGTTTGTTTTTTCAGTATTGAGCTGTCTGAGCTGCTTGTATATTTTTGAAGATTTCATTTGCCAATATTTCCTCCCATTCTGTGGGTTGTCTGTTCACCTCGTTTGTGGTTTCTCTTGCTGCACAGAAGCTTTTAAGTTTCATTAGGTCCCACATGTATATTTTTGTTTTTATTTCTATTATCATTTATCACTCTTATACATAACAAGAATAAAGCAAAAAACAAATTTAGTGGATTTTGAAAATAAAGTTTAAGATCTGTTAAAAAATAAAGTTGAAGATCTGCTGAACTTTATTTTAACTAATAGTTAAGTGAATCTTCACTGAACACTTTAAATACTTGGATTGTAACCCATTTGTATGCTTGTTGTTACAGGGATCTCCGTCCACCAAGCGAAGGGGTCAGATGTTACAGCCAATCATAGAAGGAGAAACTGCACATTTTTTTGAAGAAATCAAGGTAATCCTTAAGAGAAATCATTCTCTGATCTTTTTCTTAAAGAAGAAGTTGAAACCATGGCATGTTTGATTTTCTCTTGGGACATACTTAGGAAGAAGAAGAAGATGGTGTTAGTCTGTCCTCTGAGTTAAGTGATATTTTGAAAACTGCTGTACAGGAACAGTCTGCATTGGAAAACTCAGAATCTGATGTTGAAGAAAATCAAGAAAAACTGGCTCTAGACCTCCGATTGTCAAGTACTCGAGCAGCTTCTATGTATGTATGCTAGTTTGTGAATTTAGCCTATTCAGTAAAATTTATACGTAAAGAAATTCAGTGTTAAATAATTGAGTACTCTGAGATAATGACTACAGTGCTCAAGAAATACACCTGTTGGGCTTCCCCTGGTGGTCCAGTGGGTAAGGACACCGCCTTGCAGTGCAAGGGGTGCTGGTTCGATCCCTGGCCTGGGAAGATCCCACGTGCTGTGGAGCGGCTGGACTGATGTGTCCAATTACCGAGCCGGAGCTCTGGAGCGCGTGCACCCAGAGCCGGCGCTCTGTGACGATAGAGGCCATCGCGATGGGAGGCCCACAGGAGCCAAAGAATAAAGATGGATGAAAATAGATAAATGAAAGACCAATAGAAGTGGCCTGCCCATCCCCCTCCCTCCCCATTCTCACCCCGCAAAAGATAAATAAATAAAAATGAAAAAAAAAAAAGAAATACACCTGTTTTGAGCTTCCCTGGTGGTCCAGTGAGTAAAGAGTCCGCCTTGCAGTGCAAGGGGCGCCGGTTCAATCCCTGGCCCAGGAAGATCGCGTGTACCGCAAATGGGCTGGACCGGTGTGTCCAATTGTGAGCCACTCCACTCTGGAGTGCATGTGCCTGTAGCTGGTACTCTGCAATGAGAGATGCCACTGCAGTGGGATGCCCACACAGGCTGAAGAGTAAAGATGGATGAAAAATAAATAAGAAATCAATAAAAGGAGGCCAAAATTAAAAAAAAAAAAAAAAAAAGTAGACTCCTTGGAGGCCTTCAACTTAAAAAAGTTCAACACCAAGAAGTACACCCATTTTAAAAAGTGTGTTTTACAAAATATGTTGTCATTCACATTTTTTTTTTTTACTGAAAGTTAGTATGTCATAAAAATGAAAAGAAATGAAAGCCCTACATTTGCCTGTATGACAGAGTGCCAGACCCAGCTGAGAGTTACCTGTTGGTTTATGGTCTGTCAGCTTCTTTATCTGATGTGGCCTTTATTCTAGTTCTTAGCCTTGGCATCCCTTTTGGATCATGTGAGGAGGTGGCTTTTTTTTTTTTCTTTTAAGTACTTAGGCAAAGCCCTACAAGCAGCTCTTCTGATTCAGTTACTCAAAGGTGAATCTTAGACACTGGTGTATTTCAAAACCTCACAAGCTGACTTGATTTTGCAAGGATAGAAGCACTATTAAGAACCTGATGAACTTAGTGCCCTTTCAAATGTTTTCTTCCCATTTCAATTTTAGGCCCGAATTATTGGAACAACTTTGGAAAGCCAGAGCTGAAAAAAAGAAACTACGTAAAACATTACGAGACTTTGAAGAAACATTTTATCAACAAAATGGAAGGTTTGTTGAGCATCACAAAATTGAATCTTATTTCTTCTTAACGCATATGTGCTGCCGTATGTTGAAAAAGAGAAATAGATAAGAATAGAAATAAATTGTGCATATAAGGATATTGGCATTGAAAGAAGGTAGAAAACATTCCTTTATACTGTGCAGCTGTGCGATTAATGGAGAGAAAAAGTTAGAGCTGGAGTAAACAACATTTGACAGAATACTTCAGGATTGTCCTAGAGAGGCATGGTTGAGTAGCAGTTATCTTAGGTTCCTTAGTTCAGTATCCTTACCCTTTTGGAAGTGTTTGTGAGATGAAATCTCCTTTTAGAAAGGGTCCCAAATGAATGTGGTATTTGCAACTCTACAGAGACCATTGCTGCCTAGGCTGCATGTGGTCTCATTCTCTGGCACATATTTTCAAGGTGTGTATCAGTGTGGCAGTCTTGTGGCTCCTAGAATATAATATGGCAAGTGCTTTTATCTAAATGGTTAAGGCACTGTTGACTCAGTGGGACTCTTTTAAAATTAAGGAAAATACATTCTAAATCAGGTTGGGGCTAGAAATGAGTATTTATCCCAGGCCTCAGAAAATGTTTTCCGTGTGACCAGATGGTCTTACCAAGCTGTAACTCCACAGTAGTACCCCCGCTTCAGTTTTGTTTGAGTTTCAATTGCACCATGATTAACTGTGGTCCAAAAATATTAAATGGAAAGTTCTAGAAATAAACAATTCATAAAGTGTAAATTGTGCACTGTTCTGAGTAATGTGATGAAATCTCATGTTGGCCCACCCAAGATGTGAGTCATCTCTCTGTCCAGCACATCCTGCCCCTTAGTCACTCAGTATCCATCTCGTTTATCAGATTAGTCGTCACAGCATCTCAGCTCTTAGGTAGCCTTTATTTTACTTAATGCTCCAAAACACAAGAGTAGGTATGCTAGCAATTCACATTTGCCAAAGAGAAGCCATAGAGTACTTCAAGTGAAAAGGGACACTCAAGGGAAAAAAAAAAGTCATTTCCTGAGACTGGTAAGATCTATAGTAAGAACAAATCTCCTATGTATGAAATTGTGAAGAAGGAAAAAGAAATCCGTGCTAATTTTGCTGTCATACCTCAAACTGTAAAAATTATGGCTACAGTGCATGATAAATGTTTAGTTATTAATAATATGAAAAAGGCATTAAATTTGTACAATAAGATGTTTTGAGAGAGACCACATGCTTGTAACTTTTATTAGAGTAAATCATTATAATTCTATTTTATTATTAGTTATTATTAATGTCTTCCTATATCTGATTTATAAATTTAGCTTTGTCATAAATATGTATGTATAGTATAATATAGAATTTGGTTTCAAGCATTCACGCAGGGATCTTGGAACATACCCCATGGATAAGGAGGCTACTGCATTTTAGAGTCTTCTGTGTAGGGTGGCACATATGGTTAAAAAAAACTCAAGTGCAGGTCTTCCCTGGTGGTCCAGTGGGTAAGGACACCACCTTGCAGTGCAAGGGGTGCCGGTTCGATCCCTGGCCTGGGAAGATCCCACGTGCCGCAGAGCGGCTGGACCGATGTGTCCAATTACTGAGCGGGAGCTCTGGAGCGCGTGCGCCCAGAGCCGGTGCTCTGCGACAACAGAGGCCACCGCGATGGGAGGCCCACACGGGCCAAAGAACAAAAGATGGATGAAAATAGACAAAATGGAAGACCAGTAGAAGTGGCCCTCCCGCCCACCTCCCCCCCCACCCCAAAAAACAACTCAAGTGCATTTTCCTAGTACTTTCTATTCTTTGTCTTATTGGAAAAAAAAATTGCTTATAATTAGGATAGTTTGATGTTTTACCTGATTATTAAACTGAATTGCATTGGGTAATATAAAGTGAGAAGAATGACTTTTATTTGCTACCAGTAAGATGTTTTACATCTTAATTCACTGAAGCCAGAGTTAAGTAATGTAAGAAATGATTCACTGTAGTTCTCCAGCAGTTAATATACACTCGCAGACCTGACAGAATCTAGTAGTGCATGTCTTATTACAATATTTGATGATCTCTAATTACCTCCAGTCATTGATACTAATAGCATACATTAATTTGTCAATAGAGGAATCTTATCAGAATTAGAAGTACTTTAGGAATATTCTGTTGGGGTGAGGGGAAGTAGTCCAGTAACATTTTTTTCTTGCAGAGCAGTGTTTTATTTAAGCTTATTATGTTGGGTAATACTCTGTCTCATGTTATGACAGCTTCTTGGTTTTATTTTCCAGATGATCTCTAGCTTTTATTTTCTCCCCTAGGAATGCCCAGAAAGAGGATCGTGTTCCAGTGCTTGAGGAGTACAGGGAGTACAAGAAAATTAAAGCCAAGCTTAGACTTCTTGAAGTTCTTATCAGCAAACAGGATTCTTCAAAATCCATATAAAATATGGTCCTTGAAAACATCATAAAATTGGTTGTATTCCCTGAAGCTGTCATCGTGTATTCTTGGCTGGTACTTAAGTTCGTTCTGTCAGGACTCAGAGAGTTTGATTTCACACTTGCTGGCGGTGCCACTAGAGAAGTGAAGGGAGGGTCAGTAGACCTGTCTAGGGAGTCTGATGTTCCGTAGTAACCATAGACTGTCCTCGCCACCTTTAGCAGACATCCACTTTTCTTCATTGTTTTGTACTACAGATCCATCGTGTTAGTAAAAGACTAATATTTTATTATTTCAACTTTAAGAACTTTGAAGATAGAAGCTTTTTGTTGTTACCAACTTTATTATTTTGTTTTTCATTACTCAAGAAAATTGAGAGGAAAATCTTCACATTGAATTCTTCTTCGGTTGCCTTTTTCTTACAGAATGACTGGAAATTTGAAAGAAAAGCCTATAAATATGCACATATGCAACTGTGTTCTATGTTTTCTTAAAAAACCAAAATCAACTGAAATTTCAAGTCCTACCGTGGAACATGTTTCTGTTAAATTCCCGAAGTGACGCTTTCTCACTGGTAGTAGGTTAGCAGAATTTTGCAATTCAGTGGTCACACAGCTTCTGGATGAAGATAACAGTGGGCAGACCAAAAAGTGACCTTGCTTCTTAGTATAGTGAAAACATACCCCACAGGTCACACACAGAACTGAATTCTATCACATGCTGCCTTTGGGACCTAAGTTACTGTTTGTTTTCTCAATTACAAACTTAACAGTTCGTGATGACATGATTTGTCTGGATTAGATCCTGCATTTTTTCCCCCTACCCACCGTCAGATAATGTGAGAAAATAGCCATGTCAGAATGTAGAAACTCTGATGGTGCTCAGATTTGTGTGTTCCATCAATTGGGCTTAAATTGGCAAAAGAATCACTATGCCTGAAGTAAATCTGTTCTTAACAAGGGCTACACCACTGCATTTTTGCATGTATCTTCAGAGGGGGTACATCATTTCTTTTTCTTAATCAGCAAAAATGCATAAAGCATCCTCTAAAGGAATTTATTTAAAACACCTGGTTACATGATGTATTATGGTATGCTCCTTGCCATACACTCTAAGCATATCTTTTTTTCTTTGGTTTTGCATGGGTTTTCTTCAGGGTTTTTCCTGGTGTAATTCTGCTAATTATTTTCTCAGAATGGTGACTTTATTTGTGCTAACAAAAGCATTAACAGCATATTCTGATCAGGTTTAATCTAAGTGTTAATTTTTTCCTGGTGCTTTTTTTGGATTGATGTATGTCTCACTTTGTGCCCATATTTTGCATGCAATGACTCATGCATGGTTTTCTTAACTAGCTAACATTCATAATTTGTTCCATACCCAAATGGACTTTTGCAGCATCCTTAGTAAGGTGAGGGAAGCACGAACCTCAGATTTCTGGCACTATTACATAGCGCATGAAGTAGCTTGATAGTAGCATTTCTGGTACTTCACATTTTTTCATCTGTGTGTGCAGTGTCTTTTTCGGGGGGAGGGAATGTTCCTTGGTAGTAGACATGTTGGGAATAAAGCACTAAATCCAGCCCTTTTCGTGTGGTTTCCTTTTGATACAGCTAGGTTATTCATAAGGTATACCTAGAAATGTGAAATTGAAAACACCAGAAGATGTTATCACTTTGACTTTGAATTGATCATGCAGTGTACATTTAGTTAACCTTTTTCAGTCTCCAGACAGGAGTATGTCCGAACATCTTATTTAATGTGCACTGTGTAGTGTTTTATATGAATGTTTTATTTTATATATCACATGCAGAAATGTCCATATGCACTATTTAAATGTTTTAAATAATATATTCCTTCTTTATAATGCTAAATCTATATGAGTACCATATTTTTATAAGTCAGTGGCCTGACTGGTTTCATTTTAGAATGAACAGCCGCTTCATGATTCTGGGTGTTCACTGTTCATGCTTGGCTGTAAGTAGCAGGTAAAAAGCAGCATGGCAGCCCTGTGCTTCGTGACCGTGTTGTGCATCCTGGTTAGCAGTGAGTGGTAGAATTAGGCAGTTTGTGATAGTTTTACTTTGGTACAAGTGAAAACTCTGTATCTATATATAAATAATATATAGATATCTATGACTACAAGTATCATTGCATTGCTGTGTCTGGCGCTTCATTGTAGACTTTTGTAATAAAAGAACTTTAATGTTCTAAGTCTCTAGAAATTTTTTTTTTTTTTTTTTCACTAGATGTTAAAAAAAGAAAAACTAGAAACCTCCAGTATTCCTTTGCCTTAATGTTCTCAGGCTTTGTTTGAATTATTCCCAACCAGAGACCATGTGGAGAGAGATCAGGGTTATTAAACCACATGAGTGGCTGTAGTTCTGGGGAGTGGTAAGACAAAGAAGGGCCATGTTGTTGATTCTCTTTGGAAATTTAGGGAGAAGATGCAGAGAGTATCGTCTGCATTTCTTGTCGCAGTCAGTTATTTTATTAGGAATATTTGACGTGTCCCTTAAGAGAAGAGTTTGGTTTGAGGAAGGTGAGTATATTTAGCAATCCTTTATTTGAGCTTTACAGTTGAATGGAACATGGAAGTCTGTGGTCAGGTGATACTGCTTGGGCTAACAGAACCAACGGCTCTTGGAGGGCTCATGCAGCCGCTGTTAGAAGCTTCCTTCCAGTTTCCCAAATGCTGGTCACCCACAACTTCCCAGCCGTCCATATGGGTCTTTCGTAGCACCCTCATTTATACTTTCCAGATGTAACGTGACTTCTTATAATCTGCTCCTACTTTGCTGGATTTTTTTGGTTTGTTTTCAAGGATATTTTGCATTTTAAAGTAGTTGAGGAAGCACTTTGGGAAACTTCAAATGTGTTACTTTAGAAACTCTCTAGATGAATTTCTCATTTGAAGATATTAGTAAAATTTTGTGGATAGTTGGGAAGTTTGTTCTTCTATACTTTGCCTTTTCCCAGGAGACTTTGAACTAGGAAGAATAGGGTGAGATTATTTTATTTGGGGTCTTATATAATGGTTTTCTAGGATCCTAAACATTTATAGGCTAGAGAAGTTAGAACACACACAGCTTGTGATGAGAATACAGCAGTTCTTACACTCTGTGTAACATTGTGAAAACTGTCTTTAGTTACTTACTGAACAATCAGAGACCCTTGCCCGAAGAACTAAAAGCAATGCTTTGTACTACCATTCTCACTCCTAGAATTTAATAATAAATCTCATTATAAAAGTCTTTACCTGTACCTGTTTGTACTGTGGAGGAATGTTGTAATAACGCATAGATAATATATTGTGTCCCATTCCTAGAAATCATTTGATGATTATCATTGATCCTGATGGTAATTTGATGGTAGCTGGTTTTTTGCTTTTAAAATGCACCCAAAAAAGTGGCAGTGAAGTCACTCAGTCATATCCAACTCTTTGCAACCCACCAAGGAATTCTCCAGGCAAGAATCCTGGAGTGGGTAGCCTATCCCTTCTCCAGGGAATCTTTCCGACACAGGGACTGAACCGGTGTCTCCTGCATTGCAAGCAGATTTTTTGCCAGCTGAGCTACAAGGGAATCTCCAAAATGTACCCAAAATGGGGACAAATTTAGGAACTAACCCAGTTCAGGAATAAATTGTTACAAATGTTCCATGATCGTATCACAGATTCTCACCTTCACTTTTCTCAGTATTGTAGAGCTGAAACCTTTCTCATCACGCGGTTTAGTTTTAAACTGACATAGTGTAATTCTTTCTCCAGCTCAAGAGCATATAAAAAGAGGCTAAAGGATAAGAAGGAAATAGAGAATGAGTCAGAACATATTTGTACATAAGGAGACAGCAGGTTATTAGCAGCTATTGTGAAATACTTTGAGTGGGAAGATAGTATTTTAAGTTCCCAAAACATGCTTAGTATGGCCAGCTGTGGGAGCATGGTATCTACTATGCATGTCGAGTATAAATGGCATTTCCTATTTACTGAAAGAGATGTGAGGACAAAAAAAAAAAATTGGTTTTGCTCTCACCTTACATTTAAACACTTTAAAACTGAGGAAAAAACTTGGGGGGAAAAAGTGGTATCTTAATAGGATAAGATTCTGTGTTCAAGAAAGTTGTGGGATGTCCCCAGTCCCTAGATTATGATAGCCCATAGTACTCTGGTTAGAACAAATGCTTACTCTCGAAATTCTTGTTGAGTGACAGGCTGGTAGTCATCTTGAATTTCTGTTAAATAATACTTTTTCTCAAGGTTCTCTTTCCATTTTTTCATCTTCTCTGCACTTTCAATCTCCTGTAAAGTTAGAAGAAAAGCACATGCTGTAACCTTTATGTTTTTCTCTATTTCAGGCATCACAGGGTTGATAAACTTTACTCTCTGGGAATATGATTTTGAGTCCCTCTGGTTTTTTGCTCTGCCTAGTTTTGGGATCTATGCATCAGCAGTGACACCTCAGAGAAATTGGTGTTAAAACTGTTTAGCAGGGATAGGGGGTTTTAAATTATGAATGTTGGCTTATTCCTGTTTCACTTCCTGATAAACTGCATCCTTCAAAAAACCCATCTCAACCATCAGTTTTTTCTATGAAGCTTTCCTTGACATTCATAGGAAAACAATACCTTTCCTCATAGAGCAGCAAGTATGTGGAGGCATTTGCTCAAGCTTCTAGGTTCTGGTTGTTCCACTTCTTCCTTGTAGTTTTGTAGCTGCTTCTTAACAATTGTTTCTGGATTATTTTGTGTGTTCCACAATGGTTTTTGCAGTCCTCTCAAGCCTCAGAAATGAATTCTGTGAAGTAACCACCTTCATTGAGCTACCTAATCTGTTTCTGTTTTTCTGACTGGACCCTAACTCATGACTGGTTGGTAGCAGAGAAGGTCCAAAGAAACAAGATTCTTATAGTGTGCCTCTAGCAAGGGACACAGTTGACTTGAGTTTAAGATCGCCACCAGGCTATTTGGGATTCCTCAGGCTTTTTTTTTTTTTTTTTTAGATTTATTTATTTATTTTATTTTTTGGGAGGGGTGGGGAGGGAGGGGAGCGGGCGGGCCACTTCCATTGGTCTTTCATTTCTCTATTTTCATCCGTCTTTGTTCTTTGGCTCCTGTGGGCCTCCCATCGCGGTGGCATCTGTCGTTGCAGAGTGCGGCTTTGGGAGCATGTGCTCCAGAGCTCCGGCTCGGTGATTGGACACATTGGTCCAGCCGCTCCGCAGCACGTGGTATCTTCCTAGGCCAGGGATTGAACCAGCGCCCCTTGCACTGCAAGGCGGTGTCCTTACCCACTGGACCACCAGGGGAAGCCCCTCCTCAGGCTTCTGAGCCAGGAGTCAAAGAAGTGACTGAGGTGACTGATCCCAGTTATCTAGGGGAAATTGGTGCTAATACATAGAAGGCTGTGTTTGGAATCCAGGGAATTCTCTGAGGGGTGCATCTTAACACTTCCATGTCTAAAACTAAACTCTTTAAACATTAAGTTCTTAAGGAATTTTGACTCGAGTAGAAAAGGTCTTTAATGTCACCCAGAGATGAATACAGTTACTCTTGGAACTTTGCTTCTCCCCTTTTGGGAAGAGAATAAGAGGTTTTCGTTTGTGTAGAGCATAGTCGCATCCTATCAGATAGATGCTAGAAATAGTTAATTGTCATTTTATGGAACTTTGCGCTCATGCTTGTATATGCTTTGATGCTGGATCTCAGGCTTTGCAAACCTCATTTCCCAGATTCTCTTGCTGCTGGATTTATTAGGTTCTGCCATAGTGGATGATGGAGGGGAGAAGATTCTTACTTTCTTTCCATCAGCATTGCTTCTGCACCTGGTCACTCTCTCCAGTTGGTTGCAGGCTGCAGTGGTCCAGCTTCTGGCTTACCCAGAACCAGATTGCTCACACTCCCTCAGAAGTATCAGGAGCAGCAGGGGGTGCTGGAGGTGACCTCAGAGGGCTGAGCCGTAGCTCTAGGCCTCTTAGGTTCCGATAAACCCACCTTTTGTAACCTTAGCCCTGAGAGTGGTAGTGTCCTTCTACAGTTATTTACGAGTTGCTTCAATGTTTTTACTTGCTTTCTCTTCCAGTACTTGTGTAACCAGTTCTCTGTAATATATTTTCTCTGTTTGAAGAACATAGTATGATTTCCATTTTCCTGACTAGGTCCTCACTCATACCTGTAGTATGCCATTTGGTCAGATTAATTTTTTTTTTTTTTTAATTTTGGCCTCTTTTATTGATTAAAAAATTTTTTTTTCATCCATCTTTATTCTTTGGCCTGTGTGGGCCTCCGATCACAGTGGCATCTCTTGTTGCAGAGCACTAGCTCTGGGAGCATACGCTCCAGAGCACTGGCTTGTAATTGGGACACACCAGTCCAGCTGCTCCATGGCACGTAGGATCCTGCCAGGCCAGGGATCAAGCCAGTGTCCATTGCACTGCAAGGCAGTGTCCTTACCACTGGACCACCAGGGAAGCCCTGGTCCAGTGAATTTTTGTCTTTAAGGAATGTTTAAAATTTTTCCTTATCTTGATTTTAAACATTTTAAAATTAATCCCTGGGCATTTTCTGTTTTGTTGCTACTTCAGATTCTTCTAATACCACAATATTTAGTGAGCTGATTGGTGTTCGTCTATATGACATGATGACTCTATGTATTTATATTTTCCTACTATTTTACTTAGCCTGTTTTGGTCATAATTTTTCGGTTCATTGTATACCTGAAAAAGAGACTCTTATCTCAAATCTCAAGTAGTTTTTACTTCTTCCTTTTCAGCTCTTTTACTCCTCATTTATTTCTCCTGCTTAATTCTATTTATTTATTTTTGGTTATTCTGGGTTTTCACTGCTGCCACAGGTTCTTCTCTAGTTGCACGGAGTGGAGGCTACTCTCTAGTTGAAGTGAGCAGGCGTCTTACTGCGATGACTTCTCCTGTTGTGGAACTCAGGCTCTAAGGCACACGGGCTTCAATAGTTGCAGCACATGGGCTCAGTAGTTGCTTCTCCGAGGCTCTACAGCACAGGCTCAATAGTTGTGGCTCACAGACTTCGGGACTGAACCCGTGTCTCCTGCGTTGGCAGGCAAACTCTTCACCACTGAACTACCAGAGAAGCCCTTTTATTCTTTAAAAGCTTGGTGAAATTCCCTTGTGAAACCATCTGGGACTGATTTGTTTAGCTCTTTGATGACTTTATTTCTTCTACAGAATGGATTTAAAAATCTCTTTGGGGCTCAGGTTTGATAAATTTCATTTTTAATTTATTGAGGTTTTCTTGTTCTGTTCTCTATTTTTAGTGTATTCTTAAGTGTTTTTCCTTTTATAAGTCTAGTAGACTTAACTTTATGAAAGTTAATGCCATATTATTTGGTGCATAGATAATCATAAGTATTAAAGTTGATCATAGCATTATAAAATGCCCTTCATCTCATTTAGAACTTTTGGTCTAGAATTCTAACATGACTTATATTAAATTGAATCTGCTAATGACTTGCTTGCCTCCTGTATCTTGACTCATGCTTTTATACTTAACTTTTCTGTGTCACCTTGTATTAGGTATATATTTTAGGCTATAACATAGAATTAGGTGTTATTCTCTGATTCTGTCCTAGAACATTTTCTTTTTAAAGATTTATTTATTTATTTTGGTGGGGGTGGGGAGGGAGGGGAGCAGGTGGGCCACTTCTGTCGGTCTTTCATTTGTCCATTTTCATCCATTTTTGTTCTTTGGCCCGTGTGGGCCTCCCATTGCAGTGGCCTCGGTTGTCGCAGAGCACCGGCTCTGGGCGCAAGCGCTCCAGAGCTCCAGCTCGGTAATTGGACACATGGGTCCAGCCGCTCTGCGGCACGTGGGATCTTCCCAGGCCAGGGATTGAACTGGCGCCCCTTGCACTGCAAGGCGGTGTCCTTATCCACTGGACCACCAGGGAAGCCCCATTTTCTTTTAAAATAAATTAAGCTTCTTTGTCTTTACTGATATATCAGATATATCTAGTCACAGTTATATTGTTTTAAAGTGTATTTAAAGTCTTTTTATCATGTGATACATTTTCAGGTTTTCATTTTGGTACTGCTTCCTTTTATATGTATTTTTGTTTTTGTGATCATGTATCTTTTTATACATCCTGTGTCATCTCTTTCTTGTTTTGGTTCCCTCCACAAGAACCAAACCAGTTCAACAAAGATTAGGTTGTAATTTCTTTCTGATCATTTCTTTGCCTGTTATTCCTCAAGTATATTTAATAATATTACCATATTTTGTTGTGTCTGAGAGATGGAGTCTATTCTAAGGCACGTTACATCAATAGTTTATGTGCCACTTAGGAAAAAAATGCTACCAGTTAAAACACAGAGTCAAATATAAGGTACATCTTGATTTCAGTGTTACTACAATGTGGGGAAAAAATGTGTTTTAAAATTAATAAAACAGTATCTTACTATTGTACTTTTAAATATGCTAAAGTTTCTTCTTTTTGGTTATTAACTCTAAATGATAATTCTTCAACTTTTAAACTATCAGACATGAAATAACCAGTCAGTTTTTCTATGTTCTTTTCAGTTTCTAATCTCTCTTTTTTGTTCTGCTAAAATGACTTATATTAAATTGAATCTTGCCTCCTGTATCTTGACTCATGCTTTTATACTTAACTTTTCTGTGTCACCTTGTATTAGGTATATATTTTAGGCTATAACATAGAATTAGGTGTTATTCTCTGATTCTGTCCTAGAACATTTTCTTTTTAAAGATTTATTTATTTATTTTGGTGGGGGTGGGGAGGGAGGGGAGCAGGTGGGCCACTTCTGTCGGTCTTTCATTTGTCCATTTTCATCCATTTTTGTTCTTTGGCCCGTGTGGGCCTCCCATTGCAGTGGCCTCGGTTGTCGCAGAGCACCGGCTCTGGGCGCAAGCGCTCCAGAGCTCCAGCTCGGTAATTGGACACATGGGTCCAGCCGCTCTGCGGCACGTGGGATCTTCCCAGGCCAGGGATTGAACTGGCGCCCCTTGCACTGCAAGGCGGTGTCCTTATCCACTGGACCACCAGGGAAGCCCCATTTTCTTTTAAAATAAATTAAGCTTCTTTGTCTTTACTGATATATCAGATATATCTAGTCACAGTTATATTGTTTTAAAGTGTATTTAAAGTCTTTTTATCATGTGATACATTTTCAGGTTTTCATTTTGGTACTGCTTCCTTTTATATGTATTTTTGTTTTTGTGATCATGTATCTTTTTATACATCCTGTGTCATCTCTTTCTTGTTTTGGTTCCCTCCACAAGAACCAAACCAGTTCAACAAAGATTAGGTTGTAATTTCTTTCTGATCATTTCTTTGCCTGTTATTCCTCAAGTATATTTAATAATATTACCATATTTTGTTGTGTCTGAGAGATGGAGTCTATTCTAAGGCACGTTACATCAATAGTTTATGTGCCACTTAGGAAAAAAATGCTACCAGTTAAAACACAGAGTCAAATATAAGGTACATCTTGATTTCAGTGTTACTACAATGTGGGGAAAAAATGTGTTTTAAAATTAATAAAACAGTATCTTACTATTGTACTTTTAAATATGCTAAAGTTTCTTCTTTTTGGTTATTAACTCTAAATGATAATTCTTCAACTTTTAAACTATCAGACATGAAATAACCAGTCAGTTTTTCTATGTTATACTTCTTTTTTCTGTAGTTTCTCAATCATCTCTTGTTTGTAGAAGGTGATCCTTACGCATACTCCTCAGGCATACTATGATATTCCCCAAGTTCTTACATGTTCAAAACTGTTTAAGCCTTTATACACACAGCTTTGCTGGATATGAAAAACCTTGGCTTACATTTTATTTCCTTGCATGTATTCTTCTATTGATCTATCGTGTTGAACACTGTTTGCTAATTTTAATTTTCTTTTTCTTGGATCAGTCTCATGTTCATTTTAGGTAAATTTTCCCAGGTACACAGTATATATCATTCAATTTACATTGTCTTTTACTTCAGAAATGGTTTACTGAATTATAGTTTTGTTTTTTTTAAAAGAATCTCCAACTTTTGTTGACCAAGTGATGCCTCTGCTTTTGAATATGCTTTCTAGGTTTGTCATAACTTTTCTCCCAAGGAGCAAGTGTCTTTTAATTTCATGGCTGCTGTCACCATCCACAGTGATTTTGGAGCCCAAGAAAATAAGAGTCTCTCACTGTTTCCATTGTTTGCCCATCTATTTGCCATGAAGTACTGTTTAAGATACTGTTTTTCAGACTTCTCTGCCCGAATGTTATTCCTTTTCTTTTCGTAGTAAATATTTTGTAAAGGGGTACAGGAATATGTTACTCTTCCTCAAGCTTTTATTCATGTACATGTTTGGATCAGTGTGGACTCAAGGAATCCTCTTTAATTCCATGGGTTTAAAATTAATATTCATTAGAGTGCTTAAATAGTCCCAGACTTGGCTAGTGGGAGCCCCACTCCAGTTGACTTTGTGTGTCCTTTTAACTAATCTCCATCATTCTATATGGAGTATAGTATAAAACACTTATACTTTCCTATACTGGAATTAACTATATTTCCCAGGAGCCCTGGTTCCTCTTAGAGGACAGTGGTAGTTGGGCACTCATGTCTTTGCTACTGGAACATCACTCTAGCATTCTTAGTGTCCACAGCTAGAAGGTAACATCATACACACACAAACATACCTGCCACTCTAATCGAACACAAGGTTCATTTTCACCTTCAGCCTTTCCATGTTTGCAGTTTCAGTGTCTGATACTGAGAAACCTCACTCTTATCAGTATACATACTTGTTTGCTTATTCCAGTCTTTCAGCCTTGCTGTCTTTCTCAGTCTATTGGGGAGTAGGAGGCACCCAGACGTACAGCAGTATTATATTTTTTCACTTGGGTGGTAGTGATATGTGGAGGTTTGCTTAATAATTATTTAGTAAACATACATATGCTTAGTCATTTGTTGAATACATATGTTATAATTTTGAAATACAGGGAAAACCATTAAATTGATTCATCACATGAATGATTATAAGAGAATGCTTACACAATCACTTCAGTAGAATATACTCACTAAACCCTGCATGTTGACCCCACAGTGAAGGGCACAGCTGTAGGACAAGGGTTTCTGGCTAAAAGCACCAGGAAGAGAGAAGGTACATCTGGAATCCAGACAATGGGTCCTAAATAAGAAAGGATCTAGTCCGGAGAAGGAAATAGCAACCCACTTCCGTATTCTTGTCTGGGAAATCTCATGGACAGAGGAGACTGGTGGGCTACAGTCCACAGGGTCGCAAAACAGTCAGACACAACTTAGGGACTCAGTAACAACATTTAAGTTAAGAGGTGATCAGATTGAACCTAATGAAATTGGTGGTGTTCAACCATTTTTCTCAACCTATATATAGAGTGTCTTAATAGATACATGGTGTAAAATATTAATTGGTAATTAATGAACAAATTAATACTAATTTGGCATTAAAAGTACACTTGGGAAAAATTGGAGAATTTAAAAAAAAAAAAAAGTATCTAGATCCTGGGAAAAATCTGGAGGAAAGAAACTACTGCTTTTAAGAAAGCAAATCATTCAGTCCTTAATAAGAACTTTATCTAATAGAGCTATCACTTCTTTATGAGAAATTAAAGTCTTACTTTTTCATCAAAACCTTCTCTTCTGGCTCGTTCAGCCAAATCTTTGGTTTCCATACTGAGAATATAAAATAAAAATGAGAAGCATATGATGATAAAAAGGTAAATGACAGTATAAAATAACAATCAAAGCTGTATTAAGAATGAGTTACATTTCCATTCTTTCTGATAACACTAATTATTTAGAAAATTTAGTCATTAATAAGGTCTCTAGGGTATCATATTTCTAGCTATAAAAACATGTTTATATTATGTCCCATTTCCAGAGATCTGTGTTTGGGAAGCATTTTGACACCAAAATGATTCAATAAATGTAAGTATATTCTTAAATATTTTGTGTAAAAATTTCTTTACTCTGCTAAAAACATGTACTTAACATAGACTATAATAATTTCCTACATCTTTTAGAGGAATATTACTATCCTGTTAAAGGTGTTAAATCCTGTTACTATCTGTTAAAACTTTTTCTGAGTGGCATGGCATGTCTTATATTAATTTTAAATTAGAGTTGCATGACACTTGCAGAGACCATGAGGTGTTACTGGGTGTTTTGACAGCTTATTTAGAATCAGCACATTAAATGGTGGTTGCTTCATAGTAAAAACCTTACTCTTATTGTAAGTTTATAATATAAACTTTAAAGTGATAAGTTAAAAATTGAAGAAAAGTCATCTTACCGTTTCTTGTCTTCATCTGTTTCAGGTTTTTTTAGGTTGAGTTTTTCAAGAGCATTTTTGTAACCCTGTTTAGAATAGTTTAAAAGTTCATAAGAAATATATCCTATATAATTTCTGTCCAAGGTAAAGGAAAGAAGGAATGTTTGATTTGTAGGGGCTTGATGCCCTAAAGAAATGTAGAGGTAATACTATGGTTATCCTTCTTTCATCTTGTCACTACTTAACAGTTTCTGCCTACTGGTAAAAAGTTGCTGGGCATCACACTTCGACTTGGGGAAAAAATCTTTAAAAAATATTGAGTTTATTTTCATGAATGACATTAATACTTTAGTGCATGTAATATCATAATCAAGAGATAAAAGATAAAAACTCCACAGCTAAGCTCATTCAGGAACATATTAATAGTTTACAGAGAAGCTTCTGAACAGAGCTCTTAAGCACCCCCTACGCAACAGCTAACAGAACATTTTCTCTGTGAATTGCTGTGGTTAGAGCTGAGGGGATGCAGAGATGGACAGAATGGTACATACATGACTCTGCTACAGTTCATAGTAAGTGTTGAGAGGACAAGCAAGAGTGCTGACAGAGAGACTAGAATGTCAGTGAGGGAGCAGAGGCCCAGAGGAGACAGCGAGAGCAAGCATGTGCTCAAAACTTTAATTGGGGCTTCCCTGGTGGTCCAGTGGATAAGGACACCGCCTTGCAGTGCAAGGGGCGCCGGTTCGATCCCTGGCCTGGGAAGATCCCACGTGCCGCGGAGCGGCAGGACCAATGTGTCCAATTACCGAACCGGAGCTCTGGGGCGCATGCGCCCAGAGCCGGTTATCTGCGACGACAGTGGCCACCGCGATGGGAGGCCCACAGGAGCCAAAGAACAAAGACAGATGAAAATAGAGAGATGAAAGACCAATAGAAGTGGCCCGCCCATCCCCCTCCCTCCCCACCCCACCCTCCAAAAAAGATAAATAAAATTAAAAAAAGAAAACTTTAATTGGGGCATACAGTGCTGTAAATGGAGGCACAGAAGGTACGAATTGTCTACTTAAATGATAATGAATAAAGATAGGTTGACACTGTGAGGCTAGAGAAGGCCCTTGAATTTTTTTAAATAATAATTTGTATTTTACTTTTTACTTTTACAGTTTTGTTGTTTATAGATAGCCCTTGAGTGTTTGAATAAAGAATTTGCACTTATTTTGACAAACCCAGGAAAAATTTGCAGAATTTTGAGCAGAGAACAGAGAAGTGATTTGATCCAAACTGGGCTGGCAAGAAAAGTGGCTAGAACAGATAAGAAGATGTTACTGTATGTACAGAAAATAGCACTTTGCATTTAGTGCTCAATCACTTTTTGAAATATTGAACTCCAAAATACTATTTGGTCATATTTCTAAAGCCGGGGAACACCCTGGTAGTGAAATAATACAAATATGAGCAACAAAAACCCAAAAAACCCAACCCGCTTCCCTCCAGTAGCACTTGGGGTACAGGTGTTATTCAAACAACAGGAGTATTAACCAAACAAGATTGGCCTCAGAATGCTGATTAGGAGAAGAATTTGACATACATACCTTTTTAATCATTTTACCAAGTTCAGGCTCTTGCCTTCTGCCTATTGAATAGTCAGCTTTCACTTCAGCATAGGTATCATTAATTATTGCCAGGAACATGCTCTGGGGAGAAATAGTCAAATGAAGCATTCCAGCAAAAATTTCGTTTAAATGTTAATGACTCTGACAAGTGCTGGGATTTGTAAAATTAGATTTAAATTTTCAAAGTAACTTGTGCTCAGTAAGAGAGATATGGCTATACTATTCTAATATAGTTGAATGGGAAATATGTAGTGTGTGGATATGGGGAAATGTGTTTTTGGTAAATGGGAAAAGCAGAATGTAAAATAGTGCATATAAACTGGTTAGTATATATAAATTTATTAATATGTGACATTCAGAAGAAAACTTAGAATAATGTGTTCATATGGGTGTTTTTTTTTCTTTAAAACTATAGAGTTGTTTAGATGCACCATTTTACTAGAGTTCTAAAAACTACCAATGTCCATATAACAAAAACAGAATTGTGGAGAAGGTGTTCTTGCTCCCAAGCTTCCCTCTCTACATTTCATAGTGGCCCAGATCTGTCGCTTTGAGGACTCTTGGCCACCATCAGGGGATAACTGCTGTGCATGACAAAAAAGAAAAATGTTTTCATGGAGGACAGTGGCAGTGCTTTGAGCAGAGAGGCAAGGTTCCTTGAGGAAGGCCAAATAGGTTTGCCCTGAGCACTTGTGTGAGGCTCATTCTGGGGACTCACAAAAATGACAGGGCTGTGAGCTTTCAGCCGTAAGGGCCAAAAGCTGTTGCAATGGGCACAATATGAACGACCTGATTCATACTTAATGATGTGAAATGTCCCAGGCTGGAGATACCTAGGACATTCCAGTTATTCATGTAACAGATTTAACAACTCTTGACTCATAGTAAACAATCCAGATGGTACCTGTTATGGTCACATTCTCCACTGGACAACCTAAAAACATTTAGAGTCCCTGGACAACTAATAATCTACACCATCCTTAATAAATGTAAAGTGTTCTGACAGCTAAGCAGTGATACTATAATTTCTTCTAAATTAGCAATTATATTTTTTATTTTGAAAAATATAAGCAAAAAAGGGGATACATTCAATCATTCTTACCAGCAGGACAAAGATTACGAAAAAGATGAAAGTGATGAAGTAAATGGGTCCCAAGATACGATTGGCTTGCTGGATGCCAGCAAAATTAAAATCTCCAAGAATAATTCGAAATTGTGTGAATCTTTTTTGGGAGTAAAGAAAGGCATTAGAAAATATTATCTCTCTTCATACATACATGACAACTAATGGTTACTAATGTGCCCAGGAAAGTACCTAACTGCACATGCATGGCATGTGCTCTCTGGGTTTAGTTTTGTTAGCACAGAGTTCTATAATACCTGACATAGAAAGTTCCCCTAAAGGCAAGACTTAATAGCTGAAAAGATAGTTTAGGAAAACTTAGAATAATGTGTTCATATGGGTGTTTTTTTTTCTTTAAAACTATAGAGTTGTTTAGATGCACCATTTTACTAGAGTTCTAAAAACTACCAATGTCCATATAACAAAAACAGAATTGTGGAGAAGGTGTTCTTGCTCCCAAGCTTCCCTCTCTACATTTCATAGTGGCCCAGATCTGTCGCTTTGAGGACTCTTGGCCACCATCAGGGGATAACTGCTGTGCATGACAAAAAAGAAAAATGTTTTCATGGAGGACAGTGGCAGTGCTTTGAGCAGAGAGGCAAGGTTCCTTGAGGAAGGCCAAATAGGTTTGCCCTGAGCACTTGTGTGAGGCTCATTCTGGGGACTCACAAAAATGACAGGGCTGTGAGCTTTCAGCCGTAAGGGCCAAAAGCTGTTGCAATGGGCACAATATGAACGACCTGATTCATACTTAATGATGTGAAATGTCCCAGGCTGGAGATACCTAGGACATTCCAGTTATTCATGTAACAGATTTAACAACTCTTGACTCATAGTAAACAATCCAGATGGTACCTGTTATGGTCACATTCTCCACTGGACAACCTAAAAACATTTAGAGTCCCTGGACAACTAATAATCTACACCATCCTTAATAAATGTAAAGTGTTCTGACAGCTAAGCAGTGATACTATAATTTCTTCTAAATTAGCAATTATATTTTTTATTTTGAAAAATATAAGCAAAAAAGGGGATACATTCAATCATTCTTACCAGCAGGACAAAGATTACGAAAAAGATGAAAGTGATGAAGTAAATGGGTCCCAAGATACGATTGGCTTGCTGGATGCCAGCAAAATTAAAATCTCCAAGAATAATTCGAAATTGTGTGAATCTTTTTTGGGAGTAAAGAAAGGCATTAGAAAATATTATCTCTCTTCATACATACATGACAACTAATGGTTACTAATGTGCCCAGGAAAGTACCTAACTGCACATGCATGGCATGTGCTCTCTGGGTTTAGTTTTGTTAGCACAGAGTTCTATAATACCTGACATAGAAAGTTCCCCTAAAGGCAAGACTTAATAGCTGAAAAGATAGTTTAGGAAATGATAGGCTTCAGTTCAGTTATTTAACCAATGTGAACCCAGTGTTCACCTCCAAGATTTGAACTGTGAGATTCTTGCTTACCAGCTTGTCTTGACAGTGGCCTCCTTAGCCTTTCCTGTTCCCTTATAAAACTTAGAATACACTGACTTTTCCAATAAGTGATTTCCAACTTGTTCATAGACCTGAGAGCCCTATAACTTCTCGTATCAGTGATATTCTTAATTTCTGCTTCTCCTTTACTGAAGTAAGGGTGCCAACAATTTTATCACTTGTGAAGTCTCAAACAAGTACTGGTAATTATCCTCAAACATGAAACTGGGGTTTATTTTATTTTCTCCAATAAATACAAAACTTTGCTTTGATGTGAAATAGCATTGGAAATATTATACAGCTTCATTTTATTAACTTTAAAGATGGAAAAATTTAGAAATTAAAGTTTTGAATGAGTATAGTGGAGAGGTAGAATTAGGATTTCATAACTTTCTTTTCTCATCATTAATTTGCAATGGTATTCCCAAACATTACCAGAGGTACATGATAAATTACATATATGTAAATACATATACATATGTATATGTATTTTAAGGGGAAACCTGGAAAGGAGTTTTTCCTAGTAGATACTTTGCTATGGTTTTCCAGTAGTCATGTACAGATGTGAGTGTTGGACCATAAAGAAGGCTGAATGCCAAAAGATTGATGCTTTCAAATTGTGGTGGTAGAGAAGACTCTTGAGAGTCCCTTAGACTGCAAGGAGATCAGTACCAAGAATAGTGGATGAAGTAAATGGGTCCCAAGATACGATTGGCTTGCTGGATGCCAGCAAAATTAAAATCTCCAAGAATAATTCGAAATTGTGTGAATCTTTTGGGAGTAAAGAAAGGCATTAGAAAATATTATCTCTCTTCATACATACATGACAACTAATGGTTACTAATGTGCCCAGGAAAGTACCTAACTGCACATGCATGGCATGTGCTCTCTGGGTTTAGTTTTGTTAGCACAGAGTTCTATAATACCTGACATAGAAAGTTCCCCTAAAGGCAAGACTTAATAGCTGAAAAGATAGTTTAGGAAATGATAGGCTTCAGTTCAGTTATTTAACCAATGTGAACCCAGTGTTCACCTCCAAGATTTGAACTGTGAGATTCTTGCTTACCAGCTTGTCTTGACAGTGGCCTCCTTAGCCTTTCCTGTTCCCTTATAAAACTTAGAATACACTGACTTTTCCAATAAGTGATTTCCAACTTGTTCATAGACCTGAGAGCCCTATAACTTCTCGTATCAGTGATATTCTTAATTTCTGCTTCTCCTTTACTGAAGTAAGGGTGCCAACAATTTTATCACTTGTGAAGTCTCAAACAAGTACTGGTAATTATCCTCAAACATGAAACTGGGGTTTATTTTATTTTCTCCAATAAATACAAAACTTTGCTTTGATGTGAAATAGCATTGGAAATATTATACAGCTTCATTTTATTAACTTTAAAGATGGAAAAATTTAGAAATTAAAGTTTTGAATGAGTATAGTGGAGAGGTAGAATTAGGATTTCATAACTTTCTTTTCTCATCATTAATTTGCAATGGTATTCCCAAACATTACCAGAGGTACATGATAAATTACATATATGTAAATACATATACATATGTATATGTATTTTAAGGGGAAACCTGGAAAGGAGTTTTTCCTAGTAGATACTTTGCTATGGTTTTTCCAGTAGTCATGTACAGATGTGAGTGTTGGACCATAAAGAAGGCTGAATGCCAAAAGATTGATGCTTTCAAATTGTGGTGGTAGAGAAGACTCTTGAGAGTCCCTTAGACTGCAAGGAGATCATACCAGTCAATCCTAAAGGAAATCATCCCTGAATATTCGTTGGAAGGACTGATGCTGAAGCTGAAGCTCCAATACTTTGGCCACCTGATGCGAATAGCTGACTCAATGGAAAAGACCATAAGACTGGGAAAGATTGAAGGAAAAAAGAGAAGAGGGGACTTCCCTGGTGGTCCAGTGGGTAAGGACACTGCCTTGCAGTGCAAGGGGGGCCTGTTTGATCCCTGGTCTGGGAAGATCCCACGTGCTGTGGAGCAGCTGGACCGATGTGTCCAACTACTGAGCTGGAGCTCTGGAGCGCATGCATCCAGAGCTGGTGCTCTGCAGCGAGAGAGGCCACTGCGATGGGAGGCCCACACAGGCCAGAGAACAAAGATGGATGAAAATGAATAAATGAAAGACCAATAGAAGTGGCCCACCCGCCCTCCTCCCTCCCCACCCTGCCACGCCACTGCCCCCCCTACAAAAAAAATTTAAAAAAAAAAAAGGAGAAGGGGGAGACAGAGGATGAGAAGGTTAGATAGCATCACTGACTCAATGGATATGAATTTGAGCAAACTCGGGGAGACAGTGGAGGAGAGAGGAGCCTGGCATGCTACAATCCATGGGGTTGCAAAGAGTTGGACACAACTTGGTGACTGAACTACAGACACTTTGCATGATTAATCAAAGGGCTAGAAAAGAATGTTTCTGGTTCCTTAAGTCAGTCACATGAAGGGAGCATACGACCATGTACAATGAAGAGAGAAATGTATTCAAAGATATCAGCTATTTGGAGTCCAAGGACTCAGAAGTTTTCTGGAATTTCATCCTCAGTACCTGAGACCTAACTAAATCATACATAAAGTATTTAGCTTTTAATACTGGATTCTAATGCCTTTTACACACAAAAATGCTAACGCTGCTTGATAGCAGCTACCCACCTCCTGAGCTTCCCAGGTGACTCAGTGGTAGAGAATCCATCTGCAATGTAGGAGACTCTGGTTTGGTCTCTGTGTTGGGAAGATACCCTGGGAACCCGCTCTGGTGTTCTTTCCAGGAAAATTTCGTGGACAGAGGAGTCTGGTGGATGACAGTCCATGGAGTTGCAAAGAGTTGGACATGATTGAGTGACAGAGTATGTGCATGTGCATGCACAGACACTTCCAACCCCCAGGCCCATGACAGGTAGCCTTGCATGTATTCCTGGAGCAGTTGCACACAACTGCAGTAGCCAGAGTGGGCAAGAAAGATTGGGTTGTCCAAACATCAGGGGTCTGTGTTCTGATTGCTGCTGATGATACAGAGGCAGGCATCTCTCCACATTTGGTTGTGAGCCCCTTCCTCTCTGGCTGAAGCAATGTCCTTGGGATGCCCAAGGCCTTTCCCTCATTCTTCATTTTCTCTTTTTCCTCTTTGGAAACCAGACATTAAAGACTAGGACATTAAAAATACCAACTGTATATATGGAGGCCCACAACAGGGGCCAAGAGAACAAAGATGGATGAAAATGAATAAATGAAAGACCAATAGAAGTGGCCCACCCGCCTCCTCCCTCCCCACCCTGCCACGCCACCGCCCCCCCTACAAAAAAAATTTAAAAAAAAAAAAGGAGAAGGGGGAGACAGAGGATGAGAAGGTTAGATAGCATCACTGACTCAATGGATATGAATTTGAGCAAACTCGGGGAGACAGTGGAGGAGAGAGGAGCCTGGCATGCTACAATCCATGGGGTTGCAAAGAGTTGGACACAACTTGGTGACTGAACTACAGACACTTTGCATGATTAATCAAAGGGCTAGAAAAGAATGTTTCTGGTTCCTTAAGTCAGTCACATGAAGGGAGCATACGACCATGTACAATGAAGAGAGAAAATGTATTCAAAGATATCAGCTATTTGGAGTCCAAGGACTCAGAAGTTTTCTGGAATTTCATCCTCAGTACCTGAGACCTAACTAAATCATACATAAAGTATTTAGCTTTTAATACTGGATTCTAATGCCTTTTACACACAAAAATGCTAACGCTGCTTGATAGCAGCTACCCACCTCCTGAGCTTCCCAGGTGACTCAGTGGTAGAGAATCCATCTGCAATGTAGGAGACTCTGGTTTGGTCTCTGTGTTGGGAAGATACCCTGGGAACCCGCTCTGGTGTTCTTTCCAGGAAAATTTCGTGGACAGAGGAGTCTGGTGGATGACAGTCCATGGAGTTGCAAAGAGTTGGACATGATTGAGTGACAGAGTATGTGCATGTGCATGCACAGACACTTCCAACCCCCAGGCCCATGACAGGTAGCCTTGCATGTATTCCTGGAGCAGTTGCACACAACTGCAGTAGCCAGAGTGGGCAAGAAAGATTGGGTTGTCCAAACATCAGGGGTCTGTGTTCTGATTGCTGCTGATGATACAGAGGCAGGCATCTCTCCACATTTGGTTGTGAGCCCCTTCCTCTCTGGCTGAAGCAATGTCCTTGGGATGCCCAAGGCCTTTCCCTCATTCTTCATTTTTCTCTTTTTTCCTCTTTGGAAACCAGACATTAAAGACTAGGACATTAAAAAATACCAACTGTATATATGGAGGAAATTAGAAAGTCATCATGCATGCCCAAGGAATGGCACAGACTCAGAAAAGACCTGAGAAGACCTTAAGTTTACACCTCAGACTGATCCTCAGCATGGAGATAGTTAACAGTAAAAAACAAACAACTGCAGCAAAAATATGCAGCAACTCCCAGGGAAGGGAAATAATGTAATTTCCCAAATTATCATGTTGTTACACCTACATGTCTGGTTTTCAACAACAAAAATGACAAGACATACAAATAAACAGAGAAAATGGCCTATTCAAAGGAAAAAAATGAAGCAACAGAAACTACCCCTGAGAAAGACCAGATGGCAGATCTACTAGACCAAACCATCTTAAAGATGCTCAAAGAACTAAAGATGGAAAAAAGTAAAGAAAATTATGTATGAGCAAAATGAAAGTATCAGTAAAAAGGAAACCAAAACAATTCCAGTGCTGCAAAGTAACTGAAAAGAAACCATAAAAATTCCAGAGCAGCAAAGTAACTGAAATGAAAATCCATTAGGAGTCAAAAGTCGATTTGAACAGGCAGGGAAAAAAATGTCAGTGAATTTGAAGATCGGGAAAATAAAATTATTGTGTCTGAGGAACAGAAAAAGTTTGTAGGCAAGTAAGCAAAGCCTAAGGGACTTATGAGACACCATCAAATAGACCAACATATGCATAAGCATATGAAAAGGTGCTCAGTGTTGCTAATCAGCAGGGAAATGCAAATCAAAAACACAAGGAGATACCACTTCAAAATGTTATATATTGATCCTCCCCCTGCTGCCTCTTGGGAGCAGTCTCTCAGAGTTACCTGGGATGCTGCCTCCTGGGCTGCAATCCTAATTATGCCCCAAATAAAACTTAACCCAGAATGCTCAAGTTGTTCATCTTTTTAACCGCAAAAAATTTGCAATCTTTGGAAGCTGATACAGAGGCAGGCATCTCTCCACATTTGGTTGTGAGCCCTTCCTCTCTGGCTGAAGCAATGTCCTTGGGATGCCCAAGGCCTTTCCCTCATTCTTCATTTTCTCTTTTTCCTCTTTGGAAACCAGACATTAAAGACTAGGACATTAAAAAATACCAACTGTATATATGGAGGAAATTAGAAAGTCATCATGCATGCCCAAGGAATGGCACAGACTCAGAAAAGACCTGAGAAGACCTTAAGTTTACACCTCAGACTGATCCTCAGCATGGAGATAGTTAACAGTAAAAAACAAACAACTGCAGCAAAAATATGCAGCAACTCCCAGGGAAGGGAAATAATGTAATTTCCCAAATTATCATGTTGTTACACCTACATGTCTGGTTTTCAACAACAAAAATGACAAGACATACAAATAAACAGAGAAAATGGCCTATTCAAAGGAAAAAAATGAAGCAACAGAAACTACCCCTGAGAAAGACCAGATGGCAGATCTACTAGACCAAACCATCTTAAAGATGCTCAAAGAACTAAAGATGGAAAAAAGTAAAGAAAATTATGTATGAGCAAAATGAAAGTATCAGTAAAAAGGAAACCAAAACAATTCCAGTGCTGCAAAGTAACTGAAAAGAAACCATAAAAATTCCAGAGCAGCAAAGTAACTGAAATGAAAATCCATTAGGAGTCAAAAGTCGATTTGAACAGGCAGGGAAAAAAATGTCAGTGAATTTGAAGATCGGGAAAATAAAATTATTGTGTCTGAGGAACAGAAAAAGTTTGTAGGCAAGTAAGCAAAGCCTAAGGGACTTATGAGACACCATCAAATAGACCAACATATGCATAAGCATATGAAAAGGTGCTCAGTGTTGCTAATCAGCAGGGAAATGCAAATCAAAAACACAAGGAGATACCACTTCAAAATGTTATATATTGATCCTCCCCCTGCTGCCTCTTGGGAGCAGTCTCTCAGAGTTACCTGGGATGCTGCCTCCTGGGCTGCAATCCTAATTATGCCCCAAATAAAACTTAACCCAGAATGCTCAAGTTGTTCATCTTTTTTTGTCAACATCAGCGTATAAAAGAAAGCCCTTTTCAGGGCAAAAGTAGCTTTGGAAGCTGGCTTTACTTCTCTGGGTTCTTGCTTTTTGATTTCGGTCAAATTGTGAAGAGGTTGATTTGAATAGCCTTGCACACTATTACCACAAACAGGAGTCCCCTCATTCATTAATTTCAAAATTTTCTGTCTGCTTAATTTATGCCTTATACTGTTCTTTTCTCCCATTATCCAAGGTAAGACAAATTTCTAAAGTTCTGTGAATTACTACATTTATATTTAATGTCCAATATTGGTTTTATTATTTATACTTGAATTAAGATCTTAGGAAAGGACCAAGAAGTTGTTGTAACTGCAAACATTATTCACTCAGCATAAGCTAATTAGACTTTGGGGGTGTTTTAGTCCAGCCCCTTCACTTACAGATAAATAAATTAAGGTCTAGAAAAATTAAATAGCCAGTGGCAGAATTAGAAGGTAGAATTATATCCTCTTGACTTAGTAAAGGATTGTTTTGTAAAAAATGTTATCAAATTTCAAACAATGGTACTTCAATTACTTATGGGTGGATAATGAAAAGAGGGCCACCCAAGGTAATTTTCAGACTAGAATTTACCCCAAATTGAGTAAAAGGACCATGGACAAATTTGAGGAATTCTTTTTTTTTTTTGGCCACTTCTATTGGTCTTTCATTTATTTATTTTCCTCCATGTTTGTTCTTTGGCTTGTGTGGGCCTCCCATCACAGTGTTCTCTCTCGCTGCAGAGCACTGGCTCTGGGTGCATGCACTCCAGAGCTCCAACTAGGTAGTTGGACACATCGGTTCAGCTGCTCGGCTGCACGTGGGATCCTCCTGGCCAGGGATCGAACCAGCGCCCCTTGCACTGCAAGGCGGTGTCCTTACCCACTGGACCACCAGAGAAGTCCTTGAGGAATTCTTAACTAAAGTTAAGAAAGTTAATGGCAGTTTTTCTTAGAGCCATGAACTACAAATTTCCTAAAGAGTGATGCGAATTTTCCTAAATTTATATAAGTATGAAACTATTTCCCCCAGACAGTCTTGGTCTAGATTGGACTGAACACACTTTGAGATCTGATATTTTAGACCAACAGTCTCTAACCTGTTTGGCATCAGGGACTGGTTTCATGGAAGACATTTTTTCCATGGACCTTGGAAGGGGGGATGGTTTTGAGATGATTCAAGCACATTTATTACATCAACTCCACCTCAGATCATCAGGCAGTACATCGTGGAGATAGGGGGATCCCTGTTTTAGACTGTCATAAGTTTATTTTATGTGTACAGAATTTGTTTTACCTACTCAAAAATGAAAATAAATATATTAAAATTATTCACTTTTAAAGAAGAGCTTGAATACTTTCCAGGCATTCTACCTAATCAGTTCTATAAGTTAGTTATCTGCTAATTGCTTTGTGTGTATAAAGCTATTTTAATTTTTTTATTAAAAAAATTTTAAGTTTATTTTGTTAATGCCAAAAACATTTTGCCTTGGGGTACAGCCAATTAACAGTGTTGTGATAAAAAGCTATTTTTAAAATTCAGCTTTGCCAGATCAGCAAAGGATAATTAAGTCATATCAATGAAAGGATTTTAAAGATTGAGCCTTCTAAAGAAAACATTTAAGATTTCTTTTGCCCAGAGAATAAAAACTAAAGAGACATGGAGTCAATTTCTTTTATTTTAGGTAAAATTTTTACTTCTAGAAAAGTTAAAAATTATTTTTCTAAATTGACCTATTAACACTTGAAAAGTGGATAACATTATCCATTTGGACCTTTCAATGCCTAACTATTTAGCCACCAGTGAAGAAAATATGAGACCATTGTTAACTTTATTAAAGCTTATGTCACTACTTATAGGCGTTCTCATGATTTTCTTGTTATAAACTGGAAAATATAATCACACTTATACAAAAAAACTTACATGGCATTTGAGAAAGTGGAAAAGTCGTCAACCTGTGATCCAAAGAGAAGATATCCTAACTGAGCGTAAGCAAAGAATATTATAAAAAACATGATGGAAAATCCTACTATGTCTTTGATACAGCGGGACAAGGTCGATGACAGTTGAGACATTGTCTTATTAAAGCTTATGAATTTGAATATCTGAAAAATAACAAAATTAATTGAAATAGGAGAATATTAAAGATTATACTTACTTAGAGTAAGTTAATTGCAGAAGAAATCTGCTTCAATAAATGCAGGGATCTGATATTTTAGACCAACAGTCTCTAACCTGTTTGGCAGCAGGGACTGGTTTCATGGAAGACATTTTTTCCATGGACCTTGGAAGGGGGGATGGTTTTGAGATGATTCAAGCACATTTATTACATCAACTCCACCTCAGATCATCAGGCAGTACATCGTGGAGATAGGGGGATCCCTGTTTTAGACTGTCATAAGTTTATTTTATGTGTACAGAATTTGTTTTACCTACTCAAAAATGAAAATAAATATATTAAAATTATTCACTTTTAAAGAAGAGCTTGAATACTTTCCAGGCATTCTACCTAATCAGTTCTATAAGTTAGTTATCTGCTAATTGCTTTGTGTGTATAAAGCTATTTTAATTTTTTTATTAAAAAAATTTTAAGTTTATTTTGTTAATCCCAAAAAACATTTTGCCTTGGGGTACAGCCAATTAACAGTGTTGTGATAAAAAGCTATTTTTAAAATTCAGCTTTGCCAGATCAGCAAAGGATAATTAAGTCATATCAATGAAAGGATTTTAAAGATTGAGCCTTCTAAAGAAAACATTTAAGATTTCTTTTGCCCAGAGAATAAAAACTAAAGAGACATGGAGTCAATTTCTTTTATTTTAGGTAAAATTTTTACTTCTAGAAAAGTTAAAAATTATTTTTCTAAATTGACCTATTAACACTTGAAAAGTGGATAACATTATCCATTTGGACCTTTCAATGCCTAACTATTTAGCCACCAGTGAAGAAAATATGAGACCATTGTTAACTTTATTAAAGCTTATGTCACTACTTATAGGCGTTCTCATGATTTTCTTGTTATAAACTGGAAAATATAATCACACTTATACAAAAAAACTTACATGGCATTTGAGAAAGTGGAAAAGTCGTCAACCTGTGATCCAAAGAGAAGATATCCTAACTGAGCGTAAGCAAAGAATATTATAAAAAACATGATGGAAAATCCTACTATGTCTTTGATACAGCGGGACAAGGTCGATGACAGTTGAGACATTGTCTTATTAAAGCTTATGAATTTGAATATCTGAAAAATAACAAAATTAATTGAAATAGGAGAATATTAAAGATTATAATTACTTAGAGTAAGTTAACTTCAGAAGAAATCTGCTTCAAATTAAGAGATGCATAATGATAGTTAATGCTGCTTGAGGATTTGCCAGCAATTATCACAAAGTCAAACTGCTTTTAAAATTATAGTTACAAATATCTTTTTTTTCATAACTTTGTAGTTTGGGTTTTCATTTGTATATCTAAATTATTATATCTTATAAAATATAAATACCTTTATCCATGCAAAGAAGATGGTTATGGCAATTATATTGTTGTAACAAATGTGCCAGTAGGCAAGAAAATAGAAGTCTGAATATTTTTCAGTATTTGCCGATAGTTTTCCAAGCATGAGAGAACTTTTAAAATTACAGTATATGTTGAAGAAAATGGTTGCAAAACATAACTAAATGGGAAAATAAGAAGAGTTAGAGATTGTCCCTACCTCTAAATCTGTAGCCTTTAAACAAACAAATGTAAAACTTCATCAGAAGTTCAACAACAAAAAAGGGGGTATAAACTTTTACATAAATGAAAGTAAGCCTCAAGTTACAGAAGTTTAAGGTAGCATAATTGTCATAAAAGTCACAAATATTGATTACCTTGTTATCTTAATTTATATACCTTTTTGTTTGAGTCATGAAACAAAAATGTATAATTATATAATTCTGACTAAGTCCCACATGAATAGGAAATTCTTTTTTCTTTTTTTTTCTTTTTACAGCTCACTTATTGGTGAGATCAGATGTGTTTCCCTTCAACCATATCTATGAATATAAACTTACCGCCAAAAGCAGTAACTCTAGCCAGCTCCAAATACTTTTGAAATAGACAGATTTAAATTCTATCATTTTTTTGAGTTCTTGTAATATGAAGACAACAATAAAAATACAGAATAGGATTTCACAGGAAGCAATAAAATAATCATAGGAGCTAATGTATCTGATGAGCTTCACAGAGTAAAACTGCCATGAAGTAAGTATTCCTCCAGTTGCAGGAAATTCTGCCACCAGTCTGTAAAATGAGGTTTGTGAAAGTAATTGCATTTCAAGAATTTGTATTTCATACTTAACTCGATTGAAATTTCTAGATAGTGATGCTGTATGTATTTTAATCAGTTATTTTGTACAAAATATGTTTTATCAGGGTAATAGGGCTCAAAAAAATTCTAGTAGATTTACTTCTATTTTAATGCTCCACTTTTTTTGGTACTCTGAAAATTTGCACTGGTTTAAGATCAATGTGCATGAGAAAGGTGTGGTTTTGGCTAGACTTTCATTTTACTCTGTGTTTTGATTGCTCGTTCATAAATGGGATACTCATTTATACCAACAGGAGAACAAGGGCTGATGTTCAAGAACATGCTGTACTGTTAGTTAATGTCCAGACTCCCCCCAAATACATAATTCTTGAATATTTCAGAGGAGGGAAATACATCTCATCCTTTACCTTGTCAGAGATACTTCCTGCTTCTAAATGTCCAGATAATATATTTTCCTAAAGCAACTATTTTCTGTTTAACTTTAGGTACTGGATGTTGGATACAAAGATCTATGTGCGAATAGAAGTATCAAAATTATTCCATATTCCATTCAGAAAAAAAAGGTAAGACTCACAAGAAAAAAGTGGCTCACTGAGACCCTGCGCAGTATTCACTATCCCAATCCTCCTTTCTAACAGAACCTTAATTGTATCATGCCCATTCTCAGATTGCTTCGAAGCCAATTCAGTCCCCAAGCAGATTCAATCACAATAATCATATTTGCTTTGCCAGTCCTCAGGCCTAAGCCAAATAGTATATATAGTCCAGGTGAGGCAGATTATCTAAAGTAATCAGACCTACAGAAATAATTTTTTTCTCTATGGTTGTTTCTCCCCTTCTCGTGAAAGGGGGTGTGTCTCTTATCCTTTTCTTGGCTCCAAGAGGTTAGCCCTGGCACGTTCTTCTCATGCAATAGCAGAAGTGTAAGAGAGCGAATTTTAATGTACAAAGCCCTTTCAAACTTCTGCCTGTATCATGAGTGTGTGTGTACTGAATTGCTTCAGTCATGTCAGACTCTGTGACTGTATGGACTGTAGCCTTCCAGGCTTCTCTGTCCATGGGATTCTCCAGGGAAGAATACTGGAGTGGGTGCCATGCCCTCGCATTTCAAGAATTTGTATTTCATACTTAACTCGATTGAAATTTCTAGATAGTGATGCTGTATGTATTTTAATCAGTTATTTTGTACAAAATATGTTTTATCAGGGTAATAGGGCTCAAAAAAATTCTAGTAGATTTACTTCTATTTTAATGCTCCACTTTTTTTGGTACTCTGAAAATTTGCACTGGTTTAAGATCAATGTGCATGAGAAAGGTGTGGTTTTGGCTAGACTTTCATTTTACTCTGTGTTTTGATTGCTCGTTCATAAATGGGATACTCATTTATACCAACAGGAGAACAAGGGCTGATGTTCAAGAACATGCTGTACTGTTAGTTAATGTCCAGACTCCCCCCAAATACATAATTCTTGAATATTTCAGAGGAGGGAAATACATCTCATCCTTTACCTTGTCAGAGATACTTCCTGCTTCTAAATGTCCAGATAATATATTTTCCTAAAGCAACTATTTTCTGTTTAACTTTAGGTACTGGATGTTGGATACAAAGATCTATGTGCGAATAGAAGTATCAAAATTATTCCATATTCCATTCAGAAAAAAAAGGTAAGACTCACAAGAAAAAAGTGGCTCACTGAGACCCTCGCAGTATTCACTATCCCAATCCTCCTTTCTAACAGAACCTTAATTGTATCATGCCCATTCTCAGATTGCTTCGAAGCCAATTCAGTCCCCAAGCAGATTCAATCACAATAATCATATTTGCTTTGCCAGTCCTCAGGCCTAAGCCAAATAGTATATATAGTCCAGGTGAGGCAGATTATCTAAAGTAATCAGACCTACAGAAATAATTTTTTTCTCTATGGTTGTTTCTCCCCTTCTCGTGAAAGGGGGTGTGTCTCTTATCCTTTTCTTGGCTCCAAGAGGTTAGCCCTGGCACGTTCTTCTCATGCAATAGCAGAAGTGTAAGAGAGCGAATTTTAATGTACAAAGCCCTTTCAAACTTCTGCCTGTATCATGAGTGTGTGTGTACTGAATTGCTTCAGTCATGTCAGACTCTGTGACTGTATGGACTGTAGCCTTCCAGGCTTCTCTGTCCATGGGATTCTCCAGGGAAGAATACTGGAGTGGGTTGCCATGCCCTCTTGCAGGAGATCCTCTTGATCCAGTGATTTGAACCTGTGTCTCTTATATCTCCTGCACTGACAAGCAGGTTCTTTACCACTAGTGCCACCTGGGAAGCCCTTGTTTGTATTCATATCTGTTGACATTCCGTTGACCAAAGAAAGTCACAAGGTTGAGCCTTGTATCAAGTTCTGGGGTAGTGTGCCCTGCCCTGGGTGACAAGGCACTGCAAGTTTATATGGCAAAGATGTGAAGAATTGGGGCCATTCTGCAAATCACCATCAGCTATAATTTTTTCTAGGATGTTGGCTATTGTTATATATTGTTTGAATTTAAAAAATTTCATTCTTGAAAAAAAAATAATTTAAGAAGCTCATTGTGAAAGGAAATCAACAGATTTGAATGATCTAATTTAAAGGAAGAAATCATTAGAATTATTGGTTCACCTGCAGAATGACAAATAAGACTATATAATATTAAGTAATACACAACTAACATACTGTAATTCTTCATGTGCTGTAATATATCCTGAAACAGTGAAACAAGAATATAAAGTTGCTTTTTCTTCTTTATTATCATTGGAAGAACTGCATTATATTTATTTTGGAGCTTATGATTTTAATCTCAATATGAACATGCACAAACTGGGAATCCTAATGAGGGCTTTTAAATTCAGTATACTAATAAGAGGTTTTGAGTCACTCACCTGATAATGCAAAACAGATTTACATTGGCATTGTATACTGAAAAATCAATAAAAATAACTCTAGTGCCTCTTGTGATCCAGCTGTTCATTCGGAGGTCAGTGAATTTCTTTATGGTTTCAGATTTTGATTTTGATAAAGTAAAAATATATCCCCCATTTCGGTAAATGCCAACAAATCCCCAGTGCCAAAGGGAGCTGGCACCAGGAGAAGAGTACTTCCATCTGTTAGACATAAAAAGAATGAAGGAGAGATGAGAGAGCTTGACTGAGAAATATCTAAAATTTTAAGTTAACTTTTGGTTCAAAAGTAGTAGTTTTTTTAAAAAAGTAGTACCCAGTTCATAAGCATTATAATAATTTGAAGCAATATGGTGAGTTAAGGATTAAGCTAAAATGATTAAGATTGCATATTGTTTCATTTTTTAGGGTTTATTGTGGGCAGCGCACATGCTGGGAGAAAAAAAATTTTAATCCATCTGTTGCCTCGGGGCACTTGAAATCTATAAAACAAAGATGAATTTTTTTCCTTTAACATGTTGTCTCTGTTGTCTTATTAGATCTTCAGCCTTTGAGAAGGACAAGAATATCCATGGTTTTAATTCAGAAATACGTCTCAGTATGGGGAAAAAGATGCTCTACAGTCCGTCTTCTAACAATCATTTACCATTTATAAATGCCTGATAAAATTTTTATTACAATGTTTATATTGTTATATAGCTATCTTATTTTAATGAAAGTATACAAAGTAAAACCTATATAACTAAATTTTGTTTCTTTCTTTTAAATTAGTTGTGTGTGTATATGCCAGTGTGGTGTGTGTTTAGTCATGTCTGACTCTGAAGCCCTTTGGACTGTAGCCCACCAGGCTCCTCTGTCCATGGGATTCTCCTGGCAAAATACTGCAGTGGGTTGTTATTTCCTCCTCCAGGGCATCTTCTGACCCAGGGCTCAAATCTACATCTCCTGTGTCTCCTCCACTGTAGGTGGATTCTTTACCCATTGAGCCATTTGGGAAGTCCAGCATAATTTAGTTACGGGATATCAAAAAATAAAGCTTTTGATTCTTCGAGTCCCTATTTAGCCTCCCCAAATAGATTTGACCAATTATCCAAAGATGCTCTGCTTAAACTTGTTCTTTTTTTTTTAAATTTTTATTTTTTCATTTATTTATGACTATTCTGGGTTTTCACTGCTGCCACAGGCTCTTCTCTAGTTGCAGGGAGTCAGGGCTACTCTCTAGTTGAGGTGAGCAGGCTTCTTTTTTTTTTTTTAATGCCCCCCACCCCCCCCCCACCCCCAGAGCAGGCTTCTTGTTGCGGTGACTTTCCTTGTTGTGGATCTTCGGCTCTAGGGCTCACGGGCTTCAGTAGTTGCGGCATGTGGCCTCAATAGTTGTGGTTCCCAGGCTCTAGAGCACAGACTCCATAGTTGTGGCTCAGGGGCTTAGTTGTTCTGCAGCATGTGCGATCTTCCTGGATCAGGGATGGAACTTGTGTCTCCTGCACTGACAAGTGAACGTTTTACCACTGAGCCACCAGGGAAGCCCTAAATTTGTTTTTCTATTAATAATACCATGTTTGTTTTCAGCAGAGGAGAAGAAAGTGATGACATGAAGAAAAAACTCATATGAAAATTCTTTAGTTGTGGGTTTGCATGTTTACCACATGATTTTTAAACTAAAACAAGAATATTTGTTAAACTAACCCTATCCTACTTCCAATTTTTAATACTTATTTTTTCTTAGTGGTTTTTTTTTGGCCACTTCTATTGGTTTTTCATTCATTTCCATCTTTGTTCTTTGGCCTGTGTGTGCCTCCCATCGCAGTGGCCTCTCTTGCTGCAGAGCACCTGCTCTGGGCGCATGCGCTCCAGAGCTCCAGCTCAGTAATTGGACACATCAGTCCAGCTGCTCTGCCGCACGTGGGATCTTCCCAGGCCAGGGATCGAATCGGTGCCCCTTGCACTGCAAGGTGGTGTCCTTATCCATTGGACCACCAGGGAAGCCCAATACTTGTTTAATTAATGAATCTTATATTCTAGAAAGACAAGCACAAATTGATTCTTATTTTGTTAGTTAGGAAATGACACATATTAAAATCCTAAATCCATATTGGCAATTTTGGAATGTAAATTATTTGTAGTTGCTATGCTAATTTGTAATATTAGAATACCTGACAGATTAGTCTTGAGATCAAATTAAAATGTATAATTAAATAACTGACATAATTTTTTAATTGAAATGGAAATAGTGTGTAGTACTATTATACTATAATAGTATAATATTTAAGAGAATGTGTCACCATACTTTTGAACTTATTAGGTTTGTAAGAATTATACAAGAAAAGAATTATATAAGCATATTGTTGTCCTCAAGAACGTCCAAAACTCATACAAAGAAAAAATTAGCTAACAAAACCCACAAAACAATGGTCAGTCCTAGGGATACAGGGGAAGCTGCTCAAGAAAGGAAATGTAGTCACTGCCCATGTTGATAAAATAAACACTGACTAATGACTAACAAAAATTATGGTATAACCGTAGGTTGAGAGGCATAGGAAGTTTATATGAAGAGGGTGTAGTATAAGAAGGATATATGACAGACACTTTCCATTCCAGGTACAATAGATACATAAAACTATAAACCCAAGTAATGGTATACATGTACTATTTAGAAACAGGAAGTATATACAAGAAGAAACAATTAAAGGTGGCCGCTTCTGGAATGGAGACTATGAGCAGGAAAGTGTGGAATTTTGTAAATATCTGCATTACTTTGATAAATGTAAAATTCTAAAAAAGATGTTCTTTGCCTCTAGGATTTTCATACAACCTTAAATGTAATGATACCAGCAAGCTTCTGTGTCAAGGGGAGGTAGCGTCAGTGGGTTTAGGCTTTTATGTTTTCAATATAAAGTGCAGATGTGAGTCTATACCAGTATTAACCTCAGCCACTTTAGAGAACAATGGCCAAAATATCTTTGGCAGGCATCATCAGATGCTCTGTTTGTAAACATAACTGCCCCTTTTCAGTATTGGCAACAATAGAAGACATCACTGAAATAAGCCAGAGTGAAAAAGCAGCAGAGTACTCCAGAAACACTCGTTAGGGATCCCCAAAATCACTGGGGATGTACATAAGGGCATCTTGCCAGAGCAAGAAAAGCTGATTGCGTAGTACAGAAGTAAGAATGGGCACTTTGCCCTGCGTCCAGTATGACTTTCATTTGCCACTTCTGGGAAAAAAAAAAAAGAACTTTGTGTCCTATGGTAAAAAAAACAGCACAAAAACTAACAGGTTTTCTCTTCCTTTTCTAAACACTACATCTCTGAGTCTTCCTTTGAGACTATTACTGAAACAGTCTCCTTACTTGCCAGCTCCCTGTTGGTATTATTTGGAAAATATATTTTCCCAATTGTTAGAAGATAGGATGCTAAGTGCTACAAAAGTTACGTGTAATTCTATACTACTTACTCAGTATCCTTTTGAAGGCCAAAATCAGCCATATCTTCATTGTTAGAAGTATATTTGTCATAACATTCATCCATCAAAGACTGAAAGAATGAATGGAACTTGCATGTTGTTGTTGTTGCGGACTTTTAGTGGTGATAAAATAAACACTGACTAATGACTAACAAAAATTATGGTATAACCGTAGGTTGAGAGGCATAGGAAGTTTATATGAAGAGGGTGTAGTATAAGAAGGATATATGACAGACACTTTCCATTCCAGGTACAATAGATACATAAAACTATAAACCCAAGTAATGGTATACATGTACTATTTAGAAACAGGAAGTATATACAAGAAGAAACAATTAAAGGGGGCCCGCTTCTGGAATGGAGACTATGAGCAGGAAAGTGTGGAATTTTGTAAATATCTGCATTACTTTGATAAATGTAAAATTCTAAAAAAGATGTTCTTTGCCTCTAGGATTTTCATACAACCTTAAATGTAATGATACCAGCAAGCTTCTGTGTCAAGGGGAGGTAGCGTCAGTGAGTTTAGGCTTTTATGTTTTCAATATAAAGTGCAGATGTGAGTCTATACCAGTATTAACCTCAGCCACTTTAGAGAACAATGGCCAAAATATCTTTGGCAGGCATCATCAGATGCTCTGTTTGTAAACATAACTGCCCCTTTTCAGTATTGGCAACAATAGAAGACATCACTGAAATAAGCCAGAGTGAAAAAGCAGCAGAGTACTCCAGAAACACTCGTTAGGGATCCCCAAAATCACTGGGGATGTACATAAGGGCATCTTGCCAGAGCAAGAAAAGCTGATTGCGTAGTACAGAAGTAAGAATGGGCACTTTGCCCTGCGTCCAGTATGACTTTCATTTGCCACTTCTGGGAAAAAAAAAAAAGAACTTTGTGTCCTATGGTAAAAAAAACAGCACAAAAACTAACAGGTTTTCTCTTCCTTTTCTAAACACTACATCTCTGAGTCTTCCTTTGAGACTATTACTGAAACAGTCTCCTTACTTGCCAGCTCCCTGTTGGTATTATTTGGAAAATATATTTTCCCAATTGTTAGAAGATAGGATGCTAAGTGCTACAAAAGTTACGTGTAATTCTATACTACTTACTCAGTATCCTTTTGAAGGCCAAAATCAGCCATATCTTCATTGTTAGAAGTATATTTGTCATAACATTCATCCATCAAAGACTGAAAGAATGAATGGAACTTGCATGTGTTGTTGCGGACTTTTAGTTGACGCACTCTGGGGACTCCTAAAAGTATGTTCTCATAGTAGATGCGACTGCTATTCTTTAAATCATACAGAACGTCGTTATTGTACCATGAGTCCCAGTACAGACCATCCACAAAGGGTCCTTCCATAAACTTCACATAGAAAAATACATTGTTACAGGAAAAATATTTTCATGTCACTGTATAACGAATCTACATTCATAATGTTATCCTTGAGAGTACAAAAACCAGTGATGAAAATTATAAGCCAAGCAACCACTAATAATGGCAATGGTAAATGATGTTGATTATAATGAAGATGGTTAACATTTACTGAGTACTATGTACTGCTCTAAGCACTTTATAAGTATTAACTCATTTGGTTCTATAACCCTTCTTCTCCAAGGGATCTACTGAAAATTCTCCCCCCAAACATGAGTATCAGGACTGGTCACAGCCACAATTCATTTTACCTTTATCTGAGCCCTCACCCTTTCCCCTTCAACTCTGGTGGTGGCGATTGCTTCTGTCTCTGTCCCTCTGTGCTCCTTCTAAGAGATCCCAAGCCCAGGGTTCATTTTTTTCTTTCCTGCCTTTGTCTTATTTGCTGTTGGTACATCTTATTTACTGTTGGCACAGTAAAAGAAGCAGGTCAGCTCCACTTCTTATCTCAGAAAAAATTTCCTATCATTTTTTCATATTTCACTTGGCCTGAACCAGTGATTTCTACTCATTCAGCTTCTCTCATTCTTAGGAAATGGCACTGTCTCCTTGATAAGTTTCAAATTCTTTGTATGGCATTCATGATTAGATCTCTGTTCAATTTATAGTTCAGTCATTTCCACCTCATCGCCCATAACATATAATGCCAAATTTCACATGATAGTTACTTATACTACATTATCATAGGAAACAGTCTCCTTACTTGCCAGCTCCCTGTTGGTATTATTTGGAAAATATATTTTCCCAATTGTTAGAAGATAGGATGCTAAGTGCTACAAAAGTTACGTGTAATTCTATACTACTTACTCAGTATCCTTTTGAAGGCCAAAATCAGCCATATCTTCATTGTTAGAAGTATATTTGTCATAACATTCATCCATCAAAGACTGAAAGAATGAATGGAACTTGCATGTGTTGTTGCGGACTTTTAGTTGACGACTCTGGGGACTCCTAAAAGTATGTTCTCATAGTAGATGCGACTGCTATTCTTTAAATCATACAGAACGTCGTTATTGTACCATGAGTCCCAGTACAGACCATCCACAAAGGGTCCTTCCATAAACTTCACATAGAAAAATACATTGTTACAGGAAAAATATTTTCATGTCACTGTATAACGAATCTACATTCATAATGTTATCCTTGAGAGTACAAAAACCAGTGATGAAAATTATAAGCCAAGCAACCACTAATAATGGCAATGGTAAATGATGTTGATTATAATGAAGATGGTTAACATTTACTGAGTACTATGTACTGCTCTAAGCACTTTATAAGTATTAACTCATTTGGTTCTATAACCCTTCTTCTCCAAGGGATCTACTGAAAATTCTCCCCCCAAACATGAGTATCAGGACTGGTCACAGCCACAATTCATTTTACCTTTATCTGAGCCCTCACCCTTTCCCCTTCAACTCTGGTGGTGGCGATTGCTTCTGTCTCTGTCCCTCTGTGCTCCTTCTAAGAGATCCCAAGCCCAGGGTTCATTTTTTTCTTTCCTGCCTTTGTCTTATTTGCTGTTGGTACATCTTATTTACTGTTGGCACAGTAAAAGAAGCAGGTCAGCTCCACTTCTTATCTCAGAAAAAATTTCCTATCATTTTTTCATATTTCACTTGGCCTGAACCAGTGATTTCTACTCATTCAGCTTCTCTCATTCTTAGGAAATGGCACTGTCTCCTTGATAAGTTTCAAATTCTTTGTATGGCATTCATGATTAGATCTCTGTTCAATTTATAGTTCAGTCATTTCCACCTCATCGCCCATAACATATAATGCCAAACATAGGTCCACATGATAGTTACTTATACTACATTATCATAGGATGCCCTTCTTTTAAATCTCAACTGAACCATGATCACCTCTGGAAAGCCCTACCTCTTTCTTGTATGTCCCAACGTTTGTGCCCTGGGATACCTGAAACTGCTCTTCCCTTAACTTGCTAAGTTAAGTGCAACAGAAAAAACAAAGTCTGTTCCAGTGTTAAGGAATGATAATTGTATGCAATTAAAAATATTTTAAAATTAATTTTGTATATGTACTCTTTATTATATACTGTATATTACTGTAATGCACAAAGTACAGGGTTGTATACCAGAACCACATATATTTTAATTTACAGGCAATTTAAGAAATGTTTAACAGTATTTTCTACCATATACAGTTTTAAAGTTACAAGAACTATATCATACTGAAAATACAGGTTCTCAATAACACTGGTTGATTATAATAGTTTAAATTCATTCCTTCAGTAAATATGTACCAAAGTGCCTACTATGTGTACCAAGGGCTTGTTTATATAATCCCTAAAACTATTTCATCCAATCACATGACACCTTACCTTCCAAAAGTCAGTTATGCTTCGAATAGACTTGAAGTTGGTTCTTTCTTCATCTTTCACAGATGTCTCCAAAAATAGAGACGACATAACTTTGTTTAAGTAATACATATGTGGGTCTGCCATCCCAAAAGTCACTAAGAAAAAGAATGTTTGTTTAAAAATTTGCTTAAAAACTCAAGTTTTTATCAGGATTAAATATGTACTTGTAATTTGTTCCCAATTCTTTTTGAAAATTCAATTTTATTTTGCTAATTATAAAAGCAATAATAAAAAACTAAAATAGAAATATATGAAACAGTAAGAAGTTTCCTTTAATCCTACTGCTTAGAATTAGGTGTGGCATATATTCCTCAGATTTTTCTAAATGCACATACCCTTATTGAGAAGATAACTTTATTTTTACAACTAGTTTACAAACTGAGATTCATTTTTTGCCCAAAAAATTCTTTGTATGGCATTCATGATTAGATCTCTGTTCAATTTATAGTTCAGTCATTTCCACCTCATCGCCCATAACATATAATGCCAAACATAGGTCCACATGATAGTTACTTATACTACATTATCATAGGATGCCCTTCTTTTAAATCTCAACTGAACCATGATCACCTCTGGAAAGCCCTACCTCTTTCTTGTATGTCCCAACGTTTGTGCCCTGGGATACCTGAAACTGCTCTTCCCTTAACTTGCTAAGTTAAGTGCAACAGAAAAAACAAAGTCTGTTCCAGTGTTAAGGAATGATAATTGTATGCAATTAAAAATATTTTAAAATTAATTTTGTATATGTACTCTTTATTATATACTGTATATTACTGTAATGCACAAAGTACAGGGTTGTATACCAGAACCACATATATTTTAATTTACAGGCAATTTAAGAAATGTTTAACAGTATTTTCTACCATATACAGTTTTAAAGTTACAAGAACTATATCATACTGAAAATACAGGTTCTCAATAACACTGGTTGATTATAATAGTTTAAATTCATTCCTTCAGTAAATATGTACCAAAGTGCCTACTATGTGTACCAAGGGCTTGTTTATATAATCCCTAAAACTATTTCATCCAATCACATGACACCTTACCTTCCAAAAGTCAGTTATGCTTCGAATAGACTTGAAGTTGGTTCTTTCTTCATCTTTCACAGATGTCTCCAAAAATAGAGACGACATAACTTTGTTTAAGTAATACATATGTGGGTCTGCCATCCCAAAAGTCACTAAGAAAAAGAATGTTTGTTTAAAAATTTGCTTAAAAACTCAAGTTTTTATCAGGATTAAATATGTACTTGTAATTTGTTCCCAATTCTTTTTGAAAATTCAATTTTATTTTGCTAATTATAAAAGCAATAATAAAAAACTAAAATAGAAATATATGAAACAGTAAGAAGTTTCCTTTAATCCTACTGCTTAGAATTAGGTGTGGCATATATTCCTCAGATTTTTCTAAATGCACATACCCTTATTGAGAAGATAACTTTATTTTTACAAAAACTGAGATTACATTTTACATACTATTCTGCAAATGGGCTTCTTTTTTTTTTTCAAATGCTGAGAGCAAGCAACATAATATAGTGCACAGTTAAGGATATGAACTTTAAAATCAGATAATGGTTTAGTCCCACCAATAGGGATAGTATCTCCTACCATTTTGAGAAGTGAGATAATTCATGTGGAACATTTAAAACTATGTTTTGGCACATGATAAGATTGAAAAGAACATTAACCAGTATTCTTTCTTACCCTTTCTAGGGGTTGGTGGGTGGTCTGTAGATCAATGAAATTTAGTGTTAGTTGCCCAGCTGTGTTTGACTCTTTGTGATCCTGTTAGACTGTTAGATCCTGTTATCCTGACTGCTAGATCAGGATATAGACTCAATATGTCTTTTTTTTTGTTGTTTCTTTGCTAGAAGATCTTTGATTTTTGTAAAAATATATCTTCAACATTATTCCATGGCACACCTTAGCCTGTGTTATTCTTTAATGCTGCATATTATATCACTATATATACCAAAATACTAAACAAATCCTCTGTGGGAGATCTGTTTTCCATTCTTCCTAGTTATAAAAAAGGTGTTTATACCAATTAATTAGTTAACTGATATATGTTAGGTTGGCCAAACAGTTCATATGGGTTTTTCTGTAATATGGTACAGAATAACCTGAATGAACATTTTTTGCTAACCCAATAATTTCTGTACCAAAGAAAGTCCAGCCAGTGAGCTTACATCTACTGTATTTTGGGTGCTGTAAAGACACCTGGGATTATACACATCTGTAAACAACAAAACTCTATAAAAGTAAAATAAAAATAATTATATATAAGTATACACACACACACACACAAAGACAAAATGCTCTTTAACATTGACTATGCTATTAGTTCACAGATAGGAAGAATGTAGGTTGAAATATTTTATTGGTCCTTCCTACAGATTTGCACTGATTCAAACCTTCTCTGACTCAGAACTAGCCTATTTTACTTTTAACTGAGCAACAGGCCAAGGAAAAGATCAAAGTAGACATCAAGACTAATTGCATAGGCCTTATAGCTTGACTTATAAAACTAGGTTGAAGCTAATATATCTGTATGGCTCTGAAAGAAATTAAGAATTGGCAACTCAAGAGAATAATTATATTCAAGATAGAACAGCCAACAGGAATAATTAATTCAGTTAAAGTTGACTATACAAGCTTTTTATTACATCTGTGACTTAAAACTTGTGTCTTTTAAGAAATGGAAGTAGTATTGACCTAAATGAATTTAAGGTGTTTAAAATGTGTCACTATTTTTTGAGAGGTTTCAGTAGTCTGAAAGCCTGTTTTTTACAAAGTTCATGTTTTTTATTTTTCACCTGCACATAACTTATTATTAGTTCCAACAGTGCTTTCATCTACATCGATGTACTTACATATACATAAGATTATTAAAAAAATAAAATAGAGGAATAATTCCAGAAGTGAGGTTGTAACTTCTACCTCCTCTGAGTAAGACAGCTTATACTTGGGTGGAGTTCCTGTGGCATATAAAACAAAAAAATTTCCTTTATTTACAATATATGTAAATTATAGGGATGCAAAAACAGGTAATTTTAGCTGTTTACACTATGAAGGAACGCTCCAAGGGCTTCTTTTTTTTACCCTCCCTTTTCTGAAGAAGGAATAAGTACTAATATTTACTTATGGTATAGTGGGTAATCATCTTATGACTGTACATAATGCATTTTATAACCCAGATGTTTCCTCACCAGTCTTTTGTTTTAAACTGAAAATGCAAAATAAACAACCAAACAAAACCCTCTTATCTGTCCTTTTCTCGTCAGCCATGCGTTCAAGACTGCTTCTTGGGATGGCTGGCTCCTGCTGAAGGCGAGAAAAGGACTCCACCTGGGATTCTGGCAAGGTCACTCCTCTCTCGATCAACAAAGGCCTTCTAAGGCTGGCCCTGTGAAGGCCAGGGTACAGCAACTGGCTGTGCAAGATCCAGATTCGGACAGGGGGCGAGGTCTCGAGGCTTAGCCTTTTTTAAAAAAAATTTTTTTTTTTCTCCCCATCATGCCTCTTTTTTATTTATATGAGGCTTCTCTTTTTCTGTTCCATACGAGGAGACCACGATACCTCTCTGATTCTCAAGGAGACGCTGTGATTGCTACCTTATGGAGATCATCTCTCTCACCAGAAACCATGTGCTAGGCTTCCTTGAAGGATATTTGTAATTTCCAGCTCCGCCCTGCCCCTACCACTCCCTAGAAGAGCCCCTCACCGCCTAGGTGCCACCGGGAAGCCTCAGCCATGGCCGAGTAGGACGACGACGCCCGTTACGCCTTCCAAGGCCTTCTGCGCCTGCGCAATACTCTTGCGTGCGCGCCCGCGCGCCCCTAGCTAGTGCGCCTGCGCGAATCCTCCGCCCCGCGGCGCGCGCCTAGGGGCCTTGAAGATGCGAGTGCGCGTGCGCGCTGAGGATTGCGTGGAATGGCATGGTATGAGGTAGGTCTAGGCCTGGCGGCGTTTGTCTTCTCCCAGGTATCGACTTCTAGGACAAACCTGGCGTTGTGCCTGGGCTTAATCATAATTAATTATTTATGACCTACTCTTTAACACCTGTTGATGTGTTTAGTCGTGCCCCTTCCTGATAGGTACGTGTATTCTCATATTAGACTTTAAGAGTCTCAGGAGAGTAAATTACTTACCCAAGTCCGGTTGAGGGAAGGTTTGCTTGATGCCGAAGCCCGAATTTGTAATGGAGACCCCGCTCTGCTGCAGCAGCTTGCAGAAACTGATTACCAGTCGAGAGGTGTTGCTAGCAATAGCTTCCACCCTGGCTTTCTGCCCAATATATATATGGTTGAAGAGAACGTTTAAGTATATTAAAAAACGAAAAAAACCCTTTTCTGCAGTGACAATGTGAAGCAGTAGGGCAAAACAGTAATTCTCGGGGAGCCCAGACTCATTATCGGACCCAGAGGCTTTGCAAAGATGAAATTTGTCAACTAGCTATAGAGAAGGCCAGACAAATTTGACTGTAAATTAAGGCCACCAAAATGTGAGACAGGAGGGATTCTCCTGTTGGCAAAAAGGGGGGAAAAAACAAAAAAAGGAATTCACTGGGAAGTCCCAGGGTAGCCAACTGAGAAACTTGTCAAGCTGTTTTGAAAGTGAAAAATAAAAGCCACTTTTGTTATTTCTCTGAAAGAGATGTAGAGAGATGTTGATAAATGCTGTTTCAGGTCAGGTGAAAAGGAAAAGTAGGCCACGTAACAGCAAGGATCAAAGAGTACCAAGGATGCAAGGAATAGGAGAGGTCTAGCAGAAGGTCAGCAGCAGGTGGAGGAGAGACTCGAGAAAGGAGGGCTCCTGGCCCACCTTAAGATTGAGGGGAATTTGCCCTTTCCTGTACTTGGACTCTCAGAGGGTGACAAAATTATGTTTTCTAAGGTAGTAGGTTATCTGAACTAGAAATGTAGGTGGAAAAAAGTCTCAGTATTCAAATTTACATTAAGTATAAGAATTAGGCAGATGACTGTACAGACTCCTCTTAATCCACTGAGCTCAAGTATCTTGAAAAATTAGAAACCTATTTGGTTAAAAGAAAATCAATTTCAGGAGCGATTCCGTCATGATTTACGTTGTGGTTGCCTTTGAAGTTTAAACATAAAATGTCTAGTTCTGTTTCAGGAGGAATTAACTGAACTGTAAGTGAGATTCACCAAGATGAACTGATCTCAAATATGATATTGTTGCCCTTTTGGAGCTTGCTGTTTATGGCTTTTGCTGGGTGTCACAAACCAGAAGTTTTAAAGATCTAGACTTTTGTGAAGAGGAAACAGTCTGTTTTAAATATTTGAAATTTTATTCTGTTTTGCCATAAAACTAAGGAACACTCAGATAATCTATACCATGTTAGTATTCCCATCAGAAAAAAAAAAAAAAAAACCAGGTAAAACAGTATTTAGTATCAGTAAATCTTACCAAGCATTAGATGTGTTTAAAGTGTTGATACAATTTATAACCTGTAGTTGTTAAATGTGTATGACTTAAATGTTAAAATCCCACATTTTAAAAGATCTTCTACAATTAAAAACCCAGATTTTCTGTAGGCTTCACAAACCAGAGAGGTAAACAGACTGTGAAAGAGTCAGGATACATGTATTATGAATAGATATTCGTTGTGTTACCTAATTAAAGCCATAATCTGTTCATACAGCTATGGATTTATTTTAAAACTTAATCGAACATATTACTGATAGTGTAGTTGTTTTCCAGTGTTGGTAGAGTTATTAAAGTTCTTCACTTTCATAGAGTCCAGATTGAGCTGCCAGACGCTGAAACTCTCCTTCAGGGTTAAAAGCTTGCTTCACATTCAGACCTCTCCCATTAAGGGCTAAATATTTGCTGAAAGTTGGTCGGACACGTAACTGTTTAGGAGCTGGAAGAGTTTGATTTGGACGGGCTGAAATAGATCAAATAAAAGTTAATTTAGAAAACTTGTTTTTAACAAATCGGTTGCACTAGGTAGTGGTTTTCAGACAGGAAAAGAAAAAAAAATCTGACTATGTATGGAAAGAATCGCTCAGATTTTATACTATGCTGAAATTTGTGTTTCTTATTTAATCTCAGTAAAGTTCTTTATAACACTTGACATAAGAGCATGGCATACCTGTAACATCTAATCTTGTGTTACATGTGGTCACTCCAGCTTCATTAACTGCAGACACAGTATACCATCCAGCATCTTTCTTGTTTTTTAAGTTCTGTTTCAGGAGGAATTAACTGAACTGTAAGTGAGATTCACCAAGATGAACTGATCTCAAATATGATATTGTTGCCCTTTTGGAGCTTGCTGTTTATGGCTTTTGCTGGGTGTCACAAACCAGAAGTTTTAAAGATCTAGACTTTTGTGAAGAGGAAACAGTCTGTTTTAAATATTTGAAATTTTATTCTGTTTTGCCATAAAACTAAGGAACACTCAGATAATCTATACCATGTTAGTATTCCCATCAGAAAAAAAAAAAAAAAAACCAGGTAAAACAGTATTTAGTATCAGTAAATCTTACCAAGCATTAGATGTGTTTAAAGTGTTGATACAATTTATAACCTGTAGTTGTTAAATGTGTATGACTTAAATGTTAAAATCCCACATTTTAAAAGATCTTCTACAATTAAAAACCCAGATTTTCTGTAGGCTTCACAAACCAGAGAGGTAAACAGACTGTGAAAGAGTCAGGATACATGTATTATGAATAGATATTCGTTGTGTTACCTAATTAAAGCCATAATCTGTTCATACAGCTATGGATTTATTTTAAAAACTTAATCGAACATATTACTGATAGTGTAGTTGTTTTCCAGTGTTGGTAGAGTTATTAAAGTTCTTCACTTTCATAGAGTCCAGATTGAGCTGCCAGACGCTGAAACTCTCCTTCAGGGTTAAAAGCTTGCTTCACATTCAGACCTCTCCCATTAAGGGCTAAATATTTGCTGAAAGTTGGTCGGACACGTAACTGTTTAGGAGCTGGAAGAGTTTGATTTGGACGGGCTGAAATAGATCAAATAAAAGTTAATTTAGAAAACTTGTTTTTAACAAATCGGTTGCACTAGGTAGTGGTTTTCAGACAGGAAAAGAAAAAAAAATCTGACTATGTATGGAAAGAATCGCTCAGATTTTATACTATGCTGAAATTTGTGTTTCTTATTTAATCTCAGTAAAGTTCTTTATAACACTTGACATAAGAGCATGGCATACCTGTAACATCTAATCTTGTGTTACATGTGGTCACTCCAGCTTCATTAACTGCAGACACAGTATACCATCCAGCATCTTTCTTGTTTACATCTTTTATCAATAAAGTTACTCTTCCAGAGTTATCATGATATAAACTGGAAAGAAACAGTTAAAAGATGAAAGTAAAGCAATTAATTTTCCTGTGAGAATTTATGATGCCTCTGACCTATAGAGTCAGACTAATAAGGAAAAAAAAATCATTTGGAAATTCTGAGTCTGTGGCTAGTCATTGTCAAGTAACTATTGCTTTTCTTGAATTAAACATCCCCCCAATCTTGTTTGTATCATCTCTTTCGTTATCTTCTTTGTTAGTAAACAGGTAAATCCTAGCCTACTTTATCTGCTAAATTTATGATTAGTGAAATTAGCTTAATGAGGCTTATTATATTTCTATATTTTTTTAAAAATTTAAGTGTAGCTGATTTACAACATTGTGTTAGTTTCATCTATATGCGTTTTTAAAATTAGACAAATTGAGGTCACAAATGCATGCCATTTATAATGCATTTCAAAAGATAACTGGATTCACTCAAGTCACACTATAGTTAAGTCTAGAAATACATATCCTACCTTATTCGATCAGTGTTGAATTGTACCATTTCATTATTTCTTTTCCAGAAAAGCTTTGGTGGAGGTATAGCCGAGATTTGGCATTCTAGCTTCACTGATTCTCCCTCAAAAACTTTCTTGCTCTGTGGTTTGTAGATGAACATTGGTGCTCTTCTGTGTTCTTTTACTACGTATGAATAAAAAATTCATATATTTGAAAATTATAAAAATATTAAGTTAAATCAAAGTATGATTAAGTTTGTATGCCGATACAAGTTTTAGAAAGTACTAACAACAGGAATAGGTTTATGTTTCCACTTTAGTTAAAATAATATGCAGTTCTCTTATATACTGTTTATGGTTCTAAAACAGTAATATAATGATGCACTGGCTTTCTAATCATGTTTCACTTGAATTTAGGCCATGTTGTCATCATCTTCCCTACAGGCAGGCAGCGTGAGTGGTGGAAAGAGGACTTGGGTTCCAGTCCTGTTTATTTCACCCGCCATGCCACAGTGGGGAAAATTTTTGTTTAGTTTCTCTGAGGCTAAATTTTATTTATGGTAAAGTGATACCCAAGTAATAGTGACTGCTGTGCCCACCACAACACAGAATTGTGTGAGGATCAATAATTACGATAATGTATGAAGAAGCACTTTGTAAACTGTGAACTAGTATGCAAATGCCAGTAATTATTATGTCTTTACTTGTCTTCAAGTCCCTGAGGGAAAAGAGCAACTGGTACTATAATACTATGACCCTAGCTTTTCGGAAGGAAAGATGAAGAGATTGAAAGGATGCCTTCTGAAGTCTCTTTCAGCTCTAATATTATAGTATTTTTGGAGTTGTTGGCATAGAAAGGAGTTACCCTAAGCTTAATTGCTTGAATTCTCTGTGTGTTTAAAATTCCCAGATCATTATTTTTTCCTTTATTTGAAGGTCCCTTACCATATCACGGAATAATCTCAGAGATTTTTCATTCATCTGGGTAGAACACAAATTCAGGATTTCTCATCTTTTAACTTTGATGAAGCTTTTATATACTAAGCAGTGAATTATAACAAAATATCTTTTATGCAGTATATCATGACTTAAGTTATTACTAATGTGATATATTTCAAGCACTTAAATTGTGATATTTAAAAAATTTTATTTATTTATTTATTTTGAACTATTCTGGGCCTTCACTGTTGCTGCAGGCTCTTCTCTAGTTCCAGGGATTTGGGGCTACTTTCTAGCTGAGGTGAGCAGGCTTCCTGTTGCGGTGACTTCTCTTGTCGTGGAACTCGGGCTCTCGGGCACACGGACATGGGCTCAATAGTTGCACAGGTTCAATAGTTGTGGCTCACGGACTTAGTTGCTCCGTACCATGGGGGATCTTCCCAGATCAGGGATTGAACCCATGTCTCTTGCATTGGCAGGCAAACTCCTCACCACTGAGCCACCAGGGAAGCCCCAAATTTTAATATTTTAAAAGAGAACCTTAGTTTTATGAAAACTACTAAAAATAAATTTGAGACATGAGTTTTACTGTAATTGTATTCTAAAGCAGGTAAGCATGTTTTTGTTGTCATATTGGAGCCTAGTTTTATGGAAAAGAGTGCATAATCTAAGGCTAAAATTGACAATTACTCTTCAGTTTTAAACTACATATGATTATAACAGTCTGTGAAAATATAAGTCAGATTGATTATTTTAGACTATAGATCAGAGAGATTAGATTAGACTAAACCTTTTCATTTTAAGGCTCTTTAATCTATAAATATTGTACATCTAAAAGTATAACTAGAATATGCGATCTTCTTTGGTCTGTCTGAAATTATTCTAGTTTCACTGAGTTTCCCAAGAACGTCAAATCCTGATCATGTCTGGCCTTTACAGGAAAATTGATGTTCTGCTGGGTTCTACAGTATAGACATTAACCTTAAATGTTAAGTTCTCTGAGTTTTTCCTTTTTCAACAGTTTCTTTCTTTCTTCCTTTTTTTTTTTTTTTTTTTAAATTTTTGGCCTCTTCTGTTGGTCCTTCATTTATTTATTTTCATCCATATTAATTCTTTGGCCTGTGTGGGACTCCCATTGCAGTGGCCTGTCTCACTGCTGAGCATCGGCTCTGGGGTGCATGCACTCCAGTGCACTGGTTGGTAATTGGACACACCAGTCTAGCCGCTCTGCAGCACATGGGATCTTCCTGGGCCAGGGATTGAACCAGTGCCCTTTGCACTGCAAAGTGGACTCTACCCACTGGACCTCCAGGGAAGCCCCAACAGTTTCTTTTTTAATTCGAGATGATTTTAAGGAGATCTCAAGTATCTCTTTGAAAGCTTACCCAGAACATCCAGCTGCACAGTAAAAGTGGCTTCTCCTGCTCTATTCTTGGCAACACATACATAAGCCCCTGCATCTGAAGCTCTGACCACTTCAAAGATGAGTGAATGAAAACCCTTCTCAGACACTATCATTTTGTGAAGATCATCTGATTGAACTAGTCGTCCGTTTAGATACCATGACACATCAGGAGCTGGTAGTCCACTCACCTAGAAATGAAAATACAAGGAGATGATAGAATTTTAAATTACTGATCACTAGATCCGTTTGTCCATTTATGAAATTTAACAGTTCAGTATCTGAGTACTAAAAATAAATTTGAGACATGAGTTTTACTGTAATTGTATTCTAAAGCAGGTAAGCATGTTTTTGTTGTCATATTGGAGCCTAGTTTTATGGAAAGAGTGCATAATCTAAGGCTAAAATTGACAATTACTCTTCAGTTTTAAACTACATATGATTATAACAGTCTGTGAAAATATAAGTCAGATTGATTATTTTAGACTATAGATCAGAGAGATTAGATTAGACTAAACCTTTTCATTTTAAGGCTCTTTAATCTATAAATATTGTACATCTAAAAGTATAACTAGAATATGCGATCTTCTTTGGTCTGTCTGAAATTATTCTAGTTTCACTGAGTTTCCCAAGAACGTCAAATCCTGATCATGTCTGGCCTTTACAGGAAAATTGATGTTCTGCTGGGTTCTACAGTATAGACATTAACCTTAAATGTTAAGTTCTCTGAGTTTTTCCTTTTTCAACAGTTTCTTTCTTTCTTCCTTTTTTTTTTTTTTTTTTTAAATTTTTGGCCTCTTCTGTTGGTCCTTCATTTATTTATTTTCATCCATATTAATTCTTTGGCCTGTGTGGGACTCCCATTGCAGTGGCCTGTCTCACTGCTGAGCATCGGCTCTGGGGTGCATGCACTCCAGTGCACTGGTTGGTAATTGGACACACCAGTCTAGCCGCTCTGCAGCACATGGGATCTTCCTGGGCCAGGGATTGAACCAGTGCCCTTTGCACTGCAAAGTGGACTCTACCCACTGGACCTCCAGGGAAGCCCCAACAGTTTCTTTTTTAATTCGAGATGATTTTAAGGAGATCTCAAGTATCTCTTTGAAAGCTTACCCAGAACATCCAGCTGCACAGTAAAAGTGGCTTCTCCTGCTCTATTCTTGGCAACACATACATAAGCCCCTGCATCTGAAGCTCTGACCACTTCAAAGATGAGTGAATGAAAACCCTTCTCAGACACTATCATTTTGTGAAGATCATCTGATTGAACTAGTCGTCCGTTTAGATACCATGACACATCAGGAGCTGGTAGTCCACTCACCTAGAAATGAAAATACAAGGAGATGATAGAATTTTAAATTACTGATCACTAGATCCGTTTGTCCATTTATGAAATTTAACAGTTCAGTATCTGAGTGGGTTTGTGATTGAAAATGCACAGCACAAATTTTAAAGATAATTTTCTCTCAATTTTTAACAAAATAGTAAAAATTATAATCCTTGAAATTAATAAAATATTTTTAGACTACCTCAAACCACATATAGTTCTTTCTTATACAACCTTAGACTCCTTAAGATCTCTTTTAACTACTGTATTAAGGATATTAGTTTATGTTATTTTGGTTGCCACAAGAAATATGGAAGTCGTGTGGCTTTTCTGGTTAATAGCAAGTGTGAATGAAGTCCCATAAATACATATATATGAAATTTGCTGGTCTAATTAATACCCTTTTCAAAACAGTGTTCTTGAACTGTAGTTCTGGTGTATAAATGACATTTTGTTAAGTGTTTTCATATAAGCCTTAACAGTCAAATCTGTACACTGAATTTCACTTATAAGGAATATGGAAAAGCATTTTATGAAGAAAAAGTTCTTCAAAATGATTATAATAAAAATGTAGGCCTTTCTAATAAGTAATTTTGGCCTGAAAAACTCTTCTAGGCCAAGAGAGGGCAGGGCAACCTGAATTTCTTAGAGGCATTTTACTTTGGAAATCCTATTTTTATGAAACCTTCATTTATATAGAGGATTGGGTGGGTACCTTATACCTATTTACTGAATTAATCTTCAAATAGCTTTATGTGGTCAGTACATTTGTTATTCCCATTTTACAGAAAAAAACAAAAGTGTGGAGGTATTAAGTGACTTGTTTCAGGTTACACAGCTGGAAAATGGCAGGGCCAGGATTCTAAACCAGGTAAACTTAGTGCCAGAGTTTGTCTTCTTACCACTGTACACGCTACTTCTCAGGCTGTGCAAAAAGCTATGAAGAGAAGGAAGCATTTTTCAAAACCTAGTATCCCATTGTTAATTTTTCTCCAGTATTTTTGAACTTTTCTCTTACTTTGAAGTCCATTCTGCAGAATCTTCCTTCCTCAATTGACATGTTCTCTGGCACTTGAATGAAACGTGGTGGGTAAAACTTCTCCTGGATTGCATCCTGATCATTCACATCTCCCCTTGAAGAAGATCTGCTTCTATGAAAACATTTTAATGATCACTATGTAGAAGAGTTGTTACTGCTCTTTCTTTCATGCAAATATAGTGTAGACATCATATTTGAAACCCCAGAGCCTATGCTGTTTGATCTAATAGTGTAGTAACAATGGAGAGAGGCTGCAGAGTTGTTTTTAGCTGCGGCATATTTGATAACTATTAGAAATGGTAGTAATTTAGAAACATCTGGTACAAGTCACACATCTTTGTTTCTTTTTTTCAATGCTGTGAATTGATGAAAAAACTTATCTGTTAAAATGCATGGACAATTCTAGTCTTGTACAAAGATTGTGTAGTTAGAACTGGATTTTCCTTGTTGTTTAGCATGGAAACATGGTCCTGGCTTATTTGACCAAGATATTTAAAAAATTTCCTCTGAAATTATTGTGATAATTAACAGATGAAAATTTTTATTGTCGTCTTGGACATTAGAAAATTTACATTTTTTTTATATTGGTTCCAAAGCACTGTAAACATTATTTTCTTTTATATATATTTATATATATATATATATATATTTTTTTTTTTTTATCTCAGCATAGTTAATTTACAGTGTTGTGTTAGGTTCAGGTGTATAGGAAAGTGATTCAGCTATATACATACATACTTTTTCTGATTCTTTTCAATTAGAAGTTATTACAAAACGTTGAATATAGTTCCCTGTGCTATACAACAGGTCTTTTTTTTCTTTGCCCCATCATGCCTCTTTTATTTATATTTATTTTCATCCATCTTTTTATTCTTTGGCACGTGTGGGCCTCCCATTGCAGTGGCATCTCTCTCTGCAGAGCACCGGCTCTGGGTGCATGTGCTCCAGAGTGCTGGCTGGTAATTGGACACACTAGTCCAGCCTCTCCGTGGTACGTGGGATCCTCCTGGACCAGGGATCACTGGTGCCCCTTGCACTGCAAGGTGGGCTCTTTACCCACTGAACCACCAGGAAAGTCCTATACAATAGGCCTTATTGTTTATCTGTTTTGTACATAATAGTGTGTATACGTTAATCCTAAACCCCTAATTTATCTGCCTGTCCCCCCCCCCCAACCAGCTATCCCCTCTGGTCACACTGTTTTTTATAAAAAGTATGTTAGAAACTTGAGGGCTTTGTAAATACTACATTTTTAAAAAAACTGAACAAATTTTAGGTAGCAAAATGCATATTTCTTGAAAATTAAAAAAATTTTTTTTTACCTTACTTGTGATGTAGGAACTTGCAGTCGTGCATGTTCTAAATTGTGCTGCTTGAAATTAAAACAAAATGATAATGTTAACATGCCATTGTTAGCTTAAAATTAAGCAGAATTTAGTAGTTGTAGTTGAACATTTCTGTGATGGTTATGTTTGTATTGTCATGAGTAGTTAGAACTGGATTTTCCTTGTTGTTTAGCATGGAAACATGGTCCTGGCTTATTTGACCAAGATATTTAAAAAATTTCCTCTGAAATTATTGTGATAATTAACAGATGAAAATTTTTATTGTCGTCTTGGACATTAGAAAATTTACATTTTTTTTATATTGGTTCCAAAGCACTGTAAACATTATTTTCTTTTATATATATTTATATATATATATATATATATTTTTTTTTTTTTATCTCAGCATAGTTAATTTACAGTGTTGTGTTAGGTTCAGGTGTATAGGAAAGTGATTCAGCTATATACATACATACTTTTTCTGATTCTTTTCAATTAGAAGTTATTACAAAACGTTGAATATAGTTCCCTGTGCTATACAACAGGTCTTTTTTTTCTTTGCCCCATCATGCCTCTTTTATTTATATTTATTTTCATCCATCTTTTTATTCTTTGGCACGTGTGGGCCTCCCATTGCAGTGGCATCTCTCTCTGCAGAGCACCGGCTCTGGGTGCATGTGCTCCAGAGTGCTGGCTGGTAATTGGACACACTAGTCCAGCCTCTCCGTGGTACGTGGGATCCTCCTGGACCAGGGATCACTGGTGCCCCTTGCACTGCAAGGTGGGCTCTTTACCCACTGAACCACCAGGAAAGTCCTATACAATAGGCCTTATTGTTTATCTGTTTTGTACATAATAGTGTGTATACGTTAATCCTAAACCCCTAATTTATCTGCCTGTCCCCCCCCCCCAACCAGCTATCCCCTCTGGTCACACTGTTTTTTATAAAAAGTATGTTAGAAACTTGAGGGCTTTGTAAATACTACATTTTTAAAAAAACTGAACAAATTTTAGGTAGCAAAATGCATATTTCTTGAAAATTAAAAAAATTTTTTTTTACCTTACTTGTGATGTAGGAACTTGCAGTCGTGCATGTTCTAAATTGTGCTGCTTGAAATTAAAACAAAATGATAATGTTAACATGCCATTGTTAGCTTAAAATTAAGCAGAATTTAGTAGTTGTAGTTGAACATTTCTGTGATGGTTATGTTTGTATTGTCATGAGTAGTTCTGTATATTTAGCTGTTAAGCATTTAAAACAGAGTGTACTAACTTTCTAGTACTCTAGCAAGAAATCTGCAGCAACAAGGCTATACAATATACATGATTTATGAAAATCAGACTTTGAATTGATGGTGTTTCATTCTTCAGATGATTGTTTTTTATGTTAAAGGATGATGAACCCCTCTGGTGTATTTGAAATGGGAGCACATAGTATGGATTGTCCTTTGGTAAAACAGAAATAGTCATGAAGTCACTTTTATTGGCAGTAGATACAGGGTATTATGCCTACTGTTCATAGTGGCATCAACAGCAGTAAACACATATTAGACTACAAAGTATTTTTCTTTTTAGTTCAGGGCACAGAATCTTTATGGACACTGGAAGCTATGTGTAGAGCTATGAAAAGCCTTTGGAAAACATTAATTACTTCGTGCTTAATAAGGGTGTATTTAATTTAAGCAGCCATCTTTTAGGATTTATATCAACACCAGAAAATTACTCATATTTGAGGGTAAAATCAGGAATTGATGAATATTGTAATAGAATTAACTGGTAAGATATTTAGTGACTTTTTCTCATATTTCATTGTGCTTGGTACAGTGAGAGATACAAAGAAGCAGAAAATACAATCCTTATCGAGATACGAAAAACATCTGTATGGCAACATAGCAAATAAGTACAGATGCTTCATTTTGGGGTGAACTTTAATGTATTTTGTCATTCTAAAACAATATTCTTGTAACTGCAATAATTGTTGGCTAGGCTTTGAGTTTAAGCAAAATGTCAAAAGAAAAAATGTCAAAAGAACAATCAATATGGCAGAAACCAACACAATATTGTAAGCAGTTGTCCTCCAATTAAATAAAATTAAAGAAAAGAACAATCAGTGCATTTTTTGATAAAAATAATAATTCATTTAAACTCACCCAAATTAATTTTTAAACATTTTTTCTATCGTAGTTTGAATATATATGTATACATAGTCATAGGTGTGGTATTTCAGTTCATATGTATTGAGTTGGCTAAAAAGTTCGTTCAATGTTTCCAACATCTTATGGAAAAACCCAAATGAACTTTTTGGCCAACTTGATAGTTTGATGACATGTTGTATTATTATTATTTTTAAACGTTTACTTTTTTTAATTTTTATTTTTTTGGGCCTCTTTTATTGATTACTTATTTATTTATTTCCATCCATCTTTATTCTTTGGCCTCTGTGGGCCTCCCATTGCAATGGCCTCTCTCGATGCAGAGCACTAGCTCTAGGCGTATGTGCTCCAGATTGCTGGCTCGCAGTTGGACACACCAGTCCAGCCGCTCCGCGGCATGTGGGATCTTCCCGGGCCAGGGATCGAACTGGTGTCCCCTGAACTGCAAGGTGGACCGTCTACCCACTGGACCACCAGGGAGGCCTGACGTGTTGTATTATTTAAGTAGACTATTTGAATTGTAAGAATTTTCTTTTGTAACTTTATAATATGTTTTGCTGCTGCCTCTTTGTATCATCTCATTTTAAAGTTTTTAAAGAATGAATGAGAAAAACAATACATTCTTGCCCTTGAAATTATACACTGAATTTGTAAGATAAATCATTATCAATATAATGCTATTTTGGGTTATTTCTTCTCATAGAAATATATTTATGTCTTACTCTTACTGTCCCAATGCCAGAGCCCAGCGTACAGTGCTTCATATAAAATAGTTGGGACATTTGGTGGGTTTAAAGGGTTTGACTTTTCTCATATTTCATTGTGCTTGGTACAGTGAGAGATACAAAGAAGCAGAAAATACAATCCTTATCGAGATACGAAAAACATCTGTATGGCAACATAGCAAATAAGTACAGATGCTTCATTTTGGGGTGAACTTTAATGTATTTTGTCATTCTAAAACAATATTCTTGTAACTGCAATAATTGTTGGCTAGGCTTTGAGTTTAAGCAAAATGTCAAAAGAAAAAATGTCAAAAGAACAATCAATATGGCAGAAACCAACACAATATTGTAAGCAGTTGTCCTCCAATTAAATAAAATTAAAGAAAAGAACAATCAGTGCATTTTTTGATAAAAATAATAATTCATTTAAACTCACCCAAATTAATTTTTAAACATTTTTACTATCGTAGTTTGAATATATATGTATACATAGTCATAGGTGTGGTATTTCAGTTCATATGTATTGAGTTGGCTAAAAAGTTCGTTCAATGTTTCCAACATCTTATGGAAAAACCCAAATGAACTTTTTGGCCAACTTGATAGTTTGATGACATGTTGTATTATTATTATTTTTAAACGTTTACTTTTTTTAATTTTTATTTTTTTGGGCCTCTTTTATTGATTACTTATTTATTTATTTCCATCCATCTTTATTCTTTGGCCTCTGTGGGCCTCCCATTGCAATGGCCTCTCTCGATGCAGAGCACTAGCTCTAGGCGTATGTGCTCCAGATTGCTGGCTCGCAGTTGGACACACCAGTCCAGCCGCTCCGCGGCATGTGGGATCTTCCCGGGCCAGGGATCGAACTGGTGTCCCCTGAACTGCAAGGTGGACCGTCTACCCACTGGACCACCAGGGAGGCCTGACGTGTTGTATTATTTAAGTAGACTATTTGAATTGTAAGAATTTTCTTTTGTAACTTTATAATATGTTTTGCTGCTGCCTCTTTGTATCATCTCATTTTAAAGTTTTTAAAGAATGAATGAGAAAAACAATACATTCTTGCCCTTGAAATTATACACTGAATTTGTAAGATAAATCATTATCAATATAATGCTATTTTGGGTTATTTCTTCTCATAGAAATATATTTATGTCTTACTCTTACTGTCCCAATGCCAGAGCCCAGCGTACAGTGCTTCATATAAAATAGTTGAATAAATGAGCACATGAATTGTTCAGGAGCCAGAAGAGATTTAAGTTCTATTTTTAGGTTATAGTTACTTGCCAGTGCTAGATCCCAGTGTATCCTTTTTAGTGGATCTACTCAAATTTAGTGAAAAAGTAAAAGTGTTCATCGCTCCGTCATGTCCCACTCTTTGTGACTCCATGGCCTGTAGCCCACCAGGCTCCTCTGTCCATGGGATTCTCAGCAAGAATACTGGGAGTGGGTTGCCACTCCCTTCTCCAGGGGATCTTCCCAACCTGGGGATCGAACCTGGGTCTCCCACTTGTGAACCTGGGTCTTCTGTGTAAAGAATCTGCCTGCAGTTTGGGAGTCCCAGGTTCAATCCCTTGGTCCAGAAGATCCCTTGGAGAAGGGAATGACTACCCACTCCAGTATTCTTTTTTTTTTTTTTTTTAATTTTATTTATTTATCTTTTGGGGGGTGGGGAGGGAGGGGGATGGGCGGGCCACTTCTATTGGTCTTTGATTTCTCTATTTTCATCCGTCTTTGTTCTTTGGCTCCTGTGGGCCTCCCATCGCGGTGGCATCTGTCGCTGCAGAACACTGGCTCTGGGCACACGTGCGACAGAGCTCCGGCTCGGTAATTGGACACATCGGTCCAGCCGCTCCGCGGCACGTGGGATCTTCCCAGGCCGGGGATCAGACCGGCGCCCCTTGCACTGCAAGGCGGTGTCCTTACCCACTGGACCACCAGGGGAAGCCCCACTCCAGTATTCTTGCCTGGAGAATCTGATGGTCAGAGAAGCCTGGTGAGCTGTAGTCCATGGGGTCGCAGTCAGTCAAATGAGCAGCAGACACACACATTTAACAGAAAGTCTTATTTTCATCTTATATTTCAGAAAGATGCTTGTTAGAAAATTGGAATTCTTCATTGGTGTGAGGGAGGGGAATATGCTGTGGGACTAGGGGATCTCAAACATGGGCTCCGTGGCAACCTGGAGGGGTGGGTGGGGAGGGGGAGGAGGGGAGGGTTGGGAAGAGGGCGAAATATGTATACCTATGGAAGATTTGGGTCGATGTGTGGCAGTAAACAACAAAACCTTGTAAAAAATATAATAATAATAAAATTTGTATGAAAAAAAAGGAAAAAGAAAATAAGTTGGAATTCTTGAATGTTCAGTTTCATCCCTTTTGCTTCCAGTTTCTTGTGGACTTTTTAGAAAGGAGAGAGAACCATAGAAGAGAGACAGAAAACGCAACAGCCATTTATTAGCTGTCTCTCCAACTTGTACACTTCTCTTTGAGGTTAACTTGCTAAAGTAAAGTTGGTCAGGAACAAGCCTGTGAGATGTTCACTTTATGTTCTCTATAAAGTTAATTCCTTCTTGGAAAGGATGCTTTTAATTCTGGAGCCATTACTCCTAAGGTTTTCATTGTCTGTTTTGTTTTTAATAAGAAACATTTCAAAATACAGGAACATGACTAAAGGAATTAGATGTTTCATTAGTACACGAATTTATTTTAAAACATTGAAATGATAAACAGCTTATGAGAAAAGGTTGCAGTAAGTTTGTTTAGAGTTTTAACTTTGGTCCTGTTAAAAATTTGTAACTCATAGTTTCTGCCCATGTAGACATGGTATGGAGAGTCCTAGGTCTAAGTGACTCCTAAATGTCCAGATGAAAAGTGACACCATTAGCCATCTGGTGTTTTGACTTTGTAAGATTTCATGTGCAGATACTAGAACCACCAGAAAATGGGGTAGAATTAAAAATTTTTGTGTATGTATTCAACCTGTTGTGGGCTGTCTTTTTATATCTAATGTAGTGTGGAAGTAATTGAATTTTGCTTCAAATGCTATTTATAAATATTTAGAAAAGCAGACATTTAAAAATCACATGAAAGAAAAGTGTTCCAGTTAGATAAAAATTATTTTAGTTTACCTGTGCTGAATCTTGTGTCTCAGTGTCATTTTGAGCTTGAAACACAGCAGCTGCATTCTGTGGTCCTAGCAATCTGCGAGCCATCTTCTCCTCATATGTTAGCCGCTTTAAAGAAAGAATCATAAAGGAGATAGTCATGAAATTTAATAAAAGTTGTTTGCATAGCTTTACCTTAAAACCACCAGGAATTATAAGAAAGACACATAGTTGTGCCCATTGAATGACACTGTGTTTTTAAAAAAGCATTTTCTTTCATTCAGAGCACTTCCTCTCTAGTGCCACTTTCTTCAATCTGTAGTATCCATCTCTGTTTTCTTTCTTCTCCTAGGAAAGGCAAACATAATCACTCTTAAATAAGCCTCTCCTGCCTCAATAGAGGGAAATTCTTTGTCTTAGACCCATTCCACATGTTCCTATTGACTGTTCCTTTGAATACAGTACTATATGTTCTCAGATTCAGAAATAACTTTTAAGTGAATACTGATTATTTGATGTACTAACTTCTGGTTAAGATCAGTACACTTCATATGATAAATGTATTGGGTTGGCCAAAAAGTGCTTTGGGTTTGAAAAACCCAATATTGAATTAAAGGCACACAGCAGTACTGTTTCAGAGATCAGTGACTAATATAATGTGCAAAAAAGAATTATAGTTATTTTTCCATCGATAGTGTATACCAAAGTACATGAAGAAGTCAGGTTGATGGCATTTCCCATTAGTCACTTGGTCATCAAACATTTTTATGGAAGGGTAAGGCTTAGAATCATTAAATCATTAAGATGGTTTTAAAAAATCATTTGAATTAAGTCATTCAGATATTTTTCATTTGTTTCATTCTTTTACTACTGAACTCCTAGTAAAGAAGTACAGAGTACAGAGACGTACAGAATAGGATACAAATAGTACCTCTTTTTAGATAATCCTATCCCTTGCTGAGTACATGGACATAGCTCTGTCAGACACAAACACCTTTCTTATTGAGATTAGATTTTATAGTTTTATTGGCTTTTTATACAAAATAGGCATCTTGCTCACTTGGTTTCCATTATGAAGAAGGCTGTCCTTGTTTTTTAACTTTCTTTCCAAATCTTGAATAAGAGCTTCTTTTGATCCTTGTATTTCGTGGTCAGGAGTCCTTGGTGGGCTTAGCATTTGCCCTTTACAGGTTGGCCTGGGGATTTATCCTCATATGTTAGCCGCTTTAAAGAAAGAATCATAAAGGAGATAGTCATGAAATTTAATAAAAGTTGTTTGCATAGCTTTACCTTAAAACCACCAGGAATTATAAGAAAGACACATAGTTGTGCCCATTGAATGACACTGTGTTTTTAAAAAAGCATTTTCTTTCATTCAGAGCACTTCCTCTCTAGTGCCACTTTCTTCAATCTGTAGTATCCATCTCTGTTTTCTTTCTTCTCCTAGGAAAGGCAAACATAATCACTCTTAAATAAGCCTCTCCTGCCTCAATAGAGGGAAATTCTTTGTCTTAGACCCATTCCACATGTTCCTATTGACTGTTCCTTTGAATACAGTACTATATGTTCTCAGATTCAGAAATAACTTTTAAGTGAATACTGATTATTTGATGTACTAACTTCTGGTTAAGATCAGTACACTTCATATGATAAATGTATTGGGTTGGCCAAAAAGTGCTTTGGGTTTGAAAAACCCAATATTGAATTAAAGGCACACAGCAGTACTGTTTCAGAGATCAGTGACTAATATAATGTGCAAAAAAGAATTATAGTTATTTTTCCATCGATAGTGTATACCAAAGTACATGAAGAAGTCAGGTTGATGGCATTTCCCATTAGTCACTTGGTCATCAAACATTTTTATGGAAGGGTAAGGCTTAGAATCATTAAATCATTAAGATGGTTTTAAAAAATCATTTGAATTAAGTCATTCAGATATTTTTTCATTTGTTTCATTCTTTTACTACTGAACTCCTAGTAAAGAAGTACAGAGTACAGAGACGTACAGAATAGGATACAAATAGTACCTCTTTTTAGATAATCCTATCCCTTGCTGAGTACATGGACATAGCTCTGTCAGACACAAACACCTTTCTTATTGAGATTAGATTTTATAGTTTTATTGGCTTTTTATACAAAATAGGCATCTTGCTCACTTGGTTTCCATTATGAAGAAGGCTGTCCTTGTTTTTTAACTTTCTTTCCAAATCTTGAATAAGAGCTTCTTTTGATCCTTGTATTTCGTGGTCAGGAGTCCTTGGGGTGGGCTTAGCATTTGCATTTTGGGATGACTTAACATTTACAGGTTGGCCAACTGAGGGTTGTTGATAGCTTTAAAAAGAAAAAAAGATTAAAAAATATCTTTAAAATAAGATGTGATATATAAAATAAAATTGGCATCTTTTTGTCAGTCACCTTTAGGTAGGTTGAATTTACTACTTAGAACTGCTGATGTTATTGAAATACCAATTGTGCTAATAAAAGTCAAGATGAAATTTATAAGAATGGGTACCAGCTGTTTTTTCTCTTTGTCTTTGCAAATGAAAATTAAGTAGCAGGAGGAGCAATAGATTAGACATAAGGCGAATGTCCTTCTTTGAAGATATTTCTGTAAAGAAGTGAGAGTCTAGTAAGTGGCACCTTGAGGGCTCTTCCAATATTCCAGTTGAATTTCCTAAATTTGATTTATGGGTGGATAGTAAGCGTTGGTGTACTGGAGCTGACTTATGGGTTTAAGAGAACTGATTTTTAGTATCTCTTCTCAGCTCACTGTGACCTCGGGTTGAAAGTCTGAAATTGGTTGTGGGAGTGTATACACCAGGGAAACTGGTTAATAGCACAAATACTGCCTTTCTCTAGAACTGACTGTTAAACATGACTGTTGGTATTTAATGAACATTCTCTTGCTTTGAATGGAGTTTATAGTTTACTTAATCTCTGGTTTTCCCTTTAATTTCTACTTTCTATTAATTTCATATTCTAGATAATCCAAGCATGGCACTGAAGAACAACTTCTAACTATAAAGTAATAACACTTTCTTCAGTATTGCTAGAGTGATTTTTAGAGAAAGGGATGATTAGAGGAGGAAGGAGAAAGAAATGTAAAGGAAGAAAAAAGAGAGTTTGGAAAATGGCAGTTGAAGAGCTTGGTTTAAATCCCTATTTCAGATTTCGATCCTGAATTTTCTTTTTTTTTTAAACATTTTGTTTTTTTGGCCACTTCTGTTGGTCTTTATTTGTTTTCCTCCATCTTTGTTCTTTGGCCTGTGTGGGCCTCCCACTGCAGCGGCCTCCCTTGCCGCAGAGCACCGGCTCCAGGCACTTGCGCTTCAGGGCTCTGGCTTGGTAGTTAGACACATCTGTCTGGCCGCTACGCGGCACCGGGGATCTTCCCAGACCAGGGATCAAAGTGGCACCCCATGCACTGCAAGGCGGTGTCTTTACCCACTGGACCACCAGGGAAGCCCCTGAATTTTCTTTTGAGATGCCCTTGTCCCTCTCACAGTTTTTGTGCTGATTCTGATCATGGGCAGGGTTGGTGTTTAGGGAGTCCTGTATGTTTAGGTCTGCTAGGTAACACTCACTTAACAGAATTTACTCGTATTTTATTCATGAAGCCTGCAAAATAGGGTATACTCACTGTCAGTTCAATGAATGAATATTTTTCATTGTATTCAAGATGCTCTGTATTGAATGCTGAATATTACGTTTTCCCTTGTTGTATTTCAGATCTTTAGGATTGTTTATATCAATCCTTAACTAAAATCTGATTTGTTCAGTGAAGTAAATAGCCAAACACAGTTGAGGGCTCTTCCAATATTCCAGTTGAATTTCCTAAATTTGATTTATGGGTGGATAGTAAGCGTTGGTGTACTGGAGCTGACTTATGGGTTTAAGAGAACTGATTTTTAGTATCTCTTCTCAGCTCACTGTGACCTCGGGTTGAAAGTCTGAAATTGGTTGTGGGAGTGTATACACCAGGGAAACTGGTTAATAGCACAAATACTGCCTTTCTCTAGAACTGACTGTTAAACATGACTGTTGGTATTTAATGAACATTCTCTTGCTTTGAATGGAGTTTATAGTTTACTTAATCTCTGGTTTTCCCTTTAATTTCTACTTTCTATTAATTTCATATTCTAGATAATCCAAGCATGGCACTGAAGAACAACTTCTAACTATAAAGTAATAACACTTTCTTCAGTATTGCTAGAGTGATTTTTAGAGAAAGGGATGATTAGAGGAGGAAGGAGAAAGAAATGTAAAGGAAGAAAAAAGAGAGTTTGGAAAATGGCAGTTGAAGAGCTTGGTTTAAATCCCTATTTCAGATTTCGATCCTGAATTTTCTTTTTTTTTTAAACATTTTGTTTTTTTGGCCACTTCTGTTGGTCTTTATTTGTTTTCCTCCATCTTTGTTCTTTGGCCTGTGGGGGCCTCCCACTGCAGCGGCCTCCCTTGCCGCAGAGCACCGGCTCCAGGCACTTGCGCTTCAGGGCTCTGGCTTGGTAGTTAGACACATCTGTCTGGCCGCTACGCGGCACCGGGGATCTTCCCAGACCAGGGATCAAAGTGGCACCCCATGCACTGCAAGGCGGTGTCTTTACCCACTGGACCACCAGGGAAGCCCCTGAATTTTCTTTTGAGATGCCCTTGTCCCTCTCACAGTTTTTGTGCTGATTCTGATCATGGGCAGGGTTGGTGTTTAGGGAGTCCTGTATGTTTAGGTCTGCTAGGTAACACTCACTTAACAGAATTTACTCGTATTTTATTCATGAAGCCTGCAAAATAGGGTATACTCACTGTCAGTTCAATGAATGAATATTTTTCATTGTATTCAAGATGCTCTGTATTGAATGCTGAATATTACGTTTTCCCTTGTTGTATTTCAGATCTTTAGGATTGTTTATATCAATCCTTAACTAAAATCTGATTTGTTCAGTGAAGTAAATAGCCAAACACAGTGTTTAAATAAATAGTAAGGTGGTTTTGTTTTAAGATTGAATTAAGATTGAATTTAAGATTGAATTAAGTTTTAAGATTGAAGATCAAAGTGGTAAAATTGTTTTGGTCTTATAGATCTACTGTTTCTCCAAATGTATTAAGTTAGAATAGCCTGTTTGTTTTGAGTTAGCCTACCATTTTTTAAAAGGCCACATGTATTTGGTAAAGTGAATTAGTGTTAAAAAATTATTTTGTCACTCTGTCATAGTGTATTATGTCTGAGAAATCCTGAAGAACTGTTAAAACCAAGGCTGAGAAATACCATTATATATATGTGTGTGTAATATATATATGTATATGATACATATTACATATATATGTAACACTTTTAACAGAATTTATTAATATTTTGTCTAGTTTATTTACTTAGAACTCTGCAGATGTTACCTTGTATCTATTTAGTATAACAGATACTGGATTATGTGGTAAGACTGGCCACTGCTTCAGTGACTATTTTACCGTTATCATAGTAAACATTCTCTAGATATCCAGATGAGGCAGCCTTGGTCTGTTCTCTGACATGATGCTGTTCAAAAATTCTCAAGGATTATTAAAAAATACTTGAAGCTAAGGGGAAATGTATTTCCTCTGAGTGGAGCCAGAGTTTTAATTTTGGCAGGCTTTGGGGACATATTACATATATATATGTAATATATATGTAATATGTAATATATGTTACCAATTTAGATGGTTTTAGTGTTAGGACTTGATATCTGTTCATAATTAGAAACTAATATTATACTTGCACAGTACTTCATAGGGTTTTTTTTTTCTCTAACATTTATCACCAAAATCTTTAATTCTCTTAGAGATCAGCGAACTGAATCACCGAGCAGGTAAGATAAACATGCCAAATGTCACACGGCAAGCTCTTTGGAAGGAATACTTAAATGGTTCCCCTAAATTTCCAGTCTGTTGGTTTGATGAAATGTCTGAAATGTTTGCTTAAGAGTTTTCTACTGATGAAAAGCTAACTAAAGCTTTCAAACTTCTCTAGGTCAGAATCCAAGGAATTATTTTAGAAGACAGGACAAACGTAAGCCCATCATAACGATGAGGGAGTCATGCACAAGTGTTCAAAGGGCCAGAGCTTTCCACCCTGTGCAGCTGGACTCTGACTGGGTATCAAGTGATTGTGGGAAGATTAAAAGAGTTATCTATGGTTGCTGAAAATGGAACAGCTAAAGCTGGATCTTTGATCTGTGGTTTGGGGTCCTCCTATGCCTTTTTTCTCATCCTCCCCATTTTATCCTTTCTTCCTCTATGCACAGGACTGAGTACATGGTCAGGGCTCACTAGTATTTATTTGATGGCTTTCTGTTCTGGACAGGAATTTGGAATAGGATTAAAGACTTTACTAAGAAAAATGTAATAGTCAGAAAAGGCTATTTTAGATTTAAACATGTTTATACAGGACTTCTAGAAGCATTATATGGAAAGAGATTATCTGGATAAAATCTGGCTAAGAAAAATCTACAATGTGTGATAATGAGTATAATGGGAATTTGGGATGAAAGATGAGAAAAGGGTTCTTAATTCTTGAAGGCATCTTTAAATTTTGGCAACATGATGACCACTGCTTCAGTGACTATTTTACCGTTATCATAGTAAACATTCTCTAGATATCCAGATGAGGCAGCCTTGGTCTGTTCTCTGACATGATGCTGTTCAAAAATTCTCAAGGATTATTAAAAAATACTTGAAGCTAAGGGGAAATGTATTTCCTCTGAGTGGAGCCAGAGTTTTAATTTTGGCAGGCTTTGGGGACATATTACATATATATATGTAATATATATGTAATATGTAATATATGTTACCAATTTAGATGGTTTTAGTGTTAGGACTTGATATCTGTTCATAATTAGAAACTAATATTATACTTGCACAGTACTTCATAGGGTTTTTTTTTTCTCTAACATTTATCACCAAAATCTTTAATTCTCTTAGAGATCAGCGAACTGAATCACCGAGCAGGTAAGATAAACATGCCAAATGTCACACGGCAAGCTCTTTGGAAGGAATACTTAAATGGTTCCCCTAAATTTCCAGTCTGTTGGTTTGATGAAATGTCTGAAATGTTTGCTTAAGAGTTTTCTACTGATGAAAAGCTAACTAAAGCTTTCAAACTTCTCTAGGTCAGAATCCAAGGAATTATTTTAGAAGACAGGACAAACGTAAGCCCATCATAACGATGAGGGAGTCATGCACAAGTGTTCAAAGGGCCAGAGCTTTCCACCCTGTGCAGCTGGACTCTGACTGGGTATCAAGTGATTGTGGGAAGATTAAAAGAGTTATCTATGGTTGCTGAAAATGGAACAGCTAAAGCTGGATCTTTGATCTGTGGTTTGGGGTCCTCCTATGCCTTTTTTCTCATCCTCCCCATTTTATCCTTTCTTCCTCTATGCACAGGACTGAGTACATGGTCAGGGCTCACTAGTATTTATTTGATGGCTTTCTGTTCTGGACAGGAATTTGGAATAGGATTAAAGACTTTACTAAGAAAAATGTAATAGTCAGAAAAGGCTATTTTAGATTTAAACATGTTTATACAGGACTTCTAGAAGCATTATATGGAAAGAGATTATCTGGATAAAATCTGGCTAAGAAAAATCTACAATGTGTGATAATGAGTATAATGGGAATTTGGGATGAAAGATGAGAAAAGGGTTCTTAATTCTTGAAGGCATCTTTTCAAATTATTAGGCCAACCTATGAGAATGTCTTTTTTTGTAGGTCAAAATTTTTATCAGCCACTTCAGATGGTTCAGCCTAGTACCTATAGGATTCTAAAAAATGTGTTTGACTTTCCTGGTTTTTATTTTTTTAAATATTGAAAAGGTTTCTTTGTAAGTTGAATTGCTGTGTTTAGTTCACCAACAACTGGACTCGCTCCAGAAATTTGCCTCTAGGGAAAACTGAGAGAAATTAGCAAGAATTTCAGCATATCTGTTGATAAGCCTGTAACCAACAAAACATCATCCATCAGACAGTTCTTCAGATACCTCTGGTTTAATTCTCTGATGTTCTAGCCAGGCAAGGAATGGGAAAACTGATAACCTCAAGTTTGCATAAGCACAAAGTATTTAGTTCATGTTTTAAAAAAAGCACAACCACTATGTCCTTCTTCATATCAGGTTCTCCTCAGACCATTTTAGGGCTGTGGAAATAGTACATGCTTGCGTAAGTCTGCAGGTATTCTTCCATGTATTTTGATTGGTTCAGTCAGTTTAAATGAAGTTTAATTACCAAAGGAAACCTTTATCTATTTGAGCCTTTTTTTCACATTATAGGCAAAATTCATATACTTTGGTGTCTGAATCCCATATTTTCTTTTTAGGCAAGTGGGTATTCAGGATGGAAGGTGGATGGAAGATCGAGAAGAAGGAGAAGAAAAACTATTCAAAAGGGTGATTGTGGGAAGATTAAAAGAGTTATCTATGGTTGCTGAAAATGGAACAGCTAAAGCTGGATCTTTGATCTGTGGTTTGGGGTCCTCCTATGCCTTTTTTCTCATCCTCCCCATTTTATCCTTTCTTCCTCTATGCACAGGACTGAGTACATGGTCAGGGCTCACTAGTATTTATTTGATGGCTTTCTGTTCTGGACAGGAATTTGGAATAGGATTAAAGACTTTACTAAGAAAAATGTAATAGTCAGAAAAGGCTATTTTAGATTTAAACATGTTTATACAGGACTTCTAGAAGCATTATATGGAAAGAGATTATCTGGATAAAATCTGGCTAAGAAAAATCTACAATGTGTGATAATGAGTATAATGGGAATTTGGGATGAAAGATGAGAAAAGGGTTCTTAATTCTTGAAGGCATCTTTTCAAATTATTAGGCCAACCTATGAGAATGTCTTTTTTTTTGTAGGTCAAAATTTTTATCAGCCACTTCAGATGGTTCAGCCTAGTACCTATAGGATTCTAAAAAATGTGTTTGACTTTCCTGGTTTTTATTTTTTTAAATATTGAAAAGGTTTCTTTGTAAGTTGAATTGCTGTGTTTAGTTCACCAACAACTGGACTCGCTCCAGAAATTTGCCTCTAGGGAAAACTGAGAGAAATTAGCAAGAATTTCAGCATATCTGTTGATAAGCCTGTAACCAACAAAACATCATCCATCAGACAGTTCTTCAGATACCTCTGGTTTAATTCTCTGATGTTCTAGCCAGGCAAGGAATGGGAAAACTGATAACCTCAAGTTTGCATAAGCACAAAGTATTTAGTTCATGTTTTAAAAAAAGCACAACCACTATGTCCTTCTTCATATCAGGTTCTCCTCAGACCATTTTAGGGCTGTGGAAATAGTACATGCTTGCGTAAGTCTGCAGGTATTCTTCCATGTATTTTGATTGGTTCAGTCAGTTTAAATGAAGTTTAATTACCAAAGGAAACCTTTATCTATTTGAGCCTTTTTTTCACATTATAGGCAAAATTCATATACTTTGGTGTCTGAATCCCATATTTTCTTTTTAGGCAAGTGGGTATTCAGGATCAGAGGGGAAGGTGGATAGGGAGAAAAGACTAAAACTGAGAAGAAACTTAATAGCCTCTGCTTAAGTGAGAGGAAATCCTATCTGAAGAAGAGCAGACGGGTGTTCATCTCAACTAAGCCTGGAGTCAGAGCAATTAAATTTACAGCATGAGGAACTTAACTTAGAGCTGGAGGAATAGTTTACTGTTCTTGGGTATGTTTTTTTAAAATCTTTTTTTGAAGATGGAAAATAATAGGTAAGTAATTGTATGATATTAAGTAATACGTGATTTGGGTTCAGCTCAACCTGGCCACTGGAGAATGGCTCAGATGACTTATTGCCAGTACCCTGGTTCAAGGTGTTCTAGGAGAAATATGGAATGAGACTATGAGGTCACGTTGACTTTTTAGATAGTGAAGAGTGATATACATAACCCCTCCACCCTTCTCCCCCAGATACAAGCTCCCAGGATACACAGTTCTATGTCTCTCTCTCTCTCTCTCTCTCTCTCTATATATATATATATATACACACACACACACACACATATATATATGTTTAATACATATATTTAAAAAGCTCACTTACTTGGAGTCCACAGTGGAAGGGATTTTACTGCTGCTGTAATCAGGCTGTGATGGTAATATGGAGCTGAGGAAGCTGGCTGGGGACTGATTATAAGTAGCTGTAACCCTTTGGCCTGGATTGGAGCCAGCAAGCTGCTGAGGAGAAGCAGGCAAAGTAGAGGAGGACATAGTGATGTGAGAGCTCACTGTCGAGGAGGCAGAAAATCTTTGCTCTGTGCACTGGCGGGGTTGAATGGTAATGGAAGACTGTTTGGTCTGACTAGAGTAGATGGAGCTTTCTGGTCCGGGAGGCTGAAGTCTGGAGCCACACGGGTTTTGGGATTGGATGAAGTGTTTTGGACGTTCGTAGTTAAACATGCTTTGCTGGTTTATGGAAGTTGAAGGCAACTTATTATTATAATGACTTGCTCCTGGAAGGATGGGGTCCTGAACCTGGGTCTGCAGGCCTGGAATTACAGAAGGTTGCAGTGAATCAGAATCAACCTTGGTCTGTGCCTTCTTGTTGAGATCCTGGGAATACTGTGCTCCTGGCTTGGATGGAGTGGCCTTCTCTTGAAGAATATTGTTCCTTCAAAAGAAGAAAATGATTCAGTTATGGTAGTTGCATAAAAAACGAGGACTGTTCAAGGTTTTTAGGAGTTTATGTAGTTTTGTTATTTTTCTCAAAGCTTATGTGCTTTCAAAGTCACCTCAAGGTGGAACTCCTGGCTTACAGACTTCTCATTCCTTTATGTATTGCCTTTGCACTAATTACTTTCCCCTTGAGAATAAGAAAAAGTAATTCATTAGTGTTTGTTTGCCTCTAGGTGTTTCTTAAAGCATGCCCAGGGGCTTCAGGGAGTAGGAAAAGTTTAACTTTGAATTCACCAAGTGGTTATTTATGAAAATAAAACTTGTGATGTCGCTCAATGTGATAATTTTATGGTTTTATGTTTAGCTTTAGCTTTTGACCAGAGGGTGAAGTTTCATTAGCCACAGAGAGTTACTGATTTTAAATTAGTAGCAGTTAAATACATTATGTCTGTTGAGTTTAAATTCTCCCCATTAATTATCAATACCGGTGAACAGCTCTTCTGATACATCAACTAATGCATGCCCTGCTAATCTGTGATAAATGACATGGTGAATGTAGGTGAGCAGTGTGATGCTTTAAAGACAACTGTCTATATTTGCCCCCCCTTTCATTATAAGTAGCTGTAACCCTTTGGCCTGGATTGGAGCCAGCAAGCTGCTGAGGAGAAGCAGGCAAAGTAGAGGAGGACATAGTGATGTGAGAGCTCACTGTCGAGGAGGCAGAAAATCTTTGCTCTGTGCACTGGCGGGGTTGAATGGTAATGGAAGACTGTTTGGTCTGACTAGAGTAGATGGAGCTTTCTGGTCCGGGAGGCTGAAGTCTGGAGCCACACGGGTTTTGGGATTGGATGAAGTGTTTTGGACGTTCGTAGTTAAACATGCTTTGCTGGTTTATGGAAGTTGAAGGCAACTTATTATTATAATGACTTGCTCCTGGAAGGATGGGGTCCTGAACCTGGGTCTGCAGGCCTGGAATTACAGAAGGTTGCAGTGAATCAGAATCAACCTTGGTCTGTGCCTTCTTGTTGAGATCCTGGGAATACTGTGCTCCTGGCTTGGATGGAGTGGCCTTCTCTTGAAGAATATTGTTCCTTCAAAAGAAGAAAATGATTCAGTTATGGTAGTTGCATAAAAAACGAGGACTGTTCAAGGTTTTTAGGAGTTTATGTAGTTTTGTTATTTTTCTCAAAGCTTATGTGCTTTCAAAGTCACCTCAAGGTGGAACTCCTGGCTTACAGACTTCTCATTCCTTTATGTATTGCCTTTGCACTAATTACTTTCCCCTTGAGAATAAGAAAAAGTAATTCATTAGTGTTTGTTTGCCTCTAGGTGTTTCTTAAAGCATGCCCAGGGGCTTCAGGGAGTAGGAAAAGTTTAACTTTGAATTCACCAAGTGGTTATTTATGAAAATAAAACTTGTGATGTCGCTCAATGTGATAATTTTATGGTTTTATGTTTAGCTTTAGCTTTTGACCAGAGGGTGAAGTTTCATTAGCCACAGAGAGTTACTGATTTTAAATTAGTAGCAGTTAAATACATTATGTCTGTTGAGTTTAAATTCTCCCCATTAATTATCAATACCGGTGAACAGCTCTTCTGATACATCAACTAATGCATGCCCTGCTAATCTGTGATAAATGACATGGTGAATGTAGGTGAGCAGTGTGATGCTTTTGTAAAGAACATTACTGTCTATATTTGCTCCTTCATCCTTCTACAATTGCACAAATAGAGCAAGCATCTGTACTTCACTGTTGTTAACAGTGAGTGGATTTCGTTTTACAGTATAATTCACTGCCTCTTTTTCTCCCTTTAATTCCCAATTGACCACAGTACCAAATTAGATGATATTTAAGGAGTGATTGTCTTCATGTGTCTCTCTGTGTGTACATATGTTGCTATATTCCAGAGTCTATTGAAATTGTTTTTTATTTTATTGTCTAGTTATTGGTCTTGATATTCTCAATTATTTAGTTTCACTTTAAGTTATTTTTATGTTTAGTATGTATTTTAGACTAATTTTGAAGTTGCTTTTGTTTCTATACTATTCTTTCTTTTGAAATAGCAAACAGGATGTATAGAAGAAAGTAAAACAGCTATGAAGCTAGCTTAAGCTTTCCAAAGAAAAGATGGGTGCCCTTTCTCTTACTTAGCTCTGTATTGACACACCTGACTTTTGACGGTAGTTCCACATTTTTCCTTCAGTGAATCATTTGCCACTGAAATCAGCCTTAAAGAATTATTTTCACCTGATTTCTTCCTTTAGTATGGTAAATCTGGGCAGGCCTATATATAGATTTTACACACAAAGACTAGCCCTGTAAATTGTTTTAACACGGATTCTGTCCTTATTCAAAGTATCAAGTTGTTCAGAATATGTTTAGTTTGTTCCATATAGTATAAACCAACACTGAGGTGTTTCTTAAAGCATGCCCAGGGGCTTCAGGGAGTAGGAAAAGTTTAACTTTGAATTCACCAAGTGGTTATTTATGAAAATAAAACTTGTGATGTCGCTCAATGTGATAATTTTATGGTTTTATGTTTAGCTTTAGCTTTTGACCAGAGGGTGAAGTTTCATTAGCCACAGAGAGTTACTGATTTTAAATTAGTAGCAGTTAAATACATTATGTCTGTTGAGTTTAAATTCTCCCCATTAATTATCAATACCGGTGAACAGCTCTTCTGATACATCAACTAATGCATGCCCTGCTAATCTGTGATAAATGACATGGTGAATGTAGGTGAGCAGTGTGATGCTTTTGTAAAGAACATTACTGTCTATATTTGCTCCTTCATCCTTCTACAATTGCACAAATAGAGCAAGCATCTGTACTTCACTGTTGTTAACAGTGAGTGGATTTCGTTTTACAGTATAATTCACTGCCTCTTTTTCTCCCTTTAATTCCCAATTGACCACAGTACCAAATTAGATGATATTTAAGGAGTGATTGTCTTCATGTGTCTCTCTGTGTGTACATATGTTGCTATATTCCAGAGTCTATTGAAATTGTTTTTTATTTTATTGTCTAGTTATTGGTCTTGATATTCTCAATTATTTAGTTTCACTTTAAGTTATTTTTATGTTTAGTATGTATTTTAGACTAATTTTGAAGTTGCTTTTGTTTCTATACTATTCTTTCTTTTGAAATAGCAAACAGGATGTATAGAAGAAAGTAAAACAGCTATGAAGCTAGCTTAAGCTTTCCAAAGAAAAGATGGGTGCCCTTTCTCTTACTTAGCTCTGTATTGACACACCTGACTTTTGACGGTAGTTCCACATTTTTCCTTCAGTGAATCATTTGCCACTGAAATCAGCCTTAAAGAATTATTTTCACCTGATTTCTTCCTTTAGTATGGTAAATCTGGGCAGGCCTATATATAGATTTTACACACAAAGACTAGCCCTGTAAATTGTTTTAACACGGATTCTGTCCTTATTCAAAGTATCAAGTTGTTCAGAATATGTTTAGTTTGTTCCATATAGTATAAACCAACACTGAGGTAATGGTAAACTTTTAACTAATAAAATTAACTGAATTGTTTCTCATCATTGAATCATAGTCTTATAGTTACTTAATATTCCCTCTAGAAGAAAGTATCATTTTTAATTAAAAATTATGTGTGGTTTAGAGTTAAAATAAGCAGTTTTAGGAGAGAACAAAAATGTAACTAAACAGCCAAAAGAAAAATTCTATTGAAAAAGGTGCTTAAAAAGTCATACATTTCTTACTCTTTGAGTTTATGAACACAAACACATTCAACTAAGGTGCATTTTAGTAATTAACTATATTAGGCCTTTGAATTATTGGAAAAAACATCCACAAGGAGGCTTTAATCAGATACTCTAAAACTATTTTGAGGCAAGTAGTTTTATAGTTACAGGTTTATTTATTCCACTGTAGAATTGAATCCAGTGTTTGGTTTTAAATTCCTTATTGAAAAGGCAAATCATTCAGATTAATTTCAAATAGCAAGGAATAAACTGTTAAATAACCAGTAGATATTTTCCAGAAAGCTCCCTGTTTTTCTTTACATATATTCTTAGAATGTCAACTGCCTTGTACATTTTGGTATTGGCTTACACAGTTAACAGTTACTGTTATTTTCTTTTTTTAAAAATTCAACTGAAGATATGCTATTTCAAAAGTTTCATTTATTTGTGTCTGAAGAAAATTTTATACAGATGTTCACGCAGGTAACTCTGAAAGACTTTTCTTCATGTTTGTAGTTACTGTTCACTAATTCAGTTCTATAATCCTGCTGTTTTATGACAGTATCATTTTATTCTAAAATATGTTAAATTTCAAAGATTTTATGAAGCTCTATTAAATATCCTATTTGGAAAAAGCTAAACTTTCCCCATCCTGACTTAAAAAGTTGAGAGTGTTTTGCCACTGAAATCAGCCTTAAAGAATTATTTTCACCTGATTTCTTCCTTTAGTATGGTAAATCTGGGCAGGCCTATATATAGATTTTACACACAAAGACTAGCCCTGTAAATTGTTTTAACACGGATTCTGTCCTTATTCAAAGTATCAAGTTGTTCAGAATATGTTTAGTTTGTTCCATATAGTATAAACCAACACTGAGGTAATGGTAAACTTTTAACTAATAAAATTAACTGAATTGTTTCTCATCATTGAATCATAGTCTTATAGTTACTTAATATTCCCTCTAGAAGAAAGTATCATTTTTAATTAAAAATTATGTGTGGTTTAGAGTTAAAATAAGCAGTTTTAGGAGAGAACAAAAATGTAACTAAACAGCCAAAAGAAAAATTCTATTGAAAAAGGTGCTTAAAAAGTCATACATTTCTTACTCTTTGAGTTTATGAACACAAACACATTCAACTAAGGTGCATTTTAGTAATTAACTATATTAGGCCTTTGAATTATTGGAAAAAACATCCACAAGGAGGCTTTAATCAGATACTCTAAAACTATTTTGAGGCAAGTAGTTTTATAGTTACAGGTTTATTTATTCCACTGTAGAATTGAATCCAGTGTTTGGTTTTAAATTCCTTATTGAAAAGGCAAATCATTCAGATTAATTTCAAATAGCAAGGAATAAACTGTTAAATAACCAGTAGATATTTTCCAGAAAGCTCCCTGTTTTTCTTTACATATATTCTTAGAATGTCAACTGCCTTGTACATTTTGGTATTGGCTTACACAGTTAACAGTTACTGTTATTTTCTTTTTTTAAAAATTCAACTGAAGATATGCTATTTCAAAAGTTTCATTTATTTGTGTCTGAAGAAAATTTTATACAGATGTTCACGCAGGTAACTCTGAAAGACTTTTCTTCATGTTTGTAGTTACTGTTCACTAATTCAGTTCTATAATCCTGCTGTTTTATGACAGTATCATTTTATTCTAAAATATGTTAAATTTCAAAGATTTTATGAAGCTCTATTAAATATCCTATTTGGAAAAATCTAAACTTTCCCCCATCTGTAATGTAGCATGGACTTAAAAAGTTGAGGAGTGTTTTGAAACTGTAGGATATTACAACAATTACAGTTAGACCAGGTGTCCTTTTCAAAGAAAAATGATGATTTAAAAATAATGACACACAGCTATTTTTCCTTAAGATAATGACACACTGCTATCTTTCCTTCTACCTTTTTTAATGCCTTACAGTTTCAGTGGAATGAACAGGTCTCATTATTTTCAAATCTTTATAATGCCATTATGATCGTGTAGCTTCTGAACTTTTTATCTGAAGATCACCTTTTGCATGGTGATTTGCATTCTGATATGGACAAAAAAACAAAAACAAAGCCCCCAACTGAAGCAGGAATAAAGAAGGGACTTACCTGAGTTCCTGAGAGTGCCAGCGGGGTTTAACCTACTACTAAAGGGAAGGAAGCGGCATCCCCTTTCCTCCCAGACTAATCTAGTGGCTCTGTGCTTAGTATTATAGCACCACTGACTTTTATCAGCTGCCAAACAGTGACATCTGATGTGCTCGCCCGTCCATCTACCTATGCTGGTATGTCAAAGTAAGAGTCCACGATCTAAACAATATCTCAGATGTCTTAGTGATATTTAAGGAGTGGGATTACATGAGCTTCTCTTGCAAGCCTCTTTATTTTAGATGTGCACTTTTGACTATGAGCTTTAGTAAGCTCATGTAGGGGTGACAGCAAAGAATTGGGAAATGAGGAAAGGTGTAGAGAAAACTCATTTTCTTTTTTAATTTCTGATGGGGGCTTTGGTTTTCCCTGTTGAAGAAAGGACTGGAAGGGAAATAGTACTTAAGACTGACTTTCTAACTATTAAGACTTCTCCAGAAATAAAATCACTGTTGGATGGGCTCCAGATTGATTTCTTTTGGATAGTTGTTCATCTGAAAGTCTCTTTTTTTCCCCTCTTGTTCAAAGAGAGAAGAGGTGGAGTGGAATTCAAACCGTTTGTTTCAAAAGAGAAAGTGTGTCTGGGCAAAGGTGAGCAAGCAGAATTATGGCGTCATGTCACTGGCAGGGAGAGGAAGTGGAAAAACGATTTGCTTTCTTTAGCAAGTTCTCTGAATCCGTATGGCATATGCCTCCTTAACTTCCTACTTTTATTCTGAAACTGTATGGCATCTGCCTTTTTGACTTCCTACTTAAGAAACTACCAAACAGAGCTTCCCTCTGGTCCAGTGGGTAGAGAGTTCGCCTTACAGTGCAAAGGGCATGGGTTTGACCCCTGGCCCAGGAAGATCCCATGTACCATGGAGGATCCCACGTACTGCGGAGCGGCTGGACCAGTGTATCAAATTGTGAGCCAGTATTCTGGTGTGCATGCGCCCAGAGCTGGTGCTCTGCAACAAGAGACGACACTGCAGTGGGAGGCCCACATATGCCAAAAGAATAAAAGCTGAAAAGAAATATAAGAAAAGAGGCATGATGGGGGGAAAAAAGAGAAAGTACCCAAACAAGCAGTGTTTACAGTTAGGGCTCTGTCCTATAACTCTGTTTTTCTCTTACTCCTTACAGTACATAATTTTCTTTCTCTTTACCCAAACAAAGTGGCTCTGTGCTTAGTATTATAGCACAACTGACTTTTATCAGCTGCCAAACAGTGACATCTGATGTGCTCGCCCGTCCATCTACCTATGCTGGTATGTCAAAGTAAGAGTCCACGATCTAAACAATATCTCAGATGTCTTAGTGATATTTAAGGAGTGGGATTACATGAGCTTCTCTTGCAAGCCTCTTTATTTTAGATGTGCACTTTTGACTATGAGCTTTAGTAAGCTCATGTAGGGGTGACAGCAAAGAATTGGGAAATGAGGAAAGGTGTAGAGAAAACTCATTTTCTTTTTTAATTTCTGATGGGGGCTTTGGTTTTCCCTGTTGAAGAAAGGACTGGAAGGGAAATAGTACTTAAGACTGACTTTCTAACTATTAAGACTTCTCCAGAAATAAAATCACTGTTGGATGGGCTCCAGATTGATTTCTTTTGGATAGTTGTTCATCTGAAAGTCTCTTTTTTTCCCCTCTTGTTCAAAGAGAGAAGAGGTGGAGTGGAATTCAAACCGTTTGTTTCAAAAGAGAAAGTGTGTCTGGGCAAAGGTGAGCAAGCAGAATTATGGCGTCATGTCACTGGCAGGGAGAGGAAGTGGAAAAACGATTTGCTTTCTTTAGCAAGTTCTCTGAATCCGTATGGCATATGCCTCCTTAACTTCCTACTTTTATTCTGAAACTGTATGGCATCTGCCTTTTTGACTTCCTACTTAAGAAACTACCAAACAGAGCTTCCCTCTGGTCCAGTGGGTAGAGAGTTCGCCTTACAGTGCAAAGGGCATGGGTTTGACCCCTGGCCCAGGAAGATCCCATGTACCATGGAGGATCCCACGTACTGCGGAGCGGCTGGACCAGTGTATCAAATTGTGAGCCAGTATTCTGGTGTGCATGCGCCCAGAGCTGGTGCTCTGCAACAAGAGACGACACTGCAGTGGGAGGCCCACATATGCCAAAAGAATAAAAGCTGAAAAGAAATATAAGAAAAGAGGCATGATGGGGGGAAAAAAGAGAAAGTACCCAAACAAGCAGTGTTTACAGTTAGGGCTCTGTCCTATAACTCTGTTTTTCTCTCTTACTCCTTACAGTTACATAATTTTCTTTCTCTTTCACCAAAGAAACCATCTTAGCATTTTGTTTCCATTTTTTTCTCATTTGTTTGTTCAGAGAAGTGGATAATTACAGAGGAGGAACCTAACCTTCAATAAGAGGTGGTGGAGAGGAGTAGGTGTCATGAGGATCAGGCTAATCCAGTGGAATTATCCATATTTAGTGGCTTTACCTTTGATATGGTTTTGTAGTTTAAAGCATAAGTATTTATTCCCCTCCCTCATGGATACTCCAGCCTTGATATAATTACTGGTACATTAGGGTCTAACAAATAGATGTTTGAGCACAAATGAGCCATTTAAAATTCTTCACAGCTGACCATGTAGGTGTACCTTCTTTTGGTGTTCAGAGAAAGTTTGATAACTGCCACACAGCCATTACATAGTACAAAAAGTATTCTAGACTTGATAAGGAGGTGTTTGCTTACAATGTCTTATTTCAGGAATCACCCAAAATATTTTTCCACATCTGCTCACTGATATTTCAGATTACATTAATTGGGACAAAACCTTCAATCCAAATTATACTAAAAATGTAAGTGCAAGTGACAGTAAAAATAACAAGAATAACTGACACATACAGCATTTACTTTGAGCAAGGTCCTATTCTAGGCACTTCGGGCATAATATAAATGACTGATACTTATTTCCTCCCAAGAGCAGAGTTTGATTGAGATATGCCCTACGAGTCAAGTAGGGAAGATGCCCAGTTTTGCCTGGGGCAGATTCTAAATGTTCCATAGTTGAGGAAGTATGTTAGTTTTATTTATTCTTTATCCTTTACACTTCGCCTCTTCTTTTCTCTTGACCTTTGTAAGATAAACATTCATTACAGTGTGGTAGCTCTATGATACATCGAGCTAAGGTTCTTGCTACAATTAGGGGATCAAGGGATGGTTTTGGAAAGGTAGGTGAGATCTTTTATAACACCATTTGCAAAAGTTAAGGGTCTATATTCAATAATTAAAAAAAAGATGAATCTGTTTTTTTACTTTTTAATGTTTGGTGTGTTTTTTTGAATGGTATTTTATGTTTCAGAAAACACATACGGCTCTTTGAATGGTTTAGTGCTTCTTTGAGAAAAATCATCCTAAAACTGAAAGAAATATTGAGATGTCTGGTGGGTGAACCATCCTGCCCCCTAAAGACAGTCTTTTCCATTTCTATCTCATAAGTTAGCAGGATGGGCCTCTAGTAAGTCATTTGAATACCTCACAAGATGTATGTAACTTCCCACTGTTGCAAATGTTTCTTACTGAAATATTTCCTGCTACATGTCCAGGGAATTCCTTCTTGTCTCCTTGTCAGTGGAAGGGTAGCTGTTTAACTGTCACTCATTCATCTCTTGTTTTTTAAAACGTGAAATATATATATGTGACTGTAAAAAGGGTACTTTGAATTTCTTCTAAAATCAGAGATCATGTGTGTGATAAGGCTCTTTTCCGCTCTATCAGCTGAGAGGGAAAATGTCATGTTGAAGATAAAAGACTAAAGAATGAAGACTGCTTTATTCATTGTCAGGTTATGTATTAATCACTTATGATTACTGAAGTTCTGCATAGACAGGTAGCAAAAGGGAATCCCATTGTAGCAGTTGACTCAATCTCATTCTTCTCAAGAAATAATGATGGGCACTCCTCTAGGTTTGGAGTCAGACAATACAAATAATATTAATTTGGTTAATGCTCTACAGCTTTCTAGACACATTAACCTTTTTATTATCTATTTTGGAGAACTGAGTGTAAGTATCCACTCTCCTGCATACTTGCTGTGTAACCTTAGACAAGTTGCTTCAGCCTTCTGAACTTTAGTAATTAACTGGAAAACAAAGATAATGTCTACTTTAGTAAACTAAATCAGGGTTGCTGAGAGACTCAAATGAGAAATCCTACAGTGGACTATTTTGTGGTATAATATATCTTTTCAACTAGATTAAGTTTTTTTGTAAGGGAGAGATTCTTTATTACTTACTTTATCCAGGTCAGTGTAGGTCTTGGTAGACATTCAGTATAAACTTGTTAATGTTCATGGAACTTTAACTTGATACTTGTCCCCACAAATGACTTTATTAATGAAAAGATGGTAGTCTCATGTGAGAGATACTATACTGTATATTCAAAGTCTTTTGAAGTCATAAAGCCTCACTGATAAACACTGGTACTTACGGAGAAAAATTGTGAATATGAGTATTGGCTGTTTTCCCAAGGCACAGAAACTGGCAAACACATGCAATGTGCTTAATGAATGTTTGTTGAATAAATTGCGGTCTTACTTATTTTTTCAATACATCCATTCTTCCTTGATCCCATGAGGAATCCTCATTTATAGGGGTAGCTACTGCCCAGGCGACTAGTGATCCCATAAGCTAAAGGGATTCCGGGAGACCAACTGAGAAATCACAGTCAGGCTGTTAGTGGAGATATACTGGTCTTGGTAAAAACAAACAAACAAACAAAAAACACCAATGCAGTGAAGTAAGAGCTCCTATTTATTGAATTCCTACTATGTACTTCACACATTGTTCCAGGTCTGTTAGTCTCCAATGACTTCTTTAAGTATCAGTTTTTAGGTTTGTAAAACAATCAGTATTTTGGTTTGAGGTCTGTGTTTGGGGGCTTGGGATGGTAGTGTATTGTGTTGTTTTAAACATATAGCCTGGTTGGTAAATTCACTTACTGAATTATCTTTCCATTTATACATTTGTCTTCTAATTGCAAGGACATTGTGTCTGTATTCTAAGACTAACTGTGAAGAAACCCATATCACTAAATGTTTCACCTATTGAGATAGGACATTGAATCTAATTTGGGAAAAAATTTCATTCTTGGAGTCAGACAATACAAATAATATTAATTTGGTTAATCTAATTTGCCTCTTTATATCTATTTTGGAGAACTGAGTGTAAGTATCCACTCTCCTGCATACTTGCTGTGTAACCTTAGACAAGTTGCTTCAGCCTTCTGAACTTTAGTAATTAACTGGAAAACAAAGATAATGTCTACTTTAGTAAACTAAATCAGGGTTGCTGAGAGACTCAAATGAGAAATCCTACAGTGGACTATTTTGTGGTATAATATATCTTTTCAACTAGATTAAGTTTTTTTGTAAGGGAGAGATTCTTTATTACTTACTTTATCCAGGTCAGTGTAGGTCTTGGTAGACATTCAGTATAAACTTGTTAATGTTCATGGAACTTTAACTTGATACTTGTCCCCACAAATGACTTTATTAATGAAAAGATGGTAGTCTCATGTGAGAGATACTATACTGTATATTCAAAGTCTTTTGAAGTCATAAAGCCTCACTGATAAACACTGGTACTTACGGAGAAAAATTGTGAATATGAGTATTGGCTGTTTTCCCAAGGCACAGAAACTGGCAAACACATGCAATGTGCTTAATGAATGTTTGTTGAATAAATTGCGGTCTTACTTATTTTTTCAATACATCCATTCTTCCTTGATCCCATGAGGAATCCTCATTTATAGGGGTAGCTACTGCCCAGGCGACTAGTGATCCCATAAGCTAAAGGGATTCCGGGAGACCAACTGAGAAATCACAGTCAGGCTGTTAGTGGAGATATACTGGTCTTGGTAAAAACAAACAAACAAACAAAAAACACCAATGCAGTGAAGTAAGAGCTCCTATTTATTGAATTCCTACTATGTACTTCACACATTGTTCCAGGTCTGTTAGTCTCCAATGACTTCTTTAAGTATCAGTTTTTAGGTTTGTAAAACAATCAGTATTTTGGTTTGAGGTCTGTGTTTGGGGGCTTGGGATGGTAGTGTATTGTGTTGTTTTAAACATATAGCCTGGTTGGTAAATTCACTTACTGAATTATCTTTCCATTTATACATTTGTCTTCTAATTGCAAGGACATTGTGTCTGTATTCTAAGACTAACTGTGAAGAAACCCATATCACTAAATGTTTCACCTATTGAGATAGGACATTGAATCTAATTTGGGAAAAAATTTCATTCTTCAGAATATTTTACCACTTCATCACTTTTTAAAAACAAGTCTCTATAGCAAATCTTTAAAGTGGATCTAAGCACATGACGTACTATTTCAGCCTTGATGAAATGCCTGATGGTGAAATAACAGAGGTAAAGTGACTCATCCGTGCAAGCTCACTGGGGGAAGGAGTTTTATCATGTTCCCTCTTCTATATAGGGAGCCAAGGATTTTTGTTGAATGAATGATTATTAGGTCTGTCTGCCCTTACCATTGTGGTTGTAGCTCGGAGGAATTTTCATTGATGGTGCAGAAGTCCTCCTTTGGAACCTGGATGTCTTGTTCATTGTGACTGGCTGTCTCAGGAATAGCTGGAATAAGGTCTGTTGGAGTATTGTCTGGATTTTTGTCCTTTGTGTAGTGGTCACTGTTACAGGGAAAGGAGACCAGTTTTGGAGAAAATTTTCTTATGGGTGACTTGAGAGAACTCTTTGATTTCTCCACTTCTTTTCCTTCTGAAAAATAGTCAGTCATCAGTTGAGATAGAAACAGAATCTTCCTCTTGGCTTAGGGCTGAATTTGAGCAGGGTGAGCCCGAGGAGTAATTACCTGGAGAAACAAAGAGTCTTGCTGTGGAGACTGCAGTTCCTGCCTCATTTTCTGCAACGCACTTGAAGTCCCCAGAATCTTCAGGAAATGCTTCTGTGATAATTAAGGTGCACACTTCCTCTGGAAAGGAGGGAGATTCAACTTGAGCAAAGTATTTGGATGCCCCAAATTAACAAACTAACAGTGTGGAAAGATATAGGGAGAGTAGGTACTGGAAATTAATTGTATATTCCTGAGATTAAAAAAGAAAAATCAACCTGATTAGGTTTTTGTCCAAGTGGGCTCATGAAGATAGAACTTAAAAATATGATCTAAAATAACCCCAGTGTGGTCTCTAGAACCTACTTCTTAAACACATCTGTTTTCACTACTAGACTATCAGTTTCTTAAAAGCAAGTTTCTTATACTTTGCCTCTTGAATTATAGATTTGTGTTGGTTTAATGCTCAGCATATAGGTCTATATGAAGATTTTCTGAACTGACCTAGAAATTATTATTAGTATGACCTAATGGTAATATAGTGATGGCCACTGTGTGATAGGCATCACATGCACTTTTTGGACAGCCAACAATCTGGATGTTTGATTTCAGGACACGTTCTTACTGCCTCTGTGTGTTGCTTATGAGGTACACATAATATGTCAAATAGCATTAGAATAAGAATTTATGCCCAGTGAGGGCAGGGACTCCTAAGTGCCATGAATAGAACCTGGCCATAGCCTGTATCTAGTAAATACATGTTGAATAATTGAATAAACAAACAAATACATTGATAAATCCCAGTATTCTTGTTTCTTCTATTGTAGAAGAGTTGGCATAAAGTAGGCTCAAAACAGCTCCTAAAGAGAAAAGTGGTTTAGGAGACAAAGCCTTCTGTTGCTTAATTTGGTTTAACTATTTATTATCAAGATTTTGAAAAATTGTACTTACCAGGAATGGATGATAAACAAGCTTCTGAAAGATAAAATGAGAATAGAGAGAGAATTTAAATGAAGGCAACTTTGTTGAGAGAAGGGGCCATGTGTTGAAGAAGCAAGTAAAATATCGAAGTCTTATGTCACGGACTATAAATTCTATAGAAACTCAGAAAAGGTACATGATGGAATGAATACTTGGCAGGGTGCTAGAGCTATAAAAACTGTTTCAGTCCTGTTCTACTGCTAGATTGTTCTGTGACATTGTGAACATTACTTCTCTGGGGCTTGGTTGTTCATCTCTAATGTGATGTAAGAACATATATACCTCTTTTCTGAATGTGAAGATGCTGAAACACTAATCCTGAGGTGCCTTTTTCTTCTGAGAAAATCCTTTTTTATTCTAATTAAAATACAGTTAAATATTATGTTGTAAAAATACTGTAGTATTTACTGTAGAAAAATACACTAAAGATTAATAATAGTTTTCTCTGGGTGGTAAAAATATGATCTAAAATAACCCCAGTGTGGTCTCTAGAACCTACTTATTAAACACATCTGTTTTCACTACTAGACTATCAGTTTCTTAAAAGCAAGTTTCTTATACTTTGCCTCTTGAATTATAGATTTGTGTTGGTTTAATGCTCAGCATATAGGTCTATATGAAGATTTTCTGAACTGACCTAGAAATTATTATTAGTATGACCTAATGGTAATATAGTGATGGCCACTGTGTGATAGGCATCACATGCACTTTTTGGACAGCCAACAATCTGGATGTTTGATTTCAGGACACGTTCTTACTGCCTCTGTGTGTTGCTTATGAGGTACACATAATATGTCAAATAGCATTAGAATAAGAATTTATGCCCAGTGAGGGCAGGGACTCCTAAGTGCCATGAATAGAACCTGGCCATAGCCTGTATCTAGTAAATACATGTTGAATAATTGAATAAACAAACAAATACATTGATAAATCCCAGTATTCTTGTTTCTTCTATTGTAGAAGAGTTGGCATAAAGTAGGCTCAAAACAGCTCCTAAAGAGAAAAGTGGTTTAGGAGACAAAGCCTTCTGTTGCTTAATTTGGTTTAACTATTTATTATCAAGATTTTGAAAAATTGTACTTACCAGGAATGGATGATAAACAAGCTTCTGAAAGATAAAATGAGAATAGAGAGAGAATTTAAATGAAGGCAACTTTGTTGAGAGAAGGGGCCATGTGTTGAAGAAGCAAGTAAAATATCGAAGTCTTATGTCACGGACTATAAATTCTATAGAAACTCAGAAAAGGTACATGATGGAATGAATACTTGGCAGGGTGCTAGAGCTATAAAAACTGTTTCAGTCCTGTTCTACTGCTAGATTGTTCTGTGACATTGTGAACATTACTTCTCTGGGGCTTGGTTGTTCATCTCTAATGTGATGTAAGAACATATATACCTCTTTTCTGAATGTGAAGATGCTGAAACACTAATCCTGAGGTGCCTTTTTCTTCTGAGAAAATCCTTTTTTATTCTAATTAAAATACAGTTAAATATTATGTTGTAAAAATACTGTAGTATTTACTGTAGAAAAATATACTAAAGATTAATAATAGTTTTCTCTGGGTGGTAAAAATATAACTTTATACTTCTAGATTTTATATTTTTCTAGGTTTATTATAATAAATTTGTATTACTTTAGTTTTAAAAAAATGCAATAAATATGACTTTTAAAAGAAATATCACATTGTGTAATAGAGGTGTTCCTTCCCAAATGTTATGCACAGATGATCAGTTGTTTCGAATTAGTACTTAAGTGAGTGCATTTTCTTCACTTGGTACAAGAAATATCTTGGGCTTAAACCTTGGCTGTGGCACTTAACTAGCTTTGTGACCTTCGGCAAGGTGTCTGGCATTTCTAATTTCAGTGTTCTTGCTTATAAGTTGGGAATGACAACACAAACCTCAAAATATTGATGTGAAAATTAAATGAGAAATTGTATAAAGTATAAACTCAGTGTTTAGCATGAGGTAGATCATCATACTTGTTACCCTTCCCTAAATTAATTATTTGGTAGGAAGTTTAATAAAGTATTTGGAAAGCTGTGCATCAGTTTTCGTTTGTGTTATTCTTTAAAAAATGTGTTTATTCTTACATTTTTTTCTTGTTTGTATGCCAAGAACTCATTAGGAAGATAATTAAGATTAATCTCTGAAAATAGACTAGTCTTTTTACAGCTGTTAAACTGTTGTTTCATCAGAACATAACAGCTGTCTTTTCTTTTTTGGTTGTTTTTGTTGAGGAATCATTTGGATTTGAGTAATTGTTTAGCAGTAGCAATCTCTTGAGCCTGTAACAAATCAGTTATTAAATGTTACAACATGAATTAGACTTCAAGGTTAATTGTAATGAAAAGCAAATTAGAAAACTTGTCACTATACTTTTTCTCAGAATTCGGAAGTCATCTGAGTCTGCTATCTGCTCTCTCTCTCTGTACCAGTGAACTTGAACTGTGGCTGTGGCTTGGACTCGGCCTTCAAACACGACACACTGACCTCTGGTTGTAGAGACGTCTTGAAGATGCTGAAGAACAAATACAAAATTCACAAAATGGAAGAAACTGTTCCACCATATGCGTGATTTGGGGTGCTAGTTGCAGTAAGTGTACATGCTTTTCTTTGTAGTTACTGATAACTGACTATACCTTAATCAAAATGAGCTTTCTGGGCATCTTTTGTGCTTTATAGTATGGTCCATAGCTATAAGTTTTTATCTCCATTTCATGGAGTTGTGTGTAGGGAGAAAGCTGTTACTCACTTTCCCAAGAGACATTTTTCAGAGTAGAAAACTGTTAAGTTGATAAGTCTTTGCCCTTTTGTGTTATTTTATTGAGTACCTATGAAGTTGCAGATTTAATTTTTATTACTGGTTGAGCAGCATGGGCAGTATTGTAATTTGTTAAGGATTCTGAATCATGACTTGGAGGAATGGGGCCAAAATCACTGCTTTGGCGCAAGGTGACTGAAGCTCATCATAGGCACTGGAAGACTTGAAACCTTTGTGGAGCTCATGTTCATTGTGAAATGGGGCTAGCAGAATGCTCAGACTGCTTGAGGATTTTAGACTCATTTCAGAGAGATAATCTGAAAGCTTTCTTTAAGGAATGAAGAGTTTTATTGATACACAAAAAGTATTTATTAACAATAGCTAGTATAGTCTCATTATACATACATGAACATGTGGCATTTGTGCTAAGTTTATCCCTTGAATCCTAATTTCCCTTCTCTCCTGTTCCCAGCTCCAGGGTCCTCTAGAATCTAGAATCACATTTCAGATTATAACTTGGCCCTCAGACCAGAGAGGATCTGAGGTCCTTATCTCAGGTGAAACCTAGTTAAGACATAAGGACCCACCAGCTTGGATTTGAGCAATCTCTTGAGCCTGTAACAAATCAGTTATTAAATGTTACAACATGAATTAGACTTCAAGGTTAATTGTAATGAAAAGCAAATTAGAAAACTTGTCACTATACTTTTTCTCAGAATTCGGAAGTCATCTGAGTCTGCTATCTGCTCTCTCTCTCTGTACCAGTGAACTTGAACTGTGGCTGTGGCTTGGACTCGGCCTTCAAACACGACACACTGACCTCTGGTTGTAGAGACGTCTTGAAGATGCTGAAGAACAAATACAAAATTCACAAAATGGAAGAAACTGTTCCACCATATGCGTGATTTGGGGTGCTAGTTGCAGTAAGTGTACATGCTTTTCTTTGTAGTTACTGATAACTGACTATACCTTAATCAAAATGAGCTTTCTGGGCATCTTTTGTGCTTTATAGTATGGTCCATAGCTATAAGTTTTTATCTCCATTTCATGGAGTTGTGTGTAGGGAGAAAGCTGTTACTCACTTTCCCAAGAGACATTTTTCAGAGTAGAAAACTGTTAAGTTGATAAGTCTTTGCCCTTTTGTGTTATTTTATTGAGTACCTATGAAGTTGCAGATTTAATTTTTATTACTGGTTGAGCAGCATGGGCAGTATTGTAATTTGTTAAGGATTCTGAATCATGACTTGGAGGAATGGGGCCAAAATCACTGCTTTGGCGCAAGGTGACTGAAGCTCATCATAGGCACTGGAAGACTTGAAACCTTTGTGGAGCTCATGTTCATTGTGAAATGGGGCTAGCAGAATGCTCAGACTGCTTGAGGATTTTAGACTCATTTCAGAGAGATAATCTGAAAGCTTTCTTTAAGGAATGAAGAGTTTTATTGATACACAAAAAGTATTTATTAACAATAGCTAGTATAGTCTCATTATACATACATGAACATGTGGCATTTGTGCTAAGTTTATCCCTTGAATCCTAATTTCCCTTCTCTCCTGTTCCCAGCTCCAGGGTCCTCTAGAATCTAGAATCACATTTCAGATTATAACTTGGCCCTCAGACCAGAGAGGATCTGAGGTCCTTATCTCAGGTGAAACCTAGTTAAGACATAAGGACCACCAGCCCACCGCTTGAGCATGGTGCCCAGGGCCGCATATTACAGGAAAGGAGTGCAGCTGGAGAGGAGCCTTGTGCCTGACAGCATCTGCTGAAAGTTGACTTTCAGAAATGATAGTAGTGCTCCTTACTCCTAATGCTCTTGTTCTGTGTCTCTCATCCTGTATCTGGGCAAGTTCCTGCCATACTTCTCATACCTTGGTCCAGCAGTGGCAATAGCTCGAGTTCTGTTAGGTTTGGAAACTAGGGGACAAAGAGCCTGGGGAAGGTAGCAGCCTTAGTTTGGGTTTGACCTAGGTGATTGATTGCGGCTTTTTCCAGTGAGTGATAGAGGAGACCTCTCAGTCCTCTTCTCTGACTGTGACTCAAGCAGGAAATAGATACAGTTTTGCTTGTTGACTTCTTCAGAAGGGCCCCATGTGGCCAGTTAAGAGAATCTGATGAATTGAATTGAACACCGTCTGCTTGGAGAGGACGATTGCCTAAGTATTGCCTTCCAGAGCTGAAGAGTCGACACAGCAAAGGTCTTCAGAGCACAGGATAAATCATGAACTGCCCTGTGATACTGAACAATAATTTCATGCTTTCTGGGACTCAGTTTCATGCTTTCTGGGACTCATGTATAAAGGAATTGTAATCCCTGAGGTCCTTTCTAGTTTTCTCTTTCCTTTTTCTTAACACCTTTGGTAATCCCTACAATTTGTCTGTAAAATCCAAACTCCATCATGCATTGTGCGTAGATTACCTTGGTAAACACAGGGGCTACAACACAAGTGGATCCCGACAGGCTGCTGCAGGGACTCTGCATCTGGTTAAGAAATAGAAGAGACATGATCATCCATATTGTCAAGGCCCTGAAACCTTAGGTGAATGGGGGCCAGGGGGTGAGTGGATAATTTTTAACTGTTACCAATGACACTTTTAAGTTTACTTGGTGAAAAGGGTGATATTCTTAAACTGAATGTCAGTGCCACACTTTTTTCTCTCTCCTCCAGCATTCCATTAACTGAGATGGTGACATACAATACCAGGTGATTATTTAGAGACTGCATAGTAAAGGTTTAAATAACTTCTAAATTCTACTGACTAGATTTCTTTCCTTCCTCCATACAGTTGTTCTTGTTGTATCTTTTGGATTTTTGAAAAGCATTCCCCTCCCCATTTTTAATTAAAAGGGAGTTCATTCCTTGGATAGTTGGAATATTCTATTATGGGGCTGAGCTAGAAACCAACTGTCCCTGATGGTCTGGCACACAGACAAATGACCAACCCGCAGAACCACCATGGACCTATTTCTGAGACCCATAGATTTCTTTCTTGTGCTTTCTGAGGTCATGAAACTGGAAGCTCTTCCTGTGTATACTTTTCAAGAAAGTCGCAATGATTCCTTCCTCTCTGGGCCTGTGTCTCCATTATTGGAACCCCTCAGAAAGCTTTTAAAATTGAACTTACCCTCTGGGGGTCAATACACAGTGGTTGAACCAAGGTAGAATAACTTGATTTGATGTTAGAGGTTTCATTAACAGGGGAACTGATGGTCAGAGACACTCTAGTGGTTTTCTTCTTTATCCTGTGGGGGAAACAAAACCAAACACAATCCAGTTAAAGAAAGATTAGAGGTGGCTTTGATACAAGTCCCTCACTGAATACATTTGAATATATGACATTTTTAGTTTTAATTTTTATTTTTCTTTTGGTTTGCACAATAATTCAAGTGTTTTTAAAAAGTAGAATTCCCCCTATATTCATACGTGACAAATGCACATTCACATTTTGTACTTACTCTGACATTTCTATAACACATCCCAAGCATAATATCAAAGGCAAAATGTTTTCTTACTTCTCTGGGTACTTACCTACAAGAAAGGGAAAAAAAAAATTCTGTATAAATCTGATGGCAATTTAATGAAATTTAGTTTCAGTATATTTCCACTAGCACCAGCAAATTAATTACAGACAGCAGAACCTCTGAATTCTTGACTAAGGATGGAACTGTTTTCATATTTTATTTTTACATTTCATTTTTGCAATGTAAGAATTCCAGATGTTTATCTCTGTGGAGTTATTATGTTTGTACTCAGAGGAAGTGCTGAGTTATTTCCCCAAAATGTCATTTCAGAGGGCATGTATTAGTATCTCTGAATTTGCATTTTGGTTTGAAGTCTTTAGCATATTTGTTGTGATAAGAAATCCACTGAACCTAATTAAACTTAAAAGCCTTCGTACAGCTAAGGAAATGGTGGACAAAGCAAAAAGATAACATACTGAATGGGAGAAAATGTTTGCAAATGATATGACTGACAAGGGGTTAATATTCAAATATATATAAGCAGCTCATACCACTCATCAGTAAAATAACTCTATTAAAAAAATCATAATATTTGGAAAATAAGAGAACTGCCATGGTCTGGCACACAGACAAATGACCAACCCAGAACCACCATGGACCTATTTCTGAGACCCATAGATTTCTTTCTTGTGCTTTCTGAGGTCATGAAACTGGAAGCTCTTCCTGTGTATACTTTTCAAGAAAGTCGCAATGATTCCTTCCTCTCTGGGCCTGTGTCTCCATTATTGGAACCCCTCAGAAAGCTTTTAAAATTGAACTTACCCTCTGGGGGTCAATACACAGTGGTTGAACCAAGGTAGAATAACTTGATTTGATGTTAGAGGTTTCATTAACAGGGGAACTGATGGTCAGAGACACTCTAGTGGTTTTCTTCTTTATCCTGTGGGGGAAACAAAACCAAACACAATCCAGTTAAAGAAAGATTAGAGGTGGCTTTGATACAAGTCCCTCACTGAATACATTTGAATATATGACATTTTTAGTTTTAATTTTTATTTTTCTTTTGGTTTGCACAATAATTCAAGTGTTTTTAAAAAGTAGAATTCCCCCTATATTCATACGTGACAAATGCACATTCACATTTTGTACTTACTCTGACATTTCTATAACACATCCCAAGCATAATATCAAAGGCAAAATGTTTTCTTACTTCTCTGGGTACTTACCTACAAGAAAGGGAAAAAAAAAATTCTGTATAAATCTGATGGCAATTTAATGAAATTTAGTTTCAGTATATTTCCACTAGCACCAGCAAATTAATTACAGACAGCAGAACCTCTGAATTCTTGACTAAGGATGGAACTGTTTTCATATTTTATTTTTACATTTCATTTTTGCAATGTAAGAATTCCAGATGTTTATCTCTGTGGAGTTATTATGTTTGTACTCAGAGGAAGTGCTGAGTTATTTCCCCAAAATGTCATTTCAGAGGGCATGTATTAGTATCTCTGAATTTGCATTTTGGTTTGAAGTCTTTAGCATATTTGTTGTGATAAGAAATCCACTGAACCTAATTAAACTTAAAAGCCTTCGTACAGCTAAGGAAATGGTGGACAAAGCAAAAAGATAACATACTGAATGGGAGAAAATGTTTGCAAATGATATGACTGACAAGGGGTTAATATTCAAATATATATAAGCAGCTCATACCACTCATCAGTAAAATAACTCTATTAAAAAATGAACAGAAGATCTGAATAGATATTTTTCCAAAGAGGAAATAGAGAAAGCCAACAGGCACGTGAAAAGATGCTCAATGTTGCTCATCATCAGGGCAGTGCAGATCAAAACCACGATGAGATGCCACTTCACAGCTGTCAGGATAGCTATCACCAGAGGAACACAATGACAAATGTTGGTGCACATGTGGAGAAAGGGGACCTTTATATCCTGTGGGCAGGATATACTATGGAAAATAGTATGGAGATGCCTCAGAAAAACTAAAAATAGTGCTACCATATGACCCAGGAATACCCACTGCTGGATATATATTTGGAAAAAGAGAAAGCATTAATTTGAAGACACACACACCCCAGTGTTCATGCAGCATTATTTACAGTTGCCAAGATATGTAAACAACCAAAGTGTCCATCACTGGATGAATCGATAAAGATATGTATGTGAAATACTACTCAGCCACAAATAGGAATGAAATGTTGCCATTTGTAGTAATATGGATGGACTTGGAGGGTGTTACGCGAAGTGAAGTAAGTCAGACAAAGACAAATCCTGTATGGTATCACTTATATGTGAAATTTTAAAACTACAGTAAACTAGTGAATGTAACAAAAAATAATCAGACTCACAGATACAGAGAACAAACAAGTGGTTTCCAGTGATGAGAGGGAGATGGGGAGGGGCAATATAATAACAGGAAATTAAAGGATACTATTATATATGAAATAAAATACAAGGATATATTTTACATCAAAAGGAATATCGCCAGTGTTTTATAATAATATTAATGGAGTATTAAGCTTTAAAAATTGTGAGCATTATATTGTAACTTAAGTTCTACATCACCTATAACTCAATTAAAAAAAGCCCATTGAAACACAGCTGCGTTTACTATAAGGAAGGAATTAAAAATATATATATTTATTTATTTATTTAATTTTTGGCTATTCTGGGTTTTCACTGCTGCTGCAGGCTCCTCTCTAGTTGCAGGGAATGGGGGCTACTCTAGTTGAGGTGAGCAGGCTTCTTGTTGTGGTGACTTCTCTTGTTGTTCTGGAACTCGGGCTTCAGGGGCCATGGACTTCAATAGTTGCAGCTCCGAGGCTCTAGAGCACAGGCTCAATAGTTGTGGCTCATGGGCTTAGTTGCTGCACAGCACGTGGGGTCTTCTCGGATCAGGGATCAAACCTGTGTCTCCAGTGTTGGCTGGTGAACCCTTTACCACTGAGCCACTAGAGAAGCCCAGGAAGTTATATTAATGATCATATTATCTCTGTGAGAACTTAGTAGAGAAATATGTCTCAGTTATTAGAATAAGGAATAATTGGGCTTCTCTTGTGCAGCTGTTTTAGTTTTTCCTTATAGATACTGTGGATCTTAATATTAGTTTTATTTCCCTCTGTATTAACTACCTGAAAGTCTAGTGCTCACTTCATGAAAACCTGTGATTCAGCGACGACTAGAGTCAGGATCTCCTAAATCTATAGCTTGATCTTTTTTTTTCCTTCATTATATCTATGCTGCTTATTTACCCAAACCAGCATAGATCACATGACCTCACAAAGAACTTTTATTTCTTGGTAGAAGAGATACATTGGAAGATGTAGAATATCTTGAATAACAAAATATTGTAATTTCTAGAAAGCCATTGGTTTATGGAAATGGGATAAAATTGTAGCTATTCCAAAAGTCCAGGTTATACAGTCACTTCACAGTACAAATGTTTTAAGGAAAATAAACTAGTTCCCACCTAAAAAATGTCTTTTACAAAAGTGTTTGATGCCATCATTGGGACTAGATTTATCTAATCTCCTTTTTTAGAAAAATTTATTTATTCATTTATTTATTTTTGGCTGTGCTGGGTCTTCGTTGCTGCGCCAGCGTTTCTCTAGTTGTGGAAAGTAGGGGTTACTCTCTAGCTGTGGTGTGTGGCCTTCTCATTGAGATGGGTTGTCTTGTTGCAGAGTGTGGGCTCTAGAGTACTTGGGCTTCAGAAGTTGTGTCGCGTGGACACAGATGGTTGTGACTCCCAGGCTCTAGAGCATAGGCTCAGTAGGTGAGGTGCACAGGTTTAGTTGCTCTGTGGTATGTAGGAACTTCCTAGACCAGGGGCTGAACCCATGTCTCCTGCATTGGCAGGCAGATTCTTTACCACTGAGCCACCAGTGAAGCCCCTAATCACCTCCTGATCTCCAGATATAATCCTGTAATAGTTGGTGTCTTTTTCCAATCTTAAAAATCCCTTTATAATCTTGAGGTTTTATCATGTTAGATTTAATTTAATTTTAAATTTTGTTGATACAAAAGATTTACACTTTTGTATTTTATTTCCTATGGTGGATAATGGTTACAGAGTATACATTTTATTATTATTTAAAATTTACATATATTATGTTTATGCCTTTCTGTGTACATAGTATTTATATAATAAATTTTTAAAGTAAATTTGCAAACTAGAACTTCTTTTTAACCAGGTTAGTTAGTTGTTTTTTAATTTTCAAAGAACAAATAGAATTTTTCTTCGGTAGTTTAGAAGATAGCTTTAATTCTATGATTGTATAAGAGCTAAAGTGATTGTAAATGCACACAGATTACCTTTATGTACAAAGCTGGGCACAAAAGAGTTTATGCCTATAAACTGTCTAAACAGGGTAGAATCAAACTTTGCAGTGTTAGCTCTAGTTATTTGTCTTGGATAGTTTTTCTAATGAATGAAGGCTTAATAAACACTCAGACTTTTAAATTAGTTAATAATTCCTGATGTCTCCTAGGCCAGGACCCCAGGAGCAATACAAAGGAGTTTAAAGTTAGCTGGCACAATAAAAGTATATGAAAAGCTCAATAGTGTAAAAGATGTGTGATAGTAATAATATAGATTCCACTTTAGTAATTTATTTAACTTATATGTAGAATACATCATATAAAATGCTGGGCTGGATGAATCACAAGCTGGAATCAAGATTACTGGGAAAAATGTTAACAACCTCAGATATGCAGATGATACAGCATTAATGGCAGAATGTGATGAGGAACTAAAGAGCCTCTTGATGAGGGTGAAAGGGACAGTGAAAAGCTGGCTTGAAATGCAGGATTCAAAAACTAAGATCATGGCATTTGGTCCCATCACTTCATAGCAGATAGAAGTTGTGTCGCGTGGACACAGATGGTTGTGACTCCCAGGCTCTAGAGCATAGGCTCAGTAGGTGAGGTGCACAGGTTTAGTTGCTCTGTGGTATGTAGGAACTTCCTAGACCAGGGGCTGAACCCATGTCTCCTGCATTGGCAGGCAGATTCTTTACCACTGACCCCCCAGTTAAGCCCCTACTCTCCTCCTGATCTCCAGATTTAATTCTGTAATAGTTGGTGTTTTTTTCCAATCTTAAAAATCCCTTTATAATCTTGAGGTTTTATCATGTTAGATTTAATTTAATTTTAAATTTTGTTGATACAAAAGATTTACACTTTTGTATTTTATTTCCTATGGTGGATAATGGTTACAGAGTATACATTTTATTATTATTTAAAATTTACATATATTATGTTTATGCCTTTCTGTGTACATAGTATTTATATAATAAATTTTTAAAGTAAATTTGCAAACTAGAACTTCTTTTTAACCAGGTTAGTTAGTTGTTTTTTAATTTTCAAAGAACAAATAGAATTTTTCTTCGGTAGTTTAGAAGATAGCTTTAATTCTATGATTGTATAAGAGCTAAAGTGATTGTAAATGCACACAGATTACCTTTATGTACAAAGCTGGGCACAAAAGAGTTTATGCCTATAAACTGTCTAAACAGGGTAGAATCAAACTTTGCAGTGTTAGCTCTAGTTATTTGTCTTGGATAGTTTTTCTAATGAATGAAGGCTTAATAAACACTCAGACTTTTAAATTAGTTAATAATTCCTGATGTCTCCTAGGCCAGGACCCCAGGAGCAATACAAAGGAGTTTAAAGTTAGCTGGCACAATAAAAGTATATGAAAAGCTCAATAGTGTAAAAGATGTGTGATAGTAATAATATAGATTCCACTTTAGTAATTTATTTAACTTATATGTAGAATACATCATATAAAATGCTGGGCTGGATGAATCACAAGCTGGAATCAAGATTACTGGGAAAAATGTTAACAACCTCAGATATGCAGATGATACAGCATTAATGGCAGAATGTGATGAGGAACTAAAGAGCCTCTTGATGAGGGTGAAAGGGGACAGTGAAAAAGCTGGCTTGAAATGCAGGATTCAAAAAACTAAGATCATGGCATTTGGTCCCATCACTTCATAGCAGATAGATGGGGAAGAAGTGGAAGCAGTGACAGACTTAATTTTCTTGGGCTCCAAAATCCCTGTGGGCGGTCATTAGAGCTATGAAATTAAAAGAAGCTTGCTCCTTGGAAGGAAAACTATGAGAAACCTAGACAGTGTATTAAAAAGCAGAGGCACCACTTTGCTGACAAAGGTCCGTTTAGTCAAAGCTATGATTTTTCTATTCATAGTCATGTACAGATGTGAGAGTTAGACTGTAAAGAAGTCTGAGCACCAAAGAATTGACGCTTTTGAATTGTGTTGCTGGAGAAGACTTTTGAGAGTCCCTTGGACTGCAAGAAGATCAAACCAGTCAATGCTAAAGGAAATCAGCCCTGAATATTTACTGGAAGGACTGTTACTAACGCTCCAATACTTTGGCCACCTGATGTGAAGAGAGGACTCATTGGAAAAGATCCTGATGCTGGGAAAGATCGAAGGCAAAAGGAGAAGTACTGGGGCAGAGGTTGAGATGGTTAGAGAGCATCACTGACTCATTGGGCATGAATTTGAGCAAACTCTAGGAGATTGTGGAGGACAGAGTAGCCTGGTGTGTTGCCTTCCACGAGGTTGCAGAGTTCAGCATGACTTAGCAACTGAACAACAACAGCATCTTAGTAATACCACAAGACATCAGAAATACTAATGTCAGAAGACATTTAATAGTGCCAGTGATGTCACAAGACAGCATATAATTATCCCACAGGCTGTTGGAAATCAGTGCTGTGACTTCAAAGGAGACAGGAGCTTGACTGGTATAGGAAAACTTCCTGCCCAGCATAGACCTTCAGCTTTAAAGAATGTTAGAATTGGAAAATAAGTATGTATGTGTGAGTTGGGGATGGAATTACGGGTGAATAGTAATTTATTTAACTTGTATGTAGAACACATCATATAAAATGCTGGGCTGGATGAATCACAAACTGGAATCAAGATACTGGGAAAAATGTTAACAACCTCAGATATGCAGATGATACAGCATTAATGGCAGAATGTGATGAGGAACTAAAGAGCCTCTTGATGAGGGTGAAAGGGACAGTGAAAAAGCTGGCTTGAAATGCAGGATTCAAAAAACTAAGATCATGGCATTTGGTCCCATCACTTCATAGCAGATAGATGGGGAAGAAGTGGAAGCAGTGACAGACTTAATTTTCTTGGGCTCCAAAATCCCTGTGGGCGGTCATTAGAGCTATGAAATTAAAAGAAGCTTGCTCCTTGGAAGGAAAACTATGAGAAACCTAGACAGTGTATTAAAAAGCAGAGGCACCACTTTGCTGACAAAGGTCCGTTTAGTCAAAGCTATGATTTTTCTATTCATAGTCATGTACAGATGTGAGAGTTAGACTGTAAAGAAGTCTGAGCACCAAAGAATTGACGCTTTTGAATTGTGTTGCTGGAGAAGACTTTTGAGAGTCCCTTGGACTGCAAGAAGATCAAACCAGTCAATGCTAAAGGAAATCAGCCCTGAATATTTACTGGAAGGACTGTTACTAACGCTCCAATACTTTGGCCACCTGATGTGAAGAGAGGACTCATTGGAAAAGATCCTGATGCTGGGAAAGATCGAAGGCAAAAGGAGAAGTACTGGGGCAGAGGTTGAGATGGTTAGAGAGCATCACTGACTCATTGGGCATGAATTTGAGCAAACTCTAGGAGATTGTGGAGGACAGAGTAGCCTGGTGTGTTGCCTTCCACGAGGTTGCAGAGTTCAGCATGACTTAGCAACTGAACAACAACAGCATCTTAGTAATACCACAAGACATCAGAAATACTAATGTCAGAAGACATTTAATAGTGCCAGTGATGTCACAAGACAGCATATAATTATCCCACAGGCTGTTGGAAATCAGTGCTGTGACTTCAAAGGAGACAGGAGCTTGACTGGTATAGGAAAACTTCCTGCCCAGCATAGACCTTCAGCTTTAAAGAATGTTAGAATTGGAAAATACGAAGTATGTATGTGTGTGAGTTGGGGATGGGAATTACGGGGTGAATAGTGGTGGGGAATGGATAGAGAAAGGAAGTAACATTCATGAACCACTAACTGGTGTGCCAATACTGTGCTTTTCTCTTTATTTCATGTGTGGGGAAATAACCATTCAGTGATATGGAATGCTCCAGGATTGGATTGCCTGGATTTACCATTTATTAGGTATATTAGCTTCACCTCTAGGCCTCAATTTCCCAATCTGTGAAACAGGCACAATAATAGTGTTTATTTTTAGGATTGTTTCAAGGATTAAAATTTAAAAGTACTTAACTCATGTTTGTGCTATGTATCGATCATTCAGTAAATGTTAGCTGCTATTTTTGTTGTGATGGTGATTGTTATATGTTGATCAAGGGAAGTTCCACCTTTCCTCAGAGGGTTCTAATCTAGTTACCTTTGATTTTTCCTTCTCTTGTGAACTCACAATCTTATATTAATAAGCTCTCTCTCTCTTTTTTGGCCATACCGCATGGCTTGCAGGATCTCAGTTCCCCAATCAGGGATTAAACCAGGGGCACAGCAGTGAATGCCCAGAATCATAGCCAGTAGGCCACAAGGGAACTCCTATAATACACTTGTTTTTAATTCTGTATTATTGTGTTCGTTCATTTTACATCAAGTTCCTCAAGGGCAGAGATATTTTCATATGTTTCTATCCCCAAAGTATCTAGTCCAGTATTGAACACATAGTAGGTGTAGAGCTGATTGATTTTATAGGTTATTGCTTAAGTAGAGCTGTCAGTAGGGGTAGCATGGTGTTGTGGGGGCCTTTCCACGAGGTTGCAGAGTTCAGCATGACTTAGCAACTGAACAACAACAGCATCTTAGTAATACCACAAGACATCAGAAATACTAATGTCAGAAGACATTTAATAGTGCCAGTGATGTCACAAGACAGCATATAATTATCCCACAGGCTGTTGGAAATCAGTGCTGTGACTTCAAAGGAGACAGGAGCTTGACTGGTATAGGAAAACTTCCTGCCCAGCATAGACCTTCAGCTTTAAAGAATGTTAGAATTGGAAAATACGAAGTATGTATGTGTGTGAGTTGGGGATGGGAATTACGGGGTGAATAGTGGTGGGGAATGGATAGAGAAAGGAAGTAACATTCATGAACCACTAACTGGTGTGCCAATACTGTGCTTTTCTCTTTATTTCATGTGTGGGGAAATAACCATTCAGTGATATGGAATGCTCCAGGATTGGATTGCCTGGATTTACCATTTATTAGGTATATTAGCTTCACCTCTAGGCCTCAATTTCCCAATCTGTGAAACAGGCACAATAATAGTGTTTATTTTTAGGATTGTTTCAAGGATTAAAATTTAAAAGTACTTAACTCATGTTTGTGCTATGTATCGATCATTCAGTAAATGTTAGCTGCTATTTTTGTTGTGATGGTGATTGTTATATGTTGATCAAGGGAAGTTCCACCTTTCCTCAGAGGGTTCTAATCTAGTTACCTTTGATTTTTCCTTCTCTTGTGAACTCACAATCTTATATTAATAAGCTCTCTCTCTCTTTTTTTTTTTGGCCATACCGCATGGCTTGCAGGATCTCAGTTCCCCAATCAGGGATTAAACCAGGGGCACAGCAGTGAATGCCCAGAATCATAGCCAGTAGGCCACAAGGGAACTCCTATAATACACTTGTTTTTAATTCTGTATTATTGTGTTCGTTCATTTTACATCAAGTTCCTCAAGGGCAGAGATATTTTCATATGTTTCTATCCCCAAAGTATCTAGTCCAGTATTGAACACATAGTAGGTGTAGAGCTGATTGATTTTATAGGTTATTGCTTAAGTAGATGCTGTGAACAGTTGTCCTAGGAGGTGTGTGTTGGTTTGTATTTCACTCAACCCCACTCCACAAAGAAAAGGAGTTGATATAGAAAGATTCCTCCTGTTTCAGAAACGGGAACACTTCTACACTTTTGGTGGGGATATATATTGGTGCAGCCATTATGGAAAATAGTATGGAAATTCCTTAAAAAATTAAAAATAGAGCTTCCATATTCAACAATACTGGGCATATATCTGGAGAAAACCATTATTTGAAAGAATATGGGCACCCCAGTGTTCATAGTAGCACCATTCACAATAATCAGGTAAAGAAGATGTGCTACATATATACAATCGAATATTACTCAGCCATAAAAGGAATGAAATAATGCCATTTGTGAGACATAGATGGTGTCTAGAGATTGTCATATTGAATGAAGTAAGTCAGAGAAAGGCAACTGTCATATGATATTACTTATATGTGAAATCTAAGAAAATGGTATAAATGAACCTATTTACAAAACATAAATTTAGTTACAGATTTTGATAAACTTATAGTTACCAAGGGTGGTGGAGGAGGATGGGATAAATTGGGAGGTTGGGATTGACACATACACACTACAAAGCGTTTGAACTATAGTGTTGCAGAAGACTCTTGAGATGTCTTTGGACTGGAAGGAGATCAAACCAGTCAATGCTAAACAAAATCAACCCTGAATATTCATTGGGAAGACTGATGCTGAAGCTGATGCTCCAGTCTATACTCTTTGTTTTTTGGGGCCACCTTTCCTCAGAGGGTTCTAATCTAGCTTTTTTTTTGTGAACTCACAATCTTATATTAATAAGCTCTCTTTTTTGGCCATACCGCATGGCTTGCAGGATCTCAGTTCCCCAATCAGGGATTAAACCAGGGGCACAGCAGTGAATGCCCAGAATCATAGCCAGTAGGCCACAAGGGAACTCCTATAATACACTTGTTTTTAATTCTGTATTATTGTGTTCGTTCATTTTACATCAAGTTCCTCAAGGGCAGAGATATTTTCATATGTTTCTATCCCCAAAGTATCTAGTCCAGTATTGAACACATAGTAGGTGTAGAGCTGATTGATTTTATAGGTTATTGCTTAAGTAGATGCTGTGAACAGTTGTCCTAGGAGGTGTGTGTTGGTTTGTATTTCACTCAACCCCACTCCACAAAGAAAAGGAGTTGATATAGAAAGATTCCTCCTGTTTCAGAAACGGGAACACTTCTACACTTTTGGTGGGGATATATATTGGTGCAGCCATTATGGAAAATAGTATGGAAATTCCTTAAAAAATTAAAAATAGAGCTTCCATATTCAACAATACTGGGCATATATCTGGAGAAAACCATTATTTGAAAGAATATGGGCACCCCAGTGTTCATAGTAGCACCATTCACAATAATCAGGTAAAGAAGATGTGCTACATATATACAATCGAATATTACTCAGCCATAAAAGGAATGAAATAATGCCATTTGTGAGACATAGATGGTGTCTAGAGATTGTCATATTGAATGAAGTAAGTCAGAGAAAGGCAACTGTCATATGATATTACTTATATGTGAAATCTAAGAAAATGGTATAAATGAACCTATTTACAAAACATAAATTTAGTTACAGATTTTGATAAACTTATAGTTACCAAGGGTGGTGGAGGAGGATGGGATAAATTGGGAGGTTGGGATTGACACATACACACTACAAAGCGTTTGAACTATAGTGTTGCAGAAGACTCTTGAGATGTCTTTGGACTGGAAGGAGATCAAACCAGTCAATGCTAAACAAAATCAACCCTGAATATTCATTGGGAAGACTGATGCTGAAGCTGATGCTCCAGTACTTTGGCTGCCTGATGTGAAGAGCCAACTCATTGGAAAAGACCCCGATGCTAGGAAAGATTAAGAAGGAGACAACAGAGGATGAGATGGTTGGATGGCATCACTGACTCAATGGACATGAATTTGAGCAAACTTTGGGAGATGGTGAAGGACAGGGAAGCCTGGTGTGCTGCAATTCATGGGGTTGCAAACAGTCAGACATGACTGAGTGAAAAAACAACGATAACATTATATAACTAGATAACTGATAAGAATTTACTGTGTAGCACAGGAGATTCTATTCAACACCCTGTAATGACATATGGGAATAGAATCTAAAAAAGAGTGAATATATGACTGACTTTGCTGTACAGCAGAAACTAGTACACTGTAAGTAAGTCAACTGTATTTCAATAAAAATTGATTAAAAAAAGGAAAGATTCCTCCTCTTCTAACCTTGGAAGCAAGTCCTCACACCACACCAGCCATCTTAGGTGAAGTTAAACAATCACATAATTACAGACCAGAAGAAGACATGGGAAATTTTGTCTAACATCTTCAGGAAACAAAACTCCTAGGGTTATAGAGGTTATGTGTTTGCTGAAGGTCATGCATTCTGTTGATGGCAGAGTCAGGGTCAAAATCCAAATCTCCTGCCATTTTCTAATGTGATCCATCTGGGCTTCTAGCAAATGGACTCTGTACTACCAGATAAACTCAAAATTGCAGATATTAGTCTGAGTGATTGAGATTGTGGTGACTTTTTCTTCTAGAGGAATTGTCATATTGAATGAAGTAAGTCAGAGAAAGGCAACTGTCATATGATATTACTTATATGTGAAATCTAAGAAAATGGTATAAATGAACCTATTTACAAAACATAAATTTAGTTACAGATTTTGATAAACTTATAGTTACCAAGGGTGGTGGAGGAGGATGGGATAAATTGGGAGGTTGGGATTGACACATACACACTACAAAGCGTTTGAACTATAGTGTTGCAGAAGACTCTTGAGATGTCTTTGGACTGGAAGGAGATCAAACCAGTCAATGCTAAACAAAATCAACCCTGAATATTCATTGGGAAGACTGATGCTGAAGCTGATGCTCCAGTACTTTGGCTGCCTGATGTGAAGAGCCAACTCATTGGAAAAGACCCCGATGCTAGGAAAGATTAAGAAGGAGACAACAGAGGATGAGATGGTTGGATGGCATCACTGACTCAATGGACATGAATTTGAGCAAACTTTGGGAGATGGTGAAGGACAGGGAAGCCTGGTGTGCTGCAATTCATGGGGTTGCAAACAGTCAGACATGACTGAGTGAAAAAACAACGATAACATTATATAACTAGATAACTGATAAGAATTTACTGTGTAGCACAGGAGATTCTATTCAACACCCTGTAATGACATATGGGAATAGAATCTAAAAAAGAGTGAATATATGACTGACTTTGCTGTACAGCAGAAACTAGTACACTGTAAGTAAGTCAACTGTATTTCAATAAAAATTGATTAAAAAAAGGAAAGATTCCTCCTCTTCTAACCTTGGAAGCAAGTCCTCACACCACACCAGCCATCTTAGGTGAAGTTAAACAATCACATAATTACAGACCAGAAGAAGACATGGGAAATTTTGTCTAACATCTTCAGGAAACAAAACTCCTAGGGTTATAGAGGTTATGTGTTTGCTGAAGGTCATGCATTCTGTTGATGGCAGAGTCAGGGTCAAAATCCAAATCTCCTGCCATTTTCTAATGTGATCCATCTGGGCTTCTAGCAAATGGACTCTGTACTACCAGATAAACTCAAAATTGCAGATATTAGTCTGAGTGATTGAGATTGTGGTGACTTTTTTTCTTCTATCAGAATAGAGCATTTTGGGGCTTCCCTGGTGGTCCAGTGAGTAAGGACACTGCCTTGCAGTGCAAGGGGCGCCAATTTGATCCCTGGCCTGGGACGATCCCACGTGCTGCGGAGTGGCTGGCTGGATGTGTCCAGCTTCCGAGTCAGTGCTCTGGAGCGCATGCACCCAGAGCCGGTGCTCTGCGACGAGAGAGGCCACTGCGATGGGAGGCCCATGCGGGCCAAAGGACAAAGATGGAAATAAATGAAAAACCAGTAGAAGTGGCCCCCCCACCAAAAAAGAGCATTTTTATGGTTCTGAATCTACTGGGTAATGGAACAGTCATTTAAATTTGTGTATTAGCTTCTTGAGGGAAGAGTCATAGTCTGTTTTGTTTTACTCTTGTACCCCTGGTGCCTAGAACAGTGCCAGGAACATGGGAGGGGCTCAGTAAATATTTGTTGAATGAATAAATTTGTTAGCAGTCTTGGGTCAGTTGAGAATGTCAGTTGAGAATGTCTGTGAGATTCTAACCTTTAAGTATCAGACCCTGGAAAGAAACCCTAAAAGAGCAGGGAAACTCTCACTGTGACAGGAAGCTACAGTTGAAATGCTTCCTCTCATGGAGGAGAAGGATTAAGAGAAAGTGTGTAGGAAACATTTGGAACTCTGTGGAAGAAACATACCTTATAAATAGAAGGTCACTTGGTGCAAGAGGCCAGAGTTTCCTTCAAGCCTCTTGGCATATCTTGAAGGAGAAGCTAGAAAAACATAAGCAGAATAGTGGTGAATGAAATTCAAGTTTTTGCCCATCTTGAGATTGTTCTATGCCCCCTAGCTAATGAGAAAAAAGAGAGAAAATTCTTATAAAAGGAAGGCCCCCTAACATTCCAGATACTTCCTAAAGGATGAACAATCAAACACTAGACAGCCTGTGCTGTCTGTCATTTAATCATTGGGGTGAAGAGGCCAGGCAGAATTTCCCATCTTCTTTCCATGGCCTTCCAGTGGTTGAAAGGCAGTAAAGGAATTTTCCTCTGTACTACCAGATAAACTCAAAATTGCAGATATTAGTCTGAGTGATTGAGATTGTGGTGACTTTTTTTCTTCTATCAGAATAGAGCATTTTGGGGCTTCCCTGGTGGTCCAGTGAGTAAGGACACTGCCTTGCAGTGCAAGGGGCGCCAATTTGATCCCTGGCCTGGGACGATCCCACGTGCTGCGGAGTGGCTGGCTGGATGTGTCCAGCTTCCGAGTCAGTGCTCTGGAGCGCATGCACCCAGAGCCGGTGCTCTGCGACGAGAGAGGCCACTGCGATGGGAGGCCCATGCGGGCCAAAGGACAAAGATGGAAATAAATGAAAAACCAGTAGAAGTGGCCCCCCCACCAAAAAAGAGCATTTTTATGGTTCTGAATCTACTGGGTAATGGAACAGTCATTTAAATTTGTGTATTAGCTTCTTGAGGGAAGAGTCATAGTCTGTTTTGTTTTACTCTTGTACCCCTGGTGCCTAGAACAGTGCCAGGAACATGGGAGGGGCTCAGTAAATATTTGTTGAATGAATAAATTTGTTAGCAGTCTTGGGTCAGTTGAGAATGTCAGTTGAGAATGTCTGTGAGATTCTAACCTTTAAGTATCAGACCCTGGAAAGAAACCCTAAAAGAGCAGGGAAACTCTCACTGTGACAGGAAGCTACAGTTGAAATGCTTCCTCTCATGGAGGAGAAGGATTAAGAGAAAGTGTGTAGGAAACATTTGGAACTCTGTGGAAGAAACATACCTTATAAATAGAAGGTCACTTGGTGCAAGAGGCCAGAGTTTCCTTCAAGCCTCTTGGCATATCTTGAAGGAGAAGCTAGAAAAACATAAGCAGAATAGTGGTGAATGAAATTCAAGTTTTTGCCCATCTTGAGATTGTTCTATGCCCCCTAGCTAATGAGAAAAAAGAGAGAAAATTCTTATAAAAGGAAGGCCCCCTAACATTCCAGATACTTCCTAAAGGATGAACAATCAAACACTAGACAGCCTGTGCTGTCTGTCATTTAATCATTGGGGTGAAGAGGCCAGGCAGAATTTCCCATCTTCTTTCCATGGCCTTCCAGTGGTTGAAAGGAGACAGTGATAACTGGTAGAGCCTTGAAATGTCCTGAATCTTACTTTGGTTATGGCACTAGTTAACATGAGTTAAACAGTCTGTCTCTGAAGATGATATGGGACTGGAAAAAAAATATAGAGAGGCCAGATAGTGTGGGAGAGAGCACTAATTCAGGATTGAGGAAATCTGGATTTCCATTCTAAATCTATCATTAATTAGTTACAGGGCTTGGACAAGACCCGTGCGGGTATGTGTTGTGTGCATGTGCACTCAGTTGTGTCTACCTCCTTGTGACCCCCATGGACTGTAGCCCACCAGGCTTCTCTGTCCATGGAATATTTCAGGCAAGGATGGTGGAGTGGGTTACCATTTCCTACACTAAGCACCTTTGGAATCTCAGTTATCTTATATCTAATGAGAAGTTGAAAGGTTTCTTCTAGGTTTGTTTGCTCTTTTAAAATATTAAAGAAAATTGATCTTGCTTTAAAATCTCTGATTTTCATAATTAGTGGAATATATGAAATTCTATCAGAGGATGAGGGAAAGAAAAATGAATATTGGCACTAAAGGCAAAAGCAGTCAGCACTCAGGACCATGACTTCAGCTGTCACTCCAGAATACAGAGGTCTGAAAGGTTTAAAACAAGTTTGAAACAGTTTAAAATGTGATTTATTTATGAAAACAAATCATTCAGAACTCATTTGGGTAAGTGATAAAACCAAACCAAGCATTAAGAACCACCCTTCCTCCTTCCAGAAAAGGAGTGTTTCTAAAAGGAAGCTCACTCTTCTCTTGCTAAAGTCACTGTAGGTAGTTGTATTTGAGTCTCATGTATTTTCCTCTAGGGAATAGAACAGGAGGTTTTCAGGAAGAAAGGCCCTTTTGCTCAACTGCTGTGAAATAATACTATACTCTAGAATGATCAAAATGATAAGGTAAAAAAAGGAAGGCCCCCTAACATTCCAGATACTTCCTAAAGGATGAACAATCAAACACTAGACAGCCTGTGCTGTCTGTCATTTAATCATTGGGGTGAAGAGGCCAGGCAGAATTTCCCATCTTCTTTCCATGGCCTTCCAGTGGTTGAAAGGAGACAGTGATAACTGGTAGAGCCTTGAAATGTCCTGAATCTTACTTTGGTTATGGCACTAGTTAACATGAGTTAAACAGTCTGTCTCTGAAGATGATATGGGACTGGAAAAAAAATATAGAGAGGCCAGATAGTGTGGAGAGAGCACTAATTCAGGATTGAGGAAATCTGGATTTCCATTCTAAATCTATCATTAATTAGTTACAGGGCTTGGACAAGACCCGTGCGGGTATGTGTTGTGTGCATGTGCACTCAGTTGTGTCTACCTCCTTGTGACCCCCATGGACTGTAGCCCACCAGGCTTCTCTGTCCATGGAATATTTCAGGCAAGGATGGTGGAGTGGGTTACCATTTCCTACACTAAGCACCTTTGGAATCTCAGTTATCTTATATCTAATGAGAAGTTGAAAGGTTTCTTCTAGGTTTGTTTGCTCTTTTAAAATATTAAAGAAAATTGATCTTGCTTTAAAATCTCTGATTTTCATAATTAGTGGAATATATGAAATTCTATCAGAGGATGAGGGAAAGAAAAATGAATATTGGCACTAAAGGCAAAAGCAGTCAGCACTCAGGACCATGACTTCAGCTGTCACTCCAGAATACAGAGGTCTGAAAGGTTTAAAACAAGTTTGAAACAGTTTAAAATGTGATTTATTTATGAAAACAAATCATTCAGAACTCATTTGGGTAAGTGATAAAACCAAACCAAGCATTAAGAACCACCCTTCCTCCTTCCAGAAAAGGAGTGTTTCTAAAAGGAAGCTCACTCTTCTCTTGCTAAAGTCACTGTAGGTAGTTGTATTTGAGTCTCATGTATTTTCCTCTAGGGAATAGAACAGGAGGTTTTCAGGAAGAAAGGCCCTTTTGCTCAACTGCTGTGAAATAATACTATACTCTAGAATGATCAAAATGATAAGGTGGATCAACAATATGTGTGGGCCCTATGTGTGACCTGTCCTGAAGTGTTCCTTCTTGATTTTAGGTAGCACGGAGGATGTCCTTGAGAGAAAAAATAGCTAGGGATTCCACTTTGGTGATGAGTTATGCTAGCAGGCTTCATGTCTCACGTAAATGGTAACCTTTGCTGAGTGTAACCCTAGCTCTTTGTAAAGAGAACAGAATTAGACTCCGCCAAATGAAGAGTCCAAGACCTTGGCAGTCTTACCCTGGAAAGATGACAAGATACATAGAGATCAGGAACAATAATGAGGCCCTCACAGCACTGCCTGATAGGATGTCTGCAGAGTTAGACTAGCTTCATGGATGTAATGTAGGTTCAGTGGTCTGAGGACATTAGGTCTATTTATAACTGAACAGTGGAAGAATCTGATAGTAGCTATAATTAGGCAAAAATTGGGGAAAGAGAAGTGAGATAAGGCAGGTTAACAGCCTACCATGTTTCAAATGTTTTAAAGTGTCACCTTATTGGGAATACTTAGTGAAAATTCACACAGTAAGCTAAATTTGGTGCATTCTTTTTAAGTGTTATTTAGGTTATTTGATAGATGAGTTTGCATTTCCATTTTTTTGCCTATTTTATGATTTAGTATATATTTTAAAATAATAATTTACCTTTATGTACAGAAAGATAATTAATATGAAGTGTCCACAAAGCAACAGATATTGTGGAAGATGTGTATTTTTCATGCACAGGGAGGGAGGGAATATGGGGCTAGCAGTTATTTGATAGATGAGTTTGCAATATAAAGATTCTGACTTTCCAAGGCAAAAGCAGTCAGCACTCAGGACCATGACTTCAGCTGTCACTCCAGAATACAGAGGTCTGAAAGGTTTAAAACAAGTTTGAAACAGTTTAAAATGTGATTTATTTATGAAAACAAATCATTCAGAACTCATTTGGGTAAGTGATAAAACCAAACCAAGCATTAAGAACCACCCTTCCTCCTTCCAGAAAAGGAGTGTTTCTAAAAGGAAGCTCACTCTTCTCTTGCTAAAGTCACTGTAGGTAGTTGTATTTGAGTCTCATGTATTTTCCTCTAGGGAATAGAACAGGAGGTTTTCAGGAAGAAAGGCCCTTTTGCTCAACTGCTGTGAAATAATACTATACTCTAGAATGATCAAAATGATAAGGTGGATCAACAATATGTGTGGGCCCTATGTGTGACCTGTCCTGAAGTGTTCCTTCTTGATTTTAGGTAGCACGGAGGATGTCCTTGAGAGAAAAAATAGCTAGGGATTTCACTTTGGTGATGAGTTATGCTAGCAGGCTTCATGTCTCACGTAAATGGTAACCTTTGCTGAGTGTAACCCTAGCTCTTTGTAAAGAGAACAGAATTAGACTCCGCCAAATGAAGAGTCCAAGACCTTGGCAGTCTTACCCTGGAAAGATGACAAGATACATAGAGATCAGGAACAATAATGAGGCCCTCACAGCACTGCCTGATAGGATGTCTGCAGAGTTAGACTAGCTTCATGGATGTAATGTAGGTTCAGTGGTCTGAGGACATTAGGTCTATTTATAACTGAACAGTGGAAGAATCTGATAGTAGCTATAATTAGGCAAAAATTGGGGAAAGAGAAGTGAGATAAGGCAGGTTAACAGCCTACCATGTTTCAAATGTTTTAAAGTGTCACCTTATTGGGAATACTTAGTGAAAATTCACACAGTAAGCTAAATTTGGTGCATTCTTTTTAAGTGTTATTTAGGTTATTTGATAGATGAGTTTGCATTTCCATTTTTTTGCCTATTTTATGATTTAGTATATATTTTAAAATAATAATTTACCTTTATGTACAGAAAGATAATTAATATGAAGTGTCCACAAAGCAACAGATATTGTGGAAGATGTGTATTTTTCATGCACAGGGAGGGAGGGAAAATAGTTGAGGAAGAAGGTACATGAGTTCAGTCTGAAAAGGAGATACCAGTTGTGTGTGTTTGATGATCTCCATAATTTTTGAATAAGTTTAGAGCTTCTGTACTCTGTGTCCCACTGTTGTTAGTCTGTGTAAAAATGAATTTGACATATGAATGTATTTAAACTGTGAAGAGAAGATAGTATTTGACATAAACTGAGTATTTTGGTGATGGTTTTGAAAAGTTCTGAAGGACATTTTGGTACGCTGGAAATTTTTTTTTTTTTTGACTTTTTATTTTGTATGGGGTATAGCTGATTAACAAACAATGCTATGATAGTTACAGGTGGACAGCAAAGGGACTCAGCCATACGTATACATGTATCCAATCTCCGCCAGACCCCTTCCCATCTAGGCTTCCACATAACCTTGAGCAGAGTTCTCTGTGCTATACAGTAGGTACTTATTGGTTATCCATTTCAAATGTGACAGTCTGTACATGATCATCCCAAACTCCCTAACTATCCTGTCTCCTCATCCTTCACCCTCGGTAACCATAAGCTCATTCTCCAAGTCTGTGACTCTTTTTATCTTTTGTAAGCAAGTTCATTTTGTATAATTTCTTTTTAGATTCCACATATAAGGTATGTCATATTAATAATAATACTTCCCGGCTTCCTGGTGGTCCAGTGGTGGACACAAGATACATAGAGATAAAATGAGGCCCTCACAGCACTGCCTGATAGGATGTCTGCAGAGTTAGACTAGCTTCATGGATGTAATGTAGGTTCAGTGGTCTGAGGACATTAGGTCTATTTATAACTGAACAGTGGAAGAATCTGATAGTAGCTATAATTAGGCAAAAATTGGGGAAAGAGAAGTGAGATAAGGCAGGTTAACAGCCTACCATGTTTCAAATGTTTTAAAGTGTCACCTTATTGGGAATACTTAGTGAAAATTCACACAGTAAGCTAAATTTGGTGCATTCTTTTTAAGTGTTATTTAGGTTATTTGATAGATGAGTTTGCATTTCCATTTTTTTGCCTATTTTATGATTTAGTATATATTTTAAAATAATAATTTACCTTTATGTACAGAAAGATAATTAATATGAAGTGTCCACAAAGCAACAGATATTGTGGAAGATGTGTATTTTTCATGCACAGGGAGGGAGGGAAAATAGTTGAGGAAGAAGGTACATGAGTTCAGTCTGAAAAGGAGATACCAGTTGTGTGTGTTTGATGATCTCCATAATTTTTGAATAAGTTTAGAGCTTCTGTACTCTGTGTCCCACTGTTGTTAGTCTGTGTAAAAATGAATTTGACATATGAATGTATTTAAACTGTGAAGAGAAGATAGTATTTGACATAAACTGAGTATTTTGGTGATGGTTTTGAAAAGTTCTGAAGGACATTTTGGTACGCTGGAAATTTTTTTTTTTTTTGACTTTTTATTTTGTATGGGGTATAGCTGATTAACAAACAATGCTATGATAGTTACAGGTGGACAGCAAAGGGACTCAGCCATACGTATACATGTATCCAATCTCCGCCAGACCCCTTCCCATCTAGGCTTCCACATAACCTTGAGCAGAGTTCTCTGTGCTATACAGTAGGTACTTATTGGTTATCCATTTCAAATGTGACAGTCTGTACATGATCATCCCAAACTCCCTAACTATCCTGTCTCCTCATCCTTCACCCTCGGTAACCATAAGCTCATTCTCCAAGTCTGTGACTCTTTTTATCTTTTGTAAGCAAGTTCATTTTGTATAATTTCTTTTTAGATTCCACATATAAGGTATGTCATATTAATAATAATACTTCCCGGGCTTCCCTGGTGGTCCAGTGGGTAAGGACACTTGCAGTGCAAGGGGCACCGGTTCGATCCCTGGCCTGGGAAGATCCCACGTGCTGCAGAGCGGCTGGACCCATGTGTCCAATTACCGAGCCGAAGCTCTGGAGCGCATGCACCCAGAGCCGGTGCTCTGCGACAACAGAGGCCGCTGCGATGGGAGGCCCACACGGGCCAAAGAACAAAGATGGATGAAACTGTATAAATGAACGACCAATGGAAGTGGCCCGCCTGCCCTCCTCCCTCCCTAACCCCCCCAAATAAATAAATAAATAAATAAAACTTAAAAAAAAAAATACTTCTCTGTCTCATTTACTTCACTCAGTGTGATACTCCTTTGGTCCATCGTTGCTGCAAATGGCATGATTTCCTTCTTTTTTATGGCTGAGTAATATTCCATTGTATGTATGTGCCACATCTTTATCCTTCCTATGTTGATGGACGTTTAGGTTGCTTCATGTCTTGGGTATTGTAAACAGTGCTGCAGTGAGCGAGTGCGTGTTTCTTTTTGGATCATGTTTTTCTCTGGATACATACCCAGGAATGGGATTGCAGGGTTGTATGGTAGCTCTGTTTTCAGTTTTTTTTTTTACTTATTAAAATGTGTATATATATGTATATATATATATATATATATATATATGTATATGTATGTATATATATATATATTTTTTTTTTATTCTTTATTTTAAAGGTTTTACAGAGTTTTGTTGTTCACAGACATGTATGTTCCCAGATCAGTCATATGCATATCCATGGTCCCCACCCGCCCAGATCCCCCCATCCCACCCCTGCAGACCTTCGCCCAAGCCATTGTAAGCACCCCTTCCCATCTAGGCTTCCACATAACCTTGAGCAGAGTTCTCTGTGCTATACAGTAGGTACTTATTGGTTATCCATTTCAAATGTGACAGTCTGTACATGATCATCCCAAACTCCCTAACTATCCTGTCTCCTCATCCTTCACCCTCGGTAACCATAAGCTCATTCTCCAAGTCTGTGACTCTTTTTATCTTTTGTAAGCAAGTTCATTTTGTATAATTTCTTTTTAGATTCCACATATAAGGTATGTCATATTAATAATAATACTTCCCGGGCTTCCCTGGTGGTCCAGTGGGTAAGGACACTTGCAGTGCAAGGGGCACCGGTTCGATCCCTGGCCTGGGAAGATCCCACGTGCTGCAGAGCGGCTGGACCCATGTGTCCACACGAGCCGAAGCTCTGGAGCGCATGCACCCAGAGCCGGTGCTCTGCGACAACAGAGGCCGCTGCGATGGGAGGCCCACACGGGCCAAAGAACAAAGATGGATGAAACTGTATAAATGAACGACCAATGGAAGTGGCCCGCCTGCCCTCCTCCCTCCCTAACCCCCCCAAATAAATAAATAAATAAATAAAACTTAAAAAAAAAAATACTTCTCTGTCTCATTTACTTCACTCAGTGTGATACTCCTTTGGTCCATCGTTGCTGCAAATGGCATGATTTCCTTCTTTTTTATGGCTGAGTAATATTCCATTGTATGTATGTGCCACATCTTTATCCTTCCTATGTTGATGGACGTTTAGGTTGCTTCATGTCTTGGGTATTGTAAACAGTGCTGCAGTGAGCGAGTGCGTGTTTCTTTTTGGATCATGTTTTTCTCTGGATACATACCCAGGAATGGGATTGCAGGGTTGTATGGTAGCTCTGTTTTCAGTTTTTTTTTTTACTTATTAAAATGTGTATATATATGTATATATATATATATATATATATATATGTATATGTATGTATATATATATATATTTTTTTTTTATTCTTTATTTTAAAGGTTTTACAGAGTTTTGTTGTTCACAGACATGTATGTTCCCAGATCAGTCATATGCATATCCATGGTCCCCACCCGCCCAGATCCCCCCATCCCACCCCTGCAGACCTTCGCCCCAAGCCATTGTAAGCACTCCTATTCCCTTAGCACTATAACACTAGCTATCTTTTCCACACATAACAGTATAGGTTTCCATGTTACTCCCTCCATGCTTCTCCCTCCCTATTTCTTTGCCATGATGTCCCTATGTCTATGCTCTGTCTGTTTTTCCATGAGTTCCCTGCGTGTAATATCAAGACCATCCTACTAGATTCCATATATGTGTGTTAGTATACTGTATTTGTCTTTCTCTTTTTGACTTACTTCACTTTTTATGATAGGTTCTAGAGCCAGCCACTTCATTAGGATTGAGTCTTCTGCATTTCTTTTAACAGCTGAGTAGTATTCCATTGTATATATACTAACTTCAGACTCTACTACAAAGCAACAGTCATCAAGACAGTATGGTACTGGCACAAAAGCAGAACTATAGACCAATGGAACAAGATAGAGAACCCAGAGATAAACCCACGCACCTATGGGTACCTTATTTTTGATAAAGGAGGAGAAACTATAAAATGGGACAAAGACAGCCTCTTCAACAAGTGGTGCTGGGAGAATTGGACAGCTACATGCAAAAAAATGAAATTGGAACATTCCCTGACACCATACGCTAAGATCAACTCAAAATGGATTAAAGACCTAAATGTAAGACCAGAAACCATCAAACTCTTAGAGGAGAATATAGGCAAGACCCTCGAGGACATCAATCAAAGCAAGATCTTCTCTGACCCACCTACTAGAATAGCAGAACTAAAAAGAAAAATGAACATATGGGACCTCATGAAACTTAAAAACTTTTGTACAGCAAAAGAAATTACAAAAAAGCTGAACAGACACCCCACAGAGTTGGAGAAAATCATAGCAAGTGAAACAACAGACAAAGAATTAATCTCCAAAATCTACAAGCAACTCAGACAACTCAGCACAGGGAAAACAACCCAATCAAAAAATGTTTTCAGTTTTTTAAAGAACTTCCATACTGTTCTCCATAATGGCTGTACCATTTTACACTTCCACCAACAGCATAGGGTGATTCCCTTTTCTCCAAACCCTCTCCAGCATTTATTGTTTGTGGATTTTTTGATGATGGTCATTCTGGCTGCTGTGAGGAGGTACACAGGAGATTCTAAAAATGCACCTTATCAATTCTTCTATTTGATCTAGATTATTTCCCAACAACAGTGGATTTTTATTTTTCCAGATCTCTTGATCATTTTTCATATTACCTTCTTGTTTGGCCATTTCTTTATCTTTTGTTCTCTCTGTCTTACTTTTTATATATGTATGTCTATATATTTTAAAATTTTATTGACTTTTTTTTTTCTGTGCTATGTCTTCATTGCTGAATACAGGCTTTCTCACATTGAGAGCAGGGACTACTCTTGGTTGTGGTGTGTAGACGTCTCATTGTGGTGGCTTCTTTTGTTGTGGTGCAGTTTCTAGGCACGGGGACTTCAGTAGTTGCAGCTTATGGCTCTAGAGTACTGGCTAGGTAGTTGTAGTACACAGGCTTAGTTGTTCCATGACACGTGGTTATCTTCCCAGACCAGGGGTCAAATCCACGTCCTTGCATTGGAAGGTGGGTTCTTTCCCACTGTGCCACCAGGGAAGTCCTTTATTTATGTATTTACTTGTTTATTTTGGTTCCTCGTGACTTGTAGATGCTTAGTTCCTGACCAGGTGAACTGCATCATGGCACTGAAAGTACAGAATCCTAACCACTGGACTGCCAGAGAATTATCCTCTGCTTAAGGATTACAAGAACCCCCCGAGGAAAAAATCAATCAAAGCAAGATCTTCTCTGACCCACCTACTAGAATAGCAGAACTAAAAAGAAAATGAACATATGGGACCTCATGAAACTTAAAAACTTTTGTACAGCAAAAGAAATTACAAAAAAGCTGAACAGACACCCCACAGAGTTGGAGAAAATCATAGCAAGTGAAACAACAGACAAAGAATTAATCTCCAAAATCTACAAGCAACTCAGACAACTCAGCACAGGGAAAACAACCCAATCAAAAAATGTTTTCAGTTTTTTAAAGAACTTCCATACTGTTCTCCATAATGGCTGTACCATTTTACACTTCCACCAACAGCATAGGGTGATTCCCTTTTCTCCAAACCCTCTCCAGCATTTATTGTTTGTGGATTTTTTGATGATGGTCATTCTGGCTGCTGTGAGGAGGTACACAGGAGATTCTAAAAATGCACCTTATCAATTCTTCTATTTGATCTAGATTATTTCCCAACAACAGTGGATTTTTATTTTTCCAGATCTCTTGATCATTTTTCATATTACCTTCTTGTTTGGCCATTTCTTTATCTTTTGTTCTCTCTGTCTTACTTTTTATATATGTATGTATATATATTTTAAAATTTTATTGACTTATTTTTGACTGTGCTAGGTCTTCATTGCTGAATACAGGCTTTCTCCCGTTGAGAGCAGGGACTACTCTTGGTTGTGGTGTGTAGACGTCTCATTGTGGTGGCTTCTTTTGTTGTGGTGCAGTTTCTAGGCACGGGGACTTCAGTAGTTGCAGCTTATGGCTCTAGAGTACTGGCTAGGTAGTTGTAGTACACAGGCTTAGTTGTTCCATGACACGTGGTTATCTTCCCAGACCAGGGGTCAAATCCACGTCCCTTGCATTGGAAGGTGGGTTCTTTCCCACTGTGCCACCAGGGAAGTCCTTTATTTATGTATTTACTTGTTTATTTTGGTTCCTGCGTGACTTGTAGATGCTTAGTTCCCTGACCAGGTGAACTGCATCATGGCACTGAAAGTACAGAATCCTAACCACTGGACTGCCAGAGAATTATCCTCTCTTGCTATTTAGAAAAAGAAATTCCTCCTTTTTATTTTCAAGACACTAACGTCAAAGGTGGGTTGTCATTTTCTAGATGACTGGAAATTTTACTTAATCACATTCAGTGTTTTACTTCCTCCTACTGTTTTGTCCAATTTCTTAATTTTATGCAGTGTCAAGGAGATGATCAGTTATGTTTTTCTATGTTAAAGTAAAAGTCTCACTGTCCTGGTTCTCATGCATTCTCCAGTAGCTAAATGGTGTTTTGATATAATGCTGATAACTATTACATGCTAATTATACTTCCCATGTGATGCAGGGGTAGAGAATCCGCCTGTCAGTGCAGGAGATGCAAGAGATGTGTATTCGATCCCTGGGTTGGGAAGATCCCGACTAGCATACATAACTAGCGTACGCATTTCTACTGGGCTATCTGCATGGCTCAACCGGCCCCATATTGTTTCCTATTGTCAGGGTCCACGTTGTTCATGACCTTTCTCAGACTGCTTCTCCATGATGCCTGATCATGCGTTAAGAATGTTACTACTTGCTCCCCCTGATGCTGAGACCCTAATCTGCTTGGAAACAACTGCGACTCATCTTTTTTTTCTTTTTGCGACTCATCTTGAAACTCTTGCTCACTGATGGGCTCTTTGGGGGCATATGATCTCTCAACTGTGACTTGATGTTTTAGGTCAGGAATTCAAGAAGCATCAACTGGGCAGTTCGTCTCTGATCCATGTGTTTTCAACTGTGGCAGCTGGGCCTTGAGAGTGCATTTATCCAAGATGGTTTCTTCACTCACAAGTCTGGCATCTTGGTGCTACTTGGCCAGTCTCTCTCTTTCCACGTGCTGTATCTTCCCAGACCAGGGGTCAAATCCACGCTTGCATTGGAAGGTGGGTTCTTTCCCACTGTGCCACCAGGGAAGTCCTTTATTTATGTATTTACTTGTTTATTTTGGTTCCTGCGTGACTTGTAGATGCTTAGTTCCTGACCAGGTGAACTGCATCATGGCACTGAAAGTACAGAATCCTAACCACTGGACTGCCAGAGAATTATCCTCTCTTGCTATTTAGAAAAAGAAATTCCTCCTTTTTATTTTCAAGACACTAACGTCAAAGGTGGGTTGTCATTTTCTAGATGACTGGAAATTTTACTTAATCACATTCAGTGTTTTACTTCCTCCTACTGTTTTGTCCAATTTCTTAATTTTATGCAGTGTCAAGGAGATGATCAGTTATGTTTTTCTATGTTAAAGTAAAAGTCTCACTGTCCTGGTTCTCATGCATTCTCCAGTAGCTAAATGGTGTTTTGATATAATGCTGATAACTATTACATGCTAATTATACTTCCCATGTGATGCAGGGGTAGAGAATCCGCCTGTCAGTGCAGGAGATGCAAGAGATGTGTATTCGATCCCTGGGTTGGGAAGATCCCGACTAGCATACATAACTAGCGTACGCATTTCTACTGGGCTATCTGCATGGCTCAACCGGCCCCATATTGTTTCCTATTGTCAGGGTCCACGTTGTTCATGACCTTTCTCAGACTGCTTCTCCATGATGCCTGATCATGCGTTAAGAATGTTACTACTTGCTCCCCCTGATGCTGAGACCCTAATCTGCTTGGAAACAACTGCGACTCATCTTTTTTTTTTTTTTTTTTTGCGACTCATCTTGAAACTCTTGCTCACTGATGGGCTCTTTGGAGGCATATGATCTCTCAACTGTGACTTGATGTTTTAGGTCAGGAATTCAAGAAGCATCAACTGGGCAGTTCGTCTCTGATCCATGTGTTTTCAACTGTGGCAGCTGGGCCTTGAGAGTGCATTTATCCAAGATGGTTTCTTCACTCACAAGTCTGGCATCTTGGTGCTACTTGGCCAGTCTCTCTCTTTCCACGTGCTGTCTCTTCCTCTAGGGCTGGGCCTTACCATACGGCTAGGGCTTTTCATAGCACGGTGACATCAGGGTAGTTGGATTTCTCACATGGAGGCTTAGGGCTCTAAAAGCAAGTATTCCAAGGATATCTCTTTTAAAGGAAAACTTTTTTGTTGTTGTTATTTCTTGGGCCCTTATTTATGGCAGTATAGGGACCAGTTTTAAAAGCCCCAGTTTATAGCATTCTTCTATATAAAAAGTTCAGACCTTAGGGCTCAAATGCTAAGACGAACTTATTTGGTTTGAATTATATGGCAAGCCACCTTTTATTTTGTTAGAGGACTTTCAAATTTAACTAAAGATTGAACTTGACTTGTTCTTTTTTTTTTTTTTTTTGAGGATAAAATACTGAATTGAAATTTTCAGTGGTGATAGAAACCTAGACTCCAGGAGAATAATTTGTAACACTTTGGTCTGATTCTCCGATACTGAAGTGACTGCTGGTCAGAGATCTCAGGAGGAAGTTGCCTAGAGTTAAGAGTCTTACTGTCTGGGCTTCCGTGGGGGTCCAGTGGGTAGAGAGTCTGCCTTGCAATGCAAGAGGCACCGGTTTGATCCCTGGCAGGGTAAGATCCCTTGTGCCGCAGAGTGGCTGGACCGGTGTGACCAATTATGAGCCAGCGCTCCGGAGCGTGTGCACCCAGAGCGTGTGCTCAGCACCGAGGGAGGCCACTGCAATGGGAGGCCCACACAGGCTGAAGAATAAAGGCGGATAAAAATAAATAATCAATAAAAGAGGCCAAAAAAAAAAAAAGAGTCTCACTGTCTTGTAAACAGCAACTTTTAACCCATCTTTTGGCAAATTGACAAAGTTTATCACCTCCAGAACCCTTTTCTTGTATACACTTTATGTTTTCTTCCTTTAGACTTCCAAAGTAATCACACCATCAAGGACACATGAGCACTGGCTTGGTTTATACCAGCCTTCTCTGATAGACTGGTCTCTGTGAAGACATTCCAGTCTTGCATTTGTCTTTAAACAGGAAGAGCCATCACTTTAACACAAATGGCACTCTCTCCAGTGCTGACACTCTGAGGCAGACAGGTCAGCTGTCTTGTCATCTTAGAGGTGGGGGAGATTAGACTCCTTCTAATGTCTTTCGCATTGTGCTAAATTCAGAAGAGACTGATATTTAACCCTAAAATTTTTATGTCCTTTGATATTTAACCTAAAATAGAAAGAGGATGTTTGTCCTTTTTGATGCCACTGGCTTAAGTGTGTACATTTTTATGTGATATGATCATGCTCAATTTTTAAAAAAGGCTGTTCCATTCCTGTTTGCCCTCATTACACACATGCAGAGTTATTGCCAAGAAGAATGCTGTGTGCACAAGGACAGCTAAGACCACATACTGTCCTTAGCTGGGAGTCAGGTTACCCACCACATGGACAGCGGCATGTGCTAGAGCTATGTGTAACTGGAAGAGTCCTAGAGAGGAGAATCTGTAGCATTAAGCAGGCTTTGCAAATTAAAAAAAAACACACACACACAACAAACAGTTCATGTACAGCATGGCTATTTGGTCTTTGAATTTTTCCGATACTGAAGTGACTGCTGGTCAGAGATCTCAGGAGGAAGTTGCCTAGAGTTAAGAGTCTTACTGTCTGGGCTTCCGTGGGGGTCCAGTGGGTAGAGAGTCTGCCTTGCAATGCAAGAGGCACCGGTTTGATCCCTGGCAGGGTAAGATCCCTTGTGCCGCAGAGTGGCTGGACCGGTGTGACCAATTATGAGCCAGCGCTCCGGAGCGTGTGCACCCAGAGCGTGTGCTCAGCACCGAGGGAGGCCACTGCAATGGGAGGCCCACACAGGCTGAAGAATAAAGGCGGATAAAAATAAATAATCAATAAAAGAGGCCAAAAAAAAAAAAAGAGTCTCACTGTCTTGTAAACAGCAACTTTTAACCCATCTTTTGGCAAATTGACAAAGTTTATCACCTCCAGAACCCTTTTCTTGTATACACTTTATGTTTTCTTCCTTTAGACTTCCAAAGTAATCACACCATCAAGGACACATGAGCACTGGCTTGGTTTATACCAGCCTTCTCTGATAGACTGGTCTCTGTGAAGACATTCCAGTCTTGCATTTGTCTTTAAACAGGAAGAGCCATCACTTTAACACAAATGGCACTCTCTCCAGTGCTGACACTCTGAGGCAGACAGGTCAGCTGTCTTGTCATCTTAGAGGTGGGGGAGATTAGACTCCTTCTAATGTCTTTCGCATTGTGCTAAATTCAGAAGAGACTGATATTTAACCCTAAAATTTTTATGTCCTTTGATATTTAACCTAAAATAGAAAGAGGATGTTTGTCCTTTTTGATGCCACTGGCTTAAGTGTGTACATTTTTATGTGATATGATCATGCTCAATTTTTAAAAAAGGCTGTTCCATTCCTGTTTGCCCTCATTACACACATGCAGAGTTATTGCCAAGAAGAATGCTGTGTGCACAAGGACAGCTAAGACCACATACTGTCCTTAGCTGGGAGTCAGGTTACCCACCACATGGACAGCGGCATGTGCTAGAGCTATGTGTAACTGGAAGAGTCCTAGAGAGGAGAATCTGTAGCATTAAGCAGGCTTTGCAAATTAAAAAAAAACACACACACACAACAAAAAAAACAGTTCATGTACAGCAGTCCTCTCTGAGCTAGATTTTAACAACTTAAAATGAGGTTAATCACTAGCACTGTACTAATCACTTTATATACATAATCTCATTCACTCCCACAAAAATCCCAAGATGTAGAGATATTATTCCATTTTATAAATAAGGAAGCATAAGCTTAGAGAAGTTATACATATTGCCCAAACTCACATAGCTGTAAGCAGTGAAACCAGGAATAAAATCAACATAGTCCATTTCTAGAGCAGAGAGCTTTTAACCTCTACTATATGAAATACACTTTTTTGACATGCGTACTTCTTGAGAAATAGGAGGAAAGGGGACCTAGGTTCCTATGAAAAGCCTAACCTTTATCACAATTCAGGTTTGCTTTACTTGTATGAATCTATTTCATGATTCTCTCTTCTATTTTGTATTTCTGTCCCTCTTTTAATACTCCACTGTCTTTCTTACTGTATCTATATAGCTTTGGGTTTAGGAGGGACCTTATAAGCATAACAGATATGTCCATTAATACCCTTCTCATATACAGGACACTGAGTCAGAAATTTAACTCTGACAGTGGTCTCATTTATTGCTTAGAGATATAAGAAGTTAGCTGTGGTGTTGAGATAAATTGAACTGGACAGTGTATTAAAAGCTGATTGCAAAGTGTGAGGAGGGATGCATGGTAACTCTATTGATTTCCTTTTTGGGGATATGAAATAGCTTCGGGTCAAAACTCCAAAGACCCATATCAGAGATCTTTGGAGAGGTAGAACTGAAAGTGTGTTTAATAAATAAAAATATTGAGTCCCAAAAGGGCAAATTCTCTGGATCCAGCCCTTGCCCCAGAATATGTTATAATGATACCCCCTTCAGTTCTCTCAAGAAAGTTATCAAAAATATTTGCAAACAGTGCAACCGAGAGGGCTTAATTTCCAAAATAGAGAAACAGATACAAATCAACAGCAACAAAAAAACCTAATTGAAAATTAGGCAGAAGCCCTAAAGAGACATTTCTCCAAAGAAAGAATATAGATGGCCAATAGGAACATGAAAAGATGCTCAACGTAGCTGATTGTTAGAGAAATGCAAATCAAAACTACAGTGAGGTATCACCACATGCCAGTCAGAATGGCCATCATTAAATGTGGTTGTGGAGAAAAGGGAACCCTCCTAAACTGTTGATGGGAATGTAAGTTGGTGCAGCTACTGTGGAAAACAGTATTGAGGTTCCTCAGAAAACTAAAAATAGAATTACCATATGAATCCTACTCCTAAGCATATGTCTCAACAAAACTCTAATCCAAAAAGACAGGTGCATCCCACCGTTCATAGCAGCACTATTTACAATAACCAAGACATGGAAACAACCTATAATAAATGTCCATTGACAGATACATGGATAAAGAAGATGTTATACAAGTAATATGAAATCTTTTGAAGAAACAAAAGATACTGTCCATACATAAAAAGAACAAAATAGTGCCGTTTGTGGCAACATCAATGCAACTAGAGATTATCATACTTAGTGAAGTTCAGTTCCGTCAGTCACTAAGTCGTGTCCGACTCTTTGCAACCCCATGGACTGTAGCATGCTAGGCTTCCCTGTCCTTCACCATCTCTCAGAGTCTGCTCAAAATCATGTCCGTTGACTCAGTGATGCCATCCAACCATCTCATCCTCTGTCATCCCCTTCTGTTTTTCCCAACATCAGGCTCTTTTCCAGTGAATTGTCTCTTTGCATCAGGTGGCAAAAGTAATGGAACTTCAGCTTCAGCATCATCCCTTCCAATGAATATTCAGGGTTGATTTCTTTCAGGATTGACTGGTTTTATCTCCTTGCAGTCTAAAGGACTCTCAAGAGCCTTCTCCAGCACCATAGTTCAAAGGCACCAGTTCTTCATTGCTCAGCTTTCTTTATGGTCCAACTGTCACATCCTCACATGACTACTGGGAAAACCATAGCTTTGACTATATGGGCTTTTGTTGGCAAAGTGATGTGTCTGCTTTTGAATACACTGTCTGGGTTTGTCATAGCTTTTCTTCCAAGGAGCAAGTGTCTTTTAATTTCATGGCTGCAGTCAGCATCCTCAGTGATTTTGGAACCCAAGAAAAAAAAGTCTGTCACTGTTTCCATTGTTTGCCAATCTATTTTCCAGGAAGTGATGGGACCAGATGCCATGAACATGGCTTTTTGAATGTTAAGTTTTTTTTTTTTTAATTTGGGCCTCTTTTATTTATTTATTTATTTTATTGATTGATTTTAATCCATCTTTATTCTTTGGCTTATGTGGGCCTCCCATTGCAGTGGCCTCTCTCGCTGCAGAGCACTGGCTCTGGGCACATGCACTCCAGAGCGCTGACTCATAATTGGACACACTGGTCCAGCTGCTCTGTGGCACTTGGGATCTTCCCGGCCAGGGACTGAACCAGCACCCCTTGCACTGCAAGGTGGTCTCTTTATCCACTGGACCACCAGGGGAGCCTGAATGTTAAATATGAAATCTTTTGAAGAAACAAAAGATACTGTCCATACATAAAAGAACAAAATAGTGCCGTTTGTGGCAACATCAATGCAACTAGAGATTATCATACTTAGTGAAGTTCAGTTCCGTCAGTCACTAAGTCGTGTCCGACTCTTTGCAACCCCATGGACTGTAGCATGCTAGGCTTCCCTGTCCTTCACCATCTCTCAGAGTCTGCTCAAAATCATGTCCGTTGACTCAGTGATGCCATCCAACCATCTCATCCTCTGTCATCCCCTTCTGTTTTTCCCAACATCAGGCTCTTTTCCAGTGAATTGTCTCTTTGCATCAGGTGGCAAAAGTAATGGAACTTCAGCTTCAGCATCATCCTTCCAATGAATATTCAGGGTTGATTTCTTTCAGGATTGACTGGTTTTATCTCCTTGCAGTCTAAAGGACTCTCAAGAGCCTTCTCCAGCACCATAGTTCAAAGGCACCAGTTCTTCATTGCTCAGCTTTCTTTATGGTCCAACTGTCACATCCTCACATGACTACTGGGAAAACCATAGCTTTGACTATATGGGCTTTTGTTGGCAAAGTGATGTGTCTGCTTTTGAATACACTGTCTGGGTTTGTCATAGCTTTTCTTCCAAGGAGCAAGTGTCTTTTAATTTCATGGCTGCAGTCAGCATCCTCAGTGATTTTGGAACCCAAGAAAAAAAAGTCTGTCACTGTTTCCATTGTTTGCCAATCTATTTTCCAGGAAGTGATGGGACCAGATGCCATGAACATGGCTTTTTGAATGTTAAGTTTTTTTTTTTTTAATTTGGGCCTCTTTTATTTATTTATTTATTTTATTGATTGATTTTAATCCATCTTTATTCTTTGGCTTATGTGGGCCTCCCATTGCAGTGGCCTCTCTCGCTGCAGAGCACTGGCTCTGGGCACATGCACTCCAGAGCGCTGACTCATAATTGGACACACTGGTCCAGCTGCTCTGTGGCACTTGGGATCTTCCCGGCCAGGGACTGAACCAGCACCCCTTGCACTGCAAGGTGGTCTCTTTATCCACTGGACCACCAGGGGAGCCTGAATGTTAAATTTTAAGCCAGCCTTTTCACTCTCTTCTTTCACCTTCATCAAGAGTCTCTTCAGTTCCTCTTTGCTCTCTGCCATGACAGTGGTATCATCTGCATATATTAGGTAATTGGTATTTCTTCTGACAGTCTTGATTCCATCTAGTGCTTTATTCAGCCTGGAATTTCCCATGATGTACTCTGCATATAAGTTGAATAAGCAGGGTGACAATATACAGCCTTGATGTGCTCCTTTCCCAATTTTGAACCAGTCCATTGTTCCATTTCTGGTTCTAACTATTGCTTCTTGACCTTATACAGGTTTCTTAGGAGGCAGAAAAGGTAAGGTGGTCTGGCATTCCCATCTCTTTCAGAACTTTCCACAGTTTTTTGTGATCCATACAGTCCAAGGCTTTAGCGTGGTCAGTGAAGCAGAAGTAGATGTTTTTCTAGAATTGTCGTCCTTTTTCTGTGATCCAATGGATGTTGGCATTTTGATTTCCTGTTCCTCCTCCTTTTCTAAATTTAGCATTAGCTGATTCTGACTAGTATTTATAGAATGGATAAACAACAAAGTCCTACTCTATAGCACAGGGAACTGTATTCAGTGTATGGTGATAAACCATAATGGATTAGAATATGAAGAAGGATGTATATATATATATATATATATATATATATATGTAAATCTGAGTCACTTTGCTGTACAACAGTAAACAAGACAATAGTGTGGTTGAGTTATACTTCAATAAAAAATATAAACAAAGTTAGCAAAAAATGCACAAGAGGAAGGGCAAAGGTGATTAGGACAGGTTATTAGGACATCTTTTTTCCCCCAACTTCCTCTTTTAGCACAGTTTAATTGGCTCATTGTTCAAAACCCTTGGGCAATGGGTGAACATCCTCTGAGGAAGGGAGTTAGAAGCCAGATGGAACTGGCTCTGGGCACATGCACTCCAGAGCTGACTCATAATTGGACACACTGGTCCAGCTGCTCTGTGGCACTTGGGATCTTCCCGGCCAGGGACTGAACCAGCACCCCTTGCACTGCAAGGTGGTCTCTTTATCCACTGGACCACCAGGGGAGCCTGAATGTTAAATTTTAAGCCAGCCTTTTCACTCTCTTCTTTCACCTTCATCAAGAGTCTCTTCAGTTCCTCTTTGCTCTCTGCCATGACAGTGGTATCATCTGCATATATTAGGTAATTGGTATTTCTTCTGACAGTCTTGATTCCATCTAGTGCTTTATTCAGCCTGGAATTTCCCATGATGTACTCTGCATATAAGTTGAATAAGCAGGGTGACAATATACAGCCTTGATGTGCTCCTTTCCCAATTTTGAACCAGTCCATTGTTCCATTTCTGGTTCTAACTATTGCTTCTTGACCTTATACAGGTTTCTTAGGAGGCAGAAAAGGTAAGGTGGTCTGGCATTCCCATCTCTTTCAGAACTTTCCACAGTTTTTTGTGATCCATACAGTCCAAGGCTTTAGCGTGGTCAGTGAAGCAGAAGTAGATGTTTTTCTAGAATTGTCGTCCTTTTTCTGTGATCCAATGGATGTTGGCATTTTGATTTCCTGTTCCTCCTCCTTTTCTAAATTTAGCATTAGCTGATTCTGACTAGTATTTATAGAATGGATAAACAACAAAGTCCTACTCTATAGCACAGGGAACTGTATTCAGTGTATGGTGATAAACCATAATGGATTAGAATATGAAGAAGGATGTATATATATATATATATATATATATATATATATATATATATATATATATAAATCTGAGTCACTTTGCTGTACAACAGTAAACAAGACAATAGTGTGGTTGAGTTATACTTCAATAAAAAATATAAACAAAGTTAGCAAAAAATGCACAAGAGGAAGGGCAAAGGTGATTAGGACAGGTTATTAGGACATCTTTTTTCCCCCAACTTCCTCTTTTAGCACAGTTTAATTGGCTCATTGTCACCTTGGCAATGTTGAACCCTCTGAGAAACCGAGAAGCTCAGTATGGAGTTGGAGAGAGAAGTGTGACAGTTACAAGCTCATGGAGGCAAGGGCAGTTAGAAGTGCCAGGAGATGGATGTGTCAGGATAGTAGACACACAAGTAGAGCAGGAGCTTTTTAAGGAGGTAATAGAGAAGCAGGGGTTTAGAGAGAACTGAGAGAGGAAGTGAGACTTTACAGCCTCAGACTTAATCTCAGAGCTGTCCTTGGTCCCTACAGTCACTTCTGGGACAGTGCAAAAGTGATATCCCCTGGAATCATAGAATCATAAGATATTGACCATGACCTGAGAGCCCATCAAGTAAATCTTGCCCCTCAGTTTTAGTTTAAAGGTGACTTAAAGTGAATGTCTAGGTGACCCCAAAACAATTTTGATTTTCATGTCAGGGTTTAACAGCCCTTTCTTTCTTTTTTTAAAAAAAATTTATTTGGCTGCGCTAGTCTCAATTGCAGAATGTGTGAGATCTCGCTCCCTGACCAGGGATTGAACCCAGGTCCTCCTCATTAGAAGCACTGGACCACCAGAGAAGTTCCTAACATCCCTTTCTTTTGCAATTTCCTCTCCTGTTAAAAATCCTATTTACAAAATACCCTGTGCATGCGTGTTCTTGTGTGTTTATGTGGAGGTATTGTGTATGTTCTGTCTGATATGTCAGACAATAGAGTGAAGGAAGATGATTCTAATTACTTTTTTAGTTGCAGAACTGAAGCCAAGTTAATCAATTCATAGATATTTCGTGAGTATCTGCTCAGTGTGGTCTTTTGTTTTTGAGGATTGGGCAGCATATCTTAGGCACATGCTTTGAATAACTTCTTGCTTTCTAGGTGCTTACATGTTCTGTAGGGAAATAAATAATGATGATAGCAGTCCCTCAAGCACCAGAGAAAAGCGCTTGATAGTTTTACAGTGGTTCTCAAAATTTAATGTGCATATGTATCACTTGAAAATCTTGCTAAAATGCAGATTCTAATTGAGTAGGTTTGGATAGGGGCTTAAAATTCTGCTTTTCTCGCAAGCTCTCAGATAAAACTGATACTCTTGATCCATAGACCACACTTTCACAAATAGCATGACAGAACATCTTAACAAAAATGTAAGGCATGAATAGAAATATGTCAGTCATTTTGACAGGAGACAGGAAATTGAAAGGATTGGTTAATATCAAATCTCCAGGAACCTTGAATGTCAGGGTAAGATTTTAGAGAATTTAATGGAATTAAATGGAATAAGGAATCATTGCAGGTTTGTACTAGGTATAAGGTGATCTGATAGGACTTAAGGGAGATTTATCTGTCATCATGTATAGGACAGATGGGATAAAAGTTTCAAATTGGGTATCAGGTAGCAGAGACTCAACCCTGGCCCTTAATGCTAGATGAAGAAGGTTACAGAAAGGAAAGTGGATTAATTGGCTTAAAGGCTGGCCCTGAGTTGGGATCTATATAGTTGTTTGGATCATAAATCTCATTGCCCAAATTCTAAGAGACCCCTGCCCATCCCTGGATACATTTTTTTTGCCTCTAAGTCATCGTTTATTTTGTATCCATCTTTATTCTTTGGCCTGTGTGAGATCTCGCTCCCTGACCAGGGATTGAACCCAGGTCCTCCTCATTAGAAGCACTGGACCACCAGAGAAGTTCCTAACATCCCTTTCTTTTGCAATTTCCTCTCCTGTTAAAAATCCTATTTACAAAATACCCTGTGCATGCGTGTTCTTGTGTGTTTATGTGGAGGTATTGTGTATGTTCTGTCTGATATGTCAGACAATAGAGTGAAGGAAGATGATTCTAATTACTTTTTTAGTTGCAGAACTGAAGCCAAGTTAATCAATTCATAGATATTTCGTGAGTATCTGCTCAGTGTGGTCTTTTGTTTTTGAGGATTGGGCAGCATATCTTAGGCACATGCTTTGAATAACTTCTTGCTTTCTAGGTGCTTACATGTTCTGTAGGGAAATAAATAATGATGATAGCAGTCCCTCAAGCACCAGAGAAAAGCGCTTGATAGTTTTACAGTGGTTCTCAAAATTTAATGTGCATATGTATCACTTGAAAATCTTGCTAAAATGCAGATTCTAATTGAGTAGGTTTGGATAGGGGCTTAAAATTCTGCTTTTCTCGCAAGCTCTCAGATAAAACTGATACTCTTGATCCATAGACCACACTTTCACAAATAGCATGACAGAACATCTTAACAAAAATGTAAGGCATGAATAGAAATATGTCAGTCATTTTGACAGGAGACAGGAAATTGAAAGGATTGGTTAATATCAAATCTCCAGGAACCTTGAATGTCAGGGTAAGATTTTAGAGAATTTAATGGAATTAAATGGAATAAGGAATCATTGCAGGTTTGTACTAGGTATAAGGTGATCTGATAGGACTTAAGGGAGATTTATCTGTCATCATGTATAGGACAGATGGGATAAAAGTTTCAAATTGGGTATCAGGTAGCAGAGACTCAACCCTGGCCCTTAATGCTAGATGAAGAAGGTTACAGAAAGGAAAGTGGATTAATTGGCTTAAAGGCTGGCCCTGAGTTGGGATCTATATAGTTGTTTGGATCATAAATCTCATTGCCCAAATTCTAAGAGACCCCTGCCCATCCCTGGATACATTTTTTTTGCCTCTAAGTCATCGTTTATTTTGTATCCATCTTTATTCTTTGGCCTGTGTGGGCCTCCCATTGCAGTGGCCTCTCTCATTGCAAAGCAGCAGGTCTGGGCGCATACACTCTAGAGTGCTGGCTCATAATTGGAGGCACTGGCCCAGTTGTTCCACAGCATGTGGGATCTTCCTGGGCCAGGGGTTGAACTGGTGCCCCTTGCACTGCAAGGCAGACTCTTTACCCACTAGGACCACCAGGGAAGCCCCATCCCTAGTTAACTTAATGCAGTCATGATATATGTACTTGGTAAATTTTTTGCTTGATCCAGTTCAGCAAAAAATATGAGTGCCAGGTACAGTGCTTTGCTATCTCAGGTGTCTGTATATCTCTCACAGTGTTGAATGCAGTCTTCTGCCCTTCATCAAATTCGTTCTACTATAAATGGATGAATGAAGGAATTTATTCTGCTTAATTTTTCCTGTTTTAATGTGAGGTACAATAATATACCTTGATAAGACTATTTAAAAAGCAAGGATGTAATACACACAAAATACAATAGTGGTAACAATTGGGGAACAGTGTGGGGAAGAGATAGGGGAGGAGCACAAAGACATGCAAGCTGTTGGTGCTGTTGCAGTTCTTGGACTGAGTAAAGGGTTTATAAAATTTGTTAAAAATAAATAAGCAAATGAACCAGTAAATAAAGTAGAAGCGTGCCATGTGTCTTAATTCATAATTTCAAAATTCACAATTTCAAAATATGGATTATTATGTGTCATGAACCTGATATCCATTTAAAAACTCTCCCCTCCCCCACTTACATCCTGAAAAGAAACATCCTGGAGAATCCATCCTATCTATAGGGTCTGCCAAAAGGAAATTAAAATCACCACATTACAGCCTACATCTGTGGTGGGATTTTCTCTGCAGTAAATTTGAGTAATTATCCTATGTCCAGATTGAGACTTGGTGAGATCAGGTTAGGCAGCAGCCCCAACAGAATATCCCAGAAAGGAAAGTGGATTAATTGGCTTAAAGGCTGGCCCTGAGTTGGGATCTATATAGTTGTTTGGATCATAAATCTCATTGCCCAAATTCTAAGAGACCCCTGCCCATCCCTGGATACATTTTTTTTGCCTCTAAGTCATCGTTTATTTTGTATCCATCTTTATTCTTTGGCCTGTGTGGGCCTCCCATTGCAGTGGCCTCTCTCATTGCAAAGCAGCAGGTCTGGGCGCATACACTCTAGAGTGCTGGCTCATAATTGGAGGCACTGGCCCAGTTGTTCCACAGCATGTGGGATCTTCCTGGGCCAGGGGTTGAACTGGTGCCCCTTGCACTGCAAGGCAGACTCTTTACCCACTAGGACCACCAGGAAGCCCCATCCCTAGTTAACTTAATGCAGTCATGATATATGTACTTGGTAAATTTTTTGCTTGATCCAGTTCAGCAAAAAATATGAGTGCCAGGTACAGTGCTTTGCTATCTCAGGTGTCTGTATATCTCTCACAGTGTTGAATGCAGTCTTCTGCCCTTCATCAAATTCGTTCTACTATAAATGGATGAATGAAGGAATTTATTCTGCTTAATTTTTCCTGTTTTAATGTGAGGTACAATAATATACCTTGATAAGACTATTTAAAAAGCAAGGATGTAATACACACAAAATACAATAGTGGTAACAATTGGGGAACAGTGTGGGGAAGAGATAGGGGAGGAGCACAAAGACATGCAAGCTGTTGGTGCTGTTGCAGTTCTTGGACTGAGTAAAGGGTTTATAAAATTTGTTAAAAATAAATAAGCAAATGAACCAGTAAATAAAGTAGAAGCGTGCCATGTGTCTTAATTCATAATTTCAAAATTCACAATTTCAAAATATGGATTATTATGTGTCATGAACCTGATATCCATTTAAAAACTCTCCCCTCCCCCACTTACATCCTGAAAAGAAACATCCTGGAGAATCCATCCTATCTATAGGGTCTGCCAAAAGGAAATTAAAATCACCACATTACAGCCTACATCTGTGGTGGGATTTTCTCTGCAGTAAATTTGAGTAATTATCCTATGTCCAGATTGAGACTTGGTGAGATCAGGTTAGGCAGCAGCCCCAACAAAATATCCCAGCATTCTATTATCTAAATTTCTATTACATTTAGTAATTCATAGAGTGTTTTCCCACATCAGGACATACTTTCCTACCATTTACTCAGTGTTACCTCCTTGGATTCTTAAACCTGCTCTCATAGGGCCTTTTATGATTGTGGTGATTTAATGTGCTCAGAGTTTTGTTATACTTAACATTCTCCTGAAGTTAGATAGTATGATATTAAATCTTTCCTTATCATTAAAATGACAACAAGGCATGAAGAAATATAACCTGGAGGGTCAAATCCATTTAAAAAATATAAAGAATATATGAAAACAATTTCCTCTTTGTTATCTGTCCTAGTAAGTGAATGGAATTCTGGGCAGTTCTGCCAAGCTATAGGAGTAACTAATTTTCAGAGAGTAGGATTCAGTAAAATGTGTTGTTGTTGTTTTAGTCGCTAAGTTGTGTCTGACTCTTTGCAACCCCATGAACTATAACTGCAAGGCATCTTTGTCCATGGGATTGTGCAGGCAAGAATACTGGAATGGCTTGCCATTTCCTTCTCCAGGGCATCTTACTGACCCAGGGATCCAGCCTATATCTCCTGCATTGGCAGGTGGATTCTTTGCTACTGAGCTACCTGGGAAGACCAGGTGCTAAAACTACCCCGAGTATAACTTAATTATTTTGATTCATAATGCATTTTTAAAAAATTGAAATTTTCTATGCAACTGATCTTTCAGAAAATTGAAACAAGCCTGTGAATGCCAAAAGATTTAAGAAAGTAAAAGTTGTAGAGGGTTAGAACAAAACTTCTGAAAATTCAGAGTACAGAGGTATAAAATGAAAAATAAAAGTTGATCCTTTCCTCCTAAAGCAATTAGACAAAAACCCAAAGTTATTAAAAGGAAAGTACTCATAAATATCAGAGCAGAAATGAAATAGAAACTAAAAAAAAAACAACAGAAAAGATGAATGAAACTAAAAGCTGATTCTTTGAAAATATAAACAAAATTGATAAACCTTTGGTGAGACTTTCAGGAAAAAAAGGGAGTCAAATCAGTAAAATCAGAAATGAAAAAGGAAAAGTTATAACTGTCAACACAGAAATACAAAGAATCATAAATAACTTATATGATCAACTGTATGTCAATAAAGTGGACATCCTAGAAGAACTGGACAATTCTTAGAAAGTTGCAGTCTCCCAAGATTGAACCTGAAAGTAAATAGAAAATATGAACAGACCAATTACTAGTACTAAAGTTTAATCAGTTACTTAAAAACGCAGCAAATAGAAGTCCAGGACCAGACGGCTTCACAGATGAATTCTGCCAAACATTTAGAGAAGAGCTAATGCCTATCCTTTGGAAAATATTCCAATAAAATTACAGAGGAAGAAACACTTCTGAACTCATTCTATGAGGCCACCATCACTCTAATATCAAAACCAGACAAAGATATCACAAAAAAGAAAATTACAGGCCAGTATCACTAATGAATATAGATGCAAAATTCCTTAAGAAAATACTAGCAAACCAATTCCAACAATACACTGAAAGGATTGTGCACCATGATCAAGTGTAATTTATCCTAGGAATTGTGAGGGTTTTTAGTCGCTAAGTTGTGTCTGACTCTTTGCAACCCCATGAACTATAACTGCAAGGCATCTTTGTCCATGGGATTGTGCAGGCAAGAATACTGGAATGGCTTGCCATTTCCTTCTCCAGGGCATCTTACTGACCCAGGGATCCAGCCTATATCTCCTGCATTGGCAGGTGGATTCTTTGCTACTGAGCTACCTGGGAAGACCAGGTGCTAAAACTACCCCGAGTATAACTTAATTATTTTGATTCATAATGCATTTTTAAAAAATTGAAATTTTCTATGCAACTGATCTTTCAGAAAATTGAAACAAGCCTGTGAATGCCAAAAGATTTAAGAAAGTAAAAGTTGTAGAGGGTTAGAACAAAACTTCTGAAAATTCAGAGTACAGAGGTATAAAATGAAAAAATAAAAGTTGATCCTTTCCTCCTAAAGCAATTAGACAAAAACCCAAAGTTATTAAAAGGAAAGTACTCATAAATATCAGAGCAGAAATGAAATAGAAACTAAAAAAAAAACAACAGAAAAGATGAATGAAACTAAAAGCTGATTCTTTGAAAATATAAACAAAATTGATAAACCTTTGGTGAGACTTTCAGGAAAAAAAGGGAGTCAAATCAGTAAAATCAGAAATGAAAAAGGAAAAGTTATAACTGTCAACACAGAAATACAAAGAATCATAAATAACTTATATGATCAACTGTATGTCAATAAAGTGGACATCCTAGAAGAACTGGACAATTCTTAGAAAGTTGCAGTCTCCCAAGATTGAACCTGAAAGTAAATAGAAAATATGAACAGACCAATTACTAGTACTAAAGTTTAATCAGTTACTTAAAAACGCAGCAAATAGAAGTCCAGGACCAGACGGCTTCACAGATGAATTCTGCCAAACATTTAGAGAAGAGCTAATGCCTATCCTTTGGAAAATATTCCAATAAAATTACAGAGGAAGAAACACTTCTGAACTCATTCTATGAGGCCACCATCACTCTAATATCAAAACCAGACAAAGATATCACAAAAAAGAAAATTACAGGCCAGTATCACTAATGAATATAGATGCAAAAATTCCTTAAGAAAATACTAGCAAACCAATTCCAACAATACACTGAAAGGATTGTGCACCATGATCAAGTGTAATTTATCCTAGGAATTGTGAGGGTTTTTTTAGTCCACAAATCAATCAGTGTAATACACCACATTAACAAATTGAAAAAAAAAAACATGTGATTGTCTCAGTAGATGAAGAAAAAGCTTTGGATAAAATTCAGCATACATTTATGATTTTAAAAAAAAAAAAACACTTCATGGAGGCATGGACATGGAGGATACCCGACTCAATGTAATAAGCCCATACATGATAATCTCATAGCTAATGTCATACTCAGTCATGAAAAGCAGAAAGAATTCCCTTTAAGATCAAGAACAAGAGAAGAATGCCCACTTTTGCCACTTTTATTCAACATAGTTTTGGAAGTCTTAGCCACAACATTCAGATAAGAAAAGGAAATAAAAAGAATCCAGATTGCAAAGGAAGAAGTAAAACTGTCACTGTTTGCAGAAGGCATGATACTATACATAGAAAATCCCAAAGGCACCACCAGAAAACTATTCAAAAATTAATTTGGTGAAGTTGCTGAACACAGAATTAATATACCAAAATCTGTTGTATCTCTGCACTCTAACAACAAAATAGCAGAAAAAGAAATTAAGGAAACAATCCCACTTACCACTGCATCAAAAAGGAGAAAATATTTAGGACTAAACCCACTTAAGGAGGCAAAAGACCTGTACTCTGAAACTGTAAGACACTGATGAAAGAAATTAAAGACTATAGAAGCAGATGGAAAGGTATACTGTGCTCTTGAATTGGAAGAATCAATATTGTTAAAATGACCATTCTACTCATGGCAGTCCAAAGATTCAATACAATCTCTATTAAATTACCAATGATGTTTTTCACAAAACTAAAACAAAAAAAATTTTAAATTTGTATAAAAACACAAAAGACCCCTGACAACTGAAACAATCTTGAGAAAGAATGGGGCTGGAGGATTCAGGCTTCTTGACTTCAGAATATATTACAAAGCTGCAACCATCAAAACAGTATAGTACTGGGACCAAACCAGAAATACGGATCAATGGACTGGGATAGAAAAAGACCTATGCACTTATGGTCAATTGATGTGTGACAAAGGAGGGAAGACTATATAATGAAGAAAAGGCAGTCTCTTCAATAATTGGTGCTGGGGAAACTGGACAGCTTCATGTAAAAGAATGAAATTAGAACATTCTCTAATACCGTAGAGTCAAAGCTATGATTTTTCCAGTGGTCATGTTCAGGGTGTAACAGATGGATCATAAAAAAGGCTGAGCACCAAATACTTGATGCTTTCTAATTGTGGTGCTGGATAAGACTCTTTAGAGTCCCTTGGATAGCAAGGAAATCATACTAGTCAGTCCTTAAGGAAATCAACCCCAAATATTCAGTGAGAGGATTGATACTAAAGCTGAAGCTTCAGTACTTTGGCCATCTGATGAGAAGAGTTGACTCATTGAAAAAGACCTTGATACTGGGAAAGATAGAAGGCAGGAGGAGAAGGGGATGACAGAGGATGAGATGGTTGGATGGCATCACTGACTTAATGGACATGAGTTTGAGCAAAGTCCAGGAGATGGTGAAGGACAGGGAAGGAAACCATAGCAGTATGAGAAGACAACCTACAGAATGAGAGAAAATATTTGCAAATTATGGGACTGACAAGGGATTAATTTCCAAAATACACAAACAACTCATATAGCTCAATATTAAAACAGCCCAATCAAAAAATGGGCAGAAGATCTAAACAGGTGTTTCTCCAAAGACATATACATGTCCAAAAAGCACATGAAAAAATGTTCAACCTTGCTAATTATTAGAGAAATTCAAATCAAAACAATGATGATAACTCATTATCAATAATGATAACTCACACCAGTCAGAATGGCCATCATCAAAAAGTCTATAGATAAATTCCGGAAAGACTGTGGAGAAAAAGGAATCCTCCTATACCCTTGGTGGGAATGTAAATTGGTGCATCTCCCATGGAAAAGAGTATGGAGATTCCTCAAAAAATGAAAAGATAAGACTGCCACATGATCCAATAATCCCACTCCTAGGCATATATCCAGAAAAGACAAAAACTCTAATTAGAAAGGTACATGCACTCTAATGTTCATAGCAGCGCTACTTGAAACAGCCAAGACACAGAAGCAACTGAAGTGTCTATCAGCAGAGGAATGGAAAAAGAAGATGTGGTGTATAAAAGTACAGCTGAATATTACTTGGCCATTAAAGAACAAAATAATAATTGGCTGTACCTCAATAAAAATGTTTTTGGTGTAAAAAGATAGAGAACAAAATAATACCATGTGCAGCAACATGAATAGATCTACAGATTATCATACTAAATGATGTAAGTCCATTAAGTGAAGTATGACAAAGATGAATATCATGTGCTGTATCACTTACATGTGGACTTTAAAATAATAATCCAGAGGAACTTATTTATAAAAGAAAGACTCACAGACATGGAAAACAAACATGGTTTCCAAAGAGGAAAGTGGGGGGAGGGATAAATTTGGAATTTGTGATTAACAGATACATACTATTTTATATAAAATAAACAGCAGGGACCTACTGGATAGCACAGGAAACTATTCAATATCTTCTACAAAAGACCTTGAACGGAAATGACGGAGGAGAAGGGGATGACAGAGGATGAGATGGTTGGATGGCATCACTGACTTAATGGACATGAGTTTGAGCAAAGTCCAGGAGATGGTGAAGGACAGGGAAGGAAACCATAGCAGTATGAGAAGACAACCTACAGAATGAGAGAAAATATTTGCAAATTATGGGACTGACAAGGGATTAATTTCCAAAATACACAAACAACTCATATAGCTCAATATTAAAACAGCCCAATCAAAAAATGGGCAGAAGATCTAAACAGGTGTTTCTCCAAAGACATATACATGTCCAAAAAGCACATGAAAAAATGTTCAACCTTGCTAATTATTAGAGAAATTCAAATCAAAACAATGATGATAACTCATTATCAATAATGATAACTCACACCAGTCAGAATGGCCATCATCAAAAAGTCTATAGATAAATTCCGGAAAGACTGTGGAGAAAAAGGAATCCTCCTATACCCTTGGTGGGAATGTAAATTGGTGCATCTCCCATGGAAAAGAGTATGGAGATTCCTCAAAAAATGAAAAGATAAGACTGCCACATGATCCAATAATCCCACTCCTAGGCATATATCCAGAAAAGACAAAAACTCTAATTAGAAAGGTACATGCACTCTAATGTTCATAGCAGCGCTACTTGAAACAGCCAAGACACAGAAGCAACTGAAGTGTCTATCAGCAGAGGAATGGAAAAAGAAGATGTGGTGTATAAAAGTACAGCTGAATATTACTTGGCCATTAAAGAACAAAATAATAATTGGCTGTACCTCAATAAAAATGTTTTTGGTGTAAAAAGATAGAGAACAAAATAATACCATGTGCAGCAACATGAATAGATCTACAGATTATCATACTAAATGATGTAAGTCCATTAAGTGAAGTATGACAAAGATGAATATCATGTGCTGTATCACTTACATGTGGACTTTAAAATAATAATCCAGAGGAACTTATTTATAAAAGAAAGACTCACAGACATGGAAAACAAACATGGTTTCCAAAGAGGAAAGTGGGGGGAGGGATAAATTTGGAATTTGTGATTAACAGATACATACTATTTTATATAAAATAAACAGCAGGGACCTACTGGATAGCACAGGAAACTATTCAATATCTTCTACTGACCTATAATGGAAAAGAATCTGATAAGCTGAATCACTTTGCTGTATACCTTAAACATTGTAAATCAATTATATGTCATAAAAATTAAGAAAGCTGATCCCTCTTGTCTCTTAATTTCTATTGTTAATAATTTTTAATATCCTTATATATGTAATTATACATACATACAGCTATATATAATTTCATTTCCCTTTTTTCATAAATGCAAGCATACTATTTATAGCATTCTACACCTTGGCTTTCCATTTAATATATCTGGGTCATCATTTGATAACAATACATAAAAACCTAACTTATTCTACTGAATTCCTATATAGAATTTTTATATGGTTTATAATAGTTAATAATTTCCCTGTTGAAGAATATCTGGATTGTTAAAAGCAATTCTTAAGTGAGCATCTTTATAAATATACCTTTAAATGCTTTTGTAAATATATCTATAGCAATGGAATTACAGGGGGGAAAATCATGTGCATTTTGAAGTTCAATAGTTATGACCAAATTCTCTAAAATGATACATTCTCAGTATTTATTTGAAAATCGTTCCTTGTAATCCTAATAATTTGACATCTTGTCGTTTTATAGATTTGCATTACTTTGATCTTGAATGAGTTTGTATATCTTTTTTTTTTGCCACTTCAATTGGTCTTTCATTTATCTGTTTTCATCCATCTTTGTTCTTTGGCCTGTGTGGGCCTCCCATTGCAGTGGCTGCTTTCGCTGCAGAGCTCCGGCTCTGGCGCGTGTGCTCCAGAGCTCTGGCTCAGTAGTTGGACACATCAGTCCAGCCGCATTGCAGCATGTGGGATCTTCCCAGGCCGGGGATCGAACTGGCGCCCCTTGCAGTGCAAAGCGGTGTCCTTACCCACTGGACCACCAGGGAAGCCCGAGTTTGTATATCTTTTGTGTGCTTATTAGTCATTTTTGCCTTCTGCTCTTGTAAAATGCCTGTTGAGATATATGATCTTCCAAATTGCATATGGAACATTAGTGATGATCAGCTGTATTTTACAGAGGGATAAATTTGGAATTTGTGATTAACAGATACATACTATTTTATATAAAATAAAAGCAGGGATATGAAGCGACTAGGAACACAGGACACTATTCAATATCTTCTACTGACCTATAATGGAAAAGAATCTGATAAGCTGAATCACTTTGCTGTATACCTTAAACATTGTAAATCAATTATATGTCATAAAAATTAAGAAAGCTGATCCCTCTTGTCTCTTAATTTCTATTGTTAATAATTTTTAATATCCTTATATATGTAATTATACATACATACAGCTATATATAATTTCATTTCCCTTTTTTCATAAATGCAAGCATACTATTTATAGCATTCTACACCTTGGCTTTCCATTTAATATATCTGGGTCATCATTTGATAACAATACATAAAAACCTAACTTATTCTACTGAATTCCTATATAGAATTTTTATATGGTTTATAATAGTTAATAATTTCCCTGTTGAAGAATATCTGGATTGTTAAAAGCAATTCTTAAGTGAGCATCTTTATAAATATACCTTTAAATGCTTTTGTAAATATATCTATAGCAATGGAATTACAGGGGGGAAAATCATGTGCATTTTGAAGTTCAATAGTTATGACCAAATTCTCTAAAATGATACATTCTCAGTATTTATTTGAAAATCGTTCCTTGTAATCCTAATAATTTGACATCTTGTCGTTTTATAGATTTGCATTACTTTGATCTTGAATGAGTTTGTATATCTTTTTTTTTTGCCACTTCAATTGGTCTTTCATTTATCTGTTTTCATCCATCTTTGTTCTTTGGCCTGTGTGGGCCTCCCATTGCAGTGGCTGCTTTCGCTGCAGAGCTCCGGCTCTGGCGCGTGTGCTCCAGAGCTCTGGCTCAGTAGTTGGACACATCAGTCCAGCCGCATTGCAGCATGTGGGATCTTCCCAGGCCGGGGATCGAACTGGCGCCCCTTGCAGTGCAAAGCGGTGTCCTTACCCACTGGACCACCAGGGAAGCCCGAGTTTGTATATCTTTTGTGTGCTTATTAGTCATTTTTGCCTTCTGCTCTTGTAAAATGCCTGTTGAGATATATGATCTTCCAAATTGCATATGGAACATTAGTGATGTATTTTTCAGCTGTATTTTTACAGTTAGACTTCATTCAAAGAGAATATTTAACAAATCATATTTTAGAATCTTGAGATTATTTTTCATTTTTTGGCCATTTCTATTGGTCTTTCATTTATTTCCATCTTTGTTCTTTGGCTCCTGTGGGCCTCCCATCGCAGTGGCCCCTCTCACTGCAGAGCACCGGCTCTGGGCGCATGCACTCCAGAGCTCTGGCTCGGTAGTTGGACACATCAGTCCAGCTGCTCCGTGGCACGTGGGATCTTCCCAGGCCAGGGATCGAACCAGTGCCCCTTGCACTGCAAGGTGGTGTCCTTACCCATTGAACCACCAGGGAAGCCTTATTTTTCATTATTTTTAAACCATATATTGTCACACTAAATATCTAATGTTAACATGAAGACATTGGGTCTTTCTGTTTGATTTAATGAACAATTGCATCTTACCCAGACTTCATTCTAATTTGAGCTTCATGCAAGTTTGGAAAATTCCTGGAGTGGAAAGCTCAACAAAAAAGAAAGAAAAGAAAGAGCGAGGGGGTGGGTATGTGTGATAGTTGACTGCATTCCCTGCTCTGTCAGACAGTGCATATCTTCCCCCTACTTTGATGAGAAATACCCTTGGGAATAAATTTATACCCATGGGTACAATTCTGAGTTTAGGGCTCATGCTTTCTTTGTATGGTGTCCGCTCTTTCTGCCGCACTGTAACTCCTTAGGACATGTCCAAGAAAAATAACAATGCTGGTATTTGGTTTGTCATTTGTGTCTCAGGGCATAGTGGGGCATAGAGCAGAATTCTTACTGAGGAATATGATCCTCCCTTGATTCTAAATTTATCTTTGTGGAGCAGCTTTTAAATATGAGGACAGCTGGTGTTGGATAAATCTGTCCTCACAAGCTGTATGAGATTGAAATAAAGTTAAATATTTGGGGTTAAATCCAAATGCAAAAATGTAGAAAGTACTGATTAATCTCTTGATGCTTTACTTTCTGCATCTTGGTAAACAGGCACTAATTATTCATTGTGAACTCCTAGCAGCAGTCCATTTTGAAGCTTAAGATAGGGAGAAGGTGCACTAGTTTACATTCTAACATTTCATAAAAGGTAAAGCACAATTCTTGCTTTTCACCCCATTCTCCATTCTGATGATAAAAACAATAGGTTGTACATAGTTTTTTTTGTTAGTTACCTCTATTTCTTTGTCTTTCTCCCTGAGTAAAAGATTGCTACAATGAGATAGTGAGGCCCACTTGGTTTATAATAATAATCTTCAGTGGCCTCTAAAAATCTGCAAATGATGGAACCTCAAGCGCCTAATAGATTCTCCACAGGTGATTAAATGTCTTTCTAATTTCTAAGGGATAAATTAAGGGTGGTGAGGGGTTTTTTAAAAAAGTTAAAAAAAGGGTCTATTGATCTTTTCTTTCCTGAGTACTAATGTCGCTGACAATGAACCACCAGGGAAGCCTTATTTTTCATTATTTTTAAACCATATATTGTCACACTAAATATCTAATGTTAACATGAAGACATTGGGTCTTTCTGTTTGATTTAATGAACAATTGCATCTTACCCAGACTTCATTCTAATTTGAGCTTCATGCAAGTTTGGAAAATTCCTGGAGTGGAAAGCTCAACAAAAAAGAAAGAAAAGAAAGAGCGAGGGGGTGGGTATGTGTGATAGTTGACTGCATTCCCTGCTCTGTCAGACAGTGCATATCTTCCCCCTACTTTGATGAGAAATACCCTTGGGAATAAATTTATACCCATGGGTACAATTCTGAGTTTAGGGCTCATGCTTTCTTTGTATGGTGTCCGCTCTTTCTGCCGACTGTAACTCCTTAGGACATGTCCAAGAAAAATAACAATGCTGGTATTTGGTTTGTCATTTGTGTCTCAGGGCATAGTGGGGCATAGAGCAGAATTCTTACTGAGGAATATGATCCTCCCTTGATTCTAAATTTATCTTTGTGGAGCAGCTTTTAAATATGAGGACAGCTGGTGTTGGATAAATCTGTCCTCACAAGCTGTATGAGATTGAAATAAAGTTAAATATTTGGGGTTAAATCCAAATGCAAAAATGTAGAAAGTACTGATTAATCTCTTGATGCTTTACTTTCTGCATCTTGGTAAACAGGCACTAATTATTCATTGTGAACTCCTAGCAGCAGTCCATTTTGAAGCTTAAGATAGGGAGAAGGTGCACTAGTTTACATTCTAACATTTCATAAAAGGTAAAGCACAATTCTTGCTTTTCACCCCATTCTCCATTCTGATGATAAAAACAATAGGTTGTACATAGTTTTTTTTGTTAGTTACCTCTATTTCTTTGTCTTTCTCCCTGAGTAAAAGATTGCTACAATGAGATAGTGAGGCCCACTTGGTTTATAATAATAATCTTCAGTGGCCTCTAAAAATCTGCAAATGATGGAACCTCAAGCGCCTAATAGATTCTCCACAGGTGATTAAATGTCTTTCTAATTTCTAAGGGATAAATAAGGGTGGTGAGCTCAGAGAACAGTCTGATTGCTAGCTTTTCTTTAGCTGGCTGGATTACTAAGGTAGAAAAGTACTAAAAATAAATCAGGGCACAAATTCTCCTGCCAGAGGTTGAGTATTGAGATAACTTTTCTTCTCGGCTGGTATTGATGTCACCTAATGTCCGCTGGAGATAGGAGCCAGAATGAGAAACATATCTGGCAATGAACTAGTGTCAGTAAAAGTCTGTAGCCCTGTACTTACTGTTGCTTCTTGTCAGACTTAATTAATTAGTCTCTGCAGCTCCTGTGGGAGAGAGCTAAATACCTCAAGGTGAGAACTCAAAACAAACTCAGGGCCAGTCTCAGGGGAGACCACTTGAGCTCTTCCAGTTTCACATCATATAACTTTGCCAAGTCTCTTCCACATCAGTTGGGTTTCAGTGTTTCCCCCAAGGACTCAAAGCCCACCAGGGTTGGAAAAGTGGGAAGACCTCTCAGATATTTAATCCTAGGACTTGAAGACTTCACAGTCATCAAGTAACTGCCATGGTGAAGTAAGGAGTCTTGTAACTATTTCTCTTTCTGTTCTTGCTTTGGATGTCCTGAGCAGAGAGCCTTTGCCAGTCAGAATTACTATGTGGGTTTCGTTTGAACTCAGATGGAGGGGAAATTCATGGAAATCATTACCTTCTTTATATTTTTCCCTATACTCATTTCATTTTTTAGCAAGTTGCCTTTAACTGGAATAATACTGTCTCACACTCATTAAGTACTTGATACAAAACACTTACACATTGGTCTTGTGACCTTCAGAACAAGTCTTTAAGGAAGGCAGATGTTATTATTATGCCTTTATTAACTGCTAGTCTCAGAAAAGCCAACAGATTCAGACATTGGCAACAATTGGTGTGAAGAGGCTTGGGACCTCTGGAATTTCTTGGTCCATTCAGCAATGTGCAGTCTGATCCAGGGCCCTCTCTCCAAGTCTACAGGTTTGTTCTGTTTTTGTAAAATAATTTATTTAAATGTTTTTATAAAAATGCATTTTTGTTTAAGAAAACTTGAAAAATATGGCAGAAAAGTGAAAGAAAAAAAACCAACCACCTACCCGGTACACAAAAACAAACTCCTTGGTTTCCTTAGGTTTTTACCTAAATGTGTGGGCTGGAAGGAGAGATGAAATAAATATTCAGTAATGCTTATGTGTGTCTACCTATCTCCCTGCATTTAGCATAATATATGTTATAGACATTTTAATTAAGCTGCCTCCAAAGATCCTTTTCCAGCAGGTGTTTGCGCTAGACCTTTTGAGCTGAGCTTTAACAGGTGCCATCCCAGGTAGAGACCAGCTGTTCACTGTTGTCCTTTCATTACTCCCACAACCCTCTTCCTTTCCTTCTGGTTATGTCAGTACAACTTCTCTTCATCTTTTCCCTTGCTAGGTGTCATTTCCAATCATAAAGTCACCAACAGCATTTTTGCAGACCTTTCTTCCAATGCTGCCTGGGTTCCCCAGAGTAGGGTCAAGGGCCGGATAACACTGACACAGTGAAAGGGATGTTCTTTCTCTAGTATCCCAGGCTCCTGACCTGGCACTCAGAAAGTACACCTGACCAGGAGGAGTGCTGGGAAGTGCAGGGACTTTAGCAGCTCCATAAGTTTAGAGCCAGGAAATGTTGAATTCTGGTATATCTTTGAACCCTCTCCTGCATTTTTTCTTAGTGCTTTAATAATAGACATTAGTTAAGTTTTTAGTGATGAGTGTGTGAGAGAGTGAGTGAGTGAATGTATTTGGTCCTGAGGAGAAGTGGGAAGTTACTGTACTGACTTCCTATAAATTAAAAGCATGGGAATTATATTCCCTATCCTCAGCCCAAGGAATTTAAAAAAGCTTATTTTCCTTATCTGTAGGATCACTATGATAAGAGAAAACTTAGCCAACAAGCAGCGTTGGTTTTAAAGGTACTCACAGCCTCCACGTTGTCTGTCTGCCTTTCTTCTTCTGTTGTCCTCAAAGGAAGAGCCCCTTGAGGTTGGGTTTGTTGAGGGTAGATCTCTGCTCTTGGGCAAGGAGGGGCATAAACTGGAATGACAGCTGTCCGAGGAGAGGCCAGGGTATCAGCTGGAAGGACTGTGGAAGGGTCTCCCCCTTCCACTGTATTTGATGCAGCCCCAGCTTTCTATTAATCACACTTGGGGAGTACCCATCCTTGCAACAGAAGACTGAAAAATATGTGACCCCGAGTTAACCACTGATAGTTATACATCAAATCTAAGTGGAAACGAGAAGATAAAAGGCAGGGAAGAAGCCGAAGTCTCATGGTTAGTGAAACATTTTTAGCTGGAATGTAAAGAATTTTGGTATTGGCATTTCAAGGAAATTCAAGCTGCCCTTCTTCTCAACCCAGAAGACAGGAGATAGCTCACAGTTGTTTGGTTCATGATTACAGTTTTACCGATTTCAGAAATGTAATATTAATATCAGCATTTACTTTGGTGGAGGGTCTATGCAGGGGTTGTAGATCTTCTGGGGGAGGTATGTGGAACAACACATTTTTTCTTTGAAGCTTAAGACATCTGTTTTATGTGCTGTTGGTAGATGCGCTTTTGATTGTGCTAGATAATACGCATAAAATATAAAGAAGTTAGATCCAGTAGATGGAGAAACTTCTTGTTTATCATGACTAAGCTGAAAATTTCTGTGGTAAGTATAGGCTTTCACTCTGTCATAAATTATAATTAAATAGCAGCTTTGCTTGAGAAGTTATCATGTGCCCAGTACTGAGCAGCTGAAAAGTGCTATGAAAGAGCTAACAATAGGAAAAACATAGATGCCACGCTACATTTACAGTAAACTAAGTGTATCCTAAGTTCAGTCCTTAGTGTCTCTGAGTAAGTTATCTGGAAATAAGTAATACAGCAGTACTGTAGTACAGTTTGGGATTTCCTGGTAGCTCAGCTGGTAAAGAATCTGCCTGCAACGCAGGAAACACCAGTTTGATTCCTGTTTGGGAAGATCTCCTGGAGAAGGGATAGGCTACCGAAGAATACTCCAGTATTCTTGGGCTTCTTTGGTTCTTCACCTGGTAAAAGAATCCTCTTTCAGTGTGGGAAACCTGGGTTCGATCCCTGGGCTGGGAAGATCTCCTGGAGGAGGGCATGGCAAACCACTTCAGTATTCTTGCCTGGAGAATTCCACAGACAGAGGAGCCTGGTGGGCTTCAGTCCATGGGTCACAAAGATTCAGACTCAACTGAGTGACTTAACACTTTCACTTTTTACAGTACAGTACAGCAAACTACTAAGTGCAGTTGATCGTGACTCACATACAGGGTATAAAAATTTCCAAAGCCATCAACTCAACCAGTATTTTGTGGGCATATCATGTAGGTCAACTAATTTTCTTTTCTTTTCTTTTTTTTCATAGCTCTAGACTACTTCTCTGTCTAATTTCAGTCAGTTGTTTAAAAAAATTAAATGATGCTTTTTTGATTGACCGAAGTTGGAGGAATTCAGTATAATCCTATTTCCAGTAATAGTGCAAAAAGCAAATTGTTTTGGAATGATTCATTAGAAGTATGGTCTCCCTTATCAAGGGATGGCATGTCCCATCAGAAGGGAAGTAATTTATGTGATGTAATCACAAGTGCTTATGGCTTAAAGGGCTCTGTGAGCTGAAGGAATATGTGACTCAGCATCTGGCCCCTGGAAGCTGGTTCTTACCAGGCTGTCAAAGGTCCAGGCAAGCTGCAGGTCATCCAAGCCAACTCCTCTTTAAAAAGATTTTAAAGACAGACAGGGACCTCAAGTCCAAAGAAGAGAAGCCATTTGCCAGAGTAGTGAATTACCTTGAATGCCAGAAGAATGTCAGGAAAAATGGTGAAATTTGAAAAAAAAAAGACTGAAAATCCTTTAGAATGCTTGGCATTGACTGTACCTTCTAAGTAACCTGATTATATAGTCATTTATACTTGTTTTTAAACTGTTTTAAACTCTATGAAGTTGTAGAAAACTGAGGGCAATGCAGATTATTCTTGTTTATAAAAAAGTAAATCAATTTTGCTTTGGGAAGTGCAACTGACAATTCCCTCCAAGAGACTAGTTTTGCTAATTAACAAATTAATTTCACATTTCTGGCTAATTCTAGAACCAGTCTTTAGCATCTTTTGATTCTGTCTTTAATTAATTAGTTAAATAAAACCTTTGACATGTGTTGATTTTATATTTATATGACATAAATAATTATCCTTTAATATGAAGGAACCAGGATTTTAGTAAGAGCTCTCCACTCGGTCCTTCACTGTCGATAGATATAGGCCGTGTTTACATGGATTTCTTAGGTGACTAAGCTATCATTATAAATTTTTTTGTCTTTATTTTAAAGATTTTACAGAGTTTTGTTGTTCACTGACATGTATGTTCCCAGATCATTCATATACATATCCCTGGACCTCCCCCCCACCCGACCCAGTTCCCCTCATCCTACCCCTCCAGACCATCGCCCCAAGTGATTGCAGGCACTCCTATCCCCTTAGCACAATGACAATAGCTATCTTTTCCACACATGCCAGTATAGGTTTCGATGTTACTTCCTCTATGCCTCCCTCTCACTGTTCGTTCTCCACAATGTCCTTATACCTATTCTCTGTTTTTTCATGAGTTCACTGCATGTGTTATCATGACCATCTTACTAGATTCCATATATATGAGTTAGTATACTGTACTTGTCTTTCTCTTTTTGACTTACTTCACTTTTTATAATAGGTGCTAGAGCTAGCCACCTCATTAGGACTGAGTCTTCTGCATTTCTTTTAACAGCTGAGTAGTATTCCATTATATATATGTACCAGAGCTGCTTTATCCATTCATTTATCGATGGACATCTAGGTTGCTCCCATGTTCTGGCTATTGTATAGAGAGCTTCAGTGAACATTGGGGTACAGGTGCCTCTTCAGTTTTGATTTCATCAGGATATAGGCCTAATAGTGGGATTGCTGGGTCATAGGGTGCTTCTATTTTTAGTTTTTTAAGGAATCTCCATACTGTCTTCCATAGAGGCTGTATCAGTTTACATTCCCACCAGCAATGCAAGAGGGTTCCCTTTTCTCCGCACCCTCTCCAGCATTTATTGTCTGTTGATTTATTGATGATGGCCATTCTGATGGGTGTGAGGTGGTATCTCATTGTGGTTTTAATGTGCATTTCTCTAATGATAAGTGAGGTTGAGCATCGTTTCATGTTCTTTTGGGCCAACTGTATGTCCTCTTTGGAGAGGCGTCTCTTTAGATCTTTTTCCCATTTTTTGATTGGGTTGTTTGTTTTCCCTGTGCTGAGTTGTCTGAGTTGCTTGTAGATTTTGGAGATTGATTCTTTGTCTGTTGTTTCATTTGCTATGATTTTCTCCAACTCTGTGGGGTGTCTGTTCAGCCTTTTTGTAATTTCTTTGGCTGTACAAAAGCTTTTAAGTTTTCTTAGGGCCCACGTGTTCACTTTTCTTTTCAGTTCCGCTATTCTAGTAGGTGGGTCAGAGAAGATCTTGCTTTGATTGATGTCCTTGAGGGTTTTGCCTATATTCTCCTCTAAGAGGTTGATGGTTTCTGGTCTTATATTTAGGTCTTTAATCCATTTTGAGTTGATCTTTGTGTATGGTGTCAGGGAATGTTCCAATTTCATTTTTTTGCACGTGGCTGTCCAATTCTCCCAGCACCACTCGTTGAAGAGGCTGTCTTAGTCCCATTTTATAGTTTTGCCTCCTTTGTCAAAAATAAGGTACCCATAGGTGCATGAGTTTATCTCTGGGTTCTCTATCTTGTTCCATTGATTTATAGTTCTGTTTTTGTGCCAGTACCATACTGTCTTGATGACTGTTGCTTTGTAGTAGAGTCTGAAGTTAGGGAGGCTGATCCCTCCAACTCCGTTTTTCTTTCTCAGGATTACTTTGGCTATTCGAGGTCTTTTGTGTTTCCATATGAACTGTGTTATTCTTTGGTCTAGTTCTGTGAAAAATGTCAATGATAGTTGGATAGGTATTGCATTGAATCTGTAGATGATATTTGGTAGTATGGTCATTTTCACAATATTGGTTCTTCTGATCTAGGAACATGGAATATCTCTCCATCTGTTTAAGTCTTCTTTAATTTCTTTCATGAGTGTCTTGTAATTTTCTATGTACAATTCTTTTGTTTCTTTGGGCAGGTTTATTCCTAGATATTTGATTCTTTTGGTTGCAATGGTGAAGGGGATTGCCTCTTTGATTTTGTTTTCTGATTTTTCATTGTTTGTGTATAGGAATGCCAGTGATTTCTGTGTGTTAACTTTGTATCCTGCGACTTTGCTGAATTCATTGATTAGCTCTAGTAGCTTTGTAACCGTGTCTTTGGGATTTTCTATTATCATGTCGTCTGCAAAAAGAGAGAGCTTGACTTCTTCCTTTCCAATCTGGATTCCTTTGATTTCTTTCTCTTCTCTTATTGCTGTTGCTAGGACTTCCAGGACTATGTTGAATAGTAGTGATGACAGTGGGCACCCCTGTCTTGTTCCTGATCTTAGAGGAAATGCTTTGAGTTTTTCACCGTTAAGGATAATGTTCGCTGTAGTCTTCTCATATACGGCTTTTATTATGTTGAGATAGGTTCCTTCTGAAGAGTTTTTATCATAAATGGATGTTATACTTTGTCGAAGGCTTTTTCTACATCTATTGAGATGATCATGTGGTTTTTGTCTCTCAATTTGTTGATATGGTGTATCACATTGATTGATTTGTGGATATTGAAGAATCCTTTCATGCCTGGGATGAACCCTACTTGATCGTGATATATGAGTTTTTGATGTGTTGTTGAATTCTGTTTGCTAGGATTTTGTTGAGGGTCTTGGCATCTAAGTTCATCAGTGAAATTGGCCTATAGTTTTCCTTCTTTATGTTGCCTTTGCCTGGTTTTGGTATCAGAGTGATGGTGGCCTCATAGAATGTGTTTGGAAGTTTTCCTTCCTGTGGAATTTTTTGGAAGAGTTTTAGAAGGACAGGCACTAGCTCTTCTTTAAATGTTTGGTAGAATTCGGCTGTGAAACCATCTGGCCCTGGGCTTTTATTTTTGGGTAGATTTTTAATCACAAATTCGATTTCTGAGCTTGTGATTGGGTTGTTCAAAGTTTCTGTTTCTTCCTGGCTCAGTCTTGGGAGATTAATCTTCCCCAAGAAACTGTCCATTTCTTCCAGGTTGTCCAGTTTGTTGCCATAGAGTTGTTCAACAGAGTCTCTTAGAATCCTTTGGATTTCTGCATGATCTGTTGTAATCTCTCCTTTTTCGTTTTTGATTTTGTTGATCTGGTTCTTCTCTCTCTTTTTCTTAATGAGTCTGGCTAGTGGCTTGTCAATTTTGTTTACCTTTTTGAAGAACCAGCTTTTTGTTTTATTTATCTTTACTATTGTTTCTTTTGTTTCTTTCTCATTTATTTCTGCTCTTATCCTTATGAATTCTCTTCTTCTGCTGGCTTTGGGGTGTTTTTGTTCTTCTTTCTCCAATTGTTTTAAGTGGAGGGTTAGGTCATCTCTTCGTATTTTCCTAGTTTCTAGGTGGGATCCCTAGGTGGGATTGTATTGCTATAAATTTCCCTCTTAGAATGCTTTTGCAGTATCCCATAGGTTTTGCACTGTCTTGTGTTCATTGTCATTTTCTGCTAGGAATTTTTAAATTTCTCCTTTGATTTCCTCAAATATCAGTTGGTTTTTTAGGTATGTATTGTTTAATCTCCATGTGTTTGTGTTTTTAGTGTTTTTTTTCCTGTAGTTGATCTCTAATCTCATTGCATTGTGGTCTGAGAAGATGATTGATATAATTTCAGTTTTCTTGAATTGACTGAGGTTTGATTTGTGGCCCAAGATATGGTCTATCCTGGGGAATGTTCTGTGAGCACTTGAGAAGAAAGTGTGTTCTTCTGCTTTTGGGTGGAATGTCCTAAAGATATCGATGAGGTCCATCTTTTCTAGTGTGGCATTTAAGGCTTGTGTTTCTTTATTAATTTTCCGTTTGGATGATCTGTCCATTGGAGTGAGAGGAGTATTAAAGTCTCCAACTATTACTGTGTTATCGTTGATTTCTTCTTTTAAGTCTGAAAGTACCTGTCTTTTGTATTGAGGTGCCCCTGTGTTGGGTGCATAGATATTCATGACTGTTATGTCTTCCTCTTGGATAGATCCCTTAATCATGATGTAGTGACCTGCCTTGTCTCTTAGAATCTTCTTTAAAGTCTGTTTTGTCTGTATGGAGGATTTCTTCAAACTTTTCAGCCTTCCTCTAATGTCCATTTCTTCCAGGTTGTCCAGTTTGTTGCCATAGAGTTGTTCAACAGAGTCTCTTAGAATCCTTTGGATTTCTGCATGATCTGTTGTAATCTCTCCTTTTTCGTTTTTGATTTTGTTGATCTGGTTCTTCTCTCTCTTTTTCTTAATGAGTCTGGCTAGTGGCTTGTCAATTTTGTTTACCTTTTTGAAGAACCAGCTTTTTGTTTTATTTATCTTTACTATTGTTTCTTTTGTTTCTTTCTCATTTATTTCTGCTCTTATCCTTATGAATTCTCTTCTTCTGCTGGCTTTGGGGTGTTTTTGTTCTTCTTTCTCCAATTGTTTTAAGTGGAGGGTTAGGTCATCTCTTCGTATTTTCCTAGTTTCTAGGTGGGATCCCTAGGTGGGATTGTATTGCTATAAATTTCCCTCTTAGAATGCTTTTGCAGTATCCCATAGGTTTTGCACTGTCTTGTGTTCATTGTCATTTTCTGCTAGGAATTTTTAAATTTCTCCTTTGATTTCCTCAAATATCAGTTGGTTTTTTAGGTATGTATTGTTTAATCTCCATGTGTTTGTGTTTTTAGTGTTTTTTTTCCTGTAGTTGATCTCTAATCTCATTGCATTGTGGTCTGAGAAGATGATTGATATAATTTCAGTTTTCTTGAATTGACTGAGGTTTGATTTGTGGCCCAAGATATGGTCTATCCTGGGGAATGTTCTGTGAGCACTTGAGAAGAAAGTGTGTTCTTCTGCTTTTGGGTGGAATGTCCTAAAGATATCGATGAGGTCCATCTTTTCTAGTGTGGCATTTAAGGCTTGTGTTTCTTTATTAATTTTCCGTTTGGATGATCTGTCCATTGGAGTGAGAGGAGTATTAAAGTCTCCAACTATTACTGTGTTATCGTTGATTTCTTCTTTTAAGTCTGAAAGTACCTGTCTTTTGTATTGAGGTGCCCCTGTGTTGGGTGCATAGATATTCATGACTGTTATGTCTTCCTCTTGGATAGATCCCTTAATCATGATGTAGTGACCTGCCTTGTCTCTTAGAATCTTCTTTAAAGTCTGTTTTGTCTGTATGAGGATTTCTCCTCCAGCTTTCTTTTGATTTCCATTTGCATGGAATATCTTTTTCCAGCCTTTCACTTTCAGTCTGTGAGTGTCTCTAGGTCTGAAGTGGGTCTCTTGTAAACAGTATATATATGGGTCTTGCTTCTGGATCCAGTCAGCCAGCCTGTGTCGTTTGGTTGGAGCATTTAGTCCATTTACGTTCAAAGTAATTATTGATACGAATGTTCCTATTGTCATCTTAGAAATTTGGGGTTTGATTTGTAAGGCTTCTTCTACCCTATTTATTGGCTATATCAGGCCTTTTAACACTTGTTGTAGGGCTGGTTTTGTGGTACAGAATTCTTTTAGTTTTTGTTTGTCTGAGAAGCTTTTGACTTCACCATCAATTCTGAATGAGATTCTTGCTGGGTAGAGAAATCTTGGTTGGAGGTTATTCTCTTTAAGCCGTTTAAATGTGTCTTGCCATTCTCTTCTGGTGTGCAGGGTTTCTGTTGAAAGATGCGCAGTTAGACATATGGGGTTTCCTTTATATGTTATTTGTTGTTTGCTCCTAGCTGCTTTTAGTAACCTGTCTTTATATTTAGTTGCGTTAGTTTGATTAGAATTTGCCTTGGTGTGTTTCTTCTGGGGTTTATCCTATATGGAACTCTTTGTGCTTCTTGGACTTGGTTGACTATTTCCTTTCCCATGTTGGGGAAGTTTTCAACTATAACCTCTTTAAGAATTTTTTCATAGCCTTTTTTCCCCTCTTCTTCTTCTGGAACTCCTATAATTCTAATGTTGGTGCATTTGATATTGTCCCAGAGGTCTCTGGTGCTATCCTCAGTTCTTTTAATTCTTTGGGCTTTGTTCTGTTCTTCAGCAGTTATTTCCACCATTCTGTCTTCCAGCTCACTTATCCGTTCTTCAACCTCTGATACTCTACTGTTGAGACCTTCTATAGTATTTTGGAGTTCAGCAATTGAGTTGGTGGTCTCTATTTGCTTATTTTTCATTTCTTGCATGTCTCTTCTCAATGTGGTCATCTATTTGCTTTTATTTTTCTATTTTTGTAGTGACCTGCCTTGTCTCTTAGAATCTTCTTTAAAGTCTGTTTTGTCTGTATGAGGATTTCTCCTCCAGCTTTCTTTTGATTTCCATTTGCATGGAATATCTTTTTCCAGCCTTTCACTTTCAGTCTGTGAGTGTCTCTAGGTCTGAAGTGGGTCTCTTGTAAACAGTATATATATGGGTCTTGCTTCTGGATCCAGTCAGCCAGCCTGTGTCGTTTGGTTGGAGCATTTAGTCCATTTACGTTCAAAGTAATTATTGATACGAATGTTCCTATTGTCATCTTAGAAATTTGGGGTTTGATTTGTAAGGCTTCTTCTACCCTATTTATTGGCTATATCAGGCCTTTTAACACTTGTTGTAGGGCTGGTTTTGTGGTACAGAATTCTTTTAGTTTTTGTTTGTCTGAGAAGCTTTTGACTTCACCATCAATTCTGAATGAGATTCTTGCTGGGTAGAGAAATCTTGGTTGGAGGTTATTCTCTTTAAGCCGTTTAAATGTGTCTTGCCATTCTCTTCTGGTGTGCAGGGTTTCTGTTGAAAGATGCGCAGTTAGACATATGGGGTTTCCTTTATATGTTATTTGTTGTTTGCTCCTAGCTGCTTTTAGTAACCTGTCTTTATATTTAGTTGCGTTAGTTTGATTAGAATTTGCCTTGGTGTGTTTCTTCTGGGGTTTATCCTATATGGAACTCTTTGTGCTTCTTGGACTTGGTTGACTATTTCCTTTCCCATGTTGGGGAAGTTTTCAACTATAACCTCTTTAAGAATTTTTTCATAGCCTTTTTTCCCCTCTTCTTCTTCTGGAACTCCTATAATTCTAATGTTGGTGCATTTGATATTGTCCCAGAGGTCTCTGGTGCTATCCTCAGTTCTTTTAATTCTTTGGGCTTTGTTCTGTTCTTCAGCAGTTATTTCCACCATTCTGTCTTCCAGCTCACTTATCCGTTCTTCAACCTCTGATACTCTACTGTTGAGACCTTCTATAGTATTTTGGAGTTCAGCAATTGAGTTGGTGGTCTCTATTTGCTTATTTTTCATTTCTTGCATGTCTCTTCTCAATGCACTAATTTCCTCTAATACTCTATTTTCGGTGTTTTGCATCCTCATTAGTATAGCTTTTCTGAATTCTCTTTCAGATAATTTGTCTATCTCCTCTGTCATTTGAAGTGGTGTTTCTCTAGCTTGATCCTTCATTTGTGCAGTGTTTCTCTGTCGTTTCATTATTAGGTTAGTTTTTGTCTCTTTGTGTGTGTCTGTGTATGTGGAGTTCTTTTTCCCCCACCAGGCTTCTTGGTTGAATTCTCCCTTCCTTTGGGTTTCTGTCCTTGTAGAAGGGTTCAGTGGTTTGTGACTTGGATGGTGTTAGGTCTTGTTTACGGATGAATAATCTCTAGTGTTGTATGTTCTTTGGTAGTGTGGGGTCTTGGAATCAGGGCTTCCACTCCGAGGATCCTTTGTTTGATGATTGGTCAGGGGGTGTAGGCTCTATGTCTGGTTTGCTATGGTGTCCTGTGATACTAGTTCAAGTACTAGCATCTGAGGAACAAGAGGTGCATCCCTGATGGGTGACAGTCATAAAAGCATGCAGATGTTTTCTAACATAATCATAAGATATACATACATACACAGCAATTCCCACTTTTACAGAGATAAGGCACAGGAAATCTTTCTGGCGAACGATGCAATCAAAGATGATACTTGCCCATTAAGCTTTGAATTAATTAAAATAGTGCCTGAATAAATAGATCCAGCGCAAGGTCCTGACTTGGATAATTACAATGAGAGCAATTATTAATTAGGACATGTGTTGGGGGTGATGAGGAGGAGAGTGTATGGGTAGTGAGAAGGAATAGATTCGTCTTGGAAGGATTTTATAGGGTTAGGTAGCAGAGATTAGTGTGTTGTATTGTTTAGTGCAGTTGGAGGAGAATAGTGGAGACAGGAAGATAGGAAATAATTTATCTAGAGGATATTGGTAGACAGGAAAAGATTTCACACTTAGAACATAGAGGGAAAAAGCAGTGGCAAAGAGGAAAGAGAATTAGATGTTTCCAAGAATTAAAATTAAAATTAAAAAAAATGCAATAAAATAAAAGTTAAAAAAAGAAATTAAAAATTAAAAAGGGCAGAAAAAAATTAATAAGAGACCAAAAAACAAACAAAAAAGCACAAAAAGGGGCTTCCCTGGTGGTCCAGTGGGTAAGGACACCGCCTTGCAGTGCAAGGGCCGCCAGTTCGATCCCCTGGCCTGGGAAGATCCCACATGCCGCGGAGCGGCTGGACCGATGTGTCCAATTACCGAGTGAGAGCTCTGGAGCGCGTGCGCCCAGAGCCGGTGCTCTGCGACAACAGAGACCACTGCGATGGGAGGCCCACACAGGCCAAAGAACAAAGATGAAAATAAATGAAAGACCAATAGAAGTGGCCCCAAAAAAAGATTAAAAAAAAAAAAAGCACAAGAAACAAAACAAACAAAAAAGAAAAAACAAACAAAAAACCCCAAATGAACAAAAAAACAAACAAAAAAAAAACCCAAACAGAATAAACAAACAAATAAAACCTAAACCAGACCAGTCAATCGAATAAACCAAATAGTCCACAACAAATAAACAAGCAAAAAAAAAAAAAAAAAAGCTAAATATTATCCCTGGTTTTTTATCTTCTCATCTGCCTGTTGGAAACCAATCTGCTCTTGATGGTGGTGTCTTGATGGCAGTCTTTCCTTTATACCGCCGGTTGCTATGGTTTCTGTTTTTGTGTTCAGCAAAATGAGGACTTTGCTGCCAGTTTGGGTGCTGCCCGGGGCGGTGGGCAGATCCCAGTCCGTTGGACGGGGCCCGCGGCGCGCGCAGTCCCGTATTGGAGGGGGGCACCCCGTCTCTACCGCGCCCCCGCCGGTAGTCTCCAATCTCTGCTCTTTCCCCGGGTTCCTCCGCTGCTGGCACACGTGCACTGCCGGTTACGCGTCTAAGTCCCAAAGGCAAGCACAAGTTTTATCATTATAAATTTTTTTGATCACTTTTTATTTTTTAAATTTTGGACTCTTTTATTGTTTTCCATTAATCGATTTTCATCGATCTTTATTCTTCAGCATGTGTGGGCCGCCCAATCTTGGTGGCCTTTCTCTGGGCAGAGCACTGGCTCTGAGTGCCTGTGCTCCAGAGTGCTGACTTGCAATTGGATACACCGGTCCAGATGCTCTGTGGCGTGTGGGATCTTCCCGGACCAGGGATCAAACCAGTGCCTCTTGGACTGCAAGGCAGACTCTTTACCCGTAGGACCACCAGGGAAGCCCCTGATCACATTTTTATGTTTATGAATATAGGCCACCTGGATAACATTTTTAAAAAACCTCACTGAGAGGACTTCCCTGGTGGTCCAGTGGTTAAGACTCTGTGCTTCTAATGCAGGGGGCCCAGGTTTGATCCCTGGTCAGGGAACTAGATCCCACATGCCACAACTAAGACCCAGTGCAGCCAAATTAAGATAAATAAAACAATAATTAAAAAATAAAAAAAAAAACACCTCACTGAGATTATTTCATGTAACACAAAATAACTTTGTTTTCTTTTTTAGAATGTTTGTTACAGCACTAACCATTTTAAAATGAACAATTCAGTGACATTAGTGCATTCACAGTATTGTACCACACCTCTGTCTGATTTCTATCATTCCAAGTGTAGATAGAATACTTATCTATTAAACAGTTTCTCCCTACTTTTCCCTCCCCTTTATGGCTGGCAGCCACAAATCTGCATTCTGTGTCTATGGATTTATTCATTGTGCATATTTAATTTAGTGTAATCATACACTGTGACCTTTTGTATCTGACTTCTTTTGCTTAGCGAAATATTTTGAAAATCTGTCCATGTTGTCCATGTAATCAAAGCTCTGGTTTTTCCAGTAGTCATGTACAGATGTGAGAGTTGGCTAAGTACAGAAGAATTGATGCTTTCAAATTATGGTGTTGGAGAAAGTTCTTGAGAGTCCCTTGGACAGCAAATAGATCAAACCACTCAATACTAAAGGAAATCAAACCTGAATATTCATTGGAAGGACTTACTCTGAAACTGAAACTCCAATACTTTGGCCACCTGATGCAGAGCCAACTCATTGGAAAAGAGCCTGATGTTGGGAAAGAGAGAGCAGGAGGATTGGGGGGACAGAGACTGAGATGGTTGGATGGTGTCACTGACTCAATAGACAGGAGTTTGAGCCAACTTTGGGAGACAGTAAAGGACAGAGAGCTGCAGTCCATGGGGTCACAAAGAGTCAGACATGGCTTAGCAACTGAGCGACAGCAACAGTCCATGTTGTAGCATGTATCTGTAATCCATTCCATTTTACGACTGAATAACATTCCATCGTATGTATATACCACAGTTTGTTTGTCCATATGTTTATTGATGAACATCTAGGCTATTTCTGCCTTTTGACTATTTCTACCTTTTCATTCTTCGTAGATACCTGTTTTTAATTCTTCTGGCTATGTATCATGGAGCAGAATTGCAGCATCATTTGATGGTTCTGTGTTTAACTTCTTGAGGGACCACCAAATTGTTTCCCATGGAGACTAAACTATTTTATGTTCTTATCAGCAGTGTATGAGAGTTTCAGCTTCCCCACACCCTCAAGGACCCTTGTTATTTTCCACTTTTCAAATAATTGCCACTCTGCTGGGTGTGAAGTGGTATCTCATTGTGGTTTTGAGTTCGATTTCCCTAATGATCAAAGATATTGTGTATCTTTTCATGTTCTTGTTCATTTTGAACAGTAACATCATGTTTTGAATATGCTAGGTAAGATGGCTATTAAAATTTTTTTGATAGCTCCCACTGCAATGGAAGTAATTATCCCTTAATTTATGTTTCTTAATTTAAGAGTTTTAAAAATATTTTATATACAATTCACATACTTAAAAAAATTTGTTTATTTATTTTTGCTTAGCGAAATATTTTGAAAATCTGTCCATGTTGTCCATGTATAAAGTGGTATCAGAATGTGAGAGTTGGCTAAGTACAGAAGAATTGATGCTTTCAAATTATGGTGTTGGAGAAAGTTCTTGAGAGTCCCTTGGACAGCAAATAGATCAAACCACTCAATACTAAAGGAAATCAAACCTGAATATTCATTGGAAGGACTTACTCTGAAACTGAAACTCCAATACTTTGGCCACCTGATGCAGAGCCAACTCATTGGAAAAGAGCCTGATGTTGGGAAAGAGAGAGCAGGAGGATTGGGGGGACAGAGACTGAGATGGTTGGATGGTGTCACTGACTCAATAGACAGGAGTTTGAGCCAACTTTGGGAGACAGTAAAGGACAGAGAGCTGCAGTCCATGGGGTCACAAAGAGTCAGACATGGCTTAGCAACTGAGCGACAGCAACAGTCCATGTTGTAGCATGTATCTGTAATCCATTCCATTTTACGACTGAATAACATTCCATCGTATGTATATACCACAGTTTGTTTGTCCATATGTTTATTGATGAACATCTAGGCTATTTCTGCCTTTTGACTATTTCTACCTTTTCATTCTTCGTAGATACCTGTTTTTAATTCTTCTGGCTATGTATCATGGAGCAGAATTGCAGCATCATTTGATGGTTCTGTGTTTAACTTCTTGAGGGACCACCAAATTGTTTCCCATGGAGACTAAACTATTTTATGTTCTTATCAGCAGTGTATGAGAGTTTCAGCTTCCCACACCCTCAAGGACCCTTGTTATTTTCCACTTTTCAAATAATTGCCACTCTGCTGGGTGTGAAGTGGTATCTCATTGTGGTTTTGAGTTCGATTTCCCTAATGATCAAAGATATTGTGTATCTTTTCATGTTCTTGTTCATTTTGAACAGTAACATCATGTTTTGAATATGCTAGGTAAGATGGCTATTAAAATTTTTTTGATAGCTCCCACTGCAATGGAAGTAATTATCCCTTAATTTATGTTTCTTAATTTAAGAGTTTTAAAAATATTTTATATACAATTCACATACTTAAAAAAATTTGTTTATTTATTTTTGGCTATTCTAGCTTTTCATGGCTGCCACAGGCTTTTCTTTAGTTGCAGGGAGTGGGAGCTACTCTCTAGTTGAGGTGAGCAGGCTTCTTGTTGTGGTGACTTCTCTTGCTGTGAAACTTGGCTCTAGGGCACACGGGCTTCAGTAGTTGCAGCAAATGGGCTCAGTAGTTGTGACTCCGAGGCTCTAGAGCACAGTCTCAATAGTTGTGGCTCATGGGCTTAGTTGCTGCACAGCATGTGGTATCTTCCCGGATCAGGGATCAAACCCATGTCTCCTGCATTGGTAGGCAAACTCTTTACCACTGAGCTACTGGGGAAGCCCCTTAATTTAAGATTTTATACATTAAATTTATCAAATGATTCTACAGAGAGAGTCATCTTCTTTGGACAGAATTAGAGAGATTTTTCTCCACACCCTATGTGTTGCTTTCTGCAAGGTGTTTTCACAGACCATGCGTGAACCCTCATAGTGCCAAGCAAGAGCTCTTCAGGAACTCAGAGAAGTGTTGCCATGGTGGTAATATCTGTCCTTATGAAACACAACCATGGAGCTGTTTCATGTATTAAAGTGTTGCTTGGATCCTCTTTGTAAGATTTATTTGATGATTTACTTTAAAAACATGGATAAATAGTGTATTTTAAATAATGACAATAGCAGTGATTAGCATTAGTTGGCTATTTATTAGGCCCCAGAATCTCTGCTGGGTGTTTTATGTAGCTTGTATCATTTAATCCTAGTAGACTACTAGTTCCTAAGAGCTGATTCTTAATTTTCTTGTCCATTATATCTCTAGCATCTAAGAGAATAGCTGTTACAGAGCAGGTTTTCAACAAATGTCATTGAATGAGGTAGTTCCTGTGATTACCTTCATTTTGCAAATAAGGAGGCTGAGGCTAAGAACTGTGAAGTAGTTTTCCCAAGATCATACAGATGTACAGTGGTGAGGCCTAAATCAGAACTCAGGCGGCCCACTCCAGAATCTATACCATGTTGCCTTTTGTGCCATAGTATTCAGAGCCCCACTTCACCTCTTTCTTTCACATTCTACAGGGTGGCCAGATATTTTTGTCAAACAGAGAGGAAGCAATAATTCATTTCGATTCAAGAAAATATTTATTAATAGCCATCTCTGTGATCATGCATTTGTTGGGTGTAATGTTGAAAACTGGGAATTAAGAAAATGAGATTCTATTATGGATTTTGACACTAACTTGAATAAATTATATACTCTTTCTAGATTTGGGATTCCTCATGTGTAAAATGGAACTAGATAAGCTAAGTGTGCTCCTGCAATACAATATGGTGACTAAGAAATGGCACTGGTAAAGCCACGATGAACTCATTTGCTGAAGATAGGGATGATGGGGAATGTAATTGGTTTATACATCTTCATATTTAATCTAGAAGGAGTGAAAAATAGAGGAAAGGGCAGCAAGGTGATAAATAAACAATGACAGTGGCAGAGTGTATCATCTAGAAGAGGAAATAAGGCAATTATCCAAGTAACAAGGAAGCCTCAGCTTACTCTTTTTTTTAAGATGAGATTTGTTTCTATCCTTAACCCTTTAAACTTTGACGACACCTCATAGTGCCAAGCTCTTCAGATCGAAGTGTTGCCATGGTGGAAATTGAAACACAACCATGGAGCTGTTTCATGTATTAAAGTGTTGCTTGGATCCTCTTTGTAAGATTTATTTGATGATTTACTTTAAAACATGGATAAATAGTGTATTTTAAATAATGACAATAGCAGTGATTAGCATTAGTTGGCTATTTATTAGGCCCCAGAATCTCTGCTGGGTGTTTTATGTAGCTTGTATCATTTAATCCTAGTAGACTACTAGTTCCTAAGAGCTGATTCTTAATTTTCTTGTCCATTATATCTCTAGCATCTAAGAGAATAGCTGTTACAGAGCAGGTTTTCAACAAATGTCATTGAATGAGGTAGTTCCTGTGATTACCTTCATTTTGCAAATAAGGAGGCTGAGGCTAAGAACTGTGAAGTAGTTTTCCCAAGATCATACAGATGTACAGTGGTGAGGCCTAAATCAGAACTCAGGCGGCCCACTCCAGAATCTATACCATGTTGCCTTTTGTGCCATAGTATTCAGAGCCCCACTTCACCTCTTTCTTTCACATTCTACAGGGTGGCCAGATATTTTTGTCAAACAGAGAGGAAGCAATAATTCATTTCGATTCAAGAAAATATTTATTAATAGCCATCTCTGTGATCATGCATTTGTTGGGTGTAATGTTGAAAACTGGGAATTAAGAAAATGAGATTCTATTATGGATTTTGACACTAACTTGAATAAATTATATACTCTTTCTAGATTTGGGATTCCTCATGTGTAAAATGGAACTAGATAAGCTAAGTGTGCTCCTGCAATACAATATGGTGACTAAGAAATGGCACTGGTAAAGCCACGATGAACTCATTTGCTGAAGATAGGGATGATGGGGAATGTAATTGGTTTATACATCTTCATATTTAATCTAGAAGGAGTGAAAAATAGAGGAAAGGGCAGCAAGGTGATAAATAAACAATGACAGTGGCAGAGTGTATCATCTAGAAGAGGAAATAAGGCAATTATCCAAGTAACAAGGAAGCCTCAGCTTACTCTTTTTTTTAAGATGAGATTTGTTTCTATCCTAACCCTTAACTTTGAACCAACTCAGTGGAGTAAATTTGAGCAAACTCTGGGAGATAATGCAGGACAGAGGAGCTTGGTGCTGCAGTCCATGAAGTCACAAAGAGTCAGACAAGACTTAGCAACTGAACAAAAGCAAAAGTTTGGGGATGATAGTTGGGAAAACCAAGGACCTATCCAAGTTTATCCAGTTGTTTAATGGTTCTCAATCTTGAATTTTTGATATTCCAGGCTACCATATCCTGGAATTTGGAGAAAAAGTGAATTTGTTATTTTTTAATAATGTGAATTTTTAAAAAAACATTTGGTTAAAAATATATGCAACATGACACTTTCCCATTTGGTTTCTAAGAGCAGAGGATATTGCCTAATAGAACAGGTAATAATAGAGTACCAAAACTTCCAAAACAGTATGTTAACTTTTTAGGGAAAAGGTCTTATAGACAAAAGGCTTATTTAAAGGCTCACTTGTTTTCTATTTTAAGTTGAGTCAAATGATTATGTACTTATTCTGCAAATTTTAACCTGTAAATGCACTAAACGCTCATCAAATGTTTGCTGTGTACAAAGCACTATGTTGGATGCTGAAGAAATTCAAAGATGACTCTTTCCCTCAATCTTGTAATTGTTGTGAAACCTATACAGCTAAACCACAGCATATGATATTAAACATGACTGCCTGAAGCTAAATCTAAAGTGTTAAAGGAAGTCAAGAAGGTATTCCTTTAGGTTATAGTGATTTAAAAGAGCTTCTTGGGAGAAATACTGGAGCCAAGTCTTGAAGGATGTATATATTAAAATGAGAGTAAGAGAGAGATGGAAAGGTATGTTCATAAATGGAGGGAATAGTATGAAAATCTCTCTGGAGGAAGAATACTCAGGGTGAATTCGGTAGTTTATGGGAGTGGAGGAAAGTTTAAAAATATGAGTAGTGAGAAGTAGTGAGAATTAGGGAGAAGAAAAGAATTAGAAGTTGTGAACAAGTCTACACCCTGACCAAAAAACAGATTTTTCCAACAGTTGGTTCTTTGTGTACCTATCAGTGTTTCTTTCCCATTCCTGCCCTACAGTAAAAACTAATGAAAGGTAATCTTTTCATTCAGCAAGTATTTGTTGAGTACTTGCTCTGTCCCAGGTGTCTTGTGAGGAGCATAAACTATAAAGATTAAAAACTAGACACAGTCCTGCCCTCAAGGAGCTCACAATCTGGTGGGGAAGATAGCTCTTGGTTAGGAAGGAGGGTACATACAAAGTGCTCATTATATTTGAACTGTGGCCACCTAGAGAAAGAATGAACTTGGCTGCACTGGGCTATTGGACTGAACTCTGTTTTTAGCTCTTGGGAGCAACCTCAGGCTGTGTGGCATACCAGAAGAACAGCTGCATACTATATTCTGAAAATGATGAAAGTGACGCCTCTTTTTTTCCAGACCCAGAGCAGTGACTGAGAAGGAGAGCCAAGCTCTTTCTCTCCCGACTAGTGCTAATGGACACATTGTTGCGAAGAATTTAGAGGGGAAACTTCAGATTTTTCTGCCTTTGTCTTAAAGAAAGGTGATAGGGAGGAGGAAGGGTTAAGGGGATAATAAACTATAGAGTCTTTTCATTAAAAATATAGGATATTTCTTAGATGCATCGATAGATGGTAATAATAATGATAGATAATATTTATCCAGTGCTTACTTTGTGCCAGGCACTATGAGGAGGACTTTAATAGACACAATTTAACTAAGAGAGTAGCCCTAAAAGCCAGCTATTTATTTTCATCACTTTTTACAGATAAGGAAACTGAGGGTTAAAAATATTAAGGAACTTGCCCATTTCACATAGCTCATAAGTGGGCATAATGGAAAGTTTATTGGAATGAGTTTTACATTTCATATTTTACCAAGAAAATTAAAGCCCGGAGAGAAGAGACTGGTCTGTAGGTGCAGAGCAAAATGATGTCAGAGCCAGATTTAGAACTTGTGTCTCAATTTTATGAGTCTTAAAAAAATTGTAATACTTTTGTAACAGAAAATGTAAGCATATACGTTAATCAGCCTCTTCGTGATCAGTATTATTTCATCTCTTGTTTCCAATCTCCTGCTGTCTATTGTATTAATTTGAGGCAAATACTAAACATTATATTATTTCATCTGTAAATATATGTTTCTCTAAAAGATGACTCATTTACAAAAGATAATCATAATACTATTATCTGTATCTATAGCTTTCCCTCCCCCCCCTTTTGTATTTTTTATTTATTTATTTTTTAAAGATTTATTTATTTATTTATTTTGGTGGGGGTGGGGTGGGGAGGGAGGGGAGCACGTGGGCCACTTCTATTGGTCTTTCATTTGTCCATTTTCATCCATCTCTGTTCTTTGGCCCGTGTGGGCCTGCCATCGCAGTGACCTCTGTTGTTGCAGAGCACCAGCTCTGGGCGCATGCACTCCAGAGCTCCGGCTCGGTAATTGAACACATCAGTCCAGCCACTCCGCGGCACGTGGGATCCTCCCCGGCCAGGGATTGAACTGGTGCCCCCTGCACTGCAAGGCGGTGTCCTTTCCCACTGGACCATCAGGGAAGCCCTCCCTCCCCGCGTGTGAAATCTTTTTCCAGACCCAGAGCAGTGACTGAGAAGGAGAGCCAAGCTCTTTCTCTCCCGACTAGTGCTAATGGACACATTGTTGCGAAGAATTTAGAGGGGAAACTTCAGATTTTTCTGCCTTTGTCTTAAAGAAAGGTGATAGGGAGGAGGAAGGGTTAAGGGGATAATAAACTATAGAGTCTTTTCATTAAAAATATAGGATATTTCTTAGATGCATCGATAGATGGTAATAATAATGATAGATAATATTTATCCAGTGCTTACTTTGTGCCAGGCACTATGAGGAGGACTTTAATAGACACAATTTAACTAAGAGAGTAGCCCTAAAAGCCAGCTATTTATTTTCATCACTTTTTACAGATAAGGAAACTGAGGGTTAAAAATATTAAGGAACTTGCCCATTTCACATAGCTCATAAGTGGGCATAATGGAAAGTTTATTGGAATGAGTTTTACATTTCATATTTTACCAAGAAAATTAAACCCCGGAGAGAAGAGACTGGTCTGTAGGTGCAGAGCAAAATGATGTCAGAGCCAGATTTAGAACTTGTGTCTCAATTTTATGAGTCTTAAAAAAATTGTAATACTTTTGTAACAGAAAATGTAAGCATATACGTTAATCAGCCTCTTCGTGATCAGTATTATTTCATCTCTTGTTTCCAATCTCCTGCTGTCTATTGTATTAATTTGAGGCAAATACTAAACATTATATTATTTCATCTGTAAATATATGTTTCTCTAAAAGATGACTCATTTACAAAAGATAATCATAATACTATTATCTGTATCTATAGCTTTCCCTCCCCCCCCTTTTGTATTTTTTATTTATTTATTTTTTTAAAGATTTATTTATTTATTTATTTTGGTGGGGGTGGGGTGGGGAGGGAGGGGAGCACGTGGGCCACTTCTATTGGTCTTTCATTTGTCCATTTTCATCCATCTCTGTTCTTTGGCCCGTGTGGGCCTGCCATCGCAGTGACCTCTGTTGTTGCAGAGCACCAGCTCTGGGCGCATGCACTCCAGAGCTCCGGCTCGGTAATTGAACACATCAGTCCAGCCACTCCGCGGCACGTGGGATCCTCCCCGGCCAGGGATTGAACTGGTGCCCCCTGCACTGCAAGGCGGTGTCCTTTCCCACTGGACCATCAGGGAAGCCCTCCCTCCCCCCTTGTAAATTTTCTTATAGTTCAAGTAGTTGAAAAAAACTCTATAGTTTCCTGCAGTTTTTATTTTGTGGATTATATCCCTGTAGTTTAAATATGTTCCTTTGTCTTCTGTATTTCCTATAAGTTGATAGTTGGATCCTCTTCTTTCCATCCTTGGATCTTCTATCCACTTTTAAGGGGATTTCATCCTCTCCTCCACTCAGTTGTGCCTGACTATTTGCGAGCCATGAACTGCAGCACACCAGGCTTCTCTGTCCTTCAGTATCTCCTGAAGTTTGCTCAAACTCATGTCCATTGAGTTGATGATGCCATCCAAACATCTCATCCTCTGTTGTCACCTTCTCCTTCTGCCTTGAGTCCTTCACATCGTTAGGGTCTTTACCAATGAATCAGATCTTTGAATCAGGTGGCCAAAGTATTGGAGCTTCAGCTTCAGCATCAGACCTTCCAATGAACATTCAAGGTTGATTTCTTTTAGGATTCCCTGGTTTGATCTGCTTGCTGTCCAAGGTACTCCCAAGAGCTTCTCCAGCACCGCAGTCCAAAAGCATCAATTCTTTGGTGCTCAGCCTTCTTTATGGTCCAAGTCTCACATCCATACATGACTACTTGGAAAACCATAGCTTCGACTAGATGGACCTTTGTCAGTAAAGTGATATCTTTGCTTTTGAATACGTTATCTAGGTTTGTTATAGCTTTTCTTTCTTTCTTTTTTTTTTTTTTAAAGATTTATTTATTTATTTATTTTGGGTGGGGGTCGGGTTGGGGAGGGAGGGGAGTGGGCGGGCCACTTCTATTGGTCTTTTATTTCTCTATTTTCATCCGTCCTTGTTCTTTGGCTCCTGTGGGCCTCCCATCGCGGTGGCGTCTGTTGCAGAGCGCCGGCTCTGGGCGCAGGTGCTCCAGAGCTCCAGCTTGGTAATTGGACACATCAGTCCAGCTGCTCCGCGGCATGTGGGATTTTCCCAGGCCGGGGATTGAACCGGCGCCCCTTGCACTGCAAGGCGGTGTCCTTACCCACTGGACCACCAGGGAAAGCCCCATAGCTTTTCTTCTAAGAAGCAAGCGTCTTTTAATTTCATGGCTGCTGTCACCATCCACAGTGATTTTGGAGCCCAAGAAAATAAAGTCTGTCACTGTTTCCATTTTTTCCCCGTCTATTTGCCATGAAGTGATGGGACCAGATACCATGGTCTTATTTTTTTGAATGTTGAGTTTTAAGCTGGCCTTTTCATTTTCCTCTTTCACCTTCATCAAGAGACTCTTTAGTTCCTCTTTGCTTTCTGCCTTAGGGTGCTGTCGTCTGCATATCTGAGGTTATTGATATTTCTCCTGACAATCTTGAATCCAGCTTCATCCAGCCTGGGATTATGCATTCTAGTGAAGTCATTCAGTAATGTGTCACTCTTAGCAACCCCATAAGCTGTATCCTGCTGGGCTCCTCTGTCCATGGGATTTCTCAGGCAGAATACTGGAGTGGGTTGCCGTTTTCTTCTCCAGAGGATTTCCTGACTCAGGGATCGAAACCAGGTCTCCTGCATTGCAGGCTAATTCTTTACTGTCTGAGCCACCAGGGAAGCCCTGATGTACTCTGCATGTAAATTAAATATACAGCCTGGGTGTACTCCTTTCCCAGTTTGGAATCAGTCCATTGTTCCATGTCTGGTTCTAACTGTTGCTTCTTGACCTGCATACAGGTTTCTCAGGAGGGAGATAAGGTGGTCTGTTATTCCCATCTCGTCGAGATTTTTCCACAGTTTGTTGTGATCCACACAGTCAATGGTCTTAGTGTAGTCAGTGAAACAAAAGTAGATGTATTTCTGGAATTCCCTTACTCTTTCTGTGATCCAATGGATGTTGGTAGTTTGGTCTCTGGTTCCTCTGCTTTTTCATCCGTCCTTGTTCTTTGGCTCCTGTGGGCCTCCCATCGCGGTGGCGTCTGTTGCAGAGCGCCGGCTCTGGGCGCAGGTGCTCCAGAGTTCCAGCTTCATAATTGGACACATCAGTCCAGCTGCTCTGCGGCATGTGGGATTTTCCCAGGCCGGGGATTGAACCGGCGCCCCTTGCACTGCAAGGCGGTGTCCTTACCCACTGGACCACCAGGGAAAGCCCCATAGCTTTTCTTCTAAGAAGCAAGCGTCTTTTAATTTCATGGCTGCTGTCACCATCCACAGTGATTTTGGAGCCCAAGAAAATAAAGTCTGTCACTGTTTCCATTTTTTCCCCGTCTATTTGCCATGAAGTGATGGGACCAGATACCATGGTCTTATTTTTTTGAATGTTGAGTTTTAAGCTGGCCTTTTCATTTTCCTCTTTCACCTTCATCAAGAGACTCTTTAGTTCCTCTTTGCTTTCTGCCTTAGGGTGCTGTCGTCTGCATATCTGAGGTTATTGATATTTCTCCTGACAATCTTGAATCCAGCTTCATCCAGCCTGGGATTATGCATTCTAGTGAAGTCATTCAGTAATGTGTCACTCTTAGCAACCCCATAAGCTGTATCCTGCTGGGCTCCTCTGTCCATGGGATTTCTCAGGCAGAATACTGGAGTGGGTTGCCGTTTTCTTCTCCAGAGGATTTCCTGACTCAGGGATCGAAACCAGGTCTCCTGCATTGCAGGCTAATTCTTTACTGTCTGAGCCACCAGGGAAGCCCTGATGTACTCTGCATGTAAATTAAATATACAGCCTGGGTGTACTCCTTTCCCAGTTTGGAATCAGTCCATTGTTCCATGTCTGGTTCTAACTGTTGCTTCTTGACCTGCATACAGGTTTCTCAGGAGGGAGATAAGGTGGTCTGTTATTCCCATCTCGTCGAGATTTTTCCACAGTTTGTTGTGATCCACACAGTCAATGGTCTTAGTGTAGTCAGTGAAACAAAAGTAGATGTATTTCTGGAATTCCCTTACTCTTTCTGTGATCCAATGGATGTTGGTAGTTTGGTCTCTGGTTCCTCTGCTTTTTCTAAATCCAGCCTGTACATCTGGAAGTTTTCAATTTACATACTGCTGAAGCCTATCTTAAAGGATTTTGGGCATTACTTTGCTAGCGCATGAAATGAATACAATTGTGTGGTAGTTTGAACATTCTTTGGCATTGCCCTTCTTTGGGATTGGAATGAAAACTGATCTTTTTCAGTCCTTTGGCCACTGTTTTGTTTTCCAAGTTTGCTGGCATATTGAGTGCAGCAGTTCAACAGCATCATCTTTTAGAATTTGAAATAGCTCAGGTGGAATTCCATCACCTCCACTAGTTTTGTTTGTAGTAATGCTTCCTAAGGGCCACTTGATTTCACACTCCAGGGTGTCTGACTCTAGGTGAGTGATCACACCATTGTGGTTATCCAGCTCATTTACATAGTTCTTCTGTGTATTCTTGCCACATCTTCTTAATATATTCCACAAAAGACCCCCAAAGTGCCCCTTGGCTACACGGGAAGTCCTTTTTCCTGAGCATCCATCTGGGTTTCAGATTGCTTCTATTCATCTATGCAGCCATCCCGGCCTTCCCTAATGAAATTTTGACCCACTTTGGTCCTCTTAGCCTATCTTAAGGCTAATGCTTAATATTCAGTTCTAGTAAGTTCCAGTGGTTTAGTGTACAATATAAATAGGTTGGTGTTCATATTTAAAGGCCATTCGGAAGCATGCTTTAATTCCTACTTATTTGTTTAAGGTTCATTTAAAATATAATCTTATTTGTTCAACAGTAATTTCTCCAGTGGTACCATGGGTCATGTACTATACTAGGTGCTAGTTCATAATGAATAAGACCTAGCTCCTGCCTTCTGGAGCCTCATATATGTGACAGACACACTTTTTTCCAAGTATTTTAAAAAATAAATTTATTTATTTTTAAACTGAAGGACAATTGCTTTACAGAATTTTGTTGTTTTCTGCCAAATATCAACATGAATCAGCCATAGGTATACAAATGTCCCCTCCCTCTTGGACCTCCCTTCATCTCCCTCCCTGTCCCACACCTCTAGATTGTTACAGAGTGCCTGTTTGAGTTCCCTGAGTCACACAGCAAATTCCCATTGGCTATCTGTTTTGCACATGGTGATATAAGTTTCCATGTTACTCTCTCTGTACCTCTCTCCCTCTCCTTCCTCCCTCTCTCATGTTGATAAGTCTGTTTTTTATTTCTGTTTCTCCATTGCTGCCTTGAAGATAAATCAACAGCATCATCTTTTAGAATTTGAAATAGCTCAGGTGGAATTCCATCACCTCCACTAGTTTTGTTTGTAGTAATGCTTCCTAAGGGCCACTTGATTTCACACTCCAGGGTGTCTGACTCTAGGTGAGTGATCACACCATTGTGGTTATCCAGCTCATTTACATAGTTCTTCTGTGTATTCTTGCCACATCTTCTTAATATATTCCACAAAAGACCCCCAAAGTGCCCCTTGGCTACACGGGAAGTCCTTTTTCCTGAGCATCCATCTGGGTTTCAGATTGCTTCTATTCATCTATGCAGCCATCCCGGCCTTCCCTAATGAAATTTTGACCCACTTTGGTCCTCTTAGCCTATCTTAAGGCTAATGCTTAATATTCAGTTCTAGTAAGTTCCAGTGGTTTAGTGTACAATATAAATAGGTTGGTGTTCATATTTAAAGGCCATTCGGAAGCATGCTTTAATTCCTACTTATTTGTTTAAGGTTCATTTAAAATATAATCTTATTTGTTCAACAGTAATTTCTCCAGTGGTACCATGGGTCATGTACTATACTAGGTGCTAGTTCATAATGAATAAGACCTAGCTCCTGCCTTCTGGAGCCTCATATATGTGACAGACACACTTTTTTCCAAGTATTTTAAAAAATAAATTTATTTATTTTTAAACTGAAGGACAATTGCTTTACAGAATTTTGTTGTTTTCTGCCAAATATCAACATGAATCAGCCATAGGTATACAAATGTCCCCTCCCTCTTGGACCTCCCTTCATCTCCCTCCCTGTCCCACACCTCTAGATTGTTACAGAGTGCCTGTTTGAGTTCCCTGAGTCACACAGCAAATTCCCATTGGCTATCTGTTTTGCACATGGTGATATAAGTTTCCATGTTACTCTCTCTGTACCTCTCTCCCTCTCCTTCCTCCCTCTCTCATGTTGATAAGTCTGTTTTTTATTTCTGTTTCTCCATTGCTGCCTTGAAGATAAATCATCAGTACCATTTTTATAGATTCCATAAATATGGATTAGTATATGGTATTTATCATTCTCTTCCTGACTTACTTTACTCTATATAATAGGCTATAGGTTCATTCACCTCATTAGAACTGACTCAAATGCATTCCTTTTTGTGGCTGAGTAATATTCCATTGTGTATATGTAACACAGCTTCTTTATCCATTTATCTCTTGAGGGACATCTAGGTTGCTTCTGTGTTCTAGCTATGTAAATAGTTTGCATGGGGGTACATATGTCTTTTGCAATTTTGGTTTCCTCATTTGGTTTAAATATACCTATTAGTGGGATTGCTAGGTTATGTGGCGATTTTATTCCTAGTTTTAAAGAAATTTCCATACCGGACAGACAGGTCTATTTACAAATACAGGTTGACATCACATAAATACAGTCAGGCAACTGTGAATGAAGGTTCTGAACCCTTAGTGAGGTATAGCCAGCAAATCTGAGGCACTCAAGAAAATAGACTACTGTGATGGATCTAAAGGAGAAATAGGGCTAAGACAGTTTGAGAAGATGAAGAGAATCTCAGGCAAAGAAAACAGATCAAAGGCATAGAAATAAAAACAGTATTGATTGCTGTTTACTATGCTTTTACTGTGTGTCAGGCAGAAAGTTAGGTGGTTTACATGTATTATATCAGTTGCCTCTTACAAAAACCTTTTAAAATGAGTATTATTAGATTTGGCCAAAAAGTTCATTCAGGTAAGATGCTATGGAAAAACCCAAACAGAGTTTGTGGCCAGCCCTGTATCATAGTCTCCACTTTGCAGATCAGAAGAGATGAGACTTGGGAAAGTTCTGGCCTTGCCCAAGATTGTCTAATGTGTCAGAGCTGGGATTGGAACTGAGATCTGAATCCACAAAGCCTGAACTCTTAATCCTTAAATTACGGAAGATAATTTATGTTAAGAATATGATAGGGTAAGAACAAAGTAGTAGCTGGAGAGAAGGCAGGGAAGGTTTGTAAAGGCCAGACTGTAAAGTATTTTGTGTTCTGAATCTGTGAAATTGTTCTTTATCCACTTATTGCCCTCCAACCCCTAACACTCAAGTCAGAGGAATTTTATTTTTCCCTCTTAACCTCTTTGTACTTAATATTTATATCGCACATGCATTCATAATTATGTTCTTATTTCCCTCTGTTTATTGCTAGACAACAAAGTCTTTTTGTTTGTTTGTTTTTTCTTTGACCACTTCTGTTGGCCTTTCATTTATTTCCATCTTTGTTCTTTTGGCCTGTGTGGACCTCCCATTGCAGTGGCCTGTCTTGCTGCAGAGCACTGGCTCTGGGCGCATGTGTTCCAGAGCTCCCCGGTAGTTGGACATCGGTCCAGCTGCTCTGTGGCATGTGGGATTGCTAGGTTTGGCGATTTTATTCCTAGTTTTAAAGAAATTTCCATACCGGACAGACAGGTCTATTTACAAATACAGGTTGACATCACATAAATACAGTCAGGCAACTGTGAATGAAGGTTCTGAACCCTTAGTGAGGTATAGCCAGCAAATCTGAGGCACTCAAGAAAATAGACTACTGTGATGGATCTAAAGGAGAAATAGGGCTAAGACAGTTTGAGAAGATGAAGAGAATCTCAGGCAAAGAAAACAGATCAAAGGCATAGAAATAAAAACAGTATTGATTGCTGTTTACTATGCTTTTACTGTGTGTCAGGCAGAAAGTTAGGTGGTTTACATGTATTATATCAGTTGCCTCTTACAAAAACCTTTTAAAATGAGTATTATTAGATTTGGCCAAAAAGTTCATTCAGGTAAGATGCTATGGAAAAACCCAAACAGAGTTTGTGGCCAGCCCTGTATCATAGTCTCCACTTTGCAGATCAGAAGAGATGAGACTTGGGAAAGTTCTGGCCTTGCCCAAGATTGTCTAATGTGTCAGAGCTGGGATTGGAACTGAGATCTGAATCCACAAAGCCTGAACTCTTAATCCTTAAATTACGGAAGATAATTTATGTTAAGAATATGATAGGGTAAGAACAAAGTAGTAGCTGGAGAGAAGGCAGGGAAGGTTTGTAAAGGCCAGACTGTAAAGTATTTTGTGTTCTGAATCTGTGAAATTGTTCTTTATCCACTTATTGCCCTCCAACCCCTAACACTCAAGTCAGAGGAATTTTATTTTTCCCTCTTAACCTCTTTGTACTTAATATTTATATCGCACATGCATTCATAATTATGTTCTTATTTCCCTCTGTTTATTGCTAGACAACAAAGTCTTTTTGTTTGTTTGTTTTTTCTTTGACCACTTCTGTTGGCCTTTCATTTATTTCCATCTTTGTTCTTTTGGCCTGTGTGGACCTCCCATTGCAGTGGCCTGTCTTGCTGCAGAGCACTGGCTCTGGGCGCATGTGTTCCAGAGCTCCGGCTCGGTAGTTGGACACATCGGTCCAGCTGCTCTGTGGCATGTGGGAATCTTCCCAGGCCAGGGATGGAACCGGCGCCCCTTGGACTGCAAGGCGGAGTCCTTACCCACTGGACCACCAGGGAAGCCCCAACAAAGTCATAATCAAAGGAGTATCACAGTGCCCTACTCATTTGGTAAATGTTCTCTACTCACTTAGGGAATGAATGAATAAATGAGCCTGAAAGAATGCCTGGGGTGGTGTAAGGCTTAGGCACTGGGCTTTGTAATTCCATATCAGAGAAGTTATGATTACCTTGGAGTAACTGGAAACTCACATTAATTTTAGGCTATTCCTATATGCCAGTTGATGAATCACATAGCCCCAGAGTTGTTCCTTGGGTTTCAGTGAGCATGAAATCATTATGAGACAAACCAGCTGGGCTTCCCATGAAAACTTATAAGAAGATTTTGGCTGAGCTACAATTTTTTATGAGTTCTAACCAAGGGATAGAGCAGTATTCCCAGTAGTTCTTGTTTATTTCTGGATTTGTGACTACCTTGGCTGGGATCCACTTGGTGTTCAGCATTTAGCTGTACATAAGTCTTAAGCCCCAATGTCTAGGCTGGGGTTGGGGAACAGAAGGAGGAAGGGCAACTGGAGGGGCTAGAGACGTTAACCAAGAATGTGCAAAAAAGAAAAGAAGACAGGAATCCAAGCTTATTTGATTGCCTTTTACTATAGACATGCAGCCTGACTCCTTTGGCCAATTGTGTCTGCAGAAGAAATTGAGCTTCCCTGTTCCCAAGCCTCCCTCTCTCAAAACCTAAACCCATTTGATCCCCACCCCCTGGGTGGCACTAGTGATAAAGAATCTGCCCGTCAATGCAGTAAACATAAGAGACCCAAGTTTGATCCCTAGGTTGGGAAGGTCCCATTCTTGCCCAAAGAATCCCATGGACAAAGGAGTCTGGCAGGTTACAACCATAGGGTTGCAGAGTTGGACACGACTGAAGCGACTAAGCACAGAACGTACTTAAACCTGTTTCATCCCCATCCCTATATAGTAGTGAATGAATCGCCTCATTTTGAGTCAGGAGATATGTGTCTGCCAGTTACTGGGACTCTAGGTAAATCACATTGTCTGATAAAATGGTGTTAAACGTCCTTCCTACTACTCCACATAGTCGGTGGGACAATAAAATGAATCTTAGGATTGAAAGGGTTTTGTAGTTTATCAAGCTTTGTATAAATGTAAGGAAAAAAGAAGGTGTGGTTTCTTAAGGACATTTTAAACTGGGGAACTCATTGAGGAAATCGTCCTTTCTGAGCTGTCCAGTGGGCCACAAGGTAGCAGCAGGAGCCCATCTTAGCTCCTTAGTACAGGGTAAAACCCTTTTGGGGTGGTGTAACTTAGGCACTGGGCTTTGTAATTCCATATCAGAGAAGTTATGATTACCTTGGAGTAACTGGAAACTCACATTAATTTTAGGCTATTCCTATATGCCAGTTGATGAATCACATAGCCCCAGAGTTGTTCCTTGGGTTTCAGTGAGCATGAAATCATTATGAGACAAACCAGCTGGGCTTCCCATGAAAACTTATAAGAAGATTTTGGCTGAGCTACAATTTTTTATGAGTTCTAACCAAGGGATAGAGCAGTATTCCCAGTAGTTCTTGTTTATTTCTGGATTTGTGACTACCTTGGCTGGGATCCACTTGGTGTTCAGCATTTAGCTGTACATAAGTCTTAAGCCCCAATGTCTAGGCTGGGGTTGGGGAACAGAAGGAGGAAGGGCAACTGGAGGGGCTAGAGACGTTAACCAAGAATGTGCAAAAAAGAAAAGAAGACAGGAATCCAAGCTTATTTGATTGCCTTTTACTATAGACATGCAGCCTGACTCCTTTGGCCAATTGTGTCTGCAGAAGAAATTGAGCTTCCCTGTTCCCAAGCCTCCCTCTCTCAAAACCTAAACCCATTTGATCCCCACCCCCTGGGTGGCACTAGTGATAAAGAATCTGCCCGTCAATGCAGTAAACATAAGAGACCCAAGTTTGATCCCTAGGTTGGGAAGGTCCCATTCTTGCCCAAAGAATCCCATGGACAAAGGAGTCTGGCAGGTTACAACCATAGGGTTGCAGAGTTGGACACGACTGAAGCGACTAAGCACAGAACGTACTTAAACCTGTTTCATCCCCATCCCTATATAGTAGTGAATGAATCGCCTCATTTTGAGTCAGGAGATATGTGTCTGCCAGTTACTGGGACTCTAGGTAAATCACATTGTCTGATAAAATGGTGTTAAACGTCCTTCCTACTACTCCACATAGTCGGTGGGACAATAAAATGAATCTTAGGATTGAAAGGGTTTTGTAGTTTATCAAGCTTTGTATAAATGTAAGGAAAAAAGAAGGTGTGGTTTCTTAAGGACATTTTAAACTGGGGAACTCATTGAGGAAATCGTCCTTTCTGAGCTGTCCAGTGGGCCACAAGGTAGCAGCAGGAGCCCATCTTAGCTCCTGTCCTTAGTACAGGGGAAAAATGCAAAGGAATTTAGATGCCGCTTTGGTCTTTTTTGAAAAGTTTGCTATTGTCTAAATTCCCCACTCCACCAAATCCTTCAAGTCTATATTAAATATTTTCTCTGAGGACTTGTATCCTTTTTTTTTTTTCCCCCTTGGCCACACCATGTGGCTTTTTAGGTGACCAGAGGTAGAACCTGTGCCTCCTGCAGTTGAAGTGCAGAGTCCTTACCACTGGACCATCAGGGAGGTCCCTGGACTTTCGTTCTTAAAGCAGAATCCCAGGGCACATTCCTTCCTCCCTGTTGGAGTTAAACCTCCTCTGGCAGATTTCAGTTAATGGTTGCAAATCTGCTCTGGTCTTTGGTCTTTCATACAATTGTTTCCAACCACCACCCCTGTAACGGATGCTGTAGAGTCTAAACTCACTTTAATTTTCATCCTTGATTCAGCTCCAGAAGACCTGGAAAACCATTTAATCCAGTTGCTCATTTTGCAGAAGAGGAAACTGAGGCACAGAGAAGGGAAATAATTTGTCCAAGATGAAACAGTCAGTTCATTCAAGAGTGAAGACCTCAATCCCGATTTCTTCTTGGAGGTTCAGTCTCTTTATAAATGTGAATATTTCCCAGGTGTTTTGGAAGGCTCAGAGCAACTTTTGTTTCTCCAAGTGGTGAGAATTTTGAGGACTTTCTGAGGTAGAAGGAGATAGGAGATCTCTTTGTGGCAAACATTTTAAAAATTTTTTTGAAGAAGAGTTGCTATAAGCACCTGTTTTAGGAATTCCCAACTATCTGAAAGGTAGGCCTTAGAAACTCTCAGGTATGCGTGCTTGAAGGACTACAACACATAATTCTCTGGAGAAAGAAAATCATTTAAAGAATGCATTTCAGTCTATGGGTTTTCCTATTAGACTTGCCTTCTTGATTAATAGTCTTCTCAGAGCCACATGTTAAAATGAGACTGTTCTCAGTATTCCCTGGATTATGGATTAAAAAGAAGGTGTGGTTTCTTAAGGACATTTTAAACTGGGGAACTCATTGAGGAAATCGTCCTTTCTGAGCTGTCCAGTGGGCCACAGGTAGCAGCAGGAGCCCATCTTAGCTCCTGTCCTTAGTACAGGGGAAAAATGCAAAGGAATTTAGATGCCGCTTTGGTCTTTTTTGAAAAGTTTGCTATTGTCTAAATTCCCCACTCCACCAAATCCTTCAAGTCTATATTAAATATTTTCTCTGAGGACTTGTATCCTTTTTTTTCCCCCTTGGCCACACCATGTGGCTTTTTAGGTGACCAGAGGTAGAACCTGTGCCTCCTGCAGTTGAAGTGCAGAGTCCTTACCACTGGACCATCAGGGAGGTCCCTGGACTTTCGTTCTTAAAGCAGAATCCCAGGGCACATTCCTTCCTCCCTGTTGGAGTTAAACCTCCTCTGGCAGATTTCAGTTAATGGTTGCAAATCTGCTCTGGTCTTTGGTCTTTCATACAATTGTTTCCAACCACCACCCCTGTAACGGATGCTGTAGAGTCTAAACTCACTTTAATTTTCATCCTTGATTCAGCTCCAGAAGACCTGGAAAACCATTTAATCCAGTTGCTCATTTTGCAGAAGAGGAAACTGAGGCACAGAGAAGGGAAATAATTTGTCCAAGATGAAACAGTCAGTTCATTCAAGAGTGAAGACCTCAATCCCGATTTCTTCTTGGAGGTTCAGTCTCTTTATAAATGTGAATATTTCCCAGGTGTTTTGGAAGGCTCAGAGCAACTTTTGTTTCTCCAAGTGGTGAGAATTTTGAGGACTTTCTGAGGTAGAAGGAGATAGGAGATCTCTTTGTGGCAAACATTTTAAAAATTTTTTTGAAGAAGAGTTGCTATAAGCACCTGTTTTAGGAATTCCCAACTATCTGAAAGGTAGGCCTTAGAAACTCTCAGGTATGCGTGCTTGAAGGACTACAACACATAATTCTCTGGAGAAAGAAAATCATTTAAAGAATGCATTTCAGTCTATGGGTTTTCCTATTAGACTTGCCTTCTTGATTAATAGTCTTCTCAGAGCCACATGTTAAAATGAGACTGTTCTCAGTATTCCCTGGATTATGGAAAAAGAAGGCAAGAATGAGGGAAGCCAACCTAAACATTTGCTACCTATAAAGGGCACTCTCTGTACACAGAAAATCCACCTAAAGTTGGCAAAGTGGTAGAATAAAATAATGTGGATTTATAGTCTGACAGATATTGATTCAAAGCCTGCCCCAGTTACTTACCTTTGTAAGCAATTTTCATTGTCTCAGATTTTTATTTACAAAGTAGATAGAATAATATCTACCTTATTAGATAAGGTATCAGTTATGTAACCTTGGACAATTCTTTAACCTGAGTGTACCTACTCCAGTACTCTTGCCAGGATAATTCCACGGACAGAGAAACCTGGTGGACTACAGTCCATGGGGTCGCAAAGAGTCAGACACGACTGAGCCACTGAACACGCACATGTAGCATATACAAGCCTGTGCTGACAAATATATTCATCCTGTACATTTTTCTCTTTATTCTTCTCTTCCTTATTGGTACTTAGAAGAAGCTTGGATTAACACCTCTAGGGCGTAGGGTGAACGAGTTGTAGGCATATGTTTCAGAGGAGGTGTGACGGAGAAGGAGGAGGAAGGGATAAACTGAGAGATCTGTACAATCTGTTCATCATCTCTGTGGGTGTGGTGGTATCTGCGCAGACTTCCCCACGTCCCCGTCTTAGCCTACTACAGAGGCCTTCCCCTGAGAAGGCTGTGTGTGGTGCCTCAACAGGAGAAAGCTGATCTGGAAGCCTTGACACTTCAGTTCATGGTCAGCAGCATTTCCTGTGGCTCTGACGCTGGTGTCACAGAACTGCTTTGAAGGCTCACTGTGGAGGAATAAAGCACATCATCCAGCTCCATTTCATGTGAAGTTTCTGTGTGAGTTTGAGAATCCTTAATCATTAATCACTAAAGTCAGCTCAGACAGAGGATAAGCTCTTTACAAAATTTTTGAAGAAGAGTTGCTATAAGCACCTGTTTTAGGAATTCCCAACTATCTGAAAGGTAGGCCTTAGAAACTCTCAGGTATGCGTGCTTGAAGGACTACAACACATAATTCTCTGGAGAAAGAAAATCATTTAAAGAATGCATTTCAGTCTATGGGTTTTCCTATTAGACTTGCCTTCTTGATTAATAGTCTTCTCAGAGCCACATGTTAAAATGAGACTGTTCTCAGTATTCCCTGGATTATGGAAAAAGAAGGCAAGAATGAGGGAAGCCAACCTAAACATTTGCTACCTATAAAGGGCACTCTCTGTACACAGAAAATCCACCTAAAGTTGGCAAAGTGGTAGAATAAAATAATGTGGATTTATAGTCTGACAGATATTGATTCAAAGCCTGCCCCAGTTACTTACCTTTGTAAGCAATTTTCATTGTCTCAGATTTTTATTTACAAAGTAGATAGAATAATATCTACCTTATTAGATAAGGTATCAGTTATGTAACCTTGGACAATTCTTTAACCTGAGTGTACCTACTCCAGTACTCTTGCCAGGATAATTCCACGGACAGAGAAACCTGGTGGACTACAGTCCATGGGGTCGCAAAGAGTCAGACACGACTGAGCCACTGAACACGCACATGTAGCATATACAAGCCTGTGCTGACAAATATATTCATCCTGTACATTTTTCTCTTTATTCTTCTCTTCCTTATTGGTACTTAGAAGAAGCTTGGATTAACACCTCTAGGGCGTAGGGTGAACGAGTTGTAGGCATATGTTTCAGAGGAGGTGTGACGGAGAAGGAGGAGGAAGGGATAAACTGAGAGATCTGTACAATCTGTTCATCATCTCTGTGGGTGTGGTGGTATCTGCGCAGACTTCCCCACGTCCCCGTCTTAGCCTACTACAGAGGCCTTCCCCTGAGAAGGCTGTGTGTGGTGCCTCAACAGGAGAAAGCTGATCTGGAAGCCTTGACACTTCAGTTCATGGTCAGCAGCATTTCCTGTGGCTCTGACGCTGGTGTCACAGAACTGCTTTGAAGGCTCACTGTGGAGGAATAAAGCACATCATCCAGCTCCATTTCATGTGAAGTTTCTGTGTGAGTTTGAGAATCCTTAATCATTAATCACTAAAGTCAGCTCAGACAGAGGATAAATGTTATAATGCATATTTCTTAACAGATGTCAGGGCCAGCTTGGAAGTGCTTTGAGAGCCTGGTTTCATTCGCCTCTGCCTTTTCTGTGCCTGGCATGGTTCTTATCATAAAGTAGATGCTAAATAAATGTTTGTTGACTTGAAATGGAGTGAATACTTCGCTCATAAATTTTTTTTATAGCTGTATTGAGGTACATTAATGTATAATAAACCGCATATATTTAAAGTTTGATAAGTGTTTTGCAATTGATAAGTTTTGACACAGTATGCCTGTGAAACCATTATCACATTCAAGATAATTAACATATCCATCACCCCCCCCCCAAAGTTTTCTCATGTCTCCATGTGTAAAATCACCTTTTTACCCTCTATCATCAACCAACCACTGATTTGCTCTCAGTGTACTTTTGTTTGCATTCTCTAAAGTTTTATACAAATTGTATACACTAGGTATGCTTTTTTGGGAGAGGGTGTAGCTTTTTTCACTCAGTCCATCCATATTGTTGTTGTTATTCAGTTGCTAGGTTGTGTCCAACTCTTTGCAACCCAATGGACTGCAGCATGCCAGGCTTCCCTGTCCTTTACTATCTCCCAGATATGGCTCAAATTCATGTCCATTGAGTCGGTGATGCTATCAAACCATCTCATCCCCTGCTGCCCTCTTCTCCTTTTACCTTTAATCTTTCCAAGCATCAGGATCATTTCCAGTGAGTTAGCTCTTTACATTCAGTTCAGTTCAGTCTCTCAGTTGTGTCTGACTCTTTGCAACCCCATGGACTGCAGCACGCCAGGCTTCCCTGTTCTTCACCATATCCTGGAGTGTGCTCAAACTCACGTCCCTTTATTCAGTGATACCATCCAACTATCTCATCCTTTATCATCCCCCTTCTCCTCTGCCTTCTATTTTTCCCAGCATTGGAAAAGGGTCTTTTCCAGTGAGTCATTTCTTTGCATTTGGTGGCCAGAGAATTGGAGCTTCAGCCTCAGCATCAGTCCTTCCAATAAATATATTTACTTTAGGATTGACTGGTTTGATCTCTTTGCAGGCCAAGGGACTCTCAAGAATCTTCTCCAAGACTACAGTTCAAAAGCATCAGTTCTTTGGTGCTCAGCCTTCTTTAATAGTCTGAGAGGCCAAACGATGTCAGGGCCAGCTTGGAAGTGCTTTGAGAGCCTGGTTTCATTCGCCTCTGCCTTTTCTGTGCCTGGCATGGTTCTTATCATAAAGTAGATGCTAAATAAATGTTTGTTGACTTGAAATGGAGTGAATACTTCGCTCATAAATTTTTTTTATAGCTGTATTGAGGTACATTAATGTATAATAAACCGCATATATTTAAAGTTTGATAAGTGTTTTGCAATTGATAAGTTTTGACACAGTATGCCTGTGAAACCATTATCACATTCAAGATAATTAACATATCCATCACCCCCCCCCCAAAGTTTTCTCATGTCTCCATGTGTAAAATCACCTTTTTACCCTCTATCATCAACCAACCACTGATTTGCTCTCAGTGTACTTTTGTTTGCATTCTCTAAAGTTTTATACAAATTGTATACACTAGGTATGCTTTTTTGGGAGAGGGTGTAGCTTTTTTCACTCAGTCCATCCATATTGTTGTTGTTATTCAGTTGCTAGGTTGTGTCCAACTCTTTGCAACCCAATGGACTGCAGCATGCCAGGCTTCCCTGTCCTTTACTATCTCCCAGATATGGCTCAAATTCATGTCCATTGAGTCGGTGATGCTATCAAACCATCTCATCCCCTGCTGCCCTCTTCTCCTTTTACCTTTAATCTTTCCAAGCATCAGGATCATTTCCAGTGAGTTAGCTCTTTACATTCAGTTCAGTTCAGTCTCTCAGTTGTGTCTGACTCTTTGCAACCCCATGGACTGCAGCACGCCAGGCTTCCCTGTTCTTCACCATATCCTGGAGTGTGCTCAAACTCACGTCCCTTTATTCAGTGATACCATCCAACTATCTCATCCTTTATCATCCCCCTTCTCCTCTGCCTTCTATTTTTCCCAGCATTGGAAAAGGGTCTTTTCCAGTGAGTCATTTCTTTGCATTTGGTGGCCAGAGAATTGGAGCTTCAGCCTCAGCATCAGTCCTTCCAATAAATATATTTACTTTAGGATTGACTGGTTTGATCTCTTTGCAGGCCAAGGGACTCTCAAGAATCTTCTCCAAGACTACAGTTCAAAAGCATCAGTTCTTTGGTGCTCAGCCTTCTTTAATAGTCTTAACTCTCACATCCATATATGACTACTGGGTAAACCATAGCTTTGACTATATGGACTTTTTTCAATAAAGTGATGTCTCTGCTTTTTGATATGTTGTCTAGGTTTGTCATAGCTTTTCTTTCAAGGAACAAACGTCTTTTAATTTCATGGCTTCAGTCAGCATCCACAGTGATTTTAGAGGCCAAAAAGTCTGTCACTGTTTCCATTGTTTGTTTATCTAATTGTCATGAACTGATGGGACCAGATGCCATGATCTTAGTTTTTTGAATGTTGAGTTTTAGGCCAACTTTTTCACCCTCCTCTTTCACCTTCATCAGGAGACTCTTTGGTTCCTCTTTGCTTTCTTTCATTAGGGTGGTGTCATCTGAAAATCTGAGGTTATTGGTATTTCTTCCAGCATTCTTGATTGCAGCTTGTGCTTCATCCAGCTAGAAATTTCATATGATGTACTCTGCATATAAATAGAATGAGCAGGGTGACACTACACAGCCTGGATATACTCCTTCCCCAATTTTGAACCAGTCCATTGTTCCATGTCCAGTTCTAGCTGTTGCTTCTTGACCTGCATACAGGTTTCTCAGGAGGGAGATAAGGTGGTCTTGTATTCCCATCTCTTTAAGAATTTTCAACAGTTTGTTGTGATTCACATTGTCAAAAGCTTTAGCATGGTCAATGAAGCAGAAGTAGATGTATTATTCCCATTCTCTTTAAGAACCAGTTTTATCCATTGTCTGACTCTTTGCAACCCCATGGACTGCAGCACGCCAGGCTTCCCTGTTCTTCACCATTCCTGGAGTGTGCTCAAACTCACGTCCCTTTATTCAGTGATACCATCCAACTATCTCATCCTTTATCATCCCCCTTCTCCTCTGCCTTCTATTTTTCCCAGCATTGGAAAAGGGTCTTTTCCAGTGAGTCATTTCTTTGCATTTGGTGGCCAGAGAATTGGAGCTTCAGCCTCAGCATCAGTCCTTCCAATAAATATATTTACTTTAGGATTGACTGGTTTGATCTCTTTGCAGGCCAAGGGACTCTCAAGAATCTTCTCCAAGACTACAGTTCAAAAGCATCAGTTCTTTGGTGCTCAGCCTTCTTTAATAGTCTTAACTCTCACATCCATATATGACTACTGGGTAAACCATAGCTTTGACTATATGGACTTTTTTCAATAAAGTGATGTCTCTGCTTTTGAATATGCTGTCTAGGTTTGCTATAGCTTTTCTTCCAAGGAGCAAGGGTCTTTCAGTTTCATGGCTGCAGTCACCATCTGCAGTGGTTTTGGAAAAAAAAGTCTGTCACTGTTTCCATTGTTTTTCTATCTCTTTGCCATGAACTGATGGGACCAGATGCCATGAACTTAGTTTTTTTCATATTGAGTTTTAAGCCAGCTTTTTCACTCTGCTCTTTCACCTTCATCAGGAGACTCTTTGGTTCCTCTTTGCTTTCTTTCATTAGGGTGGTGTCATCTGAAAATCTGAGGTTATTGGTATTTCTTCCAGCATTCTTGATTGCAGCTTGTGCTTCATCCAGCTAGAAATTTCATATGATGTACTCTGCATATAAATAGAATGAGCAGGGTGACACTACACAGCCTGGATATACTCCTTCCCCAATTTTGAACCAGTCCATTGTTCCATGTCCAGTTCTAGCTGTTGCTTCTTGACCTGCATACAGGTTTCTCAGGAGGGAGATAAGGTGGTCTTGTATTCCCATCTCTTTAAGAATTTTCAACAGTTTGTTGTGATTCACATTGTCAAAAGCTTTAGCATGGTCAATGAAGCAGAAGTAGATGTTTTTCTGGAATTCCCTTTCTTTTTCTGTGAACCATTAGATGTTGGCAGTTTGATCTCTGGTTCCTCTGCCTTTTCTAAAGTTAGCTTGTACATCTGGAAGTTCTCAGTTCATGTACTGTTGAAGCCTAGTTTGAAGGATTTTGAGCGTTACATTGGTTGCATGTGAATGAGTACAATTGTGTTATAGTTTAAATGTTGTTTGGCATTGCCCTTCTTTGGGATTGGGAAGAAAACTGACCTTTTTTAGTCCTTTGGCCACTTCTGAGTTTTCCAAATTTGCTGGTATATTGAGTGCAGCAGTTTACCAGCATCATCTTTTAGGATTTGAAACAGCTCAGCTGTCTATTGTTCATAGTAACATTTTGTTACTACCTTTGTTCATAGTACGTTTCTTAAGGCCCACTTGACTTCACATTCCAAGATGTTTGGCTCTAGGTGAGTTATCGCATCATCATGGTTATCCAGGTCATTAAGAACTTTTTGTACAGTTGTTCTGTGTGTTCTTGCTACCTCTTCTTATATCTTCTTAATATCTTCTTCTTAATATCTTCTGCTTCTTTTAGTTCCACACCATTTCTTTCCTTTATTGTGCCCATGTTTGCATGAAATATTCCCTTGGTGTCTCTGATTTCCTTGAAGAGATCTCTAGTCTTTCCCATTCTGTTGTTTTCCTCTGTTTCTTTGTATTGGTCGCTTAAGAAGGCTTTCTTATCTCTTCTTGCTATTCTCTGGAACTCTGCATTCAGATGAGTGTATCTTTCCTTTTCTCCTTTTCTTTTCTCTTCTTTGCTATTTGTAAGGCCTTCTCAGACAACCATTTTGCCATTTTGTATCTTTTTCTTGTGAATGGTTTTGATCACCACCTCCTGTACAGTGTTATGAACCTCTGTCCATAGTTCTTCAGGCACTCTGTTTGTCAGATCTGATCCCTTCTGTCAAAATTTTGAACCAGTCCATTGTTCCATGTCCAGTTCTAGCTGTTGCTTCTTGACCTGCATACAGGTTTCTCAGGAGGGAGATAAGGTGGTCTTGTATTCCCATCTCTTTAAGAATTTTCAACAGTTTGTTGTGATTCACATTGTCAAAAGCTTTAGCATGGTCAATGAAGCAGAAGTAGATGTTTTTCTGGAATTCCCTTTCTTTTTCTGTGAACCATTAGATGTTGGCAGTTTGATCTCTGGTTCCTCTGCCTTTTCTAAAGTTAGCTTGTACATCTGGAAGTTCTCAGTTCATGTACTGTTGAAGCCTAGTTTGAAGGATTTTGAGCGTTACATTGGTTGCATGTGAATGAGTACAATTGTGTTATAGTTTAAATGTTGTTTGGCATTGCCCTTCTTTGGGATTGGGAAGAAAACTGACCTTTTTTAGTCCTTTGGCCACTTCTGAGTTTTCCAAATTTGCTGGTATATTGAGTGCAGCAGTTTACCAGCATCATCTTTTAGGATTTGAAACAGCTCAGCTGTCTATTGTTCATAGTAACATTTTGTTACTACCTTTGTTCATAGTACGTTTCTTAAGGCCCACTTGACTTCACATTCCAAGATGTTTGGCTCTAGGTGAGTTATCGCATCATCATGGTTATCCAGGTCATTAAGAACTTTTTGTACAGTTGTTCTGTGTGTTCTTGCTACCTCTTCTTATATCTTCTTAATATCTTCTTCTTAATATCTTCTGCTTCTTTTAGTTCCACACCATTTCTTTCCTTTATTGTGCCCATGTTTGCATGAAATATTCCCTTGGTGTCTCTGATTTCCTTGAAGAGATCTCTAGTCTTTCCCATTCTGTTGTTTTCCTCTGTTTCTTTGTATTGGTCGCTTAAGAAGGCTTTCTTATCTCTCCTTGCTATTCTCTGGAACTCTGCATTCAGATGAGTGTATCTTTCCTTTTCTCCTTTTCTTTTCTCTTCTTTGCTATTTGTAAGGCCTTCTCAGACAACCATTTTGCCATTTTGTATCTTTTTCTTGTGAATGGTTTTGATCACCACCTCCTGTACAGTGTTATGAACCTCTGTCCATAGTTCTTCAGGCACTCTGTTTGTCAGATCTGATCCCTTGAATCTGTCACTTCCACTGTATAATTGTAAGGACTTTGATTTAGGCAATACCTGAATGACTTTGTGGTTTTCCCTACTTCTTCAATTTATGTCTAAATTTTGTAGTAAGAAGTCCTTACTGAGCCACAGTCAGCTCCCAGTCTTGATTTTGCAGACTGTGTAGAGCTTCTCCATCTTCGACTGCAAAGAATATAATCAATCTGATTTCTGTATTGAACTTCCGGTGGTGTCCATGTGTAGAATCTTCTCTTCTGTTGTTGGAAGAGGATGTTTGCTTTGCCCAGTGGATTCTCTTGGCAGAACTCTGTTAGCCTTTACCCTGCTTTATTTTGTACTCCAAGACCAAATTTGCCGGTTACTCTAGGTATCTCTTGACTTCCTACTTTTGCCTTCCAGTCCCCTGTGGTGAAAAGAATATCTTTTGTTGGTTCTAGAAGGTCTTGTAGGTCTTCATAGAACTGTTTAGCATCAGATTCTGTGGCATTAGTGGTTGAGGCATAGACTTGGATTACTGTGATATCTCTTGCATCTACTGCATTGGTAGGTGGGTTCTTTACCACCAGTGCCAACTTGGAAACCCAATCATATTGTAGCCTATATTAATTGTTCATTCTTCTTTATTGCCAGGTGGTATCCATTATATAAATTTACCGCATTTGTTTCTGGTTTTTGGCCATTTCACATAAGGGTGCTGTGAACATATATATAAATCTTTGTCTGGAGGTGTGCTTTTATTTCTGTTATGTGAATACCTAGGAGTGGCGTGGCTGCATCAAATGGTAGTTGTCAGTTTAACTTGTAAGTCGTTGTACTGTTTAGATCCCACCAACAGCTTGTGAGGGTGCAGTTCCTCTACATCCTTGCCAACTCTTGTGGGTGTCCCTCTTTAATTTTAGCCCTCCTAACAGATGTGTAGACTTTCTTATCTCTTCTTGCTATTCTCTGGAACTCTGCATTCAGATGAGTGTATCTTTCCTTTTCTCCTTTTCTTTTCTCTTCTTTGCTATTTGTAAGGCCTTCTCAGACAACCATTTTGCCATTTTGTATCTTTTTCTTGTGAATGGTTTTGATCACCACCTCCTGTACAGTGTTATGAACCTCTGTCCATAGTTCTTCAGGCACTCTGTTTGTCAGATCTGATCCCTTGAATCTGTCACTTCCACTGTATAATTGTAAGGACTTTGATTTAGGCAATACCTGAATGACTTTGTGGTTTTCCCTACTTCTTCAATTTATGTCTAAATTTTGTAGTAAGAAGTCCTTACTGAGCCACAGTCAGCTCCCAGTCTTGATTTTGCAGACTGTGTAGAGCTTCTCCATCTTCGACTGCAAAGAATATAATCAATCTGATTTCTGTATTGAACTTCCGGTGGTGTCCATGTGTAGAATCTTCTCTTCTGTTGTTGGAAGAGGATGTTTGCTTTGCCCAGTGGATTCTCTTGGCAGAACTCTGTTAGCCTTTACCCTGCTTTATTTTGTACTCCAAGACCAAATTTGCCGGTTACTCTAGGTATCTCTTGACTTCCTACTTTTGCCTTCCAGTCCCCTGTGGTGAAAAGAATATCTTTTGTTGGTTCTAGAAGGTCTTGTAGGTCTTCATAGAACTGTTTAGCATCAGATTCTGTGGCATTAGTGGTTGAGGCATAGACTTGGATTACTGTGATATCTCTTGCATCTACTGCATTGGTAGGTGGGTTCTTTACCACCAGTGCCAACTTGGAAACCCAATCATATTGTAGCCTATATTAATTGTTCATTCTTCTTTATTGCCAGGTGGTATCCATTATATAAATTTACCGCATTTGTTTCTGGTTTTTGGCCATTTCACATAAGGGTGCTGTGAACATATATATAAATCTTTGTCTGGAGGTGTGCTTTTATTTCTGTTATGTGAATACCTAGGAGTGGCGTGGCTGCATCAAATGGTAGTTGTCAGTTTAACTTGTAAGTCGTTGTACTGTTTAGATCCCACCAACAGCTTGTGAGGGTGCAGTTCCTCTACATCCTTGCCAACTCTTGTGGGTGTCCCTCTTTAATTTTAGCCCTCCTAACAGATGTGTAGTGTTAACATCATGTGGCTTTCATTTACATCTTTCCATGTGCTTATTTGCTATCTATATATCTTCTTTGGTGAAATGTCTCTTCAGTTTTTCTGCCCATTTAGAAAGCTGGGTTGTTTGTTTTCTTGTTACTGAATTTAAAAAGTTTTCTATATATTTTCGAAAGAAAATCCTATATCAGAAAATCTTATATCAGGTCCGTGCTTTGCACATATTTTCTCCCAATTTGGCTTGTCTTTTCATTCTTTTATCAGTGCCTTTCAAGAATGGAAATTTTAAATTTTAAAGTCTTGTTTATCAGTTTGTTCTTTAAAGGAACATGTTTTTGGCGTTGTATCTAAGAACAAACCTGGGTTTGTCTAACCCAGGTTCTTAATTTTTTTTTCCCTTATTTTCTTCTGTAAGTTTTATAACTTTGTTTTACATTTATGTCTGTGATCAATTGGACTTTTTATATGGAATGAAGTATTGAATCACTGTTCCTTTTTGCATATGAATGTCCAGTTGTCCCAGCCATTTGTTGAAAATTACTTTATGTATAATTTTTTCAGATTAAAAAAATCTGTATTAACCCAGATCATTTCATTTTACAGATAAGAAAACAGACTTAGAGAAGTGACTTGCCCAAGGCATATAGGCAGTTAGAGTAGATGTAGACCTAGAACCCAAGTCTTCTGATTCCCAGTCCATTCGTTCTTTCATTATATTATCTTTTTACTTTACCCTTTCAAGTATTCTGTTCTTGTGTATTACCATTCTGTCAATTTTTAAAAATATTTTTAAATGTATTTATTTGGTTGCACTGGGTCTTAGTTATGATATGTGGAATCTAGTTCCCTGACCAGGGATTGAACCCAGGTCCCCAGCATTGGGAACACAGAGTCTTAGCCACTGGACCAACAGGGAAATCCACCATTCTGTCAATTTTTTAGGAGTGAGAACTGAGACTTAAGAGAGAACTATCACTTCAGAGGTCACATGTGAAGTTCCTCTCTTCCCAGGCCTCATCTTCCCTTTCTCGCTCTGCTTCAGTCTTCCTGCTGTTCCTTGAATCCACCAGGCATACTCCTTCCTGCCTTAGGGCCCTTACCATTTGTTCTGCCTGCTCCCTAGACTCTCTTCACTCAGCTGTTTGCATGTCTTCCTTACTTCTTTCAAGTCTTTTTCAAATGTCACCTCAAACCTTCCCAGACCTCATGTTTAAAATTGCAAGCCCTTTATCCAACAACCTATGTCCCCCTTCTCTGCAGTACCCTGCAATCAACTTATGAAGCCAGATTTCAGGCGGTGACAAGAGTTTTCTTGTCAGAATGATACCAAGGCCATGGCTAAGTGAAGGGGAAAGTCTCTTTCTGTGTGATCAAGGTTGAGGAAGAATGGAAATTTTAAATTTTAAAGTCTTGTTTATCAGTTTGTTCTTTAAAGGAACATGTTTTTGGCGTTGTATCTAAGAACAAACCTGGGTTTGTCTAACCCAGGTTCTTAATTTTTTCCCTTATTTTCTTCTGTAAGTTTTATAACTTTGTTTTACATTTATGTCTGTGATCAATTGGACTTTTTATATGGAATGAAGTATTGAATCACTGTTCCTTTTTGCATATGAATGTCCAGTTGTCCCAGCCATTTGTTGAAAATTACTTTATGTATAATTTTTTCAGATTAAAAAAATCTGTATTAACCCAGATCATTTCATTTTACAGATAAGAAAACAGACTTAGAGAAGTGACTTGCCCAAGGCATATAGGCAGTTAGAGTAGATGTAGACCTAGAACCCAAGTCTTCTGATTCCCAGTCCATTCGTTCTTTCATTATATTATCTTTTACTTTACCCTTTCAAGTATTCTGTTCTTGTGTATTACCATTCTGTCAATTTTTAAAAATATTTTTAAATGTATTTATTTGGTTGCACTGGGTCTTAGTTATGATATGTGGAATCTAGTTCCCTGACCAGGGATTGAACCCAGGTCCCCAGCATTGGGAACACAGAGTCTTAGCCACTGGACCAACAGGGAAATCCACCATTCTGTCAATTTTTTAGGAGTGAGAACTGAGACTTAAGAGAGAACTATCACTTCAGAGGTCACATGTGAAGTTCCTCTCTTCCCAGGCCTCATCTTCCCTTTCTCGCTCTGCTTCAGTCTTCCTGCTGTTCCTTGAATCCACCAGGCATACTCCTTCCTGCCTTAGGGCCCTTACCATTTGTTCTGCCTGCTCCCTAGACTCTCTTCACTCAGCTGTTTGCATGTCTTCCTTACTTCTTTCAAGTCTTTTTCAAATGTCACCTCAAACCTTCCCAGACCTCATGTTTAAAATTGCAAGCCCTTTATCCAACAACCTATGTCCCCCTTCTCTGCAGTACCCTGCAATCAACTTATGAAGCCAGATTTCAGGCGGTGACAAGAGTTTTCTTGTCAGAATGATACCAAGGCCATGGCTAAGTGAAGGGGAAAGTCTCTTTCTGTGTGATCAAGGTTGAGGAAGGATGCTGAAATCAGTGTGAAATGGTTTGCTTTTTTTCTTCCATCATCTTCAGGAAGTTAGATTCCTCCACAGATTTTTAGTTCTACTCTCTGATCTGTGGGCTGGCCCTGACCTGGGTAAATTGATAGAAGAGTGACCTCTTCCAGGTTTATGTAGGTGTCAGAAATTTTAATATTTAGACTGTTTCTTCAGTCCCTACTTGTTCCAGGACCCATGCATACTTTATCTTGAATACTAACAACAGTCCTATATGGCAGGAATTACTCTTCTCTCTTATGTGTTTAACTCTAGCGTCAGAGATGTTAAAGAAATTTGCCTCATTTCAGACAGCTGATAAGTGGTAGGGTCGGAATTCAAACCCAGGCCTCGATGGATCAAAACTTTTTGTACTATGCTTTGATAATGTGTGTTTCCCTTTCTTGTCCACCTCTCCCCACCTGGGAGCAGTATCTTGTGGTAACAACTGAAGCATGGAGGTGAATATTCAGGGTTATCTCTACATCTCTTCTGGAAAGGAAGGAAGCAGGAATCCCTGTCCATAGATGGCAGAACTGAAGCACAGATGGGCTAAGTGACATGCTTAGTGCTACAAAATAAGTCCTTGGAAGAGCTGGAATGGGAGGACTCCTGGCTTCCTGGGGCCATTGTTTGATTGACAGTCCATGTCCCACCAACATCAGAGACAATTTTTTTCTTTTCTCCATCATGCCACTTCTATTTATAGTTGTTTTCATTTATATTTCTGTTCTTTGGTGTGTGGGCCTCCCATTACAGTGGCCTCTCTCACCGCAGAGCACCGGCTCTGGGCGTGTGTGTTCCAGAGCACTGGCCTGTAGTTGGATGCGCCAGTCCAGCCTCTCCGTGGCACATGCGATCTTCCCTGGCCAGGGATCGAACTGGTGCCCCCTGCACTGCAAGGTGGACTCTTTACCCACTGGACCAACAGGGAAGCCCTCAGAGACAATTTTATTGTAGGTCTGAATGTACCAGCAGGTAGCTGCTGCTTGTGGCCTCTCAGGAGGATGAGTAACCATCTGAGATCTGTGACCTGTTTCCCGCCAGCTGCTCTGTGGAGAAACTGAAGTCCCTCCACACAATACTGTAGGTTTAGGTTCCATTGAACCATTGACTTATGAGCCGTATCCCAGACTCATTCTAATAAGATATTGATAGATGCCTAGCATTTTTATTAGACTGCAAAATTAGATTCAGCAACTATTTATAAGAGCGTCCAGCTGCAGCTCTTCTAGAAGTAGCTCTGAAACTAGCGTTTTCCAGTCCCTACTTGTTCCAGGACCCATGCATACTTTATCTTGAATACTAACAACAGTCCTATATGGCAGGAATTACTCTTCTCTCTTATGTGTTTAACTCTAGCGTCAGAGATGTTAAAGAAATTTGCCTCATTTCAGACAGCTGATAAGTGGTAGGGTCGGAATTCAAACCCAGGCCTCGATGGATCAAAACTTTTTGTACTATGCTTTGATAATGTGTGTTTCCCTTTCTTGTCCACCTCTCCCCACCTGGGAGCAGTATCTTGTGGTAACAACTGAAGCATGGAGGTGAATATTCAGGGTTATCTCTACATCTCTTCTGGAAAGGAAGGAAGCAGGAATCCCTGTCCATAGATGGCAGAACTGAAGCACAGATGGGCTAAGTGACATGCTTAGTGCTACAAAATAAGTCCTTGGAAGAGCTGGAATGGGAGGACTCCTGGCTTCCTGGGGCCATTGTTTGATTGACAGTCCATGTCCCACCAACATCAGAGACAATTTTTTTCTTTTCTCCATCATGCCACTTCTATTTATAGTTGTTTTCATTTATATTTCTGTTCTTTGGTGTGTGGGCCTCCCATTACAGTGGCCTCTCTCACCGCAGAGCACCGGCTCTGGGCGTGTGTGTTCCAGAGCACTGGCCTGTAGTTGGATGCGCCAGTCCAGCCTCTCCGTGGCACATGCGATCTTCCCTGGCCAGGGATCGAACTGGTGCCCCCTGCACTGCAAGGTGGACTCTTTACCCACTGGACCAACAGGGAAGCCCTCAGAGACAATTTTATTGTAGGTCTGAATGTACCAGCAGGTAGCTGCTGCTTGTGGCCTCTCAGGAGGATGAGTAACCATCTGAGATCTGTGACCTGTTTCCCGCCAGCTGCTCTGTGGAGAAACTGAAGTCCCTCCACACAATACTGTAGGTTTAGGTTCCATTGAACCATTGACTTATGAGCCGTATCCCAGACTCATTCTAATAAGATATTGATAGATGCCTAGCATTTTTATTAGACTGCAAAATTAGATTCAGCAACTATTTCTAAGAGCGTCCAGCTGCAGCTCTTCTAGAAGTAGCTCTGAAATCCTAGTTTTGTAATTTCTTGATTTCCGGAAGCAAGGGTGTTTTTTTTCTTTTTCTTTTTTTTAGAAGATGTAAATAGGAGAGGCTTTGTCTGAAAACTTTGAGGTGTTTTATGATTATAGCAGACATGATTTAGCTTGTATTTGTCTCTCTCTAGGAGTCCCTGATGCTACTGCTGAAGTTACTCATCAGTTTGAGATGGTGAGAGCATGCTTATTCTGTGTCGTAAGGTTCATGGGCACTATTTGGGCACCCATTCACCTGGAAAATTTTCATCTGAGCAGACTGGCAGGGCCCAGTGGTATGTGGGAGACAGAGCTGCTGGTCAGTGTCAGTCAGGGATGCCAGGCTTCACTTACAGCTTTGCAAATTATTTTCTAATCTATATAGTCTCTGTCAGTGGTCATGTACCCTCTCAGTGTCCTGGGTGAGCTAGGCAATTAGATCCTGATGAAAAGGCACAGTCCCACTCTGTGTCTTTCTCAACTCTCACCAGGTTGTAATTGTCTGGGTTACAGTGCATTTCTCAAGAGTAGTGACCCGGGCTTGATGGTTTCTTTATGTCCAGTGTCTTGGTCATTACTCAGTTAATCCTAGTTGAATGATGAATGAAAGATGATCAGATTTTAATGAAAGATGGTCAAATTGTAAGTTAGACAGATAAGGATTTACTACTGTGTGACTTTAGTCAACTGTTTAACTGTTTCCTCATTTGTAAACTGGAGTAACATTGTCTACCTTTAAGAATGTTTTTTGGGATTAAGTGAGTTAATAAGTGGAGAGACAGAATGTCCCTCTGGACAGCTTAGAACACAGAATCACAGAATTACAGAATTACAAAGCAACTGAGAGTTTAACTAGTCTCATCTCTGCCTGGCTAAGTCCCAGTCATCCTTTGGATCTTAGTTTTAACATTATATTTTTCAGGAAGATTCCCTTACCTACCTATTCTCCCCCAGATGAAGTTAGTTCCTTCTGCTAAGTGCCTTCATTTTTTTATTTATTTATATTTATTTTTCATCCATCTTTTTAAAATTTTTTAATTTTTTGTCCTTTGTGGACCTTATATTGCAGTGACCTTTCTTGGTGCAGAGCACCGGCTCTGGGCACATGTGCTCCATAGTGCTGGCTCGTAATTGGACCGGGCCAGGGATTGAACCGGCACCCCTTGCACTGCAAGGCAGACTCTTTAACCACTGGACCACCAGGGGAGCACAGTGCCTTCTTAATGTTACATATTCTCTGTTATATCACTTGTCACAATTTACTGTTGTGGGGCATGCTCAGTGAAGCACCCAACTTCACTCATGGTAGATGAAAAAGAGGTTTATTAGACTAGCTTTACACTGGTGGGTCCAAGGCCTTCATTTAGCCAAGGACCCCGAGCAAAACTTGTGGCTCGCATTTATACCTAAGGCCTATGTGCACAAACCCATATCCCCAAACTTCTAAGGTTGCCTAGGAGACGTTAAGAAAAAAGAAGTATGATTTGGTAACAATCATAATAGTAGAATTGAAAAATCATCTAAGCATATTGCTTAGCCTGTCTATAACGTAAGTTGTTCTAATCAATGCATTTCTTGATGATATTTCAGTCCCACTCTGTGTCTTTCTCAACTCTCACCAGGTTGTAATTGTCTGGGTTACAGTGCATTTCTCAAGAGTAGTGACCCGGGCTTGATGGTTTCTTTATGTCCAGTGTCTTGGTCATTACTCAGTTAATCCTAGTTGAATGATGAATGAAAGATGATCAGATTTTAATGAAAGATGGTCAAATTGTAAGTTAGACAGATAAGGATTTACTACTGTGTGACTTTAGTCAACTGTTTAACTGTTTCCTCATTTGTAAACTGGAGTAACATTGTCTACCTTTAAGAATGTTTTTTGGGATTAAGTGAGTTAATAAGTGGAGAGACAGAATGTCCCTCTGGACAGCTTAGAACACAGAATCACAGAATTACAGAATTACAAAGCAACTGAGAGTTTAACTAGTCTCATCTCTGCCTGGCTAAGTCCCAGTCATCCTTTGGATCTTAGTTTTAACATTATATTTTTCAGGAAGATTCCCTTACCTACCTATTCTCCCCCAGATGAAGTTAGTTCCTTCTGCTAAGTGCCTTCATTTTTTTATTTATTTATATTTATTTTTCATCCATCTTTTTAAAATTTTTTAATTTTTTGTCCTTTGTGGACCTTATATTGCAGTGACCTTTCTTGGTGCAGAGCACCGGCTCTGGGCACATGTGCTCCATAGTGCTGGCTCGTAATTGGACCGGGCCAGGGATTGAACTGCACCTTGCACTGCAAGGCAGACTCTTTAACCACTGGACCACCAGGGGAGCACAGTGCCTTCTTAATGTTACATATTCTCTGTTATATCACTTGTCACAATTTACTGTTGTGGGGCATGCTCAGTGAAGCACCCAACTTCACTCATGGTAGATGAAAAAGAGGTTTATTAGACTAGCTTTACACTGGTGGGTCCAAGGCCTTCATTTAGCCAAGGACCCCGAGCAAAACTTGTGGCTCGCATTTATACCTAAGGCCTATGTGCACAAACCCATATCCCCAAACTTCTAAGGTTGCCTAGGAGACGTTAAGAAAAAAGAAGTATGATTTGGTAACAATCATAATAGTAGAATTGAAAAATCATCTAAGCATATTGCTTAGCCTGTCTATAACGTAAGTTGTTTAACTAAAATCACAAATGGCAATTTATCTTGTGATGGATATTTCATTTTCATGGCCTAGGGTAGGCTTGGGTATGAGGCCTTCCTGTTTGAGTTCCAACTAGCCTCGGAGGCCTAGTTGACAGTTAATTTTTCATCTCCATGGCTACCCAGTCCAAACACTGTCCAGAGTCCACTGAAAGTGTAACATGGAGTCTTCTTCCTCAAGATGGAGTCAGTTCAGTCAGGGAAGTCAGCTTCTTTCTTCCTTCACCAATACAGGTTACATTCAGTAAAAACTAACAGGGAATAATCAATACTGACAGAGAGTAATTCAGTTTAACAAGCATATCACTTTTAGATAATGATCTTACAATCACTTACAGGTAAATCTAAGTAAATTATTTCATATTATATGTCCCCTTTTACATTACCTTTTTAAAAAAGTATTGTTTTTGTAAGTTCCAGGAGAATAGGGACCTTATGTCAGTATTGCACATAATTGTTTTTAATCATTTAGTAGCTGCTTCTTAAATATTTATTCAATGAGTGATACATTTTATAGATGAGAAAACTGAAGCTTAGAAAGCATAAGCAATTTGCCCAAACTCCAAACTTCATGTCTCTTGACTTCTTGTACCACGGCTGCCTCACTGACATTTACAGTTTGGCTTCTTAGTTGTTGTTTTTTAAGGTTTTTACATTTTCTCACCCATCCGAAAAAATTATAAAAATAATGCATGTTCCTAGTAGACTATTAGAAAATACAGATAAGCAAATAGGCCAAAAAAAAGAGAAGGAAAGGAAGGTCACATGACAAGATGGAACAAAGAAGAAAGATAGGTCACTTAAAAGTCTTATCACCTGGAGATAATAAGCACTGTTAACATTTTGGAGTATTCTCTTTCAGACATTTTTCTAGGTGCTGTGTGCAAATGTGCATGTATACACATGTACATATTAAAATATCTATGTTTTTGAAAACTATTTATTTATTTATTTTTGACTACACCTGGTATTAATTGTGGCACACAGGCTTAGTTGTACCATAGCATGTGGGACTTACCTCCCCCATCAGGGATTGAACCTGCATCCCCTGCATTGAATGTCAGATTCTTAGCCACTGGACCACTAGGCAGGTCCCTGTCTTTGTTTTTAAATGGAGGAACTTTGCAGGGACTAGAAAGGTGTAAAACTTGAATCTTCAGGAGATGACTGTCAGGTGACAATGTCAAGGAGTCCTGCTGCTGTAAAAAAGTAGAGGGCATCTCTTGGGATCCCTGGATGAAGAAGACTGTCTCCAAATCAGTAATGGAATAACTTTTGCTTTTGGGTTTTATGTTCCCTTAGTGGAGAAGAACAGTGTGGTTTATTGAAAAAAGACAAAGTTCTTCCCTGCCATGGCTTCTTATAGAGAGTATGGTTTTTCTGCTGCTAGAGTCCCATAAAGAGGCCCACTCTCCTAGAGGCTGGTTTCACTGCAAGACTGGCCTTTCATCTCACCTTTCCCTTGTTTCCTCTGGAACCATGAGGGGCTTGGTATTATATGTCCCCTTTTACATTACCTTTTTAAAAAAGTATTGTTTTTGTAAGTTCCAGGAGAATAGGGACCTTATGTCAGTATTGCACATAATTGTTTTTAATCATTTAGTAGCTGCTTCTTAAATATTTATTCAATGAGTGATACATTTTATAGATGAGAAAACTGAAGCTTAGAAAGCATAAGCAATTTGCCCAAACTCCAAACTTCATGTCTCTTGACTTCTTGTACCACGGCTGCCTCACTGACATTTACAGTTTGGCTTCTTAGTTGTTGTTTTTTAAGGTTTTTACATTTTCTCACCCATCCGAAAAAATTATAAAAATAATGCATGTTCCTAGTAGACTATTAGAAAATACAGATAAGCAAATAGGCCAAAAAAAAGAGAAGGAAAGGAAGGTCACATGACAAGATGGAACAAAGAAGAAAGATAGGTCACTTAAAAGTCTTATCACCTGGAGATAATAAGCACTGTTAACATTTTGGAGTATTCTCTTTCAGACATTTTTCTAGGTGTGTGTGCAAATGTGCATGTATACACATGTACATATTAAAATATCTATGTTTTTGAAAACTATTTATTTATTTATTTTTGACTACACCTGGTATTAATTGTGGCACACAGGCTTAGTTGTACCATAGCATGTGGGACTTACCTCCCCCATCAGGGATTGAACCTGCATCCCCTGCATTGAATGTCAGATTCTTAGCCACTGGACCACTAGGCAGGTCCCTGTCTTTGTTTTTAAATGGAGGAACTTTGCAGGGACTAGAAAGGTGTAAAACTTGAATCTTCAGGAGATGACTGTCAGGTGACAATGTCAAGGAGTCCTGCTGCTGTAAAAAAGTAGAGGGCATCTCTTGGGATCCCTGGATGAAGAAGACTGTCTCCAAATCAGTAATGGAATAACTTTTGCTTTTGGGTTTTATGTTCCCTTAGTGGAGAAGAACAGTGTGGTTTATTGAAAAAAGACAAAGTTCTTCCCTGCCATGGCTTCTTATAGAGAGTATGGTTTTTCTGCTGCTAGAGTCCCATAAAGAGGCCCACTCTCCTAGAGGCTGGTTTCACTGCAAGACTGGCCTTTCATCTCACCTTTCCCTTGTTTCCTCTGGAACCATGAGGTTGGTGTTTTGTTCTCTTGCTCATGCACATTTCCTTAGCCCTGACTCTTGTTATTTCAGCTAAGAGTGTGACATTCTGTTCAAGTACTGAGTTCAGGGAATACAGGTCCCACTGTTAGGTTCACACACCAGTTCCAAGAAAAGATTTGTTACACCTCCATTTATTCTATGACTACATCTACAGTTTGCTTATTGATTGAACTCCTGCTTTGTGCCAGAGTCTATGCATGGTACTAGAACTCCTTCAGTGAGTAAGACCCAGTCTCTTCCCTCAAGGAGCTCATGTCTTGCAGATATACAGAGGCCCTCATCATTCTGTATTGTAGCTCACTCTTCATGGAATACTTTGAGAGCAGTGACTAGGGGATTGTAGCAGCCCTGGAGGACTAGAGAAGATTATTGAGAAATATTTAATCTGAGTCCCATAGCACTTGGGATTTTGTAGTTTACTGACATTACAATAGTCTGTGTAATTAGGCTTATGTCTTTACACTCTCATTGGATAATTAATGAGACATAGGTCTGAGAACATTCAGGCCTTCAATGATTTGTGAGTAGTGACTGCCTACCTTATATTTTAAGAAATAATTATAAAAATCTATAGTAAATGCTTTTCCTTGCCTGTTGTTGCTTAGTTGCTAAAGTCGTGTCTAACTCTTTGTGACCCCCATGGACTACAGCACGCCAGATTCCTCTGTCCTTCAGTATCTCCCAGAGTTTGCTCAAATTCATGTCCACTGAGTCAGTGATGCTGTCTAACCATCTTATCCTCTGCTATCTCTTTCTCCTTTTGCCTTCATTTCCCCCCAGCATTAGAGTCTTTTATTTGCCTAGTCCTATCTTAAAACTCTGAGTGGGTTGTTTGGGAGTGGTATAGAAGGAATAAAAGATGTAGGTCTGTGTAAGTACACAGTCTGGTTTAGAGGGACAGATTCCTCTCCCTGAAACCAGAGGATCACAGGAAACAGTCAGTGCCCAGATGGAAGATGGATGCATTCATGTCACTGGCACCACATATCCTTTCTCTTCTTCCACAGGAGAGATACCATCCCAGCATCCACCAGGAGTTTGATTTGGGCACAGAAACAGGGAAAAGTGCTTTCCTAAACTCCCTGGAAATTTTATCTTCTTATTTCTCTGGTTTGTATAAACACGTTTATTGCAGGTGACTTCAGGGAGGATTTTACAGGTCCCACTTATCCTTGGTTTAAAATCTCATTATATCTTCCAAAGTAGCTACTTACACACTGTGCTGTCCCACTTTTTTTTTTTTTTTTGATGCTATTTTATTTTTTTTCACAATCACAATTTTTTTTTATTTTGCTCTTTTGATTTTACGTTGTTTTGTTGTTTACAGATATGTATAATTCCAGATTAGATGTATGTATATCCCATTCCAACCTATCCCACCCCTCTAGGCTGTCGCATAGCCCCCATGTACGATCCCTCAGTCCCACAGCATATTGACAATAGTTATCTCTTTTACATAAGATAGTATAGGGTTCCGTGTTGCTCTTTCCATATCTCTCACTCACTTTTACCTCTCCCCAATGTCCTAAGTCTGTTCTCTATGACTTTTTTTCCATCGATGCTCTGCGTGTGTATTTATCAGTATGAACTTACTAGATTCCATATATATATATATATATATATATATATATATGTATATATACATATATATATATATATATATGGATTCCACACATATATATACGGATAAGTATATATATATGTGTGTATATATATATATATATATATATACACACATACATATATATACCTATATATGTTAGTATATTGTATCTGTCCTTCTCTTTTTGACTTACTTCACTGTGTATAATAGGTTCTAAATTCATCCATCTCATTAGAACTGAATCTTCTGCATTTTTTTTAGCGGCTGAGAAATATTCCATTGTATATATGTACCAGAGCTTCTTTATCCATTCATTTGTCAATGAACATCTAGGTTGCTTCCATGTTCTAGCTATTGTATAGAGTGCTGCAGTGAACATTGGGGTACAGGTATCTCTTTCAATTTTGATTTCATCAGGATATAAGCCTAGTAAGTGGGATTACTGGGTCAAATGGTGCTTCTATTCTTAACTTTTTGAGGAATCTCTATACTGTCTTCCATAGTGGTTGTGTCAGTTTACACTCCAATCAACAGTGGAAGAGAGTTCCCTTTTCTCCGCACCCTCAACAGCATTTATTATCCGTAGATTTTTTGATGATGACCTTTCTGAGCCTTGTCGTTTTTTAATCTTTAATCTTCTGTGCCTTGATAAGTGTAAACTAAAACATTAGGTGATTCACTGAGCCCATATTTTTACATGTTAGGGAAAATAAAGACTGAGGAGCATCTTGAAAAATAAAATACTACCTAAACTTAAAGTCTCAATCATCTGTGTTATAATTGATCACTTATACTAAAAGCTTGGAAAAGAAAGGCTTTCTGTTTTTTCTCTCACCCTGCTGAAGTCGTCTTTATTTCTGTCTTTAAGAGTTCTCTCTTTATAAGCATTTTTGAAAAGAGAAGCTGTTAGGATTATTTTTCTTGAGATTTCAGTATATCTTAGATGACCTATTTACTTAAGTTTAGAGTACCACCTTAAGACTTGGGGAAGAGGGCTCTTGTATTTAGATGAATACATCACAAATGTTAAAAAGTCTGTTATTTTAGTTCCAGCACTCAACACTGGCAGAGCACATCTTGTAATCCAAACATTTAAAGATGAAGACATTCAGGCCCAATGCCCTTCTCGTCATCACTTACCCCAGGCCCTAGGAAAAGAAGGTGTTTATGTCTGAGTGTCATGGAGGCTATGGGCTGTCAGTGTTGGTTAGGGAAACTGTTCTGTAGTGTGGGGATGATTCGAGTGATGAGTTCTTGGATAAGAGAGAAGATAGATTAATTAATTTAGCATAACTGCAGTAGATTCTTGCAGAGTGAATTATTTTCTAGTACTTCCAACTACCCACTTTCTTGTTTGTCGCTGTATTCCAGTTTGTGGTTCTACTCACAAGTTAAGGTGATACTTGGAACAGTGGTCCATGGCAGCTGAGGAATATTTTACAGTACTAAGAAATTCACATTATTTTAAAACTTTGTATATGAAAGTCCAGGCATAACATATTGTTGCCAATTGTTGACAGTGACCATGGATGAGCCTTGAACCCTGTAATTATGATTTAGGTGATATTAAAGTAAGAAAAATAAAATTTACGGAATATATTACAATTTATTCATTAAGAAAGTCTTTATTATTCATTCATTCATTGCCAGCTCATCAACTTTATATCAGACATGTGCAGTAATACTTAACTTCAATTGTTTTTGATATTTTGTCAACTTAGTTATGTAACAATTATAGATTTAGACATTTTTAACCTTTTCATGTTAAGTTGGTTAAATATATTATTTAATAGATTGTTTTACAACTTTCAGATTTTTAGAGCTATGGCATGAACTTTCATTTATACTCTTGCTCTGGACCCTGCATGTATTACACATGAATCTGTTTAGATGTATTTTACTTGTTTTAAGGTTTCATTATTTTAGAGGCAATATTTTTTATTTTAAATGTAAGAACATTATTTTTAAAAACTGAGAATGAAAATAATCTTAATATCACTAGTGTATTGCAATAAATTTTATCATTTTAGAGGATTATCTCCTCCAAAATAAAATCTATCCTCTTTTCTCCATTACTGTTGTGCTCACTGTAGTCCAGGCCATCATCATTTCTCACCAAGACTAAAGCAATAGTGTTAAGTGCTTTACATTTCCTTTTGCTTCCTCCCAGTCCTTTATCCACATTTTATCAGAGTGAATTTTGCAAAAAGTATAAATTAGGTTATTTCACTTCTTTACCTAAAGCCTTTCATCAGTGTCTGATTGATATTGTAAGAAAATCCAAATTGCTTGTTGTTATTCAGTTGCTAAGCCTTGTCTGACTCTTTGTGACCCCATGAATTACAGCACGCTAGGCTTCCCTGTCCTTCACCATCTCCCAGAGCTTGCTCAAGCTCATGCCTGTTGACTCAGTGATGACATCCAACCATCTTGTCCTCTGTTGTCCCCTTCTCCTCCTGTCTTCAGTCTTTCCCAGCATCAGGGTCTTTTCCAGTGGTTCAGCTGTTTGCATCAGGTGGCCAGAGTATTGCAGTTTCAGCTTCTGCATCAATCCTCCCAATGAATATCAAGGTTCAATTTCCTTTAGGATTGACTGGTTTGATCTCCTTACTGTCCAAGAGACTTTCAAGAGTCTTCTCCATCACCATAATTCGAAAGCATCAATTTTTGAGCTCTGCCTTCTTTATGGTCCAGCTCTCACATCTATACATGACTACTGAAAAAACCATAGCTTTGACTATACGGACCTTTGTCAGCAAAGTAATGTCTCAGCTTTTGTCAACTTAGTTATGTAACAATTATAGATTTAGACATTTTTAACCTTTTCATGTTAAGTTGGTTAAATATATTATTTAATAGATTGTTTTACAACTTTCAGATTTTTAGAGCTATGGCATGAACTTTCATTTATACTCTTGCTCTGGACCCTGCATGTATTACACATGAATCTGTTTAGATGTATTTTACTTGTTTTAAGGTTTCATTATTTTAGAGGCAATATTTTTTATTTTAAATGTAAGAACATTATTTTTAAAAACTGAGAATGAAAATAATCTTAATATCACTAGTGTATTGCAATAAATTTTATCATTTTAGAGGATTATCTCCTCCAAAATAAAATCTATCCTCTTTTCTCCATTACTGTTGTGCTCACTGTAGTCCAGGCCATCATCATTTCTCACCAAGACTAAAGCAATAGTGTTAAGTGCTTTACATTTCCTTTTGCTTCCTCCCAGTCCTTTATCCACATTTTATCAGAGTGAATTTTGCAAAAAGTATAAATTAGGTTATTTCACTTCTTTACCTAAAGCCTTTCATCAGTGTCTGATTGATATTGTAAGAAAATCCAAATTGCTTGTTGTTATTCAGTTGCTAAGCCTTGTCTGACTCTTTGTGACCCCATGAATTACAGCACGCTAGGCTTCCCTGTCCTTCACCATCTCCCAGAGCTTGCTCAAGCTCATGCCTGTTGACTCAGTGATGACATCCAACCATCTTGTCCTCTGTTGTCCCCTTCTCCTCCTGTCTTCAGTCTTTCCCAGCATCAGGGTCTTTTCCAGTGGTTCAGCTGTTTGCATCAGGTGGCCAGAGTATTGCAGTTTCAGCTTCTGCATCAATCCTCCCAATGAATATCAAGGTTCAATTTCCTTTAGGATTGACTGGTTTGATCTCCTTACTGTCCAAGAGACTTTCAAGAGTCTTCTCCATCACCATAATTCGAAAGCATCAATTTTTGAGCTCTGCCTTCTTTATGGTCCAGCTCTCACATCTATACATGACTACTGAAAAAACCATAGCTTTGACTATACGGACCTTTGTCAGCAAAGTAATGTCTCAGCTTTTGAATACACTGTCTAGGTTTTGTTATAGCTTTTCTTCCAAGGACCAAGCATCTCTTAATTTCAAATTGCTTAAAAAGTCTTATATGAGGTGGTTCCTGTTTACCTCTTCAACTTTATCTCATATCCTTCTCCTTCCCAACTCCAGTTTTACGAAGTTTTAATGGGGACAGGTGTCCTCGTCACTCTTTAGGAAGCATTCTGTGAGCTGGTAGGTAGCTTGATTACTGAATGACAGCTAAAATAATCCTTCTTCTGACAATACCACTTTTATATCTATCTTATTATAGAATCCCTCATTCTCCTACCTCCCTTTGATGATGGTTGATCAGATTTGGAGGGGGGTGGAGTACTGGTAGGGGTGGGAATTGGTAACATAAATCAGGTCATACTCCTTTTTTTTTTTTTTAAAGACTTATTTATTATTTATTTATGGGGTGGGGTGGGGTGGGGGGGGAGGGGAGCGGGCAGGCCACTTCTTTTAGTCTTTCATTTGTCTATTTTCATCCATCTTTGTTCTTTGGCCCCTGCGGGCCTCCCATCGTGGCGGCCTCTGTTGTCGCAGAGCGCCGGCTCTGGGCGTGTGTGCTCCAGAGCTCCTGCTCAGTAATTGGACACATCGGTCCAGCCGCTCTGCGGCACGTGGGATCCTCCCAGGCCAGGGATCGAGCCGACGCCCCTTGCACTGCAAGGCGGTGTCCTTACCCACTGGACCACCAGGGAAGCCCAGGACATACTCCTTTAACAATAATAATCTATTTTATGGATAGACCATAATTTGACAAGTTTCCTACTGATGGTTCCCCCCCTCCAGTTACAAACAAACAACAAATTATAAAAAACAACTTTATTTGTGGCTTAAATAGTAGCCCACATTCATTTTTAGGAATTATCTTAAGGAAGAAACAGTCTAGGATATAGTGATAATTGAACATGTTGAATATGTCCACATACCTAGGCCTAATCAGTGTCCTGTGATGCTGTCGCAGACAAATATGTGAAAGCATTAAAACCTCCAAAAGAACTGATTTAAACCATGACTACTGAAAAAACCATAGCTTTGACTATACGGACCTTTGTCAGCAAAGTAATGTCTCAGCTTTTGAATACACTGTCTAGGTTTTGTTATAGCTTTTCTTCCAAGGACCAAGCATCTCTTAATTTCAAATTGCTTAAAAAGTCTTATATGAGGTGGTTCCTGTTTACCTCTTCAACTTTATCTCATATCCTTCTCCTTCCCAACTCCAGTTTTACGAAGTTTTAATGGGGACAGGTGTCCTCGTCACTCTTTAGGAAGCATTCTGTGAGCTGGTAGGTAGCTTGATTACTGAATGACAGCTAAAATAATCCTTCTTCTGACAATACCACTTTTATATCTATCTTATTATAGAATCCCTCATTCTCCTACCTCCCTTTGATGATGGTTGATCAGATTTGGAGGGGGGTGGAGTACTGGTAGGGGTGGGAATTGGTAACATAAATCAGGTCATACTCCTTTTTTTTTTTTTTAAAGACTTATTTATTATTTATTTATGGGGTGGGGTGGGGTGGGGAGGGAGGGGAGCGGGCAGGCCACTTCTTTTAGTCTTTCATTTGTCTATTTTCATCCATCTTTGTTCTTTGGCCCCTGCGGGCCTCCCATCGTGGCGGCCTCTGTTGTCGCAGAGCGCCGGCTCTGGGCGTGTGTGCTCCAGAGCTCCTGCTCAGTAATTGGACACATCGGTCCAGCCGCTCTGCGGCACGTGGGATCCTCCCAGGCCAGGGATCGAGCCGACGCCCCTTGCACTGCAAGGCGGTGTCCTTACCCACTGGACCACCAGGGAAGCCCAGGACATACTCCTTTAACAATAATAATCTATTTTATGGATAGACCATAATTTGACAAGTTTCCTACTGATGGTTCCCCCCCTCCAGTTACAAACAAACAACAAATTATAAAAAACAACTTTATTTGTGGCTTAAATAGTAGCCCACATTCATTTTTAGGAATTATCTTAAGGAAGAAACAGTCTAGGATATAGTGATAATTGAACATGTTGAATATGTCCACATACCTAGGCCTAATCAGTGTCCTGTGATGCTGTCGCAGACAAATATGTGAAAGCATTAAAACCTCCAAAAGAACTGATTAGAGCTTCATTTGGAATTTCGGAGTCTGTTAATTCCAAATATTTCTTTTGTCTCATTCATCCTTAGTTATTCTCAAACATAAGCCCCTCCAGTGGTGTGCCCCTCCTGCACCCTCTTGCTTTTTGCATTCAGAGCTTCACATCGTTCTTCTCAGAGAATGTGTATATTCAGTGGATCCTCATCATAGATTACATATTTAAAGTTCACCTACTTACTACAGTTTATTGATAGGTAGCTCCCCAAATCAGTACTCACACTGTTTCAGGTCATTTGTAGACATGGGCAAGATGGTGAGAAGTTTGAATCCCTCAAGGAGCATGTTGAGTTTGAATAAGGCAGCTACTCTCCCTTCTTGTTTTATTCTTGTACTGTAACAGATGTCCTTTTTTTAGTTTATTTAGTGTCATATTTTTTACATCTTTGTGCTTTTTTGGTAGTAATTTCACTGTTTATTTCACTGTTTAAAATGGTCCCCAAGTATAGTGCTGAAGTGCTGTTTAATGTTACTAAGTGCAAGAAGACTGTGATGGGCCTTTCAGAGGAAATACATGTGTTAGATGGGCTTCATTCAAGCATGAGTTATGCAGCTGTTGCCATGAGTATATTAAATAAACTACCTATAAGCAGAAACACTCATAACAAGCTTATATGTTGATCAGCTGATGAAAATGTGACTAGATGCTCACAGGAACTAATCCTGTATTTCCCCTACAAACAGTGTTTAGTGTTGCCCTAATTGAGTGTTCATGGCAACTTTATAGAAAATAATTATCACATAGAATAAGGATCTTTGTTGACTTATCTGTTTACTTCTAGCTCACCATTGCCATTGTAGACCACTTATTTTCCCCACTTTATGGTATTTCAGTTCATTTGGGTGTTCCCCTCTAACCTTTTACTTTGCTGTCATCTTCAGATCCAGTTTATTGTCTTCTCTGTTATCCCTGGAGTTCAAAGATGAATGGAAGTGAATTTATAAATCCTCAGCGTTTTTGCATCTTGTTTAGGAAATCCTTTTCTATCTTGAGGTCATGAAGATATTCTCCTATATGGTACTTTAAAAGCTTTTCAGTTTGACTTTCACATTTAGGTTTATAATATATTTGGAGCTGATACTTGATAGAAAGTAGAAGTAAAATTTAATTTTGTTCTCATAGGTGATTGATTGTTCTAGAACCATTTACTAAAAAGGCAGTCTTTGCCCCTATTTCTTTACAGTGCCAACTCTGTTGTTTATCAAGAGTCTAAATAGGTCTAGGTCTGTTTCTGGATATTTTGTTCTGTTTCTCTATTTGACCACTCATGTTGGTATCACACTATATTAATTACTGTATTTTGTTAGTCTTGATATCATAGTATAAGTCCTCCCAGCATGTTTTGCCTTTAAAAAGTATGATGGCTATTTTTTGTCCATCATCAAAAATCTACTCTCCTTCTTGTTATCTCCTTTTGTTTTATTCTTGTACTGTAACAGATGTCCTTTTTAGTTTATTTAGTGTCATATTTTTTACATCTTTGTGCTTTTTTGGTAGTAATTTCACTGTTTATTTCACTGTTTAAAATGGTCCCCAAGTATAGTGCTGAAGTGCTGTTTAATGTTACTAAGTGCAAGAAGACTGTGATGGGCCTTTCAGAGGAAATACATGTGTTAGATGGGCTTCATTCAAGCATGAGTTATGCAGCTGTTGCCATGAGTATATTAAATAAACTACCTATAAGCAGAAACACTCATAACAAGCTTATATGTTGATCAGCTGATGAAAATGTGACTAGATGCTCACAGGAACTAATCCTGTATTTCCCCTACAAACAGTGTTTAGTGTTGCCCTAATTGAGTGTTCATGGCAACTTTATAGAAAATAATTATCACATAGAATAAGGATCTTTGTTGACTTATCTGTTTACTTCTAGCTCACCATTGCCATTGTAGACCACTTATTTTCCCCACTTTATGGTATTTCAGTTCATTTGGGTGTTCCCCTCTAACCTTTTACTTTGCTGTCATCTTCAGATCCAGTTTATTGTCTTCTCTGTTATCCCTGGAGTTCAAAGATGAATGGAAGTGAATTTATAAATCCTCAGCGTTTTTGCATCTTGTTTAGGAAATCCTTTTCTATCTTGAGGTCATGAAGATATTCTCCTATATGGTACTTTAAAAGCTTTTCAGTTTGACTTTCACATTTAGGTTTATAATATATTTGGAGCTGATACTTGATAGAAAGTAGAAGTAAAATTTAATTTTGTTCTCATAGGTGATTGATTGTTCTAGAACCATTTACTAAAAAGGCAGTCTTTGCCCCTATTTCTTTACAGTGCCAACTCTGTTGTTTATCAAGAGTCTAAATAGGTCTAGGTCTGTTTCTGGATATTTTGTTCTGTTTCTCTATTTGACCACTCATGTTGGTATCACACTATATTAATTACTGTATTTTGTTAGTCTTGATATCATAGTATAAGTCCTCCCAGCATGTTTTGCCTTTAAAAAGTATGATGGCTATTTTTTGTCCATCATCAAAAAATCTACAGAGAATAAATGCTGGAGAGGGTATGGAGAAAAGGAAACACTCTTGGATTGCTGGTAGGAATGTAAATTAAGACAGTATGGAGATTCCTTAAAAAACTAAAAATAGAAACACCATACGACCCAGCAATTCCACTATTAGGCTTATACCCTAATGAAATCCAAACTGAAAGAAGCACCTGCACCCCAGTGTTCATTGCAGCTCTCTATACAATAGCCAGAACATGGAAGCAATCTAGATGTCCACTGACGAATGAATGGATAAAAAAAACTCTGGTACACATATACAATGGAATACTTCTCAGCTGTAAAAAGAAATGCAGAAGAATCAGCCCTAATGAGGTGGCTGGCTCTAGAACCTATCATAAAAAGTGAAGTAGGTCAAAAAGAGAAGGACAAGTTCAGTATACTAACACATATATATGGAATCTAGTAAGATGGTAATGATAACACATGCAGTGAAGTGATGGAAAAATAGATATAGAGAACAGACATATGGACATTGTGGGGAATGAACAGTGGGTGGGAGGCACAGAAGGAGTAATATGGAAACCTATACTATCATATGTGAAAAAGGTAGCTATTGTCATTGCCCTGTGGGAATAGGGGATCCTGCAGAGGCAGGGTGCCACAGCCTGGAGGGGTGGAATTGGGGGAACTGGGAGGGATGGAGAAGGAAAGGCCAGGGATATGCATACTGACTGGGATAGAGGCCCTTTTTTTGAAAAATATTCTCCTATATGGTACTTTAAAAGCTTTTCAGTTTGACTTTCACATTTAGGTTTATAATATATTTGGAGCTGATACTTGATAGAAAGTAGAAGTAAAATTTAATTTTGTTCTCATAGGTGATTGATTGTTCTAGAACCATTTACTAAAAAGGCAGTCTTTGCCCCTATTTCTTTACAGTGCCAACTCTGTTGTTTATCAAGAGTCTAAATAGGTCTAGGTCTGTTTCTGGATATTTTGTTCTGTTTCTCTATTTGACCACTCATGTTGGTATCACACTATATTAATTACTGTATTTTGTTAGTCTTGATATCATAGTATAAGTCCTCCCAGCATGTTTTGCCTTTAAAAAGTATGATGGCTATTTTTTGTCCATCATCAAAAAATCTACAGAGAATAAATGCTGGAGAGGGTATGGAGAAAAGGAAACACTCTTGGATTGCTGGTAGGAATGTAAATTAAGACAGTATGGAGATTCCTTAAAAAACTAAAAATAGAAACACCATACGACCCAGCAATTCCACTATTAGGCTTATACCCTAATGAAATCCAAACTGAAAGAAGCACCTGCACCCCAGTGTTCATTGCAGCTCTCTATACAATAGCCAGAACATGGAAGCAATCTAGATGTCCACTGACGAATGAATGGATAAAAAAAACTCTGGTACACATATACAATGGAATACTTCTCAGCTGTAAAAAGAAATGCAGAAGAATCAGCCCTAATGAGGTGGCTGGCTCTAGAACCTATCATAAAAAGTGAAGTAGGTCAAAAAGAGAAGGACAAGTTCAGTATACTAACACATATATATGGAATCTAGTAAGATGGTAATGATAACACATGCAGTGAAGTGATGGAAAAATAGATATAGAGAACAGACATATGGACATTGTGGGGAATGAACAGTGGGTGGGAGGCACAGAAGGAGTAATATGGAAACCTATACTATCATATGTGAAAAAGGTAGCTATTGTCATTGCCCTGTGGGAATAGGGGATCCTGCAGAGGCAGGGTGCCACAGCCTGGAGGGGTGGAATTGGGGGAACTGGGAGGGATGGAGAAGGAAAGGGGCCAGGGATATGCATATGACTGATCTGGGAACATACATGTCTGTGAACAGCAAAACTCTGTAAAAATTAAATATATATATATATATAAAATAAGGAAAGTATGATGGCTATTTTTGATCTTCTGTGTTTCCTTATAGATTTAAAAATTTTAGTGGAAGCCTTTAAATCCGATGAACAAAATGCTAGTTTATTGGGACTTTTATTGGAATTGCGTTGAATCTGTACTTCATTTGGAAGAGTTACAATGTTTCCAGTGTTGTCTTTCAAATTCTGTAGATGTAGTATATCTTTCTATGTACTTAGGTCTATAATTTCTGTCAAATTTATAATTTTCATATAGAGGTTAACATATCTTTAAAGATTTATTTATAGATATTTAATATATATTATGCTAGCATAGTTGATTGTTGCTGATGCATAAGAATACAATTGATTTTGTAAATTCATTTTGTATTCAGCCATCTTGCTAAAATGTCTTAGTAATTTAATAATTTTGATAATCTTAAAATTTCCACATTTGTGACCTTAGCATCTGTAAATAATAATAGTTTTGTCTCTCTCTTTCCAAACCCAATTTTATGTCTATAGTGTTAAATAAAAAGTCATTTCAAGAGGCATCCTTTAAAAGGAAAACTTTAAACAAGTGTGTTTTTTGTAAATACCTCTTTCAGGATAAGAAAATTCTTTTCTCAGTTTACTAAGATTTTTAAAAATGTATTTTTTTTTTAAATTGAAAGATAATTGATTTACAGAATTGTGTTGGTTTCTGCCAAACCTCAACATGAATCAGCCATAGTAGGTATACAAATGTCTGCTCCCTTTTGTTATTTATTTATCTATTTCTTTTTGTTGGAGGGCAGGTTGGGGAGGGAGTAGGGCGGGCAGGCCACTTCTATTGGTTTTTCATTTATTCAGTTCCATCCATCTTTGTTCTTTGGCCCATGTGGGCCTCCCATCGCAGTGGCCTGTGTTCTCACAGAGCACCGGCTCTGGGCACATGCACTGCAGAACTCTGGCTCGGTAATTGGACACATCGGTCCAGCCGCTCTGTGGCATGTGGGATCTACCCAGGTCAGGGATCAAACTGATGCCCCTTGCACTGCAAGGCAGTGTCCTTACTCACTGGACCACCAGGGAAGCCCCATCCCTTTTGAACCTCCCTCCTACTGAGCCACTGTTTGAGTTTCTTGAGTCATACAGCAAATTCCCATTGGCTGTTTTACATATGGTAATGTAAGTTTCCATGTAACTCTCTTCACACATCCCAACCTCTATTTCCTCCCCTCCCACCGTATTCATAAGTCTGTTCTCTGTCTGTGTCTCCATTGCTGCCCTGCAAATAATTTCATCAGTACCATCTTTCTAGATTCCATATATACACGTGTTCAGTTCACTTAAGTCACTTAGTTGTGTCTGAACCTTTGTGACCCATGGACTGCAGCATGCCAGGTTTCCCTGTCCTTCACCATCTCCCAGAGCTTGCTCAAACTCATGTCCATTGACTCAGTGATGCCATCCAACCATCTTGTCCTCTGTCATCCCCTTCTTCCTTGTATTTTTCCCAGCATCAGAGTCTTTTACAGTGCATTAGTATATGCGTTTGTATACAATATTTGTTGTTTCTTTATGGCGTACTTTACTCTGTATATAGGTTGTTGGTTTATTCCCCCCAGTAGAACTGACTCAAATGAGTTCTTTTCTACAGCTGAGTAATATTCCATTATATACATGTACCACAGCTTCTTTAATTTTTGACCTAGGTTGCTTCCACGTTCCAATCTAAATGTTCAATAGATGGGTCGCAGGAAATTTAAAGGGAAAATCTTTCAGGATAAGAAAATTCTTTTCTCAGTTTACTAAGATTTTTAAAAATGTATTTTTTTTTTAAATTGAAAGATAATTGATTTACAGAATTGTGTTGGTTTCTGCCAAACCTCAACATGAATCAGCCATAGTAGGTATACAAATGTCTGCTCCCTTTTGTTATTTATTTATCTATTTCTTTTTGTTGGAGGGCAGGTTGGGGAGGGAGTAGGGCGGGCAGGCCACTTCTATTGGTTTTTCATTTATTCAGTTCCATCCATCTTTGTTCTTTGGCCCATGTGGGCCTCCCATCGCAGTGGCCTGTGTTCTCACAGAGCACCGGCTCTGGGCACATGCACTGCAGAACTCTGGCTCGGTAATTGGACACATCGGTCCAGCCGCTCTGTGGCATGTGGGATCTACCCAGGTCAGGGATCAAACTGATGCCCCTTGCACTGCAAGGCAGTGTCCTTACTCACTGGACCACCAGGGAAGCCCCATCCCTTTTGAACCTCCCTCCTACTGAGCCACTGTTTGAGTTTCTTGAGTCATACAGCAAATTCCCATTGGCTGTTTTACATATGGTAATGTAAGTTTCCATGTAACTCTCTTCACACATCCCAACCTCTATTTCCTCCCCTCCCACCGTATTCATAAGTCTGTTCTCTGTCTGTGTCTCCATTGCTGCCCTGCAAATAATTTCATCAGTACCATCTTTCTAGATTCCATATATACACGTGTTCAGTTCACTTAAGTCACTTAGTTGTGTCTGAACCTTTGTGACCCATGGACTGCAGCATGCCAGGTTTCCCTGTCCTTCACCATCTCCCAGAGCTTGCTCAAACTCATGTCCATTGACTCAGTGATGCCATCCAACCATCTTGTCCTCTGTCATCCCCTTCTTCCTTGTATTTTTCCCAGCATCAGAGTCTTTTACAGTGCATTAGTATATGCGTTTGTATACAATATTTGTTTTTCTCTTTGTGGCCTACTTTACTCTGTATATAGGTTGTTGGTTTATTCCCCCCAGTAGAACTGACTCAAATGAGTTCTTTTCTACAGCTGAGTAATATTCCATTATATACATGTACCACAGCTTCTTTATCCACTGTTTTTGGACGTCTAGGTTGCTTCCACGTTCCAACTACTGTAAACAGTGTTGCAATGAGCAATGGGGTACGCATGTATTTTTCAATTTTGGTTTCCTTAGGGTATATGCCTAGTGGTGGGATTGCTGGGTCATATGATGGTGCTATCCCTGTTTTTTTAAGGAATCCACATACCGTCTCCCATAGTGACTGTATCAGTTTACATACCCACCAACAGTACAAGAGGATTCTCTTTTCTCCACACCCTCTTTTGCACTTATTGTTTGTAGACTTCTTGATGATGGCCATTCTGACTGATGCGAGGTAATACCTCATTGAAGTTTTGATTTGCATTTCTCTAATAATGAGTGATGTTGAGGATCTTTTCATGTGTTTGTTAAGCCATCTGTATGTCTTTGGAGAAATGTCTGTTTAGATTGTTTCTACTTTTTGATTGAGTTGTTTGCTTTTCTGATACTGTTTTGTATGAGCTGCTTGTGTATTTTGGAAATTAATCCTTTGTCAGTTGTTTCATTTGCTATTATTTTCTTCCATTATGGGGGCTGTCTTTTCACCTTGTTTGTAGTTCTCTATGCAAAGGCTTTTAAGTTTAATTAAGTCCCACTTGTTTATTTTTGTCTTCATTTCCATCACTTTAGGAGGTGGGTCATGGAGGATCTTGCTGTGGTTTATGTTAGAGTGTTGTGTCTGTAATTTTCCTCTAAGAGTTTTATAGTTCCTGGTCTTATATTTAGGCCTTTAATCCATTTTGAGTTTATCTATGTGGATGGTATTAGGAAGTGTTCTAATATCATTCTTTTACACATAATTGTCCAATTCTCCTAGCACCAATTATTGAAGAGACTGTCTTTTTCCCATTGTATATTCTTGTCTCCTTTGTCAAACATAAGGTGCCTATAGGTACGTGGGTTTGTCTCTAGGCTTTCTATCTTGTTCCATTGGTTTATACTTCTATATTTGTGCCGGTGCCACACTTTGTTGATGACTGTAGCTTTGTAGTATGGTCTGAAATCAAGTGAATTGGTTCCTCTAGCTCCCTTCTTCTTTCTCAAGATTGCTTTGGCTATTTGGGATCTTTTGTGCTTCCACATGAATTGTGAAATTTTTTATTCTAGTTCTGTGAAAAGTCTCATTGGTAATTTAACAGGGATTGCATTGAATTTGTAGATGTCATGTGTAGCATAGTAATTTTCACAATATTGATTCTTCCAATACTGGAGCATGGAATATCCTTCCATCTATGTCATCTTTGATATCTTTCATCAATGTCTTATAGTTTTCTGTATACACTTCTTTTGTCTCCTTAAGTAGGTTTATTCCTAGGTATTTTATTCTTTTTGTTGAAAATGATTCCTTGATTTCTTTCTGATTTTCATTGTTAGTATATAGGAATGCAAGTGAGACTTCTTGATGATGGCCATTCTGACTGATGCGAGGTAATACCTCATTGTGGTTTTGATTTTCATTTCTCTAATAATGAGTGATGTTAAGTATCTTCTAATGTGTTTATTAGTCATCTGTATGTCTTTGGAGAAATGTCTGTTTAGATTGTTTCTACTTTTTGATTGAGTTGTTTGCTTTTCTGATACTGTTTTGTATGAGCTGCTTGTGTATTTTGGAAATTAATCCTTTGTCAGTTGTTTCATTTGCTATTATTTTCTTCCATTATGGGGGCTGTCTTTTCACCTTGTTTGTAGTTCTCTATGCAAAGGCTTTTAAGTTTAATTAAGTCCCACTTGTTTATTTTTGTCTTCATTTCCATCACTTTAGGAGGTGGGTCATGGAGGATCTTGCTGTGGTTTATGTTAGAGTGTTGTGTCTGTAATTTTCCTCTAAGAGTTTTATAGTTCCTGGTCTTATATTTAGGCCTTTAATCCATTTTGAGTTTATCTATGTGGATGGTATTAGGAAGTGTTCTAATATCATTCTTTTACACATAATTGTCCAATTCTCCTAGCACCAATTATTGAAGAGACTGTCTTTTTCCCATTGTATATTCTTGTCTCCTTTGTCAAACATAAGGTGCCTATAGGTACGTGGGTTTGTCTCTAGGCTTTCTATCTTGTTCCATTGGTTTATACTTCTATATTTGTGCCGGTGCCACACTTTGTTGATGACTGTAGCTTTGTAGTATGGTCTGAAATCAAGTGAATTGGTTCCTCTAGCTCCCTTCTTCTTTCTCAAGATTGCTTTGGCTATTTGGGATCTTTTGTGCTTCCACATGAATTGTGAAATTTTTTATTCTAGTTCTGTGAAAAGTCTCATTGGTAATTTAACAGGGATTGCATTGAATTTGTAGATTGCATGTGTAGCATAGTAATTTTCACAATATTGATTCTTCCAATACTGGAGCATGGAATATCCTTCCATCTATGTCATCTTTGATATCTTTCATCAATGTCTTATAGTTTTCTGTATACACTTCTTTTGTCTCCTTAAGTAGGTTTATTCCTAGGTATTTTATTCTTTTTGTTGTAACCATAAGTGGGATTGATTCCTTGATTTCTTTCTGATTTTTCATTGTTAGTATATAGGAATGCAAGTGATTTCTGTGTATTGATTTTGTATCCTGTGATTTTACTAAATTCAGTGATTAACTCTAGTAATTTTCTGGTAGTATCTTTAGGGTTTCTATGTACAGTATCATGTCATCTGCAAATAGTGAGAGTTTTACTTCTTCCTTCCAATCTGGATTCCTTTTCTTTCTTTCTCTTCTCTGATTGCTGTAGCTAGGACTTCCAAAACTAGTGGTGAGAGTGGGTACCCTTGTCTTGTTCCTGATCTTAGAGGGAATGATTTCAGTTTCTTACCACTGAGAATATTGTTTGCTGTGGGTTTGTTGTATATATGGCCTCTACTGTGTTAAGGTAGTTTTCTTCTATGCCCATTGTTTGAAGAGTTTTTATGATAAATGGGTGCTGAATTTTGTTGAAAGCTTTTTTTACCTCTATTGAAATTATCATATGGTTTTTATCTTTCACTTTGTTTATATGGTGTATCACATTGATTTGTGTATATTGAAGAATACTTCCTGGGATACATCCCTGGGATAAACCAGACTTGATCATGGTGTGTGACATTTTTATTGTGTTATTGAATTCTATTTGCTAGATTTTTAAAATATAATTTATTTTTATTTTATTTTTGCAGAGTTTTGTTGTTTACTGCTGTACATAAATCTGAATCAATTATAACTATACTGTTGATCCTTCCCACCAGAACCTCCCTGCTACCTCCCTGCCCATCCCACCCCTCCAGACTGTTGCATAGCCCCCATGTAAGTCCCTTTAGTTTTACCGCATATTCACATTGGTTGTCTCTTTTACATATAGTAATATGTTTCTTGCCATACATCTTGCCCATTCCTCCCTTCCCCCAAAGTCCATAAGTCTGTTCCCTGTGTCTGTTTCTTCATTGCTGCTCTGTATATACATTTATCAGTACCATCTTTCTAGATTCCATATATGTGTGTTAGTATACTATATTTATCCTTCTCTTTCTGACTTACTTCACTTTATATAATAGGTTCTAGATTCATCCACCTCATTAGGACTGATTCATATGCATTTCTTTTTATGCTGAGAAATATTCCATTGTATATATGTACCAAAGCTTATTTATCCATTCATTTGTTGATGGACATCCAGGTTGTTTCCATGTTCTTGTTTGCTAGAATTTTGTTGAGGATTTTTGCATTTATGTTTATGAGTGATAGTGGCCTTTAATTCTCTTTTTTTGTGTGATGTCTTTGTCTGGTTTTGGTATCAAGGTGATTGTGGCCTCATAGAATGAATTTTTTAAGTGTTCCTTCCTCTGCAGTATTTCAAAAGAGTTTCAGAAGGATAGGCATTAGCTCTTGTCTAAATGTTTGGTAGAATTCACCTGTGAACCCATCTGACTTAGGGCTTTTGTTTTTTGGGAGATTTTTTTTAAATCACAGTTTTGATTTCAGTGTTTATAATTATTTGTAATTTCTGTCTCTTCCTGATTCAGTCTTGGAAGTTTGAACTTTTCTAAGAATCTATCCAAATCTTCTAGATTGTCCATTTTATTAGCATATAGTTGCTTGTAATAGTCTCTTATGATCCTTTGTCTGCATTGTCATGCATTATTAAAAGCCTATGAATGGACAAAAGTGATGTTTGTTAAGTCCTTTTAATTAATAATTTGACAGAATAATCAAGGAAAAGAAACTGAAGGTATGTCTGCCCCAGTAGAAGGTTGATTGGCTCAGGTATCTGAATAGATTCCAATGAGGGTGGGATTGTCTTTTAAAAAAAAAACCCAACAAACTGTGAGTGTGGCAATTAGTATTAGGGGACTGATTAAAATAAATAAAAAACAGGGGCTTCCCTGGTGGTCCAGTGGGTAAAGAGTCCGCCTTGCAGTGCAGTGGGCACTAGTTCGATCCCTGGCCCGGGAAGATATGACGTGTTGCGGAGCCGCTAGACTGGTGTGTCCACAGAGCGCTCTGAGTGTGTGCACCCAGAGCCGATGCTCTGAAACGAGAGAGGCCCCTGGGATGGGAAGCCCACAGCCAAGATTCCATATATGTGTGTTAGTATACTATATTTATCCTTCTCTTTCTGACTTACTTCACTTTATATAATAGGTTCTAGATTCATCCACCTCATTAGGACTGATTCATATGCATTTCTTTTTATGCTGAGAAATATTCCATTGTATATATGTACCAAAGCTTATTTATCCATTCATTTGTTGATGGACATCCAGGTTGTTTCCATGTTCTTGTTTGCTAGAATTTTGTTGAGGATTTTTGCATTTATGTTTATGAGTGATAGTGGCCTTTAATTCTCTTTTTTTGTGTGATGTCTTTGTCTGGTTTTGGTATCAAGGTGATTGTGGCCTCATAGAATGAATTTTTTAAGTGTTCCTTCCTCTGCAGTATTTCAAAAGAGTTTCAGAAGGATAGGCATTAGCTCTTGTCTAAATGTTTGGTAGAATTCACCTGTGAACCCATCTGACTTAGGGCTTTTGTTTTTTGGGAGATTTTTTTTAAATCACAGTTTTGATTTCAGTGTTTATAATTATTTGTAATTTCTGTCTCTTCCTGATTCAGTCTTGGAAGTTTGAACTTTTCTAAGAATCTATCCAAATCTTCTAGATTGTCCATTTTATTAGCATATAGTTGCTTGTAATAGTCTCTTATGATCCTTTGTCTGCATTGTCATGCATTATTAAAAGCCTATGAATGGACAAAAGTGATGTTTGTTAAGTCCTTTTAATTAATAATTTGACAGAATAATCAAGGAAAAGAAACTGAAGGTATGTCTGCCCCAGTAGAAGGTTGATTGGCTCAGGTATCTGAATAGATTCCAATGAGGGTGGGATTGTCTTTTAAAAAAAAAACCCAACAAACTGTGAGTGTGGCAATTAGTATTAGGGGACTGATTAAAATAAATAAAAAACAGGGGCTTCCCTGGTGGTCCAGTGGGTAAAGAGTCCGCCTTGCAGTGCAGTGGGCACTAGTTCGATCCCTGGCCCGGGAAGATATGACGTGTTGCGGAGCCGCTAGACTGGTGTGTCCAATTACGAGCCAGCGCTCTGGAGTGTGTGCACCCAGAGCCGATGCTCTGAAACGAGAGAGGCCCCTGGGATGGGAAGCCCACACAGGCCAAAGAATAAAGATGGATGAAAAGAAATAAATAAAAAAACAATAAAAGAGGCCAAAATTTTAAAAAAGTCAAGCATATTTGTGAGAGAACTGTAAATCAGAAGTGCCACCAGCTGTATTAAGAGTCTGCTACTGTTGGCCCCTACATTCTATAAGAAGGAAACACAAATCTGCTAAGTCCCCAAGGAGGACATATTTTCCAGTGCTGTCTTTACAGTGACCAAGAATAACTGAAAAGGAATGTTCTGCCAAAGGACAGAACCAAGGGCTATGTGAACAATGGATTATGGCAATCAGGACATATTCAAGAAATATCCACCCTCCCTCTAAGTAGAAACTCCTTGTAATCATCTACTCAGTGGGATTTTAGAATTGTTTCTTCCATCTTTCTTCTTTCCAAATGGAAGTATTTACTGCCATTATCCTGATCCTGTTCTGCTGTTGTATATATATTGGGATAGGGTGAAACTGATAATATGTATTATTAATTCAAATAAACCTCATCTAGGTCTGATGCAGAGATGGACATATGTCAGTCAGAGGAGCCCAAAGCACTGACTGGGTAGAATTTAAGGATTTTCTCCCTTGGGGAGAAGATACGTGTATTTATATGTGAAAGAGGTTGGGAAATGAATATTTAATGATGAAAAGGTGTGTTGTGATTAGATTTTTTATTATTCATAAAGTTTGGTACCCTTCCTTATAAGAGGATTATACTTGAGATGTGAGCAGAAGTGACGTATGTCACTTTTCAGCAGAAGATTTCAGAGTCAGCATGTGCTTGGCCATAATCTCTTTAACTTCTTGAATGACAAGCATTAAATTACAGATAATGGCTTATCTTTTAGTCTTGGTCCCACAACACATAAGATATGGGTCAGTATTGCAACTGACCTACAGTGAACATAGAAAACAAACAAAAAACCCCATGTTTGTAGTTGTAAGCCTTTGAAACTTTGGAATCATTTATTATTGTCACATAACTTAGCTTTCCATGACTAATACAAGTATGTTGACAATGTTAAAAGAGATGAAATACAAGCCTAAACTATTTGTAGGGAATAGAAAATTAGGAAAAGAAGCAGAAAATATTTGAAAAAGAACCCAAATAGAACTTTAAGAAATGGTAACTCAGTCATCCAATAAAAGCTTATTTGAAGGGTCTGACAGAAGATTGAGCCAAGCGAAAACGAATTAATGAACTGGAGGATAGATCAGAAGATATTATCCAGAATGCTTTAAAGAGAGACAAAAAATGAAGATATAGAAGAGAAATTAAGATGTGTCATGGACAGAGTAAGAGGATTTATCATTCATTTAGTTGGGGTTTCATAAGGAAAGGAGAGAAGGAATGAGGCAGAGGCAATATTTGAAGATGTAAGGATTGAAAATATTTTAGAATGAATTGAAGAAGTTCAACAGTCTCAAGTAGGATAAATAAAAGAAATCCACTCAAGTTCTGTGATGTTCTACTTACATCATAAAGCTTATAGTGAATAACAGGTAAACAATATTAGCAGCACCAGAGAAAAATAGCAGCTCATTTAAACATTTATTTATTGATTTATTTTTAACTGCTATGAGGCTTGCTTTAGTTGTGGTGAACAAGGGCTACTCTTGTTGCGGTGCACCGGCTTCTCGTTGCGGTGGTTTCACTTGTTGTAGAGTACAGACTTTAGGCCCATGGGCTTCAGTAGCTGTGGTGCATGGGCTTAGTTGCTGCATGGCCTGTAGGATTTTAGTTCCCCAACTAGGGATCGAATCTGGGTCCCCTGAATTCTGAGGCTATTTCTTAACCACTGGAGCACCAGGAAAGCCCCAGTAAAGTTTGGTACCCAAGAGGATTATACTTGAGATGTGAGCAGAAGTGACGTATGTCACTTTTCAGCAGAAGATTTCAGAGTCAGCATGTGCTTGGCCATAATCTCTTTAACTTCTTGAATGACAAGCATTAAATTACAGATAATGGCTTATCTTTTAGTCTTGGTCCCACAACACATAAGATATGGGTCAGTATTGCAACTGACCTACAGTGAACATAGAAAACAAACAAAAAACCCCATGTTTGTAGTTGTAAGCCTTTGAAACTTTGGAATCATTTATTATTGTCACATAACTTAGCTTTCCATGACTAATACAAGTATGTTGACAATGTTAAAAGAGATGAAATACAAGCCTAAACTATTTGTAGGGAATAGAAAATTAGGAAAAGAAGCAGAAAATATTTGAAAAAGAACCCAAATAGAACTTTAAGAAATGGTAACTCAGTCATCCAATAAAAGCTTATTTGAAGGGTCTGACAGAAGATTGAGCCAAGCGAAAACGAATTAATGAACTGGAGGATAGATCAGAAGATATTATCCAGAATGCTTTAAAGAGAGACAAAAAATGAAGATATAGAAGAGAAATTAAGATGTGTCATGGACAGAGTAAGAGGATTTATCATTCATTTAGTTGGGGTTTCATAAGGAAAGGAGAGAAGGAATGAGGCAGAGGCAATATTTGAAGATGTAAGGATTGAAAATATTTTAGAATGAATTGAAGAAGTTCAACAGTCTCAAGTAGGATAAATAAAAGAAATCCACTCAAGTTCTGTGATGTTCTACTTACATCATAAAGCTTATAGTGAATAACAGGTAAACAATATTAGCAGCACCAGAGAAAAATAGCAGCTCATTTAAACATTTATTTATTGATTTATTTTTAACTGCTATGAGGCTTGCTTTAGTTGTGGTGAACAAGGGCTACTCTTGTTGCGGTGCACCGGCTTCTCGTTGCGGTGGTTTCACTTGTTGTAGAGTACAGACTTTAGGCCCATGGGCTTCAGTAGCTGTGGTGCATGGGCTTAGTTGCTGCATGGCCTGTAGGATTTTAGTTCCCCAACTAGGGATCGAATCTGGGTCCCCTGAATTCTGAGGCTATTTCTTAACCACTGGAGCACCAGGAAAGCCCCAGATCATTTTCAAAGGAGCAACAGTTGGATTAATAGTTGGCTTCCTGACTGCAGCGGTAGAAACCAGGTGATAGTGGAATGGCATCTTTATTTATCTATTTTTTAGAATTTATTTTCTATTAAGGTAGCATTGATTTATAACATATGTTTCATTTGTAAAACATATTTCTGCTTCTGTATAACCTATGGCATCTTCACCACCAAAATTCTAGTTTTCATCCGTCACCAGATAGTTGATTCCCTTTACCCATTTTGCATTCTCCCCAACCCCACTACTCTTCTTGTCCCGTTAACCACTGTTCTCTATATCTACATGTTGATTTTGATTTGGTGTGTTCATTTATTTTTTGTGTGTGTGTGTTTTATATTCTGCAAATGAGTGAAATAAAAGAGTACTCGTCTTCGTCTGGCTGACTTTCAGTTAACATAATACCTTCAAGAGCCATCCATGTTGTTGCACATGGTAAATTTTACCTTTCTTATGGCTGAGTAGTATTCCATTTTGTGTATGTATCTCCAGTCTAGAACTTATACTAAACAAAATTATCTTTCAAGAATGGTAACAAAAGAAAGACGTTTTTCCAGACAGACAAAAGGTAAGAGAGTTCATCTATAGTTACATGCTCACTATAGGAAGCGTAAAGGTGCCCTTCAGAGAGAAGGAAAGTGATGCTGATGGAAGACCTAGGATAAATAAAAGAAATCCACTCAAGTTCTGTGATGTTCTAATTACATCATAAAGCTTATAGTGAATGACAGGTACACAATATTAGCAGCACCACAGAAAAATAGCAGCTCATTTAAACATTTATTTATTGATTTATTTTTAACTGCTATGAGGCTTGCTTTAGTTGTGGTGAACAAGGGCTACTCTTGTTGCGGTGCACCGGCTTCTCGTTGCGGTGGTTTCACTTGTTGTAGAGTACAGACTTTAGGCCCATGGGCTTCAGTAGCTGTGGTGCATGGGCTTAGTTGCTGCATGGCCTGTAGGATTTTAGTTCCCCAACTAGGGATCGAATCTGGGTCCCCTGAATTCTGAGGCTATTTCTTAACCACTGGAGCACCAGGAAAGCCCCAGATCATTTTCAAAGGAGCAACAGTTGGATTAATAGTTGGCTTCCTGACTGCAGCGGTAGAAACCAGGTGATAGTGGAATGGCATCTTTATTTATCTATTTTTTAGAATTTATTTTCTATTAAGGTAGCATTGATTTATAACATATGTTTCATTTGTAAAACATATTTCTGCTTCTGTATAACCTATGGCATCTTCACCACCAAAATTCTAGTTTTCATCCGTCACCAGATAGTTGATTCCCTTTACCCATTTTGCATTCTCCCCAACCCCACTACTCTTCTTGTCCCGTTAACCACTGTTCTCTATATCTACATGTTGATTTTGATTTGGTGTGTTCATTTATTTTGTGTGTGTGTGTGTTTTATATTCTGCAAATGAGTGAAATAAAAGAGTACTCGTCTTCGTCTGGCTGACTTTCAGTTAACATAATACCTTCAAGAGCCATCCATGTTGTTGCACATGGTAAATTTTACCTTTCTTATGGCTGAGTAGTATTCCATTTTGTGTATGTATCTCCAGTCTAGAACTTATACTAAACAAAATTATCTTTCAAGAATGGTAACAAAAGAAAGACGTTTTTCCAGACAGACAAAAGGTAAGAGAGTTCATCTATAGTTACATGCTCACTATAGGAAGCGTAAAGGTGCCCTTCAGAGAGAAGGAAAGTGATGCTGATGGAAGACCTAAGATTAAGAAGGGAAGAACAAAGAAGGTGGCAAACATAGAAGTAAATCTCATGAACACTAACTATATAAAATAGTATGACTAATGTCCCAGTAGAGTTGCAAAATTAAAATATACAACAGTAACAACAATAATATCAGCCAGGAGAGAGATAATGCATTTAAAATGATCCTCGAGCTGCAGTGGAGAGGTGGACATGGAGAACAGTCTTATGGACATTGGTGTGAGGGAGGGAAATAAACTGTGGGACTAGGGGGTCTCAAACAGGGGGGCAACCTGGAGGGGTATGATGGGAAGAGGGATAGGGGGAGGTTCGGGACGGGGGCAACATATGTATACCTATTGTGGATTTGGGTCGATGTGTGGCAGTAAACAACAAAACCCGGTAAAAATATAATAATAATAAATAAAATTTGTATGGAACAAAAATAAAATGATCCTCATATCACCTAAAGGATAGGATAAAGATAAGCATTAATTTTAATTTTGAAAAGTTAAATATGCATCCAGTTATTTTTGGGATACCTGCTAAAAAATAAAATCAGTGCATTATTTGCAAACCAGTAAATGAAGAAAAAGGCATAAGGAAATGTTCATTCTCTACAGTGTGAGGGTTATGGAAGTAATGAGAATGACCTGAGGATTTCTGACTTAGGCAGCCAGGTGGATGATCATATTTTTAACCGAAACAGGGAATAGGAGGAAGAGAGAATGTGGAATAAACAGGGTAAGCTGAGTGTGGGACAAGCTGAATTTGAGGGACAGTCAAGTGGGATTGATCAGGAGGCAACATTAAGCTTTTTCAAAGAGATCAGGACCAAGACAGTGAGTTTTTGTTTTTTGACCTTTTAATTTTTGTATTTGGTAACTTCTTTTTAAACTACTGTGTTTTTAAGTTTTCTCTGAACTCATGAACTTGTCTATGAGGTCATTTGGATAAAACCATTTTGTGTATGTATCTCCAGTTAGATTACTAAACAAAATTATCTTTCAAGAATGGTAACAAAAGAAAGACGTTTTCCAGACAGACAAAAGGTAAGAGAGTTCATCTATAGTTACATGCTCACTATAGGAAGCGTAAAGGTGCCCTTCAGAGAGAAGGAAAGTGATGCTGATGGAAGACCTAAGATTAAGAAGGGAAGAACAAAGAAGGTGGCAAACATAGAAGTAAATCTCATGAACACTAACTATATAAAATAGTATGACTAATGTCCCAGTAGAGTTGCAAAATTAAAATATACAACAGTAACAACAATAATATCAGCCAGGAGAGAGATAATGCATTTAAAATGATCCTCGAGCTGCAGTGGAGAGGTGGACATGGAGAACAGTCTTATGGACATTGGTGTGAGGGAGGGAAATAAACTGTGGGACTAGGGGGTCTCAAACAGGGGGGCAACCTGGAGGGGTATGATGGGAAGAGGGATAGGGGGAGGTTCGGGACGGGGGCAACATATGTATACCTATTGTGGATTTGGGTCGATGTGTGGCAGTAAACAACAAAACCCGGTAAAAATATAATAATAATAAATAAAATTTGTATGGAACAAAAATAAAATGATCCTCATATCACCTAAAGGATAGGATAAAGATAAGCATTAATTTTAATTTTGAAAAGTTAAATATGCATCCAGTTATTTTTGGGATACCTGCTAAAAAATAAAATCAGTGCATTATTTGCAAACCAGTAAATGAAGAAAAAGGCATAAGGAAATGTTCATTCTCTACAGTGTGAGGGTTATGGAAGTAATGAGAATGACCTGAGGATTTCTGACTTAGGCAGCCAGGTGGATGATCATATTTTTAACCGAAACAGGGAATAGGAGGAAGAGAGAATGTGGAATAAACAGGGTAAGCTGAGTGTGGGACAAGCTGAATTTGAGGGACAGTCAAGTGGGATTGATCAGGAGGCAACATTAAGCTTTTTCAAAGAGATCAGGACCAAGACAGTGAGTTTTTGTTTTTTGACCTTTTAATTTTTGTATTTGGTAACTTCTTTTTAAACTACTGTGTTTTTAAGTTTTCTCTGAACTCATGAACTTGTCTATGAGGTCATTTGGTTATATTGTCTAGACACATATTTTAAACAGGTTGTCTAGATCTCAGAGGAGAATTCTGAAATTCTCATGTCTCTGAAAACCTTTCAAAATAAGATGCTTTGGGCTTCCCTGGTGGTCCAGTGGGTAAAGAGTCCGCCTTGCAGTGCAAGGGGCACCGGTTTGATCCCCAGCCCAGGAAGATGCCACGGAGCGGCTGGACCAGTGTGTCCAATTATGAGCCAGCACTCTGGAGCGCATGTGCCCACAGCTGGTGCGCTGCAGTGAGAGAGGCCACTACAACGGGAGGCCCACACAGGCCAACAAATAAAAATGGATGAAAATAAACAAACAAAAAAAACAATAAAAGAGACAAAAAAAAAGAGATGCTTTTCCAGCAAAGCAAACATTGGAGTTTATAAACAAAACCAAAAGACAGCCCAGAGAATGGGAGAAAATACTTTCAGATGATGTGACTGGCAAGGGGTTAGTCTCCAAATTTTACAGACAGCTCATGTGACTTAATATAAACCAAACAAACAACCCAATCAAAAAAATGGGTAAAAAACCTAAATAGACATCTCTCTAAGTAAGACAAAGAGATGGCCAAGAGGCACTTGAAAAAAATGTTCAACATCACTGATTATTAGAGTAATGCAAATTAAAACTGCAGTGTACCTCACACTAGTCAGAATGGCTATCATCATCAAAAAAGGCATAAGGAAAAATCAGTTTTCATTCTTTTTTACAGTGTGAGGGTTATGGAAGTAATGAGAATGACCTGAGGATTTCTGACTTAGGCAGCCAGGTGGATGATCATATTTTTAACCGAAACAGGGAATAGGAGGAAGAGAGAATGTGGAATAAACAGGGTAAGCTGAGTGTGGGACAAGCTGAATTTGAGGGACAGTCAAGTGGGATTGATCAGGAGGCAACATTAAGCTTTTTCAAAGAGATCAGGACCAAGACAGTGAGTTTTTGTTTTTTGACCTTTTAATTTTTGTATTTGGTAACTTCTTTTTAAACTACTGTGTTTTTAAGTTTTCTCTGAACTCATGAACTTGTCTATGAGGTCATTTGGTTATATTGTCTAGACACATATTTTAAACAGGTTGTCTAGATCTCAGAGGAGAATTCTGAAATTCTCATGTCTCTGAAAACCTTTCAAAATAAGATGCTTTGGGCTTCCCTGGTGGTCCAGTGGGTAAAGAGTCCGCCTTGCAGTGCAAGGGGCACCGGTTTGATCCCCAGCCCAGGAAGATGCCACGGAGCGGCTGGACCAGTGTGTCCAATTATGAGCCAGCACTCTGGAGCGCATGTGCCCACAGCTGGTGCGCTGCAGTGAGAGAGGCCACTACAACGGGAGGCCCACACAGGCCAACAAATAAAAATGGATGAAAATAAACAAACAAAAAAAACAATAAAAGAGACAAAAAAAAAGAGATGCTTTTCCAGCAAAGCAAACATTGGAGTTTATAAACAAAACCAAAAGACAGCCCAGAGAATGGGAGAAAATACTTTCAGATGATGTGACTGGCAAGGGGTTAGTCTCCAAATTTTACAGACAGCTCATGTGACTTAATATAAACCAAACAAACAACCCAATCAAAAAAATGGGTAAAAAACCTAAATAGACATCTCTCTAAGTAAGACAAAGAGATGGCCAAGAGGCACTTGAAAAAAATGTTCAACATCACTGATTATTAGAGTAATGCAAATTAAAACTGCAGTGTACCTCACACTAGTCAGAATGGCTATCATCATCAAAAAATCTACTAAGAATAAATACTGGAGAGGGAGAGAAGGGAGCCTTTTGTATACTGTTGGTGCAAATGTAAACTGGTATAGCCCCTGTGGAGGATAGTATGGAAGTTCCTTAAAAAAAATTAATAGAGCTACCATATGACCCTGAAATCCCAATCTTGGGCATGTATCTAGAGAGAAACATGGTTCGAAAGGATGTATGTACACCAGTTTCATTGTAGCACTGTTTACAGTACCCAAGACGTGGAAGCAACTTAAATGTCCATTGACAGAGGAATGAATGAAGAAGCTGTGGTACATATATACAATGGAACATTAGTTATTCAAAAGAATGAAATAACATGATTTGTAGCACTATGGATGGACCTATAGATAGTCATACTTGAGTGAAGTTGTCACACAGGGAAAGAGAAATATTTCATGATATTACTTACATATGGAATCTAAAAATATATATACAAATATCTAAAAAGAAAAATACAAGGAACTTACTTACAAAACAGAAAACAGACTCACAGACTTAGAGAATGAGAAGGGCATATTAGGGAGTTTGGGATTGACATGTACACACTGCTATATTTAAAATAAATAACCAGGGCTTCCCTGGTAGTCCAGTGGGTAGGGACACTGCCTTGCAGTGCAGGGGGTGCCTGTACGATCCCTGACCTGGGAAGATCCCACATGCTGCAGAGCGGCTGGACCGATGTGTCCAGCTACCGAGCCGCAGCTCTGGAGCGCATGTGCCCAGAGCTGGTGCTCTGCGACGAGAGGGGTCACTGCGATGGGAGGCCCACACAGGCCAAGGAACAAAGGTGGATGAAAATAGATAAATGAAAGACCAATAGAAGTGCTCCCCACAAAAAAGTAGCCAGCAAGGACCTAATGTATAAAAAGGTGGAAGGGGACAAGGGAAAGATGCAGATGAGTTGAGATTGGCCATGTGTTGTTAATTCTTGAAGCTAATTGATGAGCTTTATTATACTACTTCCAGTTTTGTTTGTTTGAAATTTTCCATAATAAAAATGTAAAAAAAAATAAGGTGATTAGAGTAATGCTTGCAGTGTACCTCACACTAGTCAGAATGGCTATCATCATCAAAAAATCTACTAAGAATAAATACTGGAGAGGGAGAGAAGGGAGCCTTTTGTATACTGTTGGTGCAAATGTAAACTGGTATAGCCCCTGTGGAGGATAGTATGGAAGTTCCTTAAAAAAAATTAATAGAGCTACCATATGACCCTGAAATCCCAATCTTGGGCATGTATCTAGAGAGAAACATGGTTCGAAAGGATGTATGTACACCAGTTTCATTGTAGCACTGTTTACAGTACCCAAGACGTGGAAGCAACTTAAATGTCCATTGACAGAGGAATGAATGAAGAAGCTGTGGTACATATATACAATGGAACATTAGTTATTCAAAAGAATGAAATAACATGATTTGTAGCACTATGGATGGACCTATAGATAGTCATACTTGAGTGAAGTTGTCACACAGGGAAAGAGAAATATTTCATGATATTACTTACATATGGAATCTAAAAATATATATACAAATATCTAAAAAGAAAAATACAAGGAACTTACTTACAAAACAGAAAACAGACTCACAGACTTAGAGAATGAGAAGGGCATATTAGGGAGTTTGGGATTGACATGTACACACTGCTATATTTAAAATAAATAACCAGGGCTTCCCTGGTAGTCCAGTGGGTAGGGACACTGCCTTGCAGTGCAGGGGGTGCCTGTACGATCCCTGACCTGGGAAGATCCCACATGCTGCAGAGCGGCTGGACCGATGTGTCCAGCTACCGAGCCGCAGCTCTGGAGCGCATGTGCCCAGAGCTGGTGCTCTGCGACGAGAGGGGTCACTGCGATGGGAGGCCCACACAGGCCAAGGAACAAAGGTGGATGAAAATAGATAAATGAAAGACCAATAGAAGTGCTCCCCACAAAAAAGTAGCCAGCAAGGACCTAATGTATAAAAAGGTGGAAGGGGACAAGGGAAAGATGCAGATGAGTTGAGATTGGCCATGTGTTGTTAATTCTTGAAGCTAATTGATGAGCTTTATTATACTACTTCCAGTTTTGTTTGTTTGAAATTTTCCATAATAAAAATGTAAAAAAAAAAAATAAGGTGCTTTTCTATTCTAAGATGTTGAGTTTACCACCTAACAAAAGAGTCAGGCTTCTTGAAGTATATGACTTTTTCTTTTTTTTTTTTTTGATATGTAGGAATTTATTCTTTGCTCTTCTCTGCCATCTGCTGGTATGTAAATGAAACATTGCATTTGGAGGGAAAATAAGGAATTTCAGCTATTTTGATATATATAATATTATACTGAAAAATATATAATATACTGAAAAATATGTAATATATATTTATTACACTGAAAATATATAATATACTAAAGAGAAGCAGTAATGATTTATTAAGTAATGATTTATTACTGATTTATTAAGCGTGTTTGTGATTCTAAACATTGAAACCACCAAATCATAGCAATATATATATATATTTTTAAATTTTGGCCTCTTGTTTTTTTAATTTATTTATTTTTCATCCATCTGTATTCTTTGGCCTGTGTGGGCCTCCGTTGCAGTGGCCTCTCCTGTCACAGAGTACAAGCTCTGAGCACATGTGCTCCAGAGCACTGGCTCATAATTGGACACACCAATCTAGCTGCTCTGCGGCATGCGGGATCCTCGCAGCCCAGGGATCAAACCAGTGCCCCTTGCACTGCAAGGCTGACTCTTTACCCACTGGAACACTGGGGAAGCCCGTCCTAGCAGTATTTTGAGAGCATAGAAATTTGTCTGTCTGTGGTATTTTTGAGCTTCTCTATCTACTTTTTCTTTATCTGCCTTGCCTTGCTTCAGCATCTCGGATTTTCAATCTCATATGTAGTGCTAAGTAAACTGAGTAATGAAAGTTAACATTTTCTTCAGTGCTTCTCTTCATTAAAGCAGGATTGGCTTCCTATACAAATGTGTGGCCTCCCTTTACTCCTCCCTGAGCTGCTTCACCTTTTCTGTCCCTGTAGCCCTGTGGTAGGCAGTGAAATCACCCTCCAAAGATACCACGACCTGATCCCTAGACCTATGAATATGCTACCTTACATGGCAAAAAGTACTTTATAGATGTCATAAGGTTAAGGACCTTGAGATAGGGAGACTATTTTGAATTATCTGGGTGGGTACAGTCTAATCATATGACCTCCTTTGCTGGTTGTAGTCGGAAGCGAGGGAGAGAGAAAAGGAGATAGATGGGTAGATAGATAGATAGATAGGACAATGAAAGAAGAAGCAGGAAAAATTTGAAGTGTGAAAGGGAACAGACTCACCAATGCTGGCTTTGAAGATAGAGGAGGGCGGCATGAGCCAAGAAATACGAATGGCCTCTAGAAGGAAACAGTTCCTCCTCTAGAGCCTTCAGAGGGGAATGCAGCCCTGCTAACACTTTAATTTTAGCCCGGTTCTGACTTTACAGGACAAGAAGATAGTAGGCTGTGTTATTTTAAACCACTAGATTTGAGGCAATGTGTTATGGCACTGATAGCTGTGAGTGAGCTCCCCTGGAAGCAGGTTCTCCAGCCATGGCTGATATCTTGATGAGACCTGAGCCCTCTTGCGAGACCATGAGCTCAAATCACCCAACTAAGTACCTCAAATTCTCAACTCACAGAAACTATATGAGATTGTCATTTTAAGCTGTGGAATTTAGATGATTTGTCATAGGGGACTAATGCAGATCTTGGCACCTGGAAGTATAATTCCTCTACCTAAAAATGTGGAAGTAGTCTAGGAACTATGCAGTAGCAGAAGCTGGATGAACTTTGAGGAGAATGTTGGAGAAAGTTGAAGTGACTTAAATAGTTTGTTAGAAGAAGCATTATGGCCTTTCAGAAGACTGTGGTTGATGTCTTAAGAAGTGAAGAAGATACTAGTGGAAAGTGAAGGAAGGAGGGTCGTGTATATGTAAAGGCAGAAAATTTATCCACACTGCCAGTTGTGTTAATGTGGAAGGTAGCAAAGTACACAAAGAACATGTTGATTTAGCTAAAGAACTTACCAGGCACACTGTTGAAGGTGTTCCCTAATTTCATCTTGCTGCTTATAGTAAAATGTTGAGAGAGATGTTAAGAAAACATGGGTACACAGGAAGAAACCAGGACTTACTTAAGATGGTCTTAAGATAATTTCTAGCATCTCCAAAAAGCAAATGATTCTAAGTTTAAGAACTGGCTTCTAGGCAAAGATCAAATCTAGGAAACTGTGGGGAAACATGATCTCATGAGCTGCTAAGGTTTGGGGAGTGATTTTGTTATACAGCAATATAATTAACATCCTTTCATGTTCTTTACTCTAAGCTGGTCACCTTGCTTCAGGCCTGAGGTAGAAAGGTGCAGCACCTCCCTCGTCTTCCTCACAGCATCCACAGTTTGCTGACAGGTGTGTCTTGGCTGTCCGCCTTCTTTCTGTTGAAGTGAAGGCCTGCCAGCCTCATCATGTGTGCTGTTCAGTCATCCCTTACTCATGGACTTTGATTCAACAGTACACATTTTCTCTCTTACTATCTGTTCTCCCTCCACATTGATTCATTCTCATCAACAAACATGCCACATTATCTCCCATCTTATGAAAACAAACCCTCTCTTTACTTCCTATCCCTCTGTGGCATTAACCTGTTTCCTTGCAACCCTTTTCAGCAAAACTTCTTTGACTCTGCTTCTTCACTTCTCATTCCTTGCAACCCTTTTACAGTCATTACCAACTAAAAAGCAAAAAGAAACTATATGAGATTGTCATTTTAAGCTGTGGATTTAGATGATTTGTCATAGGGGACTAATGCAGATCTTGGCACCTGGAAGTATAATTCCTCTACCTAAAAATGTGGAAGTAGTCTAGGAACTATGCAGTAGCAGAAGCTGGATGAACTTTGAGGAGAATGTTGGAGAAAGTTGAAGTGACTTAAATAGTTTGTTAGAAGAAGCATTATGGCCTTTCAGAAGACTGTGGTTGATGTCTTAAGAAGTGAAGAAGATACTAGTGGAAAGTGAAGGAAGGAGGGTCGTGTATATGTAAAGGCAGAAAATTTATCCACACTGCCAGTTGTGTTAATGTGGAAGGTAGCAAAGTACACAAAGAACATGTTGATTTAGCTAAAGAACTTACCAGGCACACTGTTGAAGGTGTTCCCTAATTTCATCTTGCTGCTTATAGTAAAATGTTGAGAGAGATGTTAAGAAAACATGGGTACACAGGAAGAAACCAGGACTTACTTAAGATGGTCTTAAGATAATTTCTAGCATCTCCAAAAAGCAAATGATTCTAAGTTTAAGAACTGGCTTCTAGGCAAAGATCAAATCTAGGAAACTGTGGGGAAACATGATCTCATGAGCTGCTAAGGTTTGGGGAGTGATTTTGTTATACAGCAATATAATTAACATCCTTTCATGTTCTTTACTCTAAGCTGGTCACCTTGCTTCAGGCCTGAGGTAGAAAGGTGCAGCACCTCCCTCGTCTTCCTCACAGCATCCACAGTTTGCTGACAGGTGTGTCTTGGCTGTCCGCCTTCTTTCTGTTGAAGTGAAGGCCTGCCAGCCTCATCATGTGTGCTGTTCAGTCATCCCTTACTCATGGACTTTGATTCAACAGTACACATTTTCTCTCTTACTATCTGTTCTCCCTCCACATTGATTCATTCTCATCAACAAACATGCCACATTATCTCCCATCTTATGAAAACAAACCCTCTCTTTACTTCCTATCCCTCTGTGGCATTAACCTGTTTCCTTGCAACCCTTTTCAGCAAAACTTCTTTGACTCTGCTTCTTCACTTCTCATTCCCTCTCAGTCCACCCTATTTGCTTTATGTTTCCATCACTTCACTAAGCATTTGTTTGTCGAGGTTACACATGACTTTGATGCTGATAGCGTGGTCTCTACTCCAGTCTAATCTTAGCTAATTTGTCAGTAGTGTTTGCTTTGGGTAACCTCTTCCTAATGTATATACCATGCTATCCACCTGTTTAAATTGTACAGTTCAATGTTTTTGGTATATTCACAAGGTCGTGCAGCCGTCACCCAATCTAATATTAGAAAATTTTTGTCTCCTCTAAAAGAAACCCTGTATGCATTCACTCCTTATTTCCCTCTCCTTTCCTGTTCCAGCCATAGAGAGCCATTAATCTACTTTGTTTCTGTGGCTCTACTTATTCTGAACATGTCATATAAATAGAATCATAGAATATGTGGTCTTTTGTATGTGACTTCTTTCACTTAGCTAAGTGTTTTCAAGGTTCATCCATGTTGTACCATGTATTAGTACTGCTTCATTCATTTTTATTGCCAAATAATATTCAATTGTAAGAATATGCCATCGTTAGATAATCTCTTCATCAGAGAATCTATTCTAGATAACTAGATTGCTTTCATTTTGAGGGTTTTAAGAATATTAAAGTTTTCATGTGGACATATGTTTTCCTTTCTCTTGAATTTATACCTAGGAGTGGAGTTTCTGGGTGATATATGGTAACTGTATGTTTAACCTTTTAAAGAATCACCAGACGTTTCTACAGTGGCTGCATCATCATTTTACATTTTCATCAGCCGTGTATGAGGATTCCAGTTTTTTCACATCTTCACCAACACTTATAGCAGCCTGGTATATACTGTATGTTGTGTCATCAACATTTGTTTCCCAAATTCAGCCTGCCAGCCTCATCATGTGTGCTGTTCAGTCATCCCTTACTCATGGACTTTGATTCAACAGTACACATTTTCTCTCTTACTATCTGTTCTCCCTCCACATTGATTCATTCTCATCAACAAACATGCCACATTATCTCCCATCTTATGAAAACAAACCTCTCTTTACTTCCTATCCCTCTGTGGCATTAACCTGTTTCCTTGCAACCCTTTTCAGCAAAACTTCTTTGACTCTGCTTCTTCACTTCTCATTCCCTCTCAGTCCACCCTATTTGCTTTATGTTTCCATCACTTCACTAAGCATTTGTTTGTCGAGGTTACACATGACTTTGATGCTGATAGCGTGGTCTCTACTCCAGTCTAATCTTAGCTAATTTGTCAGTAGTGTTTGCTTTGGGTAACCTCTTCCTAATGTATATACCATGCTATCCACCTGTTTAAATTGTACAGTTCAATGTTTTTGGTATATTCACAAGGTCGTGCAGCCGTCACCCAATCTAATATTAGAAAATTTTGTCTCCTCTAAAAGAAACCCTGTATGCATTCACTCCTTATTTCCCTCTCCTTTCCTGTTCCAGCCATAGAGAGCCATTAATCTACTTTGTTTCTGTGGCTCTACTTATTCTGAACATGTCATATAAATAGAATCATAGAATATGTGGTCTTTTGTATGTGACTTCTTTCACTTAGCTAAGTGTTTTCAAGGTTCATCCATGTTGTACCATGTATTAGTACTGCTTCATTCATTTTTATTGCCAAATAATATTCAATTGTAAGAATATGCCATCGTTAGATAATCTCTTCATCAGAGAATCTATTCTAGATAACTAGATTGCTTTCATTTTGAGGGTTTTAAGAATATTAAAGTTTTCATGTGGACATATGTTTTCCTTTCTCTTGAATTTATACCTAGGAGTGGAGTTTCTGGGTGATATATGGTAACTGTATGTTTAACCTTTTAAAGAATCACCAGACGTTTCTACAGTGGCTGCATCATCATTTTACATTTTCATCAGCCGTGTATGAGGATTCCAGTTTTTTCACATCTTCACCAACACTTATAGCAGCCTGGTATATACTGTATGTTGTGTCATCAACATTTGTTCCCCAAATTCATATGTGGAAGCCCTAATTCCCAAAGTGATGGCATCTAGATGTAGGAACTTTGGGATATAATTATGGTTACACAGGTCATGAGAGTGGAGACTCCATGACCCTTGTAATGGGATGAAGGCATCAAAGTATACAATATCTCTGCCTCCATCTGACTCTTGCTCTCCCCTCTTCTGCTCTATGGTCCAGCCACATGAGAAAATGGGGAAAGACTATGCACCAGAGTCCTCTCACCAGAAGTCAACCTGCTGGCACTCTGATCGTGGACTACCAGCTTCCAGAACTGTGAGAAATAAATTTCTGTTGTTTCAGCAACCCAGCCTATGGTATTCTGTTACAGCAGATCTCACTCTTGAAACATTTTCTTGTTTTGGCTTCCAGGACATGATGCTATCCCGGGCTTTCTCCTGCCTCTTTGGCTCTTTATCATACTCATTTGTGTGTTTACCTTATATTCTTCCTCTTTTTTCTCCTTTTCTTCTACTAAACTTCTAAATGTTGGAGTTCCCTAGATCTGTGTCTTGAGATATCTTTTCTGTCTGCATATTCTTGCTTGTTTCGTGTTGTTAAATACTGTGTGCAGATTGGTTCCAAATTTACGTAGAGACCATCTCCACACCCTTATATCCATTTGTTTACTTAACAACTCTTCTTAGATTTCTAACAGGAACTTCGGATAACATATCCAAAAGAGAACACGTGATTCCCCCCACTGCCCCGTCAGACCTGCATATTCTCTCAGTCTTCCAAATTTCAGTAAATGGGATTCTCTCCACCTTCTTGCTCAAGCCAGAAGCTTATGAGCCATTCTTAATGACTCTTACTCTTATTCCCATGTTCATCGGCAAGTTTCTTTTGACTCTGCTACCGTAGTGTATTTGAATGCAACTCTTTCATGTCTCCTACTGCTGGCCTAGTCTCAGACATCATTGTCTCTTGCCTGGATTACTATGGTAGAGCTCTCCTTGTTTCTCTGCTTCTATCCTACAGCTCATAATTCATACAGCCACCAGTCATCTTTTAAATTTTAAGACATAGCATCATGTAACTTCCTTGTTCAAAATCTGTCAGTGGTTTCTGTTGCTTTTAAAATCTAAATTTGTTTGCCTGACTCAAGAGCACACTTACTTTTGCTTTTGGCATCCAGTCCTTAGAAAAATCATTATCAAGACTGATGTCAAGGAGCTTACCTCCATGTTAGGTCTTATGTTCTTTTTATGTCTTGGTATGAGAGTGGAGACTCCATGACCCTTGTAATGGAAACTAAAAAAGTTTCTATGGTCCAGCCACATGAGAAAATGGGGAAAGACTATGCACCAGAGTCCTCTCACCAGAAGTCAACCTGCTGGCACTCTGATCGTGGACTACCAGCTTCCAGAACTGTGAGAAATAAATTTCTGTTGTTTCAGCAACCCAGCCTATGGTATTCTGTTACAGCAGATCTCACTCTTGAAACATTTTCTTGTTTTGGCTTCCAGGACATGATGCTATCCCGGGCTTTCTCCTGCCTCTTTGGCTCTTTATCATACTCATTTGTGTGTTTACCTTATATTCTTCCTCTTTTTTCTCCTTTTCTTCTACTAAACTTCTAAATGTTGGAGTTCCCTAGATCTGTGTCTTGAGATATCTTTTCTGTCTGCATATTCTTGCTTGTTTCGTGTTGTTAAATACTGTGTGCAGATTGGTTCCAAATTTACGTAGAGACCATCTCCACACCCTTATATCCATTTGTTTACTTAACAACTCTTCTTAGATTTCTAACAGGAACTTCGGATAACATATCCAAAAGAGAACACGTGATTCCCCCCACTGCCCCGTCAGACCTGCATATTCTCTCAGTCTTCCAAATTTCAGTAAATGGGATTCTCTCCACCTTCTTGCTCAAGCCAGAAGCTTATGAGCCATTCTTAATGACTCTTACTCTTATTCCCATGTTCATCGGCAAGTTTCTTTTGACTCTGCTACCGTAGTGTATTTGAATGCAACTCTTTCATGTCTCCTACTGCTGGCCTAGTCTCAGACATCATTGTCTCTTGCCTGGATTACTATGGTAGAGCTCTCCTTGTTTCTCTGCTTCTATCCTACAGCTCATAATTCATACAGCCACCAGTCATCTTTTAAATTTTAAGACATAGCATCATGTAACTTCCTTGTTCAAAATCTGTCAGTGGTTTCTGTTGCTTTTAAAATCTAAATTTGTTTGCCTGACTCAAGAGCACACTTACTTTTGCTTTTGGCATCCAGTCCTTAGAAAAATCATTATCAAGACTGATGTCAAGGAGCTTACTCCATGTGCTTTCTTTTTATGATCTTAGGTCTTATGTTCAAGTCTTTAATCCATTTTGTGTTGGTCTTTGTGTATGTTAGATAGTGGTTCAGGTTCATTCTTTTGCATATGACTACCTAGTTTTCCCAGTGTCCATTTATTGAAGAGGCTGTACTTTCTTGATTCTATATTCTTGGCTCCTTTATTGTAAAATAATTTAACATATATGCATGGGTTTATTTCTGAGGTCTGTTCTGTTCCAATGATCTGTGTGTCTGGTTTTATGCCAGCACCCCACTTTTTTGATTGTAATATAGTTTGAAACTATGAATTATGATGCCTCTGCCTTTGTTCTCCTTTCTCAAAATTGCTTCAGTTATTTAGGACCTTTTGTGGTTTCATAGATATTTTAAAATTGTTTGATATATTTTTGTGAAAAATGTCATTGGAATTTTGATTGTGATTGCATTGAATCTGTACATTGCTTTAGGGAGTGTAGACATTTTAACAACATCAATTCTTCCAATCCATGACCACAGAATATATTTGTGTCTTCAGTTTCTTTCATCAGTAGCTTATAGTTTTCAGTGTACAGGTCTTTTACCTCCTTGGCTAAATTTATTCATAGGTATTTTATTCTTCTTGATGCAATTGAAAATAGGGTTATTTTTGTAATTTTCTTTCTGAATATTTGTTAATTGAATGAATGAATGAATTTGAGCTTCTAAACTGAGTTCTGAATTAGAATAAGAGTTCTCTAGGGGGCTTCCCTGGTGGTCCAGTGGGTAAAGAGTCTGCCTTGCAGTGCAGGGGGCACTGGTTCCATCCCTGGCCCAGGAAGATCCCATGTGCTTTGGAGTGGCTGGACCTGTGTGTCCAATTACGAGCCAGCACTGTGGAGCGCATGCGCCCAGAACTGGTGGAGAGAGACCACTGCAATGGGAGGCCCACACAGGCCAAAGAGTTAAGATGGATGAAAATAAATAAATGACGGACCAATAAAAGAGGCCAAAATTAAAAAAAAAAAGTTGTCTAGGAACAGAAGGGGAAAAAAAAAAGAGCCAGAAATATCCAATTAGTGTGTTTCATTTGGATTATAGGCATGCAGTAGATTTTAATCTCTTCAGTCCTTGATAATACTCAGGTACAGCCCGGAAACAGTGTCGAGAATATTTCTGTGCTGAACTCCTTAGAGGGTACTTATGATGGAGCATTGTTCAACCACAAGACCTATCATCCCCACAAATAGCAAATATTTTTAAGGATGTTTGGCATTTGTTACTGTGATGCTAGGTGCTGAGTATGCCCAAGGTTGTTCAGGAGTCAGCTGCTGCCTGTTAAAGACAAGAGACAGTAGAGTCAATGGAACCTTTAGTGATTCGGGAGTCTAGTGAGTATAGTATATAGCTGGTCAGGAATATGAAGCAGAGGTGCTGCGCAGAGGATCCTGATGGGCACAGTTTGGGATGGTGACCCCGAATTATATAAATCAAATACTTTTGTCTTTACACTTGGGATATACTTTTGTCAGGATCTAAGGGTAACTACAATGTAACTATTCTGTAGTCTATAGTATAGACTGCAAATAGAGTGTATTTGTATTTTAAAAGTGCTGATAATGAAAAAGTTGATTTGACCAGAAATCCTTTTGCATTAGCCCAAGAAATCTCCCCCATCAGTCTCTTGCTCTGTCGGTAATTTCTATCCCACTGGAATACTGCTTTCTTCCTTGAGATCTTTAGTTATTCCCTCTGTCTGGAATGCTTTCACTTGCCAATAAAAGAAAATGCAGGTGTACTAGGTTTTTTAAAAGTATTATTTCAATTGTGGTTCGTTTTAGAATGGTTAAAAAGCTGTTTTACATTTTCATCTATCTACCCATGAATAAAGTTTCTTACACATAGTGACTGTCAAAAATTTAAGAGATTATCATTAAATCATCAGGAATTGTGCCTGGCCTTTTCAGTTATAAAACCAGTTTTCTTCCTTCCCTTCCTCTCCCCCTGCCCCTTCTCTCCCTCTACACCTCCCTCCCTCCTTCCCTTCCTTCTTTCCTTCCTGTTTTTCTGTTTTATAATCTTCCTACCTTCTTTTAATCCTTCCTAAATAATCCAATTAAAAAACCACTAGGTAGGGTTAGCAGGGTAGGCATCTGCATTGGAGTATAGAGAGCTGTTGGCTGCCTGGCATGGTCTATCAGCGTCTGAGTGAAGTAAGGAAGAGTCTTAGGGAGAGGATGGGAACAGCCTATGTGGCTGTTGGGAGCTTGAGAGAGGTGAGAAGGTTGTCCACGCAGGCGGTTGGTGACAGCAGTACCTGGCACAAGATGTTGCAACTTGAGTGAAGTGAAGAGGGTATCTGAGTAGCATGGCCACTGGGGTATCATGCTGGTAATTTACTCCCAAGGAAAAAGTAATTTACAGTATTATTGAAATTCTTTTGTAAGTTTGGAATTATTTTAGCATGAAACTAATAAAATTATGTTTAAATGAACAAGTTAAAAGTTTCTTATTAAAATGTTTTGATATCTTGTATGTATTTTTTTGTAATTTTTTTGTTGGGTCTGCAGGTAGGATTTCTCGAGTTGCATTGAGCGGGGCTACTCTTTGTTGAGTGCGGGGGCTTCTCATTGGGGTGGCTTCTCTTGCTGCAGAGCACTGGTTCTAGGTCCAAAAGGTTCAGTCGTTGCAGCTTGTGGACTCTAGAGGGCAGACTTAGTAGTTGTGGTGCAAGGACTTGGAATCTTCCTGGACCAGGACCAAACCCGTGTCTCCTGCACTGGCAGGCAGGTTCTTTATATATGAGGTATACTTATTTATTTGAGTTCGTGGATATTTTGTTCTTTCTGTGCTTTAGGATTAGAAAAATTAACCTTGAAAAAATTAACACATATAAAAAGCCCAGCATAAAGTCAGGCTTCTAGTAAGCAATTTATGTAGTGTTCACTCTCTTCTGTTGCCTTAGGTGAAGGAATGGGCAGAGAAAGAACTGATGAAGGGTAAGGCAGAAATCAGGATCCATACAAATAAATGCAAATGCGGGAAATGGATAGGAAACTTGGGGTGATGGAAACGTTCTAAAATTGAATTGTAGTGACAGTTGCAGCACACTGTAAGTTTACTAAAAATCATTCCATTGGTCTTTTAATAAAAATAAACGTAGGATTATAAATTGGGAAGAAAAACTTAAAATGTTTACGAGGGCATTCTTACTAGGGTCATTGCTGTGCCCTATAAGAGTGTAAACTAAGTGGTAAAGAAGTGAAGGGTCAGGGCATGCCCTTGGGAGAACAGTGTGACTCATGTCTCCTTCTCAATGCCTGGTGACATTGCCCAGGAGATTGATTTCAGAGGAGGTGGTAACTTACACGTATCACAACTGTGGCACTTAACCCAGGCCTAATTTCATTGCCTTTGTTACAGTATTTTGTATCCCTCACCGTTGCGGCTTCACAGCATCAGTTGTATGCCTCACAGCTTCAGCTGTTTCAACTCTGTTCAATCCCAGTGAACCTCCATCTCCTGTACTGGCAGGTAGATTTTTTACCACTGAGCCACCAGGGAAGCCTACCCTCCTTCTATGCGTAACACTTCTATGAAACCTTTTCTAGTCAATAGAAATTAAATCAATAACAGATCCTCAATAAGGTTGTGTGGAGGATTATTTTAAAAACACAACAGGGGAAAAACTGTTACTTCAGAATTTATAGTTTAGATGGGAAAATAAAGTTACAATCTTATTTTCTTTCAGATATTCATCTTTTACTATTTTACATTTATTTGGATGACTAAAATAAACTTCTTCAGGTCTAATCTCTTGTCTGAGCTATAGTCTTGGGCATCTCAGAAAACAGTACCCCATGAATACCCCAGTATCACCTTAAACATTAGCAGCTATGTTCATCATCTCCCTTCCTTCCTCCAAAATAGTTTCTTTTCCTAGAGTTTTATGCTTCCAGATATCAAAACTGGAATGCTTTTGTTTTCTTCATTGTTTATCATCAGTTGGTTAGCAAACTCTGACATATCTGAATTGTGTCTTGTAATGACAAGGTAGTACTTTACTATTACCCTCTTTTCATTTTTTCAATGGCATTTATTGCTTTCTAACAGGCTGTGTCAATTCAGTTCAGTTGCTCAGTCATGTCCAACTCTTTGCAACCCCATGGACTGTAGCATGCCAGGCTTCCCTGTCCTTTACCATCTAGAGCTTGCTCAAACTCACACCCATTGACTCAGTGATGCCATCCAACCATCTCCTACGCTGTTGTCCCCCTTCTCCTTTTGCCTTCTGTCTTTCCCAGCATCAGACTCTTTTCTTATGAGTTATATCTTCTCATTAGGTGGCCAAAGTATTGGAGTTTCAGCTTCAGCATCAGACCTTCCAATGAATATTCAGGGTTGATTTCCTTTAGGACTGACTGATTCGATCTCCTTGCAGTCCAAGGGACTCTCAAGAGCCTTCTCTAACACCACAGTTCAAAGGCATCAATTCTTCAGCGCTCAATCTTCTTTAGGATCCAACTCACACATCCATACATGACTACTGGGAAACCATAGCTTAGACTATATGGACTTTTGTGGGCAAAGTGATACCTCTGCATTTGAATACACTGTCTAGGTTTGTCATAGCTTTTCTTCCAAGGAGCAAGCATCTTTTAATTTCATGGCTGCAGTCACAGTCCACAGTGATTCTGGACCCCAAGAAAAAAAGAGTCCATCACTGTTTCCATTGTTTGGCCCTCTATTTGCCATGAAGTGAAGGGACCGGATGCCATGATCTTCATTTTTTGAATGCTGAGTTTTAAGCCAGCCTTTTCACTCTCCTCTTTCACTTTCATCAAGAGGCTTTTTAGTTCTTTGCTTTCTGCCATAAGGGTGGTGTCATCTGCATATCTGAGGTTATTGATATTTCTCCTGGCAATCTTGATTCCAGCTTGTACTTCATCTAGACCAGCATTTCACAAGATGTACTCTGCATATAAATTAAATAAGCAGGGTGACAATATGCAACCTTGATGTACTCCTTTCCCAACTTGGAACCAGTCCATTGTTCCATATCCAGTTCTAACTGCTGCTTCTTGTCCTGCATACAGAGGTTTCGTATTCCCATCTCTTTCAGAATTTTCCACAGGTTGTTGTGAACCTCACAGTCAAAGGCTTTAGCATAGTCAATGAAGCAGATGTTTTTCTGGAATTCCTCACTCTGTCATCCAACAGATGTTGGCATAACTCTTTTCTATGAGTTATGATCTTCAGTCCATTAGGTGGCCAAAGTCAACTACCCATTGAGTCAGTGATGCCATCCAACCATCTCCTACGCTGTTGTCCCCCTTCTCCTTTTGCCTTCTGTCTTTCCCAGCATCAGACTCTTTTCTTATGAGTTATATCTTCTCATTAGGTGGCCAAAGTATTGGAGTTTCAGCTTCAGCATCAGACCTTCCAATGAATATTCAGGGTTGATTTCCTTTAGGACTGACTGATTCGATCTCCTTGCAGTCCAAGGGACTCTCAAGAGCCTTCTCTAACACCACAGTTCAAAGGCATCAATTCTTCAGCGCTCAATCTTCTTTAGGATCCAACTCACACATCCATACATGACTACTGGGAAACCATAGCTTAGACTATATGGACTTTTGTGGGCAAAGTGATACCTCTGCATTTGAATACACTGTCTAGGTTTGTCATAGCTTTTCTTCCAAGGAGCAAGCATCTTTTAATTTCATGGCTGCAGTCACAGTCCACAGTGATTCTGGACCCCAAGAAAAAAAGAGTCCATCACTGTTTCCATTGTTTGGCCCTCTATTTGCCATGAAGTGAAGGGACCGGATGCCATGATCTTCATTTTTTGAATGCTGAGTTTTAAGCCAGCATTTTTCTCTCCTCTTTCATCATCATCAAGAGGCTTTTTAGTTCCTTTTTGCTTTCTGCCATAAGGGTGGTATCATCTGCATACCTGAGGTTATTGATATTTCTCCTGGCAATCTTGATTCCAGCTTGTACTTCATCTAGACCAGCATTTCACAAGATGTACTCTGCATATAAATTAAATAAGCAGGGTGACAATATGCAACCTTGATGTACTCCTTTCCCAACTTGGAACCAGTCCATTGTTCCATATCCAGTTCTAACTGCTGCTTCTTGTCCTGCATACAGAGGTTTCGTATTCCCATCTCTTTCAGAATTTTTCCACAGTTTGTTGTGATCCACACAGTCAAAGGCCTTAGCATAGTCAATGAAGCAGATGTTTTTCTGGAATTCCCTCACTCTGTCATCCAACAGATGTTGGCAATTTGATATCTGGTTCCTTTGCCTTTTCTAAATACAGCTTATATGTCTGGAGGTTCTCAGTTCACATGGTATTGAACCCTATCTTGCAGAATTTTGAGCATGACCTTGCTAGCATGTGAAATGAAGGAATATAAATACTAATTATAGGCATAGATAGGCTTCAAGGTTTGGGAACAAACTACGTCTTTATCCCCTTCTAACCATGTGATCATTGAGTTGTGTGATTAGATCACCTTTTAAAATTAAATCATAAGTTTTAATGTTAAATCATAAAGATCCACATGGATGTGTGAGTTGGATCCTAAAGAAGATTGAGCGCTGAAGAATTGATGCCTTTGAACTGTGGTGTTAGAGAAGGCTCTTGAGAGTCCCTTGGACTGCAAGGGGATCGAATCAGTCAGTCCTAAAGGAAATCAACCCTGAATATTCATTGGAAGGTCTGATGCTGAAGCTGAAACTCCAATACTTTGGTGACCTGATTCGAAGAGAGGACTCATTGGAAAAGACCCTTTTCCAATGCTGGGAAAGACAGAAGGCAAAAGGAGAAGGGGGACAACAGCGTAGGAGATGGTTGGATGGCATCACTGAGTCAATGGGTGTGAGTTTGAGCAAGCTCTAGATGGTGAAGGACAGGAAATGAGCAAGTTCCAGATGGTGAAGGACAGGGAAGCCTGGTGTGCTGTATTCTGTGGAGTCACAGAGTCAGACAGGACTGAGTGACTGAACAACAATCTAAATTTCAAGGAATTCTGTAATAAGACCCCCAACCTAAGTTTCCTTTTTTTCTGTCAAAACCTCCTGGCAATCTTGATTCCAGCTTGTACTTCATCTAGACCAGCATTTCACAAGATGTACTCTGCATATAAATTAAATAAGCAGGGTGACAATATGCAACCTTGATGTACTCCTTTCCCAACTTGGAACCAGTCCATTGTTCCATATCCAGTTCTAACTGCTGCTTCTTGTCCTGCATACAGAGGTTTCGTATTCCCATCTCTTTCAGAATTTTTCCACAGTTTGTTGTGATCCACACAGTCAAAGGCCTTAGCATAGTCAATGAAGCAGATGTTTTTCTGGAATTCCCTCACTCTGTCATCCAACAGATGTTGGCAATTTGATATCTGGTTCCTTTGCCTTTTCTAAATACAGCTTATATGTCTGGAGGTTCTCAGTTCACATGGTATTGAACCCTATCTTGCAGAATTTTGAGCATGACCTTGCTAGCATGTGAAATGAAGGAATATAAATACTAATTATAGGCATAGATAGGCTTCAAGGTTTGGGAACAAACTACGTCTTTATCCCCTTCTAACCATGTGATCATTGAGTTGTGTGATTAGATCACCTTTTAAAATTAAATCATAAGTTTTAATGTTAAATCATAAAGATCCACATGGATGTGTGAGTTGGATCCTAAAGAAGATTGAGCTGAAGAATTGATGCCTTTGAACTGTGGTGTTAGAGAAGGCTCTTGAGAGTCCCTTGGACTGCAAGGGGATCGAATCAGTCAGTCCTAAAGGAAATCAACCCTGAATATTCATTGGAAGGTCTGATGCTGAAGCTGAAACTCCAATACTTTGGTGACCTGATTCGAAGAGAGGACTCATTGGAAAAGACCCTTTTCCAATGCTGGGAAAGACAGAAGGCAAAAGGAGAAGGGGGACAACAGCGTAGGAGATGGTTGGATGGCATCACTGAGTCAATGGGTGTGAGTTTGAGCAAGCTCTAGATGGTGAAGGACAGGAAATGAGCAAGTTCCAGATGGTGAAGGACAGGGAAGCCTGGTGTGCTGTATTCTGTGGAGTCACAGAGTCAGACAGGACTGAGTGACTGAACAACAATCTAAATTTCAAGGAATTCTGTAATAAGACCCCCAACCTAAGTTTCCTTTTTTTCTGTCAAAAAACCTCCTGATGCAGTCAAACTAGGCCACTCATTGTTCTTGGGAGCTTATAAACTTTCTCCACATTTTGCTCAGATAAGCTCCCTAAAGAAATCTTATCTAGCCTTTGACTCTGATTCAGTGCAACTTCTGCCTCTTTAATCATTTCTGAATACATTCCATTCCAGGATACAGTGAGGAATTCCTCTTCTAAGATGCTGTGTGGTTTTGGGGTTCTTGGTCGCATAATGTCTTAACACCGTGTGGTTCTCCTTGTATCTTGAACGCAAAACGTTCCGTAGATGGAAGTCATAACATTTTTTGTATTCCCACCTGTGTCGGTAAGGCAGTTATCGGGCTGCGTGATATGTACGCACAACCTTCATGTGTTTTAACTTGGCTTCCAGTGCGATTGAAAACGCCTTATAAAACCTAACATTTTATTTGGGAAGGAAACTCGTAGAGATCACGTAGGAAAAGATGTGTACACGGGGGCAATATGAGAATATTCGCTATCAGAGGACGTGAAGGGAGGCTGAGAGGAGCCTCGCGGGAGCACTTTCAGCGCGCTGCTGCCGTTTCACTTGGCCACGTGCCAGTATTTTAGTCTATTCGCGCCTCTGGCCCACTGTAAACAGGTAATAACCTCCTTCCCCGACCCAGGCCTCTACTCTCCAGGTTTGCGCAGACGGGAGGGGCGAGGACGCCAGGTGTAGCGGCCCAGCCGAAACGCGGCGGGTAAACCCAGGCCCCCATCCCCAACAGTCAAGTTTTCAAAAAGCCCGCGCGTGACGCCCCGGGCCGCATCCGTTGGGAACGGCCCCCAGCGCGTTCTCGCTACCCCACCCCCCAACCCGTCCCCGCGGCAAGCCCAGGGCGGGAGGGGGCGTGCGGGGCAGCAAGCAAGCTCCGCACACTGGGGGCGCCGAGGCCAGCGCGCACAGGGGAGCGCGCCCGGCCAGCAGCTGCCGCAAACGGAAGTGGGTGCGAGCGAGTGACTGTGATTGGCCGAACCGACATGTCTCTCAAGGGGCTGGCGCGAACGCCACTGCGGAGCTGGGCGAGGGGGGTACGGCTAGGGGAGGAGGAAAATCACTGGGAACAGCCGCGGGGGCCGAGGCCAAATGAATCGCGGAGGTTCGCGAAGAGCCGGGAGAGCCCCAAGTCAGCGCGCACTGGGGATCCAGGGGGTGGAAACGGAGCGGTGGAGGTGGCGAAAGGAGCGGCGCAGGCAGAAGGCTTGAATAGACCGCGGAGGGCGGGGAGTCCGTGACCAGGAGCGGCGCTGCAGCGCGGTAGGCGGGACTAACGAGGCCGAGGCGAGGATTGGTGGCAGCGCTGCGCTGCCGTACGTCGGCGGTGACGCACGCCTCGGGGAGGGTGCGCGCGCGTTCAGCGGCCTCTTTGTGTGGTGCCGAGATAGGGGAGCGGAGGCGGCGGCGGCGGCGATAGCGGCGGCTTTGGTTGCCTTCCAGCCCTCTCGGCTCGCCCGCTAGCCGGCACCTCTCCCCTTCCCTCCCCCTTCCTCTCTCCCTTCCCTTCCCTCTTCCCTTCCCCGTCGGCGACCGGCGGGGCGGCCCCAGCGACGGCTGGGCCCAAGTTGGGAGGAAGCCTCAGCCAACCATCACGGCGACGGCGAAACCTCGGGGCTCCCAGGGCGGGGGCAAGGCCCGGGCCGTGGAGATGGAGAATTCCCAGCTGTGTAAGCTGTTCATCGGCGGCCTCAACGTGCAGACGAGTGAGTCCGGCCTGCGCGGCCACTTTGAGGCCTTCGGGACCCTGACGGACTGCGTGGTGGTGGTGAACCCCCAGACCAAGCGCTCCCGGTGCTTTGGCTTCGTGACCTACTCCAACGTGGAGGAGGCGGACGCCGCCATGGCCGCCTCGCCCCACGCCGTGGACGGCAACACGGTGGAGCTGAAGCGGGCGGTGTCCCGGGAGGATTCGGCGCGGCCCGGCGCCCACGCCAAGGTGAAGAAGCTCTTCGTCGGGGGCCTGAAGGGAGACGTGGCCGAGGGCGACCTGATCGAGCACTTCTCCCAGTTCGGCGCCGTGGAGAAGGCCGAGATCATCGCCGACAAGCAGTCGGGCAAGAAGCGCGGCTTCGGCTTCGTGTATTTCCAGAACCACGACGCGGCGGACAAGGCCGCCGTGGTCAAGTTCCACCCGATCCAGGGCCACCGCGTGGAGGTGAAGAAGGCCGTGCCCAAGGAGGATATCCACGCCGGCGGCGGCGGCGGCGGCGCCCGGGCCTCGCGGGGCGGCCGCGGCGGCCGGGGCCGAGGCGGCGGCCGCGACCAGAACGGCCTGTCGAAGGGCGGCGGCGGCGGCTACAACAGCTACGGGGGCTACGGCGGCGGCGGCTACGGGGGCTACGGCGGCGGCGGCGGCGGCGGCTCGTCCTACGGCGGGAGCGACTACGGCAACGGCTTCGGCGGCTTCGGCAGCTACAGCCAGCACCAGTCGTCCTACGGGCCCGTGAAGGGCGGCGGCGGCGGCGGCTGGGGCGGGCGCAGCAACAGCGGACCGTACCGGGGCGGCTACGGCGGCGGCGGCGGCGGCGGCTACGGGGGCAGCTCCTTCTAAACGGGTCTCCCTGCGCGGGAGTGGCTGTCGGGGCCGCGCCTCTCCGCCTCCCAGCCGGGGCCGGCGCCCGAGCCTCTGGCCCCCCGCCGCCTTCCCCTCTGCCCTCGGGGGAGCCCCTGCTGAGGCTGCTTACCTTGGGGGTGTTGCCCTGTTCGCCTGCCATCTCTCTCGTCTCTCCCTCTGAAGATGGACTTGGCCCCACATACACATTTTTGTGTTACAGTCATTGATGGACTCTATTTTTTTATTATTACTTGGACCTTGGTCGTTTTTATACTAGCAAAATGTCTTGTTTTAATTTGTGTTTTTGGGGTGGGGGGGAGGGAGGGAGTGAACTTGCTGATTCTGTAGCAAAACCTGGGCGGGGGTTGGGGGGTTTAGTTTACTTTGTTGTAAGGACTTGATATCTGGCTACAGCGTTTTCTATTATATCTCCTTGGATCCCATGCCCGAAATTTGGAAGCGTATGTACAAAAATCATTTTTACGTTTATTTTTAATAAATCATTGTGTTTGACCGTACATGTCTAACATTTTTTTTCTAGGATCCATTCCGTACCGTTTTAAGGGATATTAGTTGAAAATTTTTCTTGTCCGTTCTTAATTTTTGATGTGTACTTAGGTAAACTTTTGAAAGGTCCTGTGAGTTTTTTTCCCCTTCTTCTTGCTGTTGCCCTGGTTAAGTGATGTGTTGAATTTTACCTGTTACAGGTAAAACTTTTGAAGTGGTGGATGTGGCTTTTTAAAATCTTTAAAGTTTCTCTGCATCCATCTCTTGTACTGAGTGATTTGCTTATCATCTTAACATGTTTGGTCACTTCTTCCTATGAGAATTTGCTTAAAAAATATGTACTGTGTAGTTCTAAAGAGTTTGTGTTAAGCATGTGTTTTCATTCATATAAACTGTTTTAAAAAATGCAAATGGCCTAGTTTCATCCCTTTTACTGGTTTGTCTGTAACTAATGATTACAAATAAGGGTTATATTTTACCCTCAAACTAAACGCATTTTTGTATTTTCAGAGCAGGTTTAAATGTTTTTATTTTTGTTCTATAGCTGAACTGTTGTCCTCTGGAAATCCTTCCCCCAACTTTTGTGGCACCATCTACTGGCAGAATGGCAGTATATCTGGGAAACAATTGGTTTAAAAACTTGTTCAGGACAGTTGCCATCAGATTTAGCAGTTTTGCCAACAGAAATTTGTGCAGACTTTGATTATACATTTACTTGTAACTAAGATGGGTTTTGCAGGAATGTAGTTAATAGTCCATATCACAATTGCCCTTTCTACCTGAGATTTGAAAATGTAAACTGCTGTGCATAGCTTGGGCAATGGCCCTCAATTGCTATGACAACTAATGAACCAGCTTCATGTACTGGTATCTTAGGTGCAAGTTGTAAAGCAAAATATCTGTGTTTTCTGCTTGGTTAACAAAATGTATATTTGTAGCCCTTTCATGCAATAGAATTCAAGTTGTTGTTCATAAAAAGCAAAACAAAACAATGATATAGGAGCAAATTGCCTTCCTGGATAGATATATAGAATAGCAGCGTTTATGGATATCACAAATAAAGAATTCAGTTCTTTACATGATTGAGTGAGAGTATGTATAACCTGGTGGGTGGGTTCAGAGTATCTGTTAATCTAGTACCTGCATTTGACTTAATGGTGTAAAATATCTGATTATAATTTTGCTTAAGGCTGCTTAATAGTCCCTTTGACAAGGGTGGCTGATACTTGCTACAAGTACTTAAGTACCTCTACAATAAATGCGAGATAATGTGTGTGCATATTGAGTAATTAACAAACAACTTAGATTTTACACTGCAAATGGTTTTATGGTTTCCTAAAATTTCTGTTTTCACTCTTAACTGCGTTTGTTCCTTTTTTTGCACTTCTTCCTATGAGAATTTGCTTAAAAAATATGTACTGTGTAGTTCTAAAGAGTTTGTGTTAAGCATGTGTTTTCATTCATATAAACTGTTTTAAAAAATGCAAATGGCCTAGTTTCATCCCTTTTACTGGTTTGTCTGTAACTAATGATTACAAATAAGGGTTATATTTTACCCTCAAACTAAACGCATTTTTGTATTTTCAGAGCAGGTTTAAATGTTTTATTTTTGTTCTATAGCTGAACTGTTGTCCTCTGGAAATCCTTCCCCCAACTTTTGTGGCACCATCTACTGGCAGAATGGCAGTATATCTGGGAAACAATTGGTTTAAAAACTTGTTCAGGACAGTTGCCATCAGATTTAGCAGTTTTGCCAACAGAAATTTGTGCAGACTTTGATTATACATTTACTTGTAACTAAGATGGGTTTTGCAGGAATGTAGTTAATAGTCCATATCACAATTGCCCTTTCTACCTGAGATTTGAAAATGTAAACTGCTGTGCATAGCTTGGGCAATGGCCCTCAATTGCTATGACAACTAATGAACCAGCTTCATGTACTGGTATCTTAGGTGCAAGTTGTAAAGCAAAATATCTGTGTTTTCTGCTTGGTTAACAAAATGTATATTTGTAGCCCTTTCATGCAATAGAATTCAAGTTGTTGTTCATAAAAAGCAAAACAAAACAATGATATAGGAGCAAATTGCCTTCCTGGATAGATATATAGAATAGCAGCGTTTATGGATATCACAAATAAAGAATTCAGTTCTTTACATGATTGAGTGAGAGTATGTATAACCTGGTGGGTGGGTTCAGAGTATCTGTTAATCTAGTACCTGCATTTGACTTAATGGTGTAAAATATCTGATTATAATTTTGCTTAAGGCTGCTTAATAGTCCCTTTGACAAGGGTGGCTGATACTTGCTACAAGTACTTAAGTACCTCTACAATAAATGCGAGATAATGTGTGTGCATATTGAGTAATTAACAAACAACTTAGATTTTACACTGCAAATGGTTTTATGGTTTCCTAAAATTTCTGTTTTCACTCTTAACTGCGTTTCTTCATGTGGTAATTTGGTCTGGCTTTTGTGGGTGTGGGGAGGCACCAAGATACAGAAAATTATGTGCTTACATTTATTTTTATATTTCTGCGTTTTAGTCAGTTTTAGGGGAAAGATCTATTTCTTTTGGTTCAGTTGGAATAGTCCACCTTATAGAGGGTTTTCAGAGTTTAATAAGGTTAACTCTCATTTTGTATTTCCGATGTAGTGATTTGTGAAAAGTTACATTAAAGGATTTCTTCTTACTTAGAAAAACGGCTTAGTGTTCTGTTCATGGTATATCACCACTGTTGTCGTGATCTACCTTTACAAATTTCTAATCTGGATTGGTATTTAGTGAAGGCAAAAATAGTGGTTTTTAGCCTTTCTGGATTTGGCCTGTGGGACTTATTCTTATGTTTTGACTTTTTTGACCTGTAAGAACTATCAGAACATTACTACTACAAATTTAATTAAAACTTCATGGGAGGAAGTGGTACTGAACCTTAGCAATGAATATAATTTTTTTGTGCAATGCTTGAATCTAATTTGAAAGATCAGCAAAATAAAAATGAACCTTTTTGTTGTCTCCCTGTTGTGAAAAAACTTTTGCATTTACACTGTTGTTAGTAAAATTCACTGGTAATCATTAGTTGGAAGTGGCTTGAAAGAGTGGTAGTAATTTCCAAGTCTTACAATGCTTGCACATGGTTGACATGCATAGTGGTAACAAATCAGAATGATAAACTGATTGTTTCCTTCTATTAGTGATTTAGAACAGTTCATATTTAAATCTTCGTAATGAATTTTTGTTTTTTAAGCAAGGTTAAATCATTAAGGATACTTAAGAATTTGCTCTTTATGGCTAAATCCTTTAAGAACAGAAATGACAGTGTCAGTTATTTGATTTGTAGGTTAATTTACCTTTATGTGTGCTTAATATTCTGAAATTTGAGAATTTGCATTTTAAACTGAATTTTGTATGTCTTTGCTGATTAAAAGTGGGCATTTGGATGTTGAATTGATTTAAGAAAAACTACATCTAGGTAATATAAGGATTATTTCCAAAGAGACAGTATTTTCACTTAGAAGAGGGTAAGTCTCTTTCCTCCATTTTAACCAACTTACTGGGTCACTGTTAAGATTTTGGTCACTGAGCATATAACTAATTCTTTTCCCTGTTTTGGAGGACTTTTTTTTTTTTTTTTTTCAAATTCTGAAGCAGAGCAACAATGATTGCCTCTAAAACTACAGAAAGGCAATGCCTTTTCCTTAGTATCTTAGTGCAGGTTCCTTTCTGTGTTTTTGTCTGATGCTTTCTATTAAGAGTGAGTATTGTAAAAAAAAAAAAATTGCCAACAAGAAGTCACATTCTACTGTGTTACATTAAAAATTTTAATACTGCACACTTCGATTGTTACTAGGAAGTAGAAAACAGAAATCTTAATCTTGAGACTGGTGTATTTTTAAGAGAGAGTTAATAACAAAAAATTAAAAGGAGTGGTTTTAGCTTTTACTGTGGGACTTATTCTTATGTTTTGACTTTTTTGACCTGTAAGAACTATCAGAACATTACTACTACAAATTTAATTAAAACTTCATGGGAGGAAGTGGTACTGAACCTTAGCAATGAATATAATTTTTTTGTGCAATGCTTGAATCTAATTTGAAAGATCAGCAAAATAAAAATGAACCTTTTTGTTGTCTCCCTGTTGTGAAAAAACTTTTGCATTTACACTGTTGTTAGTAAAATTCACTGGTAATCATTAGTTGGAAGTGGCTTGAAAGAGTGGTAGTAATTTCCAAGTCTTACAATGCTTGCACATGGTTGACATGCATAGTGGTAACAAATCAGAATGATAAACTGATTGTTTCCTTCTATTAGTGATTTAGAACAGTTCATATTTAAATCTTCGTAATGAATTTTTATTTTTTAAGCAAGGTTAAATCATTAAGGATACTTAAGAATTTGCTCTTTATGGCTAAATCCTTTAAGAACAGAAATGACAGTGTCAGTTATTTGATTTGTAGGTTAATTTACCTTTATGTGTGCTTAATATTCTGAAATTTGAGAATTTGCATTTTAAACTGAATTTTGTATGTCTTTGCTGATTAAAAGTGGGCATTTGGATGTTGAATTGATTTAAGAAAAACTACATCTAGGTAATATAAGGATTATTTCCAAAGAGACAGTATTTTCACTTAGAAGAGGGTAAGTCTCTTTCCTCCATTTTAACCAACTTACTGGGTCACTGTTAAGATTTTGGTCACTGAGCATATAACTAATTCTTTTCCCTGTTTTGGAGGACTTTTTTTTTTTTTTTTTCAAATTCTGAAGCAGAGCAACAATGATTGCCTCTAAAACTACAGAAAGGCAATGCCTTTTCCTTAGTATCTTAGTGCAGGTTCCTTTCTGTGTTTTTGTCTGATGCTTTCTATTAAGAGTGAGTATTGTAAAAAAAAAAAAATTGCCAACAAGAAGTCACATTCTACTGTGTTACATTAAAAATTTTAATACTGCACACTTCGATTGTTACTAGGAAGTAGAAAACAGAAATCTTAATCTTGAGACTGGTGTATTTTTAAGAGAGAGTTAATAACAAAAAATTAAAAGGAGTGGTAAAACTCCCGCCAATGTGAGCAAACTCTCTTCTTGAGAATAATCCTTGTTAATAGGTGTATATTAAGTGAGGTCTTTTGTATCTATGTTTTAAAAGGATTGTATAGTATTGCATGTTACATGTATATCATCGACATAGATCATCTTCATCTTTAATGCCTGTATAGTATTCCATAGCATGGTTGTACCATAGTAGTTGATGGACATGAAGCCTCTCCCATGTCTTGCTGTTATGAGTAATGCAGTGATGTTGTTACAATTGCAGGTCATGTTCTTGCTCATAATGTATGCACTTAGTTGATGAGATGGCTACCTCAGATTAAATGTGCTAGGTAACTGGAACAGCAGTTCTCTATTATGAATATTTTTTAGTTCTCAGTATATATTCAGGGAAAGGGACTCGCTTGTTGGCAGCATTGTTAAAACCTTAGGGTGTATTCAACTAAAACATTTTACTGAAAAATTTGAGTTAGATTATGCATGATAAAACAGCTAATGGCCTATGAAGAGACGATTGTATTGTTCCTTTCCTGTTTTCTTCCAGCACTTGGAGATAACCTATGTTAACAGTTTGCCTACTTCTAGATCTTTTTGTTTGCAGGGAGAGAGATCTCTTTTTTAGAAAGTATTCGATCATTTTATACATATGCACATACACATACATTTTAATTTCAAAGACACCCTTCTGTATCTGTATATGTAGCTCTGTATCATAAAACTGTGGTTACTTTAGATGCACTGTGATTTATTGTTTAGCATGTTTCCAAACGACTTTTGCAGGCTTTGTGTTGCCATTTGCAGCATAACCCAAGTGGATCAGCCGCTGCTCACAAGGTAGTTTTTGTTTGAGTAGTGGGAATTTAAACAAAAAACTGGGCGATTGTGGGCATTTTAGTCAGAGATGTGTATAAACAGTAGTGTTGATTTTATGTAGGTCAAGAAAAATGTTAAACTTTTGGACTAGTCTTGACGTTTGGACGAGGTAGTTGAGTTGGCCAAGGGCATGCTACTAACTTATTCCAGTATGCAGAGCGTGATATATTGGGTTCCTTAAATTTTTTTCTTAGATTGCTGGACCACAAAAACTTCAGAAACACATCATCTGTTTTTATTACTTTGCATTATTTTATGACAACAGTTTTGCTAAGTCTTAATAGAAAAATCCGCTTAAGGGAGGTGGGACACATTCAGTGATAGAAGTACAAGTCAGTTGAGATCTTAAATGGGAAAAGATAATCACTATATGTTAATACTAGCATAAGATATAATTCATAGTTTGGAGACCTCCTTTCTTAACCCACAGTTAGCAAGACCCTCACTTGTCTATTTCTTTAATATTTCTTCCCTATATTTTGACTTATTAACTGGTTTTAAAATATAATTTTGTTAGAAAATAACATAAGTATATCAGTTTCTGACATAATTTGCTACAATTGGGAGCTTAATATGTGCTGCAAATTTTGTTTTAAAAATAAAGTTAACAGTTGTATAGTTTGGGAGGAGGCAAGGTTAAGTTAGAAGAATAATAAGCGGGCATGAATTATTTTCAAATTGAATTTGAGTTTAGCACATGGGCTATGAATTAGTTCTTTTCTTGAATGTTTTCTTCCAGCACTTGGAGATAACCTATGTTAACAGTTTGCCTACTTCTAGATCTTTTTGTTTGCAGGGAGAGAGATCTCTTTTTTAGAAAGTATTCGATCATTTTATACATATGCACATACACATACATTTTAATTTCAAAGACACCCTTCTGTATCTGTATATGTAGCTCTGTATCATAAAACTGTGGTTACTTTAGATGCACTGTGATTTATTGTTTAGCATGTTTCCAAACGACTTTTGCAGGCTTTGTGTTGCCATTTGCAGCATAACCCAAGTGGATCAGCCGCTGCTCACAAGGTAGTTTTTGTTTGAGTAGTGGGAATTTAAACAAAAAACTGGGCGATTGTGGGCATTTTAGTCAGAGATGTGTATAAACAGTAGTGTTGATTTTATGTAGGTCAAGAAAAATGTTAAACTTTTGGACTAGTCTTGACGTTTGGACGAGGTAGTTGAGTTGGCCAAGGGCATGCTACTAACTTATTCCAGTATGCAGAGCGTGATATATTGGGTTCCTTAAATTTTTTTCTTAGATTGCTGGACCACAAAAACTTCAGAAACACATCATCTGTTTTTATTACTTTGCATTATTTTATGACAACAGTTTTTGCTAAGTCTTAATAGCAAAATCCGCTTAAGGGAGGTGGGACACATTCAGTGATAGAAGTACAAGTCAGTTGAGATCTTAAATGGGAAAAGATAATCACTATATGTTAATACTAGCATAAGATATAATTCATAGTTTGGAGACCTCCTTTCTTAACCCACAGTTAGCAAGACCCTCACTTGTCTATTTCTTTAATATTTCTTCCCTATATTTTGACTTATTAACTGGTTTTAAAATATAATTTTGTTAGAAAATAACATAAGTATATCAGTTTCTGACATAATTTGCTACAATTGGGAGCTTAATATGTGCTGCAAATTTTGTTTTAAAAATAAAGTTAACAGTTGTATAGTTTGGGAGGAGGCAAGGTTAAGTTAGAAGAATAATAAGCGGGCATGAATTATTTTCAAATTGAATTTGAGTTTAGCACATGGTAAATGTTCTTGATGCTTAAATTTAGTCTCTTACTAAATAGAGTGTGTAGAAGTACCTTGTTGGGAATAGGATTTATTGCTCATTTTAAAGACAGAATTGCAGCAGATTTGGGAAAGTTAGTCTTTGACTTTGGACCATGCTTGTGGGTGAACTTCAAATTCTTCCTAAATGAGAAATTAAATGCTGTCAGGTAAAACAAAAAAGGAGATAGTAGAAAGCTGCTTTTTAAAAAGGTATCTTGTATTAGGAAGGCTAGAAAGGGCAATTGAATCTCTTATGTACTGACCTATTCTGCATACTTTCTGTTAATAAGTAAACTTATACATTAATAATATACTTACAGTTGGAACTGAATAATTCGCATCTTCAGAGAGGAAAAGGATCCAAGAAGATTCCTTTTTTAGCTGTTGCTCCCTTCTTAGGCAGATTTTCTTTGACTCCTTTGATTCTTTTATTGCTTTGATTTGTTTAAGAAACCAAGACCAAAAAAATAAAAAAGACCTGAAATGGGTTTTGTTCTAAAGTTGCCTGATGTGAACTTGTACCGTTTTGATAGTATGCTTATTTTCCAGTGTTTTCTGTGTTTCATCAGGGCTTGATTACCTTCTTTGTGCAGAAAGGATCTAGGATCTGGGGATACACAGCAGTGGGATGAGCACGATTCCTGTCTTCAAGAAACTTGATTCTGTTGAGAGTTCTGTTTCTTTTGAAATCGTGCATCCTTTTCAGCATCATGGCATCATTTCAGATTGTTCACATTGTATAGGCATATTGGAATTAGTCCCATCATTTAGTATGCTTCAGTAAAATGAAGGCTTCACTCCTTCGTTGCTTGTTATTTGGATGCCATATGAAAGGTACATTTTTTCTTTAATGCTTCTGTTGCAAATGTAATTAGCTTCAGAGTAGGTATTGGACTTAGTATTTCATAGTCCTAAAGGACACAAATTTGGTATCAAGTAGACCAGGTTCTTTCTTGACGCTGTCACTTTCTTGTTCCATGACCTTGAACAGATGGGCCTGAACCTCAGTTTCCTTATCTTTAAAAAGTAGACCCTGCTGTGTAATATCTGTTTCACGGGGTTGTGAACAAATTTTACTTTTGCTGAACAGAGTGAGTATACATGTAAAGGGCATTCTGTCATCACTGGGACATAGTAATGTTAATATGACTTACAGTAAGAGATGTGAGTGTACCTTCATTTCATCCCTACCTCAGCCACAGATATTTGCATAATTACTGAGGTGAATGAATAGCCATCTTTAAAAAACTATAGCCATGCTTATGTAGCCTCAGTTTTAGTAACTGAGATGTGGTTTTTAATCTAGTCTTTGCTCTTTATTTTTTGGGTGAGTTTGAATGTGTGAGCCCCTTCTACTGCTGCTTCAACTCTAGTAGGAGAGGTGTAAACCATGTTAGCTGTCTGTTTGTTAGTGTTGTTCAGTCACTAAGTCATGTCCAGCTCTTTGAGACCTGGTGAGCTGTAGCACGTCAGGCTTCCCTGTCCTTTACTGTCTCCCTGCGTTTGCTCCGATTCATGTCCGTTGAATCAGTGATGCCATTCAACCATCTCATTCTCTGCCCTCAGTCTTTCCCAGCATCAGGGTCTTTTCCAAAGAGTCGGCTCTCCACATCAGGTGGCCAAAATATTGGAGCTTCAGCATCAGTCTTTCCAATGAATATTCAGGGTTGATTACCTTCAGGATTGCCTAGTTTGATCTCCTTGCTGTCCAAGGGAGACTCAGGAGTCTTCTCCAGCACCACAGTTTGAAAACATCATTTCTTCAGTGCTTAGACTTATTTAGGGTCCAGCTCTCATCCATACATGATTACTAGAAAAACCATAGCTTTGACTATACAGACCTTTGTTGGCAAAGTGATGTCTCTGCTTTTTATTATGCTGTCTGGGTTTGCCATAACTTCTTTCAAGGGGCAGTTGTCTTAATTTTTGTACCTGCTGACAGTGTGTGCATTGATTCTGGATGAAATCTGACACTGTTCCCATGTTTTTCCCATCTGTTTGCCATGAAATAATAGGACCACATGCCATGGTATTTATTTATTTTAAGCCAGCTGTTTGACTCCTCTTTCACCTGCATCAAGAGGCTCTTTAGTTCTTCATTTGTTATTATAAGAAAGATACAGATAATATATTGAGCATGACTTCCAGGTAGGAATAAAGATTAAGCATTGTGAAAGATGTATTTCACTTAAAAATTGACCATATAAAGTGAAGGGAGAAAGTTGATAGAGTGACAAATAGGCAGAAACATGGGGCATATACAGAGAAGTATGCCTACTGTGTGCTAAATATTTGTACTAAGTACATTTACAAAAGTTCTCGCTGGATCCATCGAGTAACCCTCTGCTTCACAGTACGGTAGCTGAAGCTCATCTCAGAAATGTTAAACTTTCCCAGGTCCACCCAGCTGGTGAAATGATTGACTCAGAAGTTGAATCCAACCAAGTCTTACTGATTCCAAGTGCCATACTTTGCGCAAAACTTCCCTTACAAATGAAGCTTCCAAATACAAGTGGCTAATTTTTATTAAGAGTAAAGAGTTGTGGGAGATAAATTGGGACAATAGTACTGACATCTTTGAGTAATTCTTGGCTTTCCCTTGGGGCTCAGATGGTAAATAAAGAATGTACCTGCAATGTGGGAGATGTGCGTTCGATCCCTGGGTTGGTGGCCGGCTATATGTCTTTTCTAGTAACCATTCCCTCCTAGTCCAGGCTCCCTTTTTCTAGCCCCAACATGGTTCAGCAGGCTTTGTTGGTTTTCCCTTCACTCTGCTCACATCCTCCTACATAGTTCCTTTTATTAAAACTTAAGTAGGGCGTCCCCTGGTGGTCCAGTGGGTAAGGACACCGCCTTGCAGTGCAAGGGGCGCCAGTTCGAGCCCTGGCCTGGGAAGATCCCACGTGCCGCGGAGCGACTGGACCGATGTGTCCAGTTACTGAGCCGGAGCTCTGAAGCGCATGCGCCCAGAGCCGGTGCTCTGCGACAACAGATGCCACCGCGATGGGAGGCCCACAGGAGCCAAAGAACAAAGATGGATGAAACTAGACAAATGAAAGACCAGTGGAAGTGGCCCGCCCACCCTCTCCCTCCCCCGCACCCGCCAAAATAAATAAATAAATGTTTTAAAAAAAAAAAACTTAAGTAACCCTATTTAAATGTGTCATGTGTTGTCATCCCTTCAGTGAAAAAAGAAATCCCTTCCACGTTTTCTTCCATCAGACTTGGAAAAGATCTAGCTGATTGCACTGATATTCTCACCTATAATGAGTTTTCCCACATTGTTTGAAATTCAGTGGCTCCCTGTTTCCTGTGTCAGGTTAAATGTATGACTTCTGCTTCATGATTCAGCTGGAAATGCAGAAATGAACAAGAGACAAAAATCCTTGCCCTCAGTAGAGCTTATATTTTAGTAGAGGGAGACAGACAGTCAAACATAAGAAACTATAGTATTTAGAAAACGGTGTGTGGTATAGAAAAATTAGGGTAGGGAGCAGGACAGGATGTTTGTGAAGATAGTGCAGTTTAAAATGGGGTGGTGGCCTCCCCTAGTGGCTCAGTGGTAGAGAATCCTGCCAATGCGGGAGACTTGGGATTGATCCCCGATCCAGGAAGATCCCACGTGCCACAGTGCACCTAAGCCAGCGCGCCAGAACTATTGAGCCTAGCCTCTAGAGCCTGGGAGCCACAACTATTGAAGCCCACGTGCCCAAGAGCCTGTGCTCTGTAGTAAGAGAAGCCACTGCAGTGAGAGGCTTCTCACCACTTTTTGAAGGCTTTGCACCCTTCAACTAGAGGAAAGCCCATGCAGCAGTGAAGACCTGGCACAGCCATAAATAGGGTGAATGGGGTGGTATGGGTAGGTCTCTTAGAGAAGGTAGTGTTTAATCAGAGATGAGGGAAATGTGGGAGTTAGTAATGTAGATGTTTAGGGGAACAGCACTCCGGGTAGAGGCTTAGGAAGAGCAAACCCCCGCGGCAGAATTGTACCTGGATTTTCTAAGGAAGAGCATGTTGGTCAGGGTGGCTGGAGTTGAGGGAAGAGAAGCAAAGAAGTAGCTGATGGTATCAGAAAGGGACTAGATTATGGTAGGGCTTTGTAAGGATTTAGCTTTTACCACGTGATTGGTGAACCATTTCAGGGTTTTGAGCAGAAGAGTATCATGATCTGCTTGAATTCAAGAGTCTCTGATTTTCTCTTAGAACAAAATTCCTTTAGTTGGTGTGGTTGGTTTTGATGAGACTTTCTGAGACAATCAGAACAACTTGGATGAAGGTGTAAAAAGACCTACAGTCTCTTTAATTCTATTACAGGCATCTGCTTTTTTGAGAGAGAGGCTGTTTCTTTTTGGCCAAAATGAATCTTCAGTTGTGATGTGCTTTCTTCAGAAGGGACTGCTTGCAAGGTTGGCCCTTGTCCGGATACTTGGATTTAGGGAACAGTAGGAACACTGCCTAATTGGTTCACTCTGTCTAGACTGAAAGTAGTATGATTTATGCTAAGTACCTCCTTTATTCTGGGACTCTGGAATTTTCCTATGTGCTGGGCAATGGGTACCTATAAAAGATGGAGTACTTAGTCCTTGGGCAGAAACGTCACACACAAGTGTATTCTTTGAGACCCTTCATGGTAGGGAGAGAGCATAAAGAGGCCTCCACTTGGATTCCTCCAGACTGTGTCTTTTCTCCAAATGATTTCACTGTGTATCTTTACTATGTGTCTGTACTAAATTTTATCTGTAGGTACAAGACTTAGTAGTACTGAGTTCTGTGAGTTCTTTTAGCTCATCTCTGAACTTGGCATTGGTCTTGGGAATCACTGGAAATAGCTAACATTTAAAGTTTTCTTTTTTTTTTTTCCCTTTTATTTAAAGTGTAATTAAGTGGAAAACTTCAGATTGTGGAGAGAAGGTGCAGTTTTGGAAAACTTGTCACATAGGTTAGTCAGCTCTGTGTCCTGAACAGTTTCTGGTTTGTTAATTCCTTTCACTTTTCCAAAAGTATTAGATGTTTTCATTGTTGTAGCTTCTAGTAGTTTTGAGCATGTGGAGACTTACTGCTGGGCTTCCCAGGTGGCACTAATGGTAAAGAACTGCCTGCCAGTGTAGGACTCAAGTTTGATCCCTGGGTCAGGAAGATCTCCTGGGTGGGACATGGCAACCCACTCCGGTATCCTTGCCTGGAGAATCCCATGGACAGAGGAATCTGGCGGGCTATAGTCTATAGGCTTGCAAAAAGTCAGACAGACTGAAGGGACTTAGCACGCATGCAGCACAAAGACCCATTGGCATCATGTAAATCCTTTGTAAGCAAGTTTATAAAAGGACAGCCTCATAAATATCTTTAAAATAGCCTAAGTGAAGGCAATTGTTGACATAGGTGCCATAATAATTCCCTAGGGAGATAGGAAGAATAGCTACTAGAAGCAACAGCATCTGATGCCAGGTGTATGTATGTCAGTGTGTTAGAAGAATCATACTTTATTTGCTTGTATACACTGCAGTGAAATGTGTTGTGCTTTGTATGATTCCCCTTGGAAGGAAGTTATTCTGTTCTGATTGTTTAGTAGGATATGAAACTTGAGTCACAGGAGAGAGATTGTGGCAAAAATGCCCATTTGACATAACTGTTTATTGCTGACTTCAGAGTCACAGCAAATTCCTCTGAATCTCTGGATTCATATATCCGTAAACTTGGAAACTTCTATTTTCATTTGGTGGAACTTTTTGTTTGCTACTCTTCAGTCGAGTTTAATCACAGTTTTGTACTATTATAACTGAAGTTGTAGGCAGTGCAAGGAGTGAGGAGGATAAATAAGAATTTACTTAGTAGGAAACCATTCACATATCCACATCTTGGCTCTAGGACTACAATACTAGGAATTAGCTTAAGAAAACAGTTCAGTGAAAGAAAAGCAGTCATTGCAAAAAAATGGTTATGATAAAATCTATAGCAAGAGATTAGAAACCATAAATTTGAAACATTAGAGAAATGTTTACTAAATTGTTCTCTGTGAATATGTGGAATATTAAAAATTCATTGTTCATCAAAAGGTGAATAGAGAAACATAATGTGGTATATACACACAATGAGATATTTTTCAGGTGTAAAAAGGAATGAAATTCTGATATATGCTAATACATGGACAGACCTTGAAAACATCATGCTAAGTGAAATAAGCCATACACAAAATGGTAGGTATTACATGACTAATATGTATAGGAGGGATCTAGAATAGGCAAATTCATAGAGTCAGAAGGTAAGATAAAGGTTACCTGGGATTTGGGGAAGGAGGGAATAGAAAATTATTGTTAGCTAGGTACAGAGTTTCTTTGGCGATGACAAAATTCTGGAGATGGTTGCATAACCCTGTGAATGAACTTAATGCCAGTGAATTGTAACTGTGAAAATGGTTGATGTGTTGTGTTTTTTTTTTTTGGCCACTTCTATTGGTCTTTCATTTATTTGTTTTCATCCATCTTTGTTCTTTGGCTCCTGTGGGCCTCCCATCACAGTGGCCTCCCTCGCTGCAGAACACTGGCTCTGGGCGCATGCGCTCCAGAGCTCCGGCTTGGTTGGACACATCAGTCCAGCTGCTCTGGCAGTTGGGATCTTCCCAGGCCAGGGATCGTAACTTGAAATTGCTAATTTTATTTGGATGGAAAAACTTGAGTCACAGAGAGAGATTGTGGCAAAAATGCCCATTTGACATAACTGTTTATTGCTGACTTCAGAGTCACAGCAAATTCCTCTGAATCTCTGGATTCATATATCCGTAAACTTGGAAACTTCTATTTTCATTTGGTGGAACTTTTTGTTTGCTACTCTTCAGTCGAGTTTAATCACAGTTTTGTACTATTATAACTGAAGTTGTAGGCAGTGCAAGGAGTGAGGAGGATAAATAAGAATTTACTTAGTAGGAAACCATTCACATATCCACATCTTGGCTCTAGGACTACAATACTAGGAATTAGCTTAAGAAAACAGTTCAGTGAAAGAAAAGCAGTCATTGCAAAAAATGGTTATGATAAAATCTATAGCAAGAGATTAGAAACCATAAATTTGAAACATTAGAGAAATGTTTACTAAATTGTTCTCTGTGAATATGTGGAATATTAAAAATTCATTGTTCATCAAAAGGTGAATAGAGAAACATAATGTGGTATATACACACAATGAGATATTTTTCAGGTGTAAAAAGGAATGAAATTCTGATATATGCTAATACATGGACAGACCTTGAAAACATCATGCTAAGTGAAATAAGCCATACACAAAATGGTAGGTATTACATGACTAATATGTATAGGAGGGATCTAGAATAGGCAAATTCATAGAGTCAGAAGGTAAGATAAAGGTTACCTGGGATTTGGGGAAGGAGGGAATAGAAAATTATTGTTAGCTAGGTACAGAGTTTCTTTGGCGATGACAAAATTCTGGAGATGGTTGCATAACCCTGTGAATGAACTTAATGCCAGTGAATTGTAACTGTGAAAATGGTTGATGTGTTGTGTTTTTTTTTTTTGGCCACTTCTATTGGTCTTTCATTTATTTGTTTTCATCCATCTTTGTTCTTTGGCTCCTGTGGGCCTCCCATCACAGTGGCCTCCCTCGCTGCAGAACACTGGCTCTGGGCGCATGCGCTCCAGAGCTCCGGCTTGGTTGGACACATCAGTCCAGCTGCTCTGCGGCAGTTGGGATCTTCCCAGGCCAGGGATCAAGCTGGCGCCCCTTGCACTGCAAGGCGGTGTCCTTACCCACTGTACCACCAGGGAAGCCTGGTGTGTTAAATTTTACATATAGTCTCTCACAACAAAAATTACAATTAAATATTCAATAATGATATGTGTTTAGTGTAATAGAGTATGTAAATAAAGTGAGATAAAACAATTTAAACCTTTTAAATTGTTTTTTAAAATTCTAAGTGAAATGAGAAATTGGAATTATCTGGTTGCAACTATTTAAAATTATGAATACTCTTATTTTTTAATTAAAATTTTAAAAATTCATTTATTTTTGACTGTGTCAGATCTTGGTTGCTGTGTGTTGGCTTTCTTTACTTGTGGTTAGCAGGAACTATTCTCTAGTTTGGGTATGAAGGCTTCTCGTTGTGGTGGCTTTCCTTGTTATGGAGCACATGAGAGCCCAATTTCAGGAGTTGTGGCCCACAGGCTCTAGGGTACTGGCTCAGTATTTGTGGTGCACGGGCTTAGTTGCCTAGTGGTGTGTGGAATCTTCCCAGACCAGGGATTGAATCCCTTGCACTGGCAGGTGCATTCTTTACCACTGGACCACCAGGGGAGTCCATGAATACTCTTTCTAAACTCCATAAAATTATTTACTAAATGTACAACTTTATTTATTCTCTGTTTGTCCTATTCCTTCTTTCCTCAAACTGGGAGCTATCTCTTCTTCCACTCAGTTCTTTATAGTACCTTTTCTCTGCTTCTCTTGAGTCCCTTGATTTTTACCATTATTTATGTGTCCACGTGCAATTTCCCCAATCAGTTTGTAAGCTCTTTGGCATTTTATTCATGTAGAATTTGTGTGGTAGCTTCCTGGTACAGCCCACAGCAGAGGCAGAGTAAAATATTAAGTGAGACTAACTTAAAAGCATGCCGTCATATAAAGGCAGAGGGTGATCAGAATATCTGAACATACTTTCTCATGGTTCTTTTTCTTTTTTAAAAAAAAACTTCTATTTTACTTTTAACTTTTACAGAATTTTCTTGTTTACAGATATGTATGTTCCCAGATTAGTCATATGTATATTCCTGGCTCCCTCCCCTCCAGACCGTCACACAGCACCCCTGCAGGATCCCCTTTTCTCACAGAGCAATGACTATAGCTATTTTTCTTCACATATGATAGTACAGGCTTTTTTTTTTTTTTGGGAAGTGGGCGGGTTGGGAAGGGAGAGGGGCGGGCCGGCCACTTCCATTGGTCTTTCATTATCTATTTTCATCCATCTTTGTTCTTTGGCCCGTGTGGGCCCGTGCAGTGGCCTCTGTCGTCACAGAGCACAGGCCAGGGATCAAACAGGCTCCCCTTGCACTGCAAGGCGGTGTCCTTACCCACTGGACCACCAGGGGAGCCCCGATAGTACAGGGTTTCATGCTACTTGCTTTATGCCTCCCACCCACTGTTCATTCCCCACAATGTCCATATGTCTACTGTCCATGTCTGTTTTTCCATCACTTCACTGCATGTGTTATCATTACCATCCTACTAGGTTCCATATAACATTCTATGTTATAGAATATACTAACATTCCATGTTAGTATATTGTACTTGTCCTTCTCTTTTTGATCTCATGGGTTTTTTTTTTTTTTTTTGATTGATTGATTTATTTATTTTGGGCGGGAGTCAGGTTGGGGAGGGAGGGGAGTGGGCGGGCCACTTCCATTGATCTTTCATTTCTCTATTTTCATCTGTCTTTGTTCTTTGACTCCTGTGGGCCTCCCATCGCTGTGGCGTCTGTCGTCGCAGAGCTCCGGCTCTGGGCGCATGAGCTCCAGAGCTCCGGCTCGGTAATTGAACACATCAGTCCAGCCGCTCCGCGGCACGTGGGATCTTCCCAGGCCGGGGATCAAACAGGCTCCCCTTGCACTGCAAGGCGGTGTCCTTACCCACTGGACCACTAGGGGAAGCCCCCTCATGGGTTTTTACATTAATCATATGTCTGTCTCAGTTCTCTTTACTTGCTAGATGCATAGACCAGACCTTATATATATATATCCTTGTGTTCTTGACTTTGGGACTGTATCTCATCTGTATTTTACCTTTTCATGTAAAAAGCAGCTCAGCTTTCTTTGTACCAAGAAAGGGAAGGACTAGGGAGATGAGACAAGGACAGCAGATAGAGAAGCAATGCAGTGAATTTAAAGTTGGAAGTACGCATGAAGAAGTCATAAGTAGGAATTAATGCTCATTCTTGAGTAGAATGTTGTGTGAAGAAAACAGATTTGTGGCCCTTTTCTAAGCCATAGATGTAGTGATTAGATTCCACTTTTCTTAGGAAGAGATGCACATATTTACCAGCAGAGGTCACCAGTTGCTTAGAGGGACCCCTGAAAGACAAGGATTTGCAGTGTGCTAACCTGTGTAAAGCACCCTGGTTGCTGCTGTAGTTGGTGTGGCTTTTCTTTGACTCAGTGGTGTCCACTGCTGCACCTCCAGCTTTCCTTAAGACCAGTCTTTGACTCAACTTGGTAAGCTAAGGGACCAGAGGAATCCAGGGGTAAGGATCTATAATAGTAGGTATTGAGAGCCTTGGATGCCAGCTTCTGTTAGTATCTTTTGGTGTTCAGATACTGTTGTTCCCTATCTTCAGTGAGGTGGAGAGAGCACTAGGCCAGGCATCTGAGGATCCACGCTCCGCTTGGCCACCAGCTCAGTGATCTTGAGCTTGTTGGCTTCTGTCAGTCTCAGCTGGCTTGTCTCTAAAATGGAAGCAGTAAGATAGGGGTAGTGTCCCCACTCTACCATTAGCTATTTACAATAGCTAATAGTGGTCTCTGAGGTCAGGGAGACTGGGGGCTCAGATCTGTAGGACTCTGGTCAAGTCATCTAAGTCTCAGAACCTCAGTTTCTTCATGTTTGTTTGTTTGTTTTATGTTCCAGTCAAACTTACATTTACTGCATTACTTAAAGAAAATAGTTTTGGCTTTGCTGAGTCTTCATTGCTGTATGCAGGCTTTCTCTAGTTGTGGCTTAGCAGGGGCTGCTGTCTAGGTGTGGTGCACAGACTTCTCATCACAATGGGTTCTCTTGTAGCAGAGCGCAGGTTCTATAGTGTGCAGATTTCAGTAGCTGTGGCACTCAGACTCAGAAGTTGTGGGACAAGGGCTTAGTTGCATATGGAAATCTTCCTGTGCCCAGAATTGAACCTGTGTTCCCTATATTGGCAGGTGGATTCTTAACCACTGTACAACCAAGGAAGTCCTTACTGCATTACTTCTTTTTTTTATGGCCCATTTTTAATTTATTATTTATTTTCATCCATCTTTATTCTTTGGCCTGTGTGGGCTTCCCATTGCAGTGGCCTCTCTCGCAGAGCAATGGCTCTGGGCGCATGCACTCCAGAGTGCTGGTTCATAATTGGACACACTGGCCCAGCTGCTCTGTGTCACATGGGATCTTCCCGGACCAGGGATCAAACCAGTGCCCCCTGCACTGAAAGGCGAACTGTTTATCCACTGGACCACCAGGGAAGCCCTCTTACTGCATTATGTCTGAAAAGATTGTTTTCTTTTTACCTTTTGTCCCCTTTCATCCATTTCTGCTTCCCCTAACCCCCTGCCTCTGGCAACCACCGATCTCTTTTCTGTATATATGAGATTTTTTAAATATATTTTTTTAAGATCCTAGGTATAAAAGAGATCATATGATGTTTGTCTTTCTCTGACTTAATACACTTAGCATAATGCCTTTGATATCCATCCCTGTTGTTTCAAAAGACAGCATTTTAATGTTCTTTATGGTTATATAATGTCCTGTGTGTGTGTGTGTGTGTGTGTGTGTGTATCATCTTTATCCATTCATGCATCAATGGACACTAAGTTTTTTTCATTTCTTGACTTTTGTAAATAATGCTGCAGTGAACAATGGGTTACATATATCTTTTTGAGTTAGTGTTTTCATTTTCTCCAGATACATGCCCAGAGGTGAAATTACTGGATCATGTGGTAGTTCTGTTTTTAATTTTTTGAAAACCTCAGTACTACTTTCCATAGTGGCTTCACCAGTTTGAATTCCCACAAACAGTGTACAAGGTTTCCCTTTTTTCCCATCTCCTTACCAACACTTGTTTCTTGTCTTTCTGATACAGCCTTTCTGATAGGTGTGAGGTGGTATCTCATTGTGGTTTGGATTTGCATTTCCATAATGATCCATGATTTCCATGATGTAGAGCATCTTTTCATGTGCCTGTTGGTCACCTGTATATCTTTTTGGAAAAATGTCTATTTATATGTTCTGCCCATTTATAAAATCATATTTTTTATGGAGTTATATGAGTTCTTTATATATTTTCATGTTAGCCCTTTATCAGACACATGACTTTAATATTTTCTCCCATCTCATAAATTACTGTTTCATTTTATTGGTTGTTTCCTTTGCAGAAGCTTTTTAATTTGATGGCATCTCACTTGTTTATTTTTGTGTTTTTTAACTTTTCATTTTCCCCAGGATGTATTTTTGGTTCCTTTGTTGTAAACTAATTGATTATATATGTGTGAGTTTATTTCTGGACTCTCCGGTCTGTTCCATTGATTTCTGTGTCTGTTTTCCTGCCAAAATTGTACTGTTTTAATTAATATAGCTTGGTAATACTGTTTGAAATCAAGGCATAATGATGACTTAGCTTTGTTCTTATTTCTGAAGATGACTTTGGATATTTTTAAGTTCCACACAGATTTTAGGATTATTCTGTTTCTGTGAAAAATGCCATTGAAGTTTTGATAGAGAGTGCATAAAATCTGTGGATTGCTTTGGGTAGTACAAACATTTAACAGCATTGATTCTTCTAATCCATGAGCATAGAATATCTTTCCATCTATTTGTATCTTCTCCAGTTTATTTCATTAATGTAGTTTTCAATACACAGGTCTCTCACCTACTTGGTTATGTTTATTCCTAGGTATTTGGGATTTGGTGCAATTTTAAATGTGGTATTTTTCTGTATTTCTCTTTCTGATACTTCATTATTAGTGCATAGAAACACAGTTGACTTTTCTGTATTGATTTCTGTATCGTGCAAGTTCACTGAATTTACTAGGTTTTTTTCTTTTTTGGCTGTAAGTCATCATTTGTTTTTTCATCCATCTTTATTCTTTGGCATGTGTGGGCGTCTTATTGCAGAGCGCTGGCTCTGGACACATGCACTCCAGAGTGCTGGCTCCTAATTGGACATACCGGTCCATCTGCTCTGCAGCACGTGGGATCTTCCCAGTCCAGGGATTGAACCGGTGCCCCTTGCACTACAAGGCAGACTCTTTACCCACTGGACCACCAGGGAAGGCCTGAATTTAATTTACTAGTTTTAATAGAGGGGGGAACTCTACTAAAGTCATTTTATGAAGCCAGCATTAACCTGTTATCAAAATGAGATAAGGATGCCACAAGAAAAATATTATAGAACAGTATCCCTGATGAGCATAGATGGAAAAATTCTCAATGAAATATTAACAGCAATATTATTGCTGAATACAGCAATACATTTAAAGGATCCTGACCATAATCAAGTGGGATTTATCCCAGGATTCAACATCTGCAAATCAATTATTGTGGAACACAAAATTAACAAAACAAAAGAGTAAAAATCAAATGATCATCTCAACAGAAGCAGGAAACTCATTTGATAAAATTCAGCAACCATATGTGTTACTAACTCTTAACAGACTGAGTGCAGAGAGATTGTTACTCAGTATAATAAAGGCCATGTATGCCAAGTCCACAGCTAACATACTCAAAGGTTAAATCAGGAACAAGACAAGGATGCCCACTCTCGCTACTTTTTTTTTTTTAGTTTTGGTCTCTTTTATTGTTTTTCTTATTTATTTATTTTCATCCATCTTTATTCTTCGGCCTGTGTGGGCCTCCCATTGCAGTGGCCTCTCTCATTGCAGAGCACCGGCTCTGGGCGCAGGCACTCCAGAGTGGTGGTTCATAATCAGGTGCACCAGTCCAGCCGCTCCGCAGCACGTGGAATCTTCCTGGGCCAGGAGATCGAACCGGTGCCCCTTGCATTGCAAGGCGGATTCTTTACCCACTGGACCACCAGGGAAGCCCTACCACTTTTCATTTGACAGAGAATTGGAAGTCCTAGCCAGAGCAGTTAGGCAAGAGAAAGAAATAAAAAGCATCCAGATTAGAAAGGAAGAAGTAAAACTATCATTACTTACAGGTGATACGATATTATATATATTAATAAAAAGCTTGAAAGACTCATAAAACTATCAAAACTAATAAAATTAAGTAAAGTTGCAGGATACAAAGTCAATATACAAAAATCTATTTCGTTTCTATACACCTCACATTTAAAACCAGGATAATAACTCCTTTTCACAGAATTGTTGGAAAGATTAAATGAGAGGGAGTGCATGTAAACTCGAGTACAGAGTCTGGCCCAGAGCAAAAGGTCAGGGGATGAGAGCTGTTACTGCTCTTCAGTGGATGTTTTGTCTTAAGTCCAAGGAGATGAGGAATCTTGTAAGCTTTAAAGTGCAACAAAAATGCCACAGGTCATTATTCTCTGTGATATGTTCAGTGCATGGATTTTTCTCCCTCACAGGAGGAGTCCTGAGGAAAGCCAGGCATCTCTGGATGAGGTGCTTTTCTCTTTACCTTTTGACTTTTCAGATCTCAAGTTCCTTTTCATTTTCTGTCTGACTTCCTACATTGAGGGGCATGCTAAGCACTTGTCGGGAGAGTCTGCTCATAAAGTGGTCTGGAGCTGAGGGCAAGTTTTGGTGATACAGGTATGGGTGGGTCTTAATTTAGCTTTGGTCTTGCCTGGTCCTTGGTGACCTGTCGGTAGTAGTGACCACTGAATGGCTCCAGGAGAGGCCCAGGGCTGTGCTATGTGGCACAAGGTACCCTGGCTGAGTTTCTCTATGACCTCAAAACTAAGGACTCACAGAGCTGTAGTTTGGTGGCATAGGCAATGCAAATAACAGCTGCTCATGGTTACTCAGTGTTTATGACAGGCCAGGCTCTCTGCCAAGTGCTTGATAGTCTTGAAACCTAACAACCCTGGGAGGCAGGTACTGTTATTATCCATTATTATCTTCTTTTTGCAGATGAGGAAATTGAGACTTGTAAAGTACCTTGCTGAGGGATGTGTTTCTGGTAAGCATATTCAGACCCTGATTGAGTGGTCTATTTGATTCTAATGTTAGAGCTCTTTTCTTTATAGTCTTTCCATTTAGCTGTGCATTAGAGTCACCTGTGAAGTTCACTAAAATTCGTGCTCCTTGGGTCCCAGTTCTGTAGGTGTGCAGTGGAGCCTGGTACTGTGGTGTTTTCTTTTTCCCAAATTTATTGAGGTATACTTGACATAAAATAAAACTCACCCCTTCAAGTTGATACAAAAATCTATTTCGTTTCTATACACCTCACATTTAAAACCAGGATAATAACTCCTTTTCACAGAATTGTTGGAAAGATTAAATGAGAGGGAGTGCATGTAAACTCGAGTACAGAGTCTGGCCCAGAGCAAAAGGTCAGGGGATGAGAGCTGTTACTGCTCTTCAGTGGATGTTTTGTCTTAAGTCCAAGGAGATGAGGAATCTTGTAAGCTTTAAAGTGCAACAAAAATGCCACAGGTCATTATTCTCTGTGATATGTTCAGTGCATGGATTTTTCTCCCTCACAGGAGGAGTCCTGAGGAAAGCCAGGCATCTCTGGATGAGGTGCTTTTCTCTTTACCTTTTGACTTTTCAGATCTCAAGTTCCTTTTCATTTTCTGTCTGACTTCCTACATTGAGGGGCATGCTAAGCACTTGTCGGGAGAGTCTGCTCATAAAGTGGTCTGGAGCTGAGGGCAAGTTTTGGTGATACAGGTATGGGTGGGTCTTAATTTAGCTTTGGTCTTGCCTGGTCCTTGGTGACCTGTCGGTAGTAGTGACCACTGAATGGCTCCAGGAGAGGCCCAGGGCTGTGCTATGTGGCACAAGGTACCCTGGCTGAGTTTCTCTATGACCTCAAAACTAAGGACTCACAGAGCTGTAGTTTGGTGGCATAGGCAATGCAAATAACAGCTGCTCATGGTTACTCAGTGTTTATGACAGGCCAGGCTCTCTGCCAAGTGCTTGATAGTCTTGAAACCTAACAACCCTGGGAGGCAGGTACTGTTATTATCCATTATTATCTTCTTTTTGCAGATGAGGAAATTGAGACTTGTAAAGTACCTTGCTGAGGGATGTGTTTCTGGTAAGCATATTCAGACCCTGATTGAGTGGTCTATTTGATTCTAATGTTAGAGCTCTTTTCTTTATAGTCTTTCCATTTAGCTGTGCATTAGAGTCACCTGTGAAGTTCACTAAAATTCGTGCTCCTTGGGTCCCAGTTCTGTAGGTGTGCAGTGGAGCCTGGTACTGTGGTGTTTTCTTTTTCCCAAATTTATTGAGGTATACTTGACATAAAATAAAACTCACCCCCTTCAGTGTTTAGTTTGATAAAGTGTAGTAGTTGTATATAATTGTGTCATCATAGTCAAGATATGGAGAGCTTCCATAATCCTAAATAGTTTCCTTGTGTCTTTTGATCTCCTGAGGCTTATGGTTTTAACCAGCTGGACAGATGGTGCACAACTGGGTGTTGGGACCACTCTGTGTTCTGGTGTCTGTAGTTGTAAGGAACTGAGACTCTGGAGAAGGAGGATAAAAACAAGAAAAGAAGAAAAAGATACTTAGAAGGAAGAATGATGGCCCTTGCTGCCTCCAGATAAGCTGTTCTGTGCAGGCTTCCAGTGGAAAGATGAGGTATGGAGAAGAGAACTCCCTAGACCAAATGCACTTAAAAAGTTTCTTCTCCTCACATGATTTTTTCCTCAGCCGTATAGAGCTGGAGGATTCTGAACAAAGTTGGTGTACATGGATGGGTCAGTGGCTCTGGGATGGAGAGGTGGGGACTCTTTGGTAAGCTGTGGGAGAAGCTTTGACTGTGGGGAGGAAGGCCAGCAAGGAGGTGAGACACTATTGCTGGGAATTCCAAAGATGGGACCTCTTCCAGGCAAGCACTACTTTCATTCCTTTGACTTTCTTCTACTGCAAGAATCCTATAGTGACTCTCCTTAATCTGAAATCCAGTTAGGAAAGTTAGCCTTGGGCAAGCTATTTTGGCCTGTGACCCAGAGAACACTTGGATAATAAGGTAGAAAGTTTAAAGTGTAGCTCTGATAGTAGAGAAGTTCAGGTGAGATGCACCAGGAGCCTGGAGTCTTTGATTCAAGCTTGGTTCAGGTCTGACCCCGGTTTTGCCTTTCTTTCTTCAATGCCTTTCTCTGAGAAGTCTCTGTTCAGCTTACCTCTCATGGATAGAGTGGAGGATAAAGTGTGGAGGTGGTAGCTGTATGATTTCAATACACACATTATGGTGACATCGGTTAGCATGGCAAAAATAGGCTGCAAAGGGAATTTTGTAGAACTTTTATACTGGCTCTCATTCGCTGTAATATATTGAAACCTGAAGATGCCCAGCCCTTCAGTATTTCCTTTTCTGATCTTCAAATAATTTTTCTCTGGTGTTACATTTGACACTTCCCCCCTTTCCTATATGGTGAAGTTGTGACTGAGGGTATGATGTGAGAGACTCATCTTATTCTCGTATCCCTTCTGTGAATCACCCACTCATCTTCCTGGTGGATGTCTGCCCTCTGGCATGGATTCTGGGATCCGGTTTCCTTATTTGTGATGTTTAGCTTCTGGCCCCTGTGATTCACCACAAGAGGAAATAATCTGGAGCAGAGCTACAAGACTGATTAGAAGAGGAAAGGGCAGAGGGAGAAAGATAGGAAGGGCATTGTTGTGAAAGGAAGAAGTAGCGGTTCAGAGCTGTATGGTGTAAATAAAATCACACGGGCCCTTCTCACTTGAGAAAGAATGAGTTGGGTAGTAGCATAATGGCCTCATCTAAGAGGACATTGCGGTGTCAGTGGTAGTCTGAGACTAACACCCTAGCCATTTTGAGTTCAGGAGGTGGTGTAAAGTTTAAGTTACTCCTAATTTCTGTTACCTTAGTGTCCGGCCTCTCTATGGTCTCAGGACTTTCTAGCAGGGAAAAAATGTACTGGGTCAAAATTATAACTATAATAGTTTTATTAAGCATCCCTTACACTTCCACATGCATCATGTTATCTTCCCTAAAGCCCCCTCAAAACATTAGAGTCCAGTAAAAATTTATTCTTAATCTTACAGACTAATGAGAAGAAAAATGGTACACGTAAGACATTTTTAGTCATGTGAGTTTAGAACTGAAAAGGGGCTCATGTTATGGGTGAGGGGGCTGAGGTCCAGAGTGGGGAAAAGACTTAGATGAAAGTCACTCAACCACCTGGTGGTAATACAAGTCCTGAAAAGCAGAGATGTGCCACAGAGAATTTCCGGAATAGAGATGCTCATGTATGATTTTTTGAAAGCATCAGGGAAGTTTCTTAACCCATTTTTGTGGTGAAGAGTCCACCTGCCAGTGCATGAGCTGCAGGAGACATGAGTTGGGAAGATTTCCTGAAGGACAAAATGGCAACACACACTAGTATTCTTCCTGAAATAACCCCATGGGCAGAGGAGCCTGGTGAGCTACAGTCCATGGGATGGCAAAGAATTGGGCATGAACATGCAAAGACCAGTGGCTGATTGCTCCAGTTATATCCCTTGACTGGCTATGAGGTACAGACCAGCCCCCAGCGTGCCACAGAGATGATGTTTTCTTATAGGTGGGTCAGAATTGAGGCTCAGCAGCTAGAGATTAGAGGGTGCTAAAGGTCTATGGCTGGAGATGGGGATTCAGTTGGAAACTTACTGGTTGGAGCCGCAGCTTAGGTCACATTTCAACATGAGGGACTTTAGGAAGCTATCTTAGGGTTGTGCTGCGAAACTTGGGATCTTTCAGTATGGCCCTGGGGAAATAAATTATGTGGTTTATTGTGATGACTTAAGCCTCTTCCAGTAAAATAGTGTTTGTTTCAGTTCCCAATTTCTCATTTCTGTCTGCGTTCTTCTCAGTTCTATCAGGCTCTTTTGCCCTAACTTCTCTTCATTTATCAGACTCTCAGAGCAGCTGTAGATTTGGGGAGGAGGAGTTGGAAAATGAGCGGTGACCTACAAGTCAGTTTCCCCAGGTGGATAAAGTCCACTGTAAGCCACAGAGGGGCCTCCTCATTCCAGCAATCCGGCCAGGCTGACAGACTCACAGCCTATGGGGGCAGGGGAGGAGGTGGGGACCAGTATTTCTTGGGCTAGTGAGGAACTGCCCGAGTCTTTGCAGTCTTGGCAGAGGAGGCAGGAGGTCCCGGGACAGGCTAGTCGCCTGGGCTGGGGATGCCTGGGCAGATGTGGACGCGGCTGGAAAGGTGACATTACATTTGGGTTCCTGGCGCTGCGCTGTTCCTAGGAGACGAAGGAGCAGCAAGCCTGCGGGGGAGGGGGAGCAAGTGGGTTGCTGCTTTTAGCAGCTGAAAGGGCTGCAGGGAGCTCTGGGTAAGACATTTTCTGCTGCTGCTGATTCTGCGGTAGAAGCTGCCGCGAGTAAGTCAGAGGAAGGAGACTCGCGAGGGAGGAGGCTTCATTTGCAGCCATGCTGAATCACTGTTGCTGATCAGATCTCCCGCTGGTTGGCTGGGAGAACCGAGAACAGAGCTAGGATCCTGCGGTACAGGCACAGCTCAGCCGCTGCCACCCCGGCTGGGCCTCACACAATGGACGGGGAAAGGTATGTATCTGTAAGTGTGTGTGTGTGTGTGTGTGTGTGTGTGTGTGTGTACACACGCACTCTCAGTGCAGCCTCCAGCTTTTGTATTGGCTTTGGTTACACAGGGTTGGAAGACCCGGTCACTGACGGATTCCAGCCAGCAGCAGAATCAGAGCAGGGAAAGCCCTTTCCCCTGAGATCTGGCTTCCAAAGACAGGTCTGTGTTTGCAGGGCAGCGGAGCACCCTTAAAGAAGGGACTTCCTGGCTGGTGTTCGGGAAGAGTTTCAGCATGGGCTGTATCAGGCTGTTTCAAGGAGGCGTTTCCCTTTCCTGGCTACTTTCCGGGGGTGATTTTCCTTTGGTGGGGGGTCTTTGATGTGATAGCAGGGCTGGCCTGGCATAGAATGCTTGCATTTTCACTCTGAAGCGCTCAAGTTGTCAACAAGCACGCCAAGCTGATGTCTTTCCTAAAAGTGTATGTGTGTGTGTACTTGTATACACATACAAGTTCATGTAAGAAGGAGAGGAATCCATTCAGCTGATACTTAATCTGAACTGACTTCTATTTGCATTAAAAAGTTTAAGAATGATACTGGCAGTTATGTTCTTTAGAGAAACTCTTGATCCTTTCATTGGGGGTTTCTTTATGAAATATAAATTTCCAGAAGGCAATTTAGGTACTTCTGTTGAGCTGGATCTAACTAGCGAGAGATTTTGTTCCTGGCAGGCACATGCGTTTTAATAAATTTTAAAAGCTGTTACCTGAGGATCTGATTCTTTAATTGTGAAGGTGCTTACTGTGGTGCAGAGGCGGGTCATTCCTCTGTGTGCTGAAATGTCTCCTCTTCATTCTTTGGGTCTGCAACTGGTAGAGAACTAGGCTTGCCTTTTCCTTGAGGTGAGAAGACTAAGAGTGGTCAGGCCATGGCAGTGGACTGCTGAGGAGGGGTGGCTGCTGCTCTTGAGTTGCTCGTTTGATTCAGATGGTAGCCAGCTGGTTAAAGGATAACAGGTTCAACTAAGTCAATCCTGTCTGGAGTGCACCTCAATTATCACTTTGTTTTGCATGGATTATACCAAACCTTGCATCTCATGGGACGGAATGATGTCATTAAACATCTCCAGATCCCATTAGGACAGGTAGGATTGTGTAGTATTTTCTTTGAAGAGGCTTCCAGGGACTGTGTTTCCTGATGTGACTCCTAGGAAGAGACTGGGACTTTTTAGACTGAATGTGCTGCTGGCACAGCCTCTCCTTGAGTGTCCTTTGTAATGGGAGCTTAATGCTGGATTCTGTGTGGCCCACTCTGGGCGGCAGAGCTTCTGACAACCCCTTTCCTTGAGGCAGAGGTGCATAGTATTGTCACCTTCTCTTCTTGGTAGCTCACAGAGGGCAGGGGAGATGTGAATGGAGGTTTAGAGGTTCTAGATCAAGCCTGTTTGCTACATATTGGCACTGAAAGGTCCATTTGAAACTAGCAACAGTAGATCGGAGTGCTGCTTCCTGAAGTACTGCTTCCCAAGCATTTTGGGGTGCCTATTATGTTCTCAGTTTTGTGTTCCAAAATGTAATGAGTCTTTGACTCCTAGGAACTCTCTTGTTCTTAAGCACTCTGGTGCCTTTCAACTGGGATGGCTGGGGTCTTTGGCATTACAACACCTAGTTTTTATACATGTTCTTTAGCTTTCCTCCTATCAAAGGCAGAGAAATCCAAACCTTACAGCTTCCAGCGTTTACCGGATCTCTGAGCCCCCTACCTTTTGTTCCCACTCCAGGACCAGTTTACCCTGCCAGGCATCCACGTCTTCTGAAATCTGGCTCCAGTCTCCATTCCCACTGCTCACCCATCTCCCTACCAAGAGGTCTATGAGTCGCTCTTGTGATCATTCATCCTGTGCACTGCTCCATCCAGTCTCAGATCTTTAGTTTCCAAAGTTTCTTTTGCCTTGAATGCCTTTTGCTTTCACTTTTCCAAAAGTTATTCATCTATCGAGGCTGTTTAAAAATTCTACTTTGCCTTGGAAACTTAAGCTCTTCTGGTTCTGGCAGATGCTCTTCCTAATTCCATGACCTCTAGTTTGAATCTCATAGTTGGGTGCTTAATAATAGACCCACCACAAAATGTGTTTTGTGCTTTTGTTTCCATTCCAAATGGGAGATAGATCCTCAGAGACAAGAATGCTGCCTGTACCTCTGGGTTTTTGCGAATGATGTCATTAAACATCTCCAGATCCCATTAGGACAGGTAGGATTGTGTAGTATTTTCTTTGAAGAGGCTTCCAGGGACTGTGTTTCCTGATGTGACTCCTAGGAAGAGACTGGGACTTTTTAGACTGAATGTGCTGCTGGCACAGCCTCCCTTGAGTGTCCTTTGTAATGGGAGCTTAATGCTGGATTCTGTGTGGCCCACTCTGGGCGGCAGAGCTTCTGACAACCCCTTTCCTTGAGGCAGAGGTGCATAGTATTGTCACCTTCTCTTCTTGGTAGCTCACAGAGGGCAGGGGAGATGTGAATGGAGGTTTAGAGGTTCTAGATCAAGCCTGTTTGCTACATATTGGCACTGAAAGGTCCATTTGAAACTAGCAACAGTAGATCGGAGTGCTGCTTCCTGAAGTACTGCTTCCCAAGCATTTTGGGGTGCCTATTATGTTCTCAGTTTTGTGTTCCAAAATGTAATGAGTCTTTGACTCCTAGGAACTCTCTTGTTCTTAAGCACTCTGGTGCCTTTCAACTGGGATGGCTGGGGTCTTTGGCATTACAACACCTAGTTTTTATACATGTTCTTTAGCTTTCCTCCTATCAAAGGCAGAGAAATCCAAACCTTACAGCTTCCAGCGTTTACCGGATCTCTGAGCCCCCTACCTTTTGTTCCCACTCCAGGACCAGTTTACCCTGCCAGGCATCCACGTCTTCTGAAATCTGGCTCCAGTCTCCATTCCCACTGCTCACCCATCTCCCTACCAAGAGGTCTATGAGTCGCTCTTGTGATCATTCATCCTGTGCACTGCTCCATCCAGTCTCAGATCTTTAGTTTCCAAAGTTTCTTTTGCCTTGAATGCCTTTTGCTTTCACTTTTCCAAAAGTTATTCATCTATCGAGGCTGTTTAAAAATTCTACTTTGCCTTGGAAACTTAAGCTCTTCTGGTTCTGGCAGATGCTCTTCCTAATTCCATGACCTCTAGTTTGAATCTCATAGTTGGGTGCTTAATAATAGACCCACCACAAAATGTGTTTTTGTGCTTTTGTTTCATATATATTACAATTTCCCAAACTGGGAGATAGATCCTCAGAGACAAGAATGCTGCCTGTACCTCTGGGTACTCCACATTAACTGCTGTGTGGTTGTAGACATAGTAGGTACTAAATAATTATTTGCTGATTAGCTGACAACTTTTGTGGGAAGCTCTGATAACTAAAAAGTTCACAAGGGAGGTGATTGAAACCTTTGCCTAATAGGTTCATACTTGGCTATCAGTCTTATTGTCTCAGCACGGGTAATTGACCCCATGGAATGCTTTGAGGTGAGGGGAGAAGAAGGGGAAGTAGGCTTGTTTTATAAGTTCCTTGGAAACTCAGGGAACCGAAAATGCTGAGTGACTGACCTAGGATCACATGTCAGACGTCCGGGGACTGGAGTGATCCTAAGTCTGGTTCTTCCACATTTAACCCGCTAAATTTTAGTTGGGAGTGTTTTTAAGCATTAAGAATTTTCAGCCAAGAGATTTCTAATGAACAATTTTCTTTGCCATGAGAGTTTGAAAATAACTTCTACTTTGAAAGGCTATTAATTAAAAGCATGGGCTTTGGGGTAACACAGAGCTTGCAGTGAATCTATTTCATAAACTGCATGACCTTGAGCATGTCACATGTTTTCAGAATTAATTTTTCTTTTTGATGTAGAGGGACAGCATCTGTATCTCATAGAGTTGTGAAGACCAAAGGAGGCAGTATAGGTAAAGCACCTAGTAAAGTTTTCTGGCACCGAGTAAGTTCTCAGTAAATGGTAGTTGCTGTTATTGTTAGGGTTCATCTGTTGCTACTCTGATTTGTGTTTGGATACTAACCAAGGCTTGTTTTAGGGCCTTCTTTTTTTTTTTTTATTTTTTATTTTTAAAGATTTATTTATTTATTTACTTTGGGCGCGGGTCGGGTTGGGGAGTGAGGGGAGTGGGCGGGCCACTTCTATTGGTCTTTAGTTTGTCTCTGTTCATCCGTCTTTGTTCTTTGGCTCCTGTGGGCCTCCCATCGTGGTGGCGTCTGTCGCTAGAGCGCGGCTCTGGGCGCATGCGCCCAGAGCTCCGGCTCGTGATTGGGCCTCCCATTCCGGGCTGCGACCGGCAATATGTGTTTTTGTGTTTTTGTTTCATATATATTACAATTTCCCAAACTGGGAGATAGATCCTCAGAGACAAGAATGCTGCCTGTACCTCTGGGTACTCCACATTAACTGCTGTGTGGTTGTAGACATAGTAGGTACTAAATAATTATTTGCTGATTAGCTGACAACTTTTGTGGGAAGCTCTGATAACTAAAAAGTTCACAAGGGAGGTGATTGAAACCTTTGCCTAATAGGTTCATACTTGGCTATCAGTCTTATTGTCTCAGCACGGGTAATTGACCCCATGGAATGCTTTGAGGTGAGGGGAGAAGAAGGGGAAGTAGGCTTGTTTTATAAGTTCCTTGGAAACTCAGGGAACCGAAAATGCTGAGTGACTGACCTAGGATCACATGTCAGACGTCCGGGGACTGGAGTGATCCTAAGTCTGGTTCTTCCACATTTAACCCGCTAAATTTTAGTTGGGAGTGTTTTTAAGCATTAAGAATTTTCAGCCAAGAGATTTCTAATGAACAATTTTCTTTGCCATGAGAGTTTGAAAATAACTTCTACTTTGAAAGGCTATTAATTAAAAGCATGGGCTTTGGGGTAACACAGAGCTTGCAGTGAATCTATTTCATAAACTGCATGACCTTGAGCATGTCACATGTTTTCAGAATTAATTTTTCTTTTTGATGTAGAGGGACAGCATCTGTATCTCATAGAGTTGTGAAGACCAAAGGAGGCAGTATAGGTAAAGCACCTAGTAAAGTTTTCTGGCACCGAGTAAGTTCTCAGTAAATGGTAGTTGCTGTTATTGTTAGGGTTCATCTGTTGCTACTCTGATTTGTGTTTGGATACTAACCAAGGCTTGTTTTAGGGCCTTCTTTTTTTTTTTTTATTTTTTATTTTTAAAGATTTATTTATTTATTTACTTTGGGCGCGGGTCGGGTTGGGGAGTGAGGGGAGTGGGCGGGCCACTTCTATTGGTCTTTAGTTTGTCTCTGTTCATCCGTCTTTGTTCTTTGGCTCCTGTGGGCCTCCCATCGTGGTGGCGTCTGTCGCTGCAGAGCGCCGGCTCTGGGCGCATGCGCTCCAGAGCTCCGGCTCGGTGATTGGACACATCAGTCCAGCCGCTCCGCGGCACGTGGGATCTTCCCAGGCCAGGGCTCGAACCGGCGTCCCTTGCACTGCAAGGCGGTGTCCTTACCCACTGGACCACCAGGGGAAGCCCTAGGGCCTTATATTTATAATCTGAAGCAGATTTTGTGGGACCATTCCCATGAGAAAATTAGAGAGATTATCAGGTCATCTTTTTGCATACACTTAAACTGTTTCCTCACAGGAAGATACCAGGGCTGGACACTTCCTCTTGTAGGATTCATCAGTACCTACCTTGTGTGTGTGTGGTGTGTGTACATGGGTGCTCATTCATTCAGTCCTGGCTCTGCAGCTCCATGGCCTGTAACCCATGAAGCTCCTGAAATTTTCTAAGCAAGACTATTGGAGTGGGCTGCCAGCTTCACTCCATTCCCTACTCCAGGGCATCTTCCTGACCCAGGGACCGAACTTGAGTCTCCGGCGTCTCCTGCATTGGCAGGCAGATTCTTTACCACTGTGCCAGCTGGAAAGCCTTGCCTTAGTCCTCCTTTTTATAGATACCCTGAGGCATCTGAATGCTCTAGTGGTTTGGAACCATGATATCACTACAGCGATGAATTGTGTGTGTGTGTGTGTGTGTGTGTGTGTGTGTGTGTGTATGCGTGTGCAGAGCACACAAACATTGAAAATGACAGTAACTTGCGTACTGGGATTTATTTAAGTTCTAGAAATCAGCCTTGGGGATGGATTGCAATCAATTCCCAACTTGTATGATATACTAGAGTGGTCCAATTCAGAGAGACAGAAAGTAGAATGGTGCTTGCCAGGGTCTGGGAGAGGGAGAAATGGGGAGTTATTTCTTGATGGAAGTTTCAACTTGGGGAAAGGAAAAATTCTGGAAATAGATGGTTGCACAAGAACATAAACATACTTAAAACCTCTGAACTACACTCTTAAAAAGGTAAATTTCAAGTTAATGTGTATTTTACCACAGTTTAAAAAATTTCCAGGCACAGTCTCTGGAATATCCCCAAGAATTGCACAGAACCACAACTTTTGAAAGAAGCATCACAGAAAGGGGAAGTTGGTTGTCCATTTTCTTAAAATTGTGGTGACTTTCTTCATCAGAAGCATCAGGATGCCTCTGATTGTGAGGAGCACCATTGTGCTCAGCACTGTGCCTTGAATTATGTGAGCAGTTCTGAGGGAGAGGATGACTTATCCTTTTGGAGGAAAAACCTGCTCCTAGAACCCCAGGAGCTTATTTCTCTGTTCTATATCAGGAACAGATCTTATTTATTTATTTACTTTGGGAAAAGAAAGAAAGAAAAAGCATGACATGGACAGCCTGTGCTCTCCAGATGCTGAGCTTTGCAATGCCAGGTATATCGCTGGCAAGACCCAGGGAAGAGCAAGTGTTTAACGACACAACCTTTTTCTCTTCTCAGCCCTCTCCTACCCCTAGGAGGCATGGGTGGAAACTTCTATAGAAATTTTTGGGCATCACTGCTGCCTGAAGCATATGTGCATTTCAACCATGATAATTGAAACCAAACTTTCCATTTTGGAAATACTTTTGGGCGAAGCAAGGTTTTCAATGGCAAGAAAACAAGAGTCAGTTGAAAGAAACTTCTTAGTTTACCCATACCCAGATGTAGGATTTTGCTTCTTGCTTGGTTTTAGATTATTAAGACACATCCAGACAAGAACATTTTGGGTTAAGTTTTCTAAAGCAAGTGTTTTATTTGATGAAATATGCCATCATAGAATTGACCTATTTTTTCTTTTTTTTTCAATTTCTGGATAAACCCTAAAACTAGGTTAGACTGAAAAGAGCATTAATGCACTGTATAAAAAATAACTTGAACATGTTTTGTTCTTAAATTTTTTCTCTGTCTAATAACTTCAGTGGTTGTCAAGTTAGAAGTCTGTAGCTTTTTATAATTTAAAAGGATTTTCAGACTCTGAGCCCAGCTTTCCTGGACTTTTCTTTTTAACTTGTGAAAGTCTATTATAGCCTCTATCAAAACCACACACATGGAAGAACTCAGCTCTCCTATTCAAACCTAATAGAAGCTTGGCTTCCAAAAGGCCACACAATGAAGGCTGTGTTTTCTTTTAGTCTTTCTCCTTGTCTCATTCTATCTGTCTGAACTCAAGTTCAGACATTTTTATGCAACCTGCTTAAGTGATTTCCTTCTTGGTTTGGAAGGAAGCTATCTGTGAATTAACTCAGGAATGTGATTAGTAACATACCTATTCTTGAGCTGGTTTATGAAAGAGGACATTACAAGAATGGCAGTAGCTGCTGACCAGCTTTGATGCATCGTGACAGGCTCGTGTGATAATTCTGAATTCTGTCCAATTAATAATATTAACCCCAACACACACTACAGTTCTCCACAACTGGTGGAGTGAAATAGTGCCATGGCACAGGTCCTAAGGGATTCAGTCTTTTTGATTTTGCCTGGGTAGTCCACACCATACAGAACCTCAAAGCGTGGGTTGTAAGAATTGAGCTTCCCTTGGCCTGATGGGCTGTGGACATTATTCCAAGTCAGAGGACGTTGCTATGAAGAGCATAGGCCCTGGAGTGGGATAGACTTGGGTCTGAGTGTCCATTCTCCACTTAGTAGTTATATAGGATTTCTGGACAAGTTTTGTCTCAGTGCCTGAGGAGGTAATACTTTGTAGGTTTTTCTGAAGATAAAATGAGGGCTTCTCTGGTGGCTCTGATGGTTGAAAAAATCCACCTGCGATGTGAAGATAGAATGAGATAGTAGAGATAAAGCAAGCTTTCCGTACATGTTAACTGTTACTAGCCAGGAGCCATAGCTTACTGATGCATACATATCCTGGGTTCGTGTGACCTGTTGCCAGGAATCAGTGATGCAAGGTGATGCAAGTGAAGAAGTAGGAGAATATGGGGCTTTAGAGCAGCGTGTGTGTAGAGGGTGTTTCTTTGGGACAGGACTGGGCTATCACAGCCTGACTCGTGCTGCCTGGGTATCTTCAAGTGCCAGGTCCTTCATTCATCCACATGCAGACATTTAAACCAGGTCATTTTGGCCTTGAACTTTAGGACTGAGAAATATGCTAGCTCTGCAGTTTACCCAGAGGCTGGTAGGTTCTGAAATCTTCCTTTGTCCTTTGATGCCCAGACTTGAGAAGCAGAGTCATGCTGAGGAACTCATCGTGAGAACCTGAGGTATAGCCGTCAGAGTGTTGTTTTATTAATTTGTGAAGAAAAGTATTACTGGCACAATGTTCCCGAGGGCCTGCTGCCACCTTCTTGCTTCCTAAAGGAGAACCATAGGGGAGGCCAACTTGAGCAAGAGGCTGCCTTTCCAGCTTAGACAGCTCAATACTGAAAAAAACAAACAACCCAATCAAAAAATGGGAAAAAGACCAAAAGAGACATCTATCCAAGGGAGACATACAGATGGCCAAGAAACACATGAAAAGATGCTCAACGTCGCTTATTATTAGAGAAATGTAAATCACAACTACAATGAGATATCACCTCACACCCATCAGAATGGTCATCATCAACAAATCCATAGACAATAAATGCTGGAGAGAGTGTGGAGAAAAGGGAACCCTCTTGCATTGCTGGTGGGAATGTAAATTGATACAACCACTATGTGAGACCATATGGAGATTCCTTAAAAAACTAAAAATAGAAGCACCATATGACCCAGCAATCCCACTATTAGGCTTATACCCTGATGCAATCAAAACTGAAAGAGACACCTGTACCCCAGTGTTCATTACAGCACTGTGTATACAATAGCTAGATCATGGAACTACCTAGATGTCTGTTGACAGATGAATGTATTTCAAAAAGAGGCTTCTCTGGTCCGATGTAAGATAAAAAAAAAGCAAGCTTTCCGTACATGTTAACTGTTACTAGCCAGGAGCCATAGCTTACTGATGCATACATATCCTGGGTTCGTGTGACCTGTTGCCAGGAATCAGTGATGCAAGGTGATGCAAGTGAAGAAGTAGGAGAATATGGGGCTTTAGAGCAGCGTGTGTGTAGAGGGTGTTTCTTTGGGACAGGACTGGGCTATCACAGCCTGACTCGTGCTGCCTGGGTATCTTCAAGTGCCAGGTCCTTCATTCATCCACATGCAGACATTTAAACCAGGTCATTTTGGCCTTGAACTTTAGGACTGAGAAATATGCTAGCTCTGCAGTTTACCCAGAGGCTGGTAGGTTCTGAAATCTTCCTTTGTCCTTTGATGCCCAGACTTGAGAAGCAGAGTCATGCTGAGGAACTCATCGTGAGAACCTGAGGTATAGCCGTCAGAGTGTTGTTTTATTAATTTGTGAAGAAAAGTATTACTGGCACAATGTTCCCGAGGGCCTGCTGCCACCTTCTTGCTTCCTAAAGGAGAACCATAGGGGAGGCCAACTTGAGCAAGAGGCTGCCTTTCCAGCACAGACAACTAAACACTAAAAAAACAAACAACCCAATCAAAAAATGGGAAAAAGACCCAAAGAGACATATCTCCAAAGAAGACATACAGATGGCCAACAAACATGTGAAAAGATGCTCAACGTCGCTTATTATTAGAGCAATGCAAATCAAAACTATAATGAGATATCACGTCACACCCATCAGAATGGTCATCATCAACAAATCCATAGACAATAAATGCTGGAGAGAGTGTGGAGAAAAGGGAACCCTCTTGCATTGCTGGTGGGAATGTAAATTGATACAACCACTATGTGAGACCATATGGAGATTCCTTAAAAAACTAAAAATAGAAGCACCATATGACCCAGCAATCCCACTATTAGGCTTATACCCTGATGCAATCAAAACTGAAAGAGACACCTGTACCCCAGTGTTCATTACAGCACTGTGTATACAATAGCTAGATCATGGAACTACCTAGATGTCTGTTGACAGATGAATGGATAAAGAAGCTCTGGTACATATATACAATAGAATATTTCTCAGCTGCTAGAAGAAATGCAGAAGATTCAGTCCTAATGAGATGGATGAATTTAGAACCTATTATATAAAGTGAAGTAAATCAAAAAGAGAAGGACGGAACCAGTATACTAGCACATATATATGGAATCTAGTAAGTTTGTACTGATAAATACATATGCAGAGCATCGATGGAAAAACAGTCACGCAGAACAGACTGATGGACTTTGGAGAGAGGGAAAAGTGGGTGATAGATATGGAAAGAGCAGCATGGAACCTTATTACTATCTTATGTAAAAGAGATAACTATTGTCAATGCACCGTGAGACTGAGAGATCGTACATGGTGGCTATGTGATGGCCTAGAGGGGTGGGATGGGGGGGAATGGGGTACACATATGACTCATCTGGAATCATACATATCTGTAAACAACAAAACTCTGTAAAAGCAAAAAAGCAAAATAAAAAGACTTGTGATTGTGGAAAAAAGGGGCTGCCTTGTGAACTGGGGATTCAGTTAGGATATTTGAGTGTTTATAGGCTTCAAGTTCCCCAACAGGGATCTCACCTGAGGCTGAACCAAATGATTGTCTGATGATTAAATTATTTCTTTCATAGATAGTGTGAGATGAGCTGGCCCAAGAGCTTTCTCAACCTGATTCTTATTTTTTGATTTCCATTTCTAAGGGACATTTTCTTTGTGGAGGGAGTTAAATGCATTCGGCATGGTCTGACTCGGATTCAGAGTTGTGTTGACCCCTGTAGGTGACTTTGCCTCTCTTTATTCTGTCTCACCTAGGGTCTGACCATCACGTGCTTGGGCTCTATGTGTGTGACCCATGCTGCCTGAACTTGATTTGCATCTCCTGAAGACTTTTATTGGGGAGATGCAGTTCTTAACCCTCAGCAGTGTTTCTTAGACTGCCCTTTCCTCTCCTCCCCATTCTCTCACGCCCTGGATGCTCCAGAGCTCCTCAGTTGGCAAATTCCCCCAAACACATCTGCACAGTTTGATGCTTGGAGGTTCTTGACATGCATGCTATGGTCCTTTCAATTCATTGTCTGTTGACAGATGATAAAAATTACATTTTAAAGAATATTTCTCAGCTGCTAGAAGAAATGCAGAAGATTCAGTCCTAATGAGATGGATGAATTTAGAACCTATTATATAAAGTGAAGTAAATCAAAAAGAGAAGGACGGAACCAGTATACTAGCACATATATATGGAATCTAGTAAGTTTGTACTGATAAATACATATGCAGAGCATCGATGGAAAAACAGTCACGCAGAACAGACTGATGGACTTTGGAGAGAGGGAAAAGTGGGTGATAGATATGGAAAGAGCAGCATGGAACCTTATTACTATCTTATGTAAAAGAGATAACTATTGTCAATGCACCGTGAGACTGAGAGATCGTACATGGTGGCTATGTGATGGCCTAGAGGGGTGGGATGGGGGGGAATGGGGTACACATATGACTCATCTGGAATCATACATATCTGTAAACAACAAAACTCTGTAAAAGCAAAAAAGCAAAATAAAAAGACTTGTGATTGTGGAAAAAAGGGGCTGCCTTGTGAACTGGGGATTCAGTTAGGATATTTGAGTGTTTATAGGCTTCAAGTTCCCCAACAGGGATCTCACCTGAGGCTGAACCAAATGATTGTCTGATGATTAAATTATTTCTTTCATAGATAGTGTGAGATGAGCTGGCCCAAGAGCTTTCTCAACCTGATTCTTATTTTTTGATTTCCATTTCTAAGGGACATTTTCTTTGTGGAGGGAGTTAAATGCATTCGGCATGGTCTGACTCGGATTCAGAGTTGTGTTGACCCCTGTAGGTGACTTTGCCTCTCTTTATTCTGTCTCACCTAGGGTCTGACCATCACGTGCTTGGGCTCTATGTGTGTGACCCATGCTGCCTGAACTTGATTTGCATCTCCTGAAGACTTTTATTGGGGAGATGCAGTTCTTAACCCTCAGCAGTGTTTCTTAGACTGCCCTTTCCTCTCCTCCCCATTCTCTCACGCCCTGGATGCTCCAGAGCTCCTCAGTTGGCAAATTCCCCCAAACACATCTGCACAGTTTGATGCTTGGAGGTTTCTGTGTCTCCTGCCTTGCTGACATGCATGCTATGGTCCTTTCAATTCATTGTCTGAATTTTTCTTAATGATGGAAAGAGCCTAAGAACTAACACAATAAGCAGCAACTCTTGCATTCTTCCTCCTTTAGTATAATCTGACTTCCTCTTCTGCCCTTGTGAACCCTGTCCTTGCCATTCTGTATCACCAGTGCAGGGACCAGATTGGCTAAGAAAGCCCCTCCCTTCCCTCTACCATCTCCTTTGGGGAAGGAGAGAGGGGAAAGTTGAGAGGGATATGGCTATAATTATTTTAGTGAAGGGATGTGAGGCAAGATGGGATAGTTGGTAGTTATTCCTCATTTACTTACCCATCCATTCAGTTACTCAATAATCGTTTATTGAGTACCTGCCATGTGCCATAGCCTAAGAATATGGAATGAAATAAGACACCATCCTAGTTCTTATGGAGCTCAAAATCTAGGGTGAGGGCTTCCCTGGTGGTCCAGTGGGTGGGTAGTCTGCCTTTGGTTTAGTGGGTGGGAAGTCCACCTTTCAGTGCAGGGGGTGATGGTTCAATCCTTGGCCTGGGAGGACCCCATGTGCCGTGGAACGGCTGGACCAGTGTGTCCAATTGCGAGCTAGTGCTCTTGAGCGCATGTGCCTAGAGCCGGTGCTCTGTAACAAGAGGGGCCACTGCAATGGCAGACCCACACAGGCCAAAGAGTGAAGATTGATGAAAATAAATAAATAAAAGACCAATAAAAGAAGCCAAAATTAAAAAAAAAAATCTAGGGTGAGCAGTGATGTGCAAGAGCAAGCACTCATCTGCTTGCTAGAGCTGCTTGTTAGTTTTAAGAATTTTGTGAATCAGTCATCAAATACAGCCTTATTAAAAATTAAACTAAATAATGTGACTTACTAATACATTATATTAAAAACAAGTATAGTAATGACTCAATCATTCCTAATTATTTTACTCATGGGTTTCCTTGGTGGCTTAGGTGATAATTTGCCTGTAATGTGGGAGACAGAGGTTCTGGGTCAGGAAGATCCCCCAGAGAAGGAAATGGCTACTCACTCCAGTATTCTTGCCTGGAGAATTCCATGGACAGAGGAGCCTGGTGGGCTACAGTCCATGAGGTCACAAAGACTATTGATGCCCTTTAGATTATGTCTTTTATACTTGTGTAGTGGAAGTACTAGATGGTAGTATAATGCACATCTCTTCCCAACTCCACGTGTTCAGTAACATCACATTGGTGACTTTAAATCTGCCATGGTGGAGGCATTTACACCAAGAGAATTGGCAAATGTTACAGATCAGAACTCTCTTCTTTGCAGCCTACTGTTAAGCATTTGCCTGCACGCACTCTGTGGGAGAGACAGAGAAGTAAGAGGTAACTACAATATAATACAGAGGGAGGCACAGAGTACCGTGGGAAAACAAAAAAGAGGACGTTAATTCAGGGTAGTGGAAGATAATAGGGAGAACCTTCAGCAAGAGGCCTGAAGGGCTGGTGAGAATGAGCTAGATATAGTGGGCAGCAGGTGGGGATAGGGCAAAAGAGCCTGGTGTATATAGGCAGTTGTGTGAGTATTTTAGTGTGCCAGTAACAAGAAATCTTCAGGACAGTGATGAGTTGATGAAGGACCTCTCTAAGATTTGTTCTGGATGCATCGAGGAACCAGTGAGAGGTTTCACATAGGATGTGCCATGTGCACAGTGACATTCTGTAAAGGTCATTCTGAAGTCTGTGAGGAAGTTACTGTGGTAATCCAGGTAAGAGATCATGGTGGTCTAGACTGGAGTTGTGGCTGCAGTGACCTTGAGAAACAGGGTTGGGTGGAGAAATATTAGAAGACCTAGGACTGATGGGACTTGTGGTTGTAATGTGAAATGAGAGAGGGATGGAAGAAAACATCAAGGATAATATTCTAGTTTCTACCTTGCATAGTTGAGTGGGTAGTTGGTTATGCCTCTGAGACAGAGCATATAGAAAAGAGAGTAGGCTTCAGGGAGGGTGGGGAGTGTCAGTTGAGTATAAGTTACTATGAGAATTTTAAGTGGGGGAGTCATGTCAGAGACATTGGATATATGGATCTGGACTTTAGAGAAGAGGAGAGGGCGGGAGAAAAGCTCACGGGAGGTGGTGTGCCATGAAAGCAGGCCTAATGTTTAGAGTTTATGTATTTTTATTGATAACTTTTACAACTAATATTTTATGTGTTGATTTATAGTTTAATTCTGAAAACCAACCCCACTTTCATTTTTTAAAATTGTTAGAGTTGGAGGCAGTGTTTTGGGCAGACCATCCCCTCTCTGCTCTAATGTCTACCACTGGTAGGGGCAAAGTGAATGGTTTTCAGATCAGAGTTCATTGATGACAAATACGTGATGAAGACCTCCTGTGGGCATGGACCTCTGGTGGGCAGACTAAGACATATGAGAGCCCTTGGATACATAGTCCTTGCTCGCCAGGAATGTTGAGCCTAGCATGCAGGAGCTGGGTGGCTAAATATGTGCTATGAAAAGGTAATCAAACACAGGTCAGTATTCTATGTCCCAGCTGAGTTACAGGCTAGAAATACTGCAACGGTTTAGAGGCAGAAATCACTTAGGACTGAAGTATTCAAAGGGCTTCATTTGTTGTCGTTCAGTTGCTTAGTCGTGTCTGACTCTTTGAGACCTAGTGGACTGCAGAATACTAGGCTTCCCTATTCTTCACTCTTTCCTGGAGTTTGCTCAAACTCATGTCCATTGAGTCATGCCATCCAGCCACCTCATCTTTTGTTGTCCCCTTTTCCTCCTGCCTTCAGTCTTTCCGAGCATCAGGGTCTTTTCTAGTGAGTCGGCTGTTTGCATTCCGGGGCATTCAGGGCTTAGACTGGAGTTGTGGCTGCAGTGACCTTGAGAAACAGGGTTGGGTGGAGAAATATTAGAAGACCTAGGACTGATGGGACTTGTGGTTGTAATGTGAAATGAGAGAGGGATGGAAGAAAACATCAAGGATAATATTCTAGTTTCTACCTTGCATAGTTGAGTGGGTAGTTGGTTATGCCTCTGAGACAGAGCATATAGAAAAGAGAGTAGGCTTCAGGGAGGGTGGGGAGTGTCAGTTGAGTATAAGTTACTATGAGAATTTTAAGTGGGGGAGTCATGTCAGAGACATTGGATATATGGATCTGGACTTTAGAGAAGAGGAGAGGGCGGGAGAAAAGCTCACGGGAGGTGGTGTGCCATGAAAGCAGGCCTAATGTTTAGAGTTTATGTATTTTTATTGATAACTTTTACAACTAATATTTTATGTGTTGATTTATAGTTTAATTCTGAAAACCAACCCCACTTTCATTTTTTAAAATTGTTAGAGTTGGAGGCAGTGTTTTGGGCAGACCATCCCCTCTCTGCTCTAATGTCTACCACTGGTAGGGGCAAAGTGAATGGTTTTCAGATCAGAGTTCATTGATGACAAATACGTGATGAAGACCTCCTGTGGGCATGGACCTCTGGTGGGCAGACTAAGACATATGAGAGCCCTTGGATACATAGTCCTTGCTCGCCAGGAATGTTGAGCCTAGCATGCAGGAGCTGGGTGGCTAAATATGTGCTATGAAAAGGTAATCAAACACAGGTCAGTATTCTATGTCCCAGCTGAGTTACAGGCTAGAAATACTGCAACGGTTTAGAGGCAGAAATCACTTAGGACTGAAGTATTCAAAGGGCTTCATTTGTTGTCGTTCAGTTGCTTAGTCGTGTCTGACTCTTTGAGACCTAGTGGACTGCAGAATACTAGGCTTCCCTATTCTTCACTCTTTCCTGGAGTTTGCTCAAACTCATGTCCATTGAGTCATGCCATCCAGCCACCTCATCTTTTGTTGTCCCATTTTCCTCCTGCCTTCAGTCTTTCCGAGCATCAGGGTCTTTTCTAGTGAGTCGGCTGTTTGCATCAGGTGGCCAAAGTATTGGAGCTTCAGCTTTGAAAGACTTTGTAGAGGAGACAAAACTTAACTCACTGGGCCATTCTGAAAGGCTGGAAAGGACAAAGACTAACACAACAAGGAAAAACAAGCTTTCTGGTTACTAGTCACAGTGGAGATTGTTGTCCAGAATGTCTCTCTTTGGTCTACATCTGTCCCATATGTGTAAAATAGAGCTAATAATGTCTGTCCCCCAGGCCTTTATGAGCTCTAAACTCATTAGTTCCCTGTCAGAAATCTTCAGTTGATCCTTGATCAGTACAAGATTATGCTTTCTCTTCCTGGATTTTAAATCTCTCTACAATTTGAAGACAATATTTATAATGAATATTTGTGCAATGTTTTACAGTTTTTAAATTTACTTCAAAACTCCTAAAATTAGCATACAATGAGGAAACATCACGAACATTTTTTGAAAATTTTAAATCAGAAGATGACAAGAATATTCATTAGGACACTTTGTGTTCAATGTCCTGTGATATATGTCTAAAGGGGGCACAACAGGTGAGTAGGAAAAAGAAAACGTATTCAGTAAATGGAACTTACAGGAATAAATTAGATCTATATTTCATATAGTGACATAAAAGCATCAGATAAAATAAGGGCTTAAAAAGCAAAAGCAAAATGGTTAAACTTTTAGTATAAAACAGAAATTTGTGTCTGTGTGGCATGGAGTAGGGAAGGACATTTTACTATAAAAGGAATTATACATGTAGGATTTTTAAGATGAAGTTTTTAAATCTTTACTGGGTTCTCCCTCTCCTTGATAACATTCTCTGTTTTGAGATTTTTTAAAACATTTTTAAACACATGATTCTAATTGTCTGCCTTGAGATTTATCGTGCTGTGCTTAGCTAACTTCTTTGCACCCAGAATGCGGACAGTCCCACAGTTCAGATGTCCGTGCCTTACATTTTCCTGCTGAACTGAAAGTGAGAAGGAAACCAGAAGAGGCAATTGTCCTGGTCAGACAAGCTATGGGTCTGGCATGGTGGTTATATGGGAATGTTCCAGTGGTTATCGGTTCCATTGTGAAATCTGGGGAGATTCCCAGGTCTCTGGAACTTTATCTTAACTATAGCAACCCTTTCTTGTGCCAGTTTGCAAGGCTGGGTGGTAGTATTAACAGAGTTCAACTACAGAAAGGTAGAGGTAGCAGCTCACAGTGTCTTAGAGTTGGAGTGAACTATGAGTCCTCAGATCTACACCATTGGAGAAGGTTCTGGTTTTCTACTAGCAAAGCAAAACTTAGCCTTATCCAAACACATGTAACTCCAAGGTCCCAGACTTGACTTGGGAGCTGAATAGTTTCATCAGTCTGGGGAGAAAGTCCTTCCCTTGCTCATTTTTTTGAATTCTTCTTTCCCACCCCACCATCAAGTTGAGACCTGTTGCTCAGAAGTGAGTGAGCATCTAGCTGGCATCCCACAGGGATTTGAGTGCTTTGTCTTTGGTATAGAGGGCTTTGACATGGGTGGCTTTTGCTAGTCACCAACTGCTTGTGTACACCACATATAGTCTTTTTATATGTCAATCTTAAGGGAAATCAGCCCTGAATACTCTTTGGAAGGACTGATGCTGAAGCTGAAGCTCCAGTATTTTGGTCATCTGATGTGAACAGCTGACTCTTATGAGATAGCTGGATGGCTTCACGGAAGCCATGGGCATGAACTTGGCCAGGCTTCAGGAGATAGTGAGGGACAGGGAGGCCTGGTGTGCTGCAGGCTGTGGGGTTGCAAAGAGTCGGACGTGACTGGGCTACTGAACAAAACAGTGACATAGTCTTTTTATAACAGTTCTAACCCCTTGTCTTCCTGTGGGATTATGGTTTCTCCAAAGCTTTCCCTCTTGTGCCACTGTTCTCCGTGCTGTAGCCAATGTGATCTTTATAAAGGACAAATGTATTCACCAACTTCCTGCTCCACTTCTTTGCTTAAGACTCTGATGGCTTCCCATTGTTTCAGAATAAAATCCAAACTGCTTAGCTTTGTTTATGTGACACTTAAAAGACTGCTCAGTCTTCTAGCCTTTTCTCTTGGTACTTCTCTTTTGTTTTACTGAACTTCCATTGTTTTGAACACACTTGAGTTCTTTTCTCTAGATTTTTGTTCATGTTGTTTCCTCTGCTCTTTTCCCATCTTCCCTTGTACCTGGCTAATTTCTGCTGTTTATTAAGATTTCTATTTTTCTTCAGCTTCTAGTTTTTCCTCAGCCTGCCAGTACTGAGGTAGTTGCCTGTCCTTTGTGCTCGTATGTGTGTGTATGTACCAAGTCACCTCAGTCATGTCTGATTCTTTGCTGCCCTATGGAGCATAACCTATTAGGCTCCTCTGTTCATGGAATTCTCTGGGCAAGAATACTGGTATGGGTTGCCTTGCCCTCCCCCAGGGGATCTTCCCAACCCAAGAAGTGAACCCATGTCTCTTATGTCTCCTGCATTGGCAGGCAGGTTCTTTACCACTAGTGACACCTGGGAAGCTCTTTGTGCTTCTGTAACTCGTCAAATTGTACTGCTATGATATGTTTAAATTTTTACTTGACTTTCTCTACCACTGACCTCTAAGCTTTGTGAAGGCCTATGAATTTCCTGTTGTTGTGTTTCTCTTGAATTTTAATACGGTGATTGCTACAGAGTAACCTCCATTAACTGTGTGTTGAATGAACCCACATCCCTGTGAAGTGAGTGGTGCCATGCTTAGTCTCCCCTCGCCCCTGCTCTTTTAGGGTTGGAGAGATGGAGGTTAAGGACCTCCCACACAATTACACCAGTGCTTGGTGGAAGAAGCTGGGCTAGGGTCTGAGGGGTGTATTTTGTACTGGAGGATCCTAAAGAGTTTCTGATTCAGTGATTTTCTTCCCTGCCGGGTCTGTGGTGAAGAGAACAGGCGGACAAAGATGCCCTTGGTAGGTGGGCAAATGTATGGGTTTGTGGCAGTTGGATGGATGAGTTTGCCAACATGTGATCCTCTTTCTTCCTCCCACTCTCTCCCTGTTTACAGCATCAAACCGAGCTCCCAGCCTCCGGTACAGACTGGGGATGATGAAAAGAACCAGAGGATGATCACCGTCAACCCTGCCCACTTGGGGAAGGCGTTCAAGGTTATGAATGAACTGCGGAGGTACTTTTCCTATTTTGCCTATGCCCTTTTGGAAGGAACTTGCTGGGTGAACGTCATCAGGGACTAAGAACAGAAGTCAGAACACCACCGCCTAGTGAAGTCTGACTCTTCCCCACCTACTCCCAGTCACTTGGCTTTCTCTTTCAAATTCTGATAGAGATAGAATGACTTTCCCAAAGCTCTCTGTTTCCTTTGTATTTGTTTAACACCTATCATTTTAGTGTTTAATCACTGGGGGAAAATCCTTTATGGTTACAGCAGTTCTGTTCCTAAACTTGATTTCCAACTGAGCCAGCTGATTGAAGGCCAATAATAGAGTGATTGCAACGCATACGCATAATTTGCTGATTAAAGATTGTGATGCCATGCATTTTCTTTTGGCCTCCCTCTTTCATTCTTTGATCCCAGCTTTATCTTTGTTAAGACAACCACATGGAAGGGAGAATACCTAGCTTCTAAAATGCAGTTTAACTCTATAAGAAAAAAATGAAATACAAAAGCACTCATCCTCATTGAGCTGGATAGTGAGGGATATGTAAGGCCAATGTGCATGTTTGCTGAGCTGTGTTGCAAGACAGGTTCAGGATGCTTAATGTGTTTTTCTGTACGAAGGCTGTACATACAACCTTTTCTTTATCTGAGCTCCAATTGCCCATGCCATTATTCATCTTTTTTCATTGAAATACAGTTGATTTACATTGTTGTGATATCGCCCCTCTTTTAGGGGGGGGTAAGGACCTCCCACACAATTACACCAGTGCTTGGTGGAAGAAGCTGGGCTAGGGTCTGAGGGTGTATTTTGTACTGGAGGATCCTAAAGAGTTTCTGATTCAGTGATTTTCTTCCCTGCCGGGTCTGTGGTGAAGAGAACAGGCGGACAAAGATGCCCTTGGTAGGTGGGCAAATGTATGGGTTTGTGGCAGTTGGATGGATGAGTTTGCCAACATGTGATCCTCTTTCTTCCTCCCACTCTCTCCCTGTTTACAGCATCAAACCGAGCTCCCAGCCTCCGGTACAGACTGGGGATGATGAAAAGAACCAGAGGATGATCACCGTCAACCCTGCCCACTTGGGGAAGGCGTTCAAGGTTATGAATGAACTGCGGAGGTACTTTTCCTATTTTGCCTATGCCCTTTTGGAAGGAACTTGCTGGGTGAACGTCATCAGGGACTAAGAACAGAAGTCAGAACACCACCGCCTAGTGAAGTCTGACTCTTCCCCACCTACTCCCAGTCACTTGGCTTTCTCTTTCAAATTCTGATAGAGATAGAATGACTTTCCCAAAGCTCTCTGTTTCCTTTGTATTTGTTTAACACCTATCATTTTAGTGTTTAATCACTGGGGGAAAATCCTTTATGGTTACAGCAGTTCTGTTCCTAAACTTGATTTCCAACTGAGCCAGCTGATTGAAGGCCAATAATAGAGTGATTGCAACGCATACGCATAATTTGCTGATTAAAGATTGTGATGCCATGCATTTTCTTTTGGCCTCCCTCTTTCATTCTTTGATCCCAGCTTTATCTTTGTTAAGACAACCACATGGAAGGGAGAATACCTAGCTTCTAAAATGCAGTTTAACTCTATAAGAAAAAAATGAAATACAAAAGCACTCATCCTCATTGAGCTGGATAGTGAGGGATATGTAAGGCCAATGTGCATGTTTGCTGAGCTGTGTTGCAAGACAGGTTCAGGATGCTTAATGTGTTTTTCTGTACGAAGGCTGTACATACAACCTTTTCTTTATCTGAGCTCCAATTGCCCATGCCATTATTCATCTTTTTTCATTGAAATACAGTTGATTTACATTGTTGTGATAGTTTCATGTGTATAGTGGGGTGATTTAGTTACATATGCTTTTTCAGATTCTCTTCCATTATAGGTTACTATAAAATATTGAATATAGTGCCCTGTGGTACACAGTAAATCCGTATCTATTTTAGATATAGCAGTGTGTATTTGTTAATTCTAAATTTCTAATTTGTCTCTCCCCTACCCTTTCCCCTTTGGAGACCCTCAGTTTGTTTTCTGTGTCTGTGAGTCTATTTCTCTTTTGTAAACAAGTTCATTTGGATTGTTATTTTAGATTCCACATGTAAGTGACGTCTCGTGATATTTATGTCTCTCTCTCTGACTTACTTCACTTAGTATGATGAGTTCTAGGTCCATCTATGTTGCTGCAAATGGCTTTCTTTTTTGTGGCTGAGTGGTATTCTGTAATATATATATACTTACATATGTGATGTTTCCTATAGTATGCAGATATAATGGTGATATATGTGATATATACACACACACATCCCATGTCTTTTTCTATCACCACTACCACCACCTATTTATTAAATTTGGAAAAGTCTTAAGACATTTATCATTTGTAAAATGCATCATTATCAATGCTGATCCACTTAAAAGAAAAAGAAACACCGTCATTAAGCCATAATATGCCATCAGCTGCTAGATGCCATCTAGTTTCTGAGATGTCAACTGTGCAAAAATGGACATACATACCTTTCATGAATGTTAAATACGAAGAAACAAACTAGAGTTAAAAAGTGAAGGAAAAGGAAAATTAACAAATTTATGTACATATTAATAAATGTATATTCACAGCATAAAAATATAACAAATATATATATATTTTATAACAAATATTTTTATCCATTCATCTGTCAATGGACATTTAGATCACTTCTCCACACCCTCTCCAGTATTTACTATTTGTATTTTTTGTGATGATGGTCATTCTGACCAGTGTGAGGTGATGCTTCATTGTAGTTTTGATTTGCCTTTCTCTAATAATTAGTGATGTTGAACATCTTTTTGTGAGTCTGTGTGCCCATGCCATTATTTACTGCATATTTCATCCTTTTGTGAGTTGTGACTCTGTATTTCCTCTCTTCTTGGTAGTTCATGAGCTCCCTGGGGGCAGGAGCAGCTTGTGAATCGTTTTAATCTCTAGCACCTGGTGCTTTATAGGAGTTTTGAGTATTTTTACCAAAGGTACCCAGACACATTGGCTAGGCTGTGGGATGGGTAGGGGAGGGTACAAGATAAAAAATGATAATAGGTCAATGAAAATGGTCTCCCCATAGTGCAAATAAATATTATGAAGGAGAAATGTATCAGGGGCCTACCAGGTGGTAGGTATGCAGTAATTATTAGGTGTCATGAAAGGAAGCATGTCAAACTGCAACTTTGGAGAACATTTCCTAAGGGGGAAAATGCTTAAGCTAAATTCTGAAGGCCAAGTAAGGAGAAATGGAAAGTGTTGAGGTTAGGGGCAAGTCTTCCAGGCAGAGAAAATGTCATGAGCAAAAGCACAAAAAGTTGAAGATGTGTTTATTGGCTAGGAGTTGGAACTACTTGTGAAAAAAGAATTATATATATATTTACTTGTTTTTCCTTTCTGCAGGGCCTGGTCGTTGGCATTAAAAAGCAAGTTGAGTTAAATTTGCCTTGTGCTCTGCTGTTCAGTTTTTATTAATATTAGGCTTCCTGCCAGGTTTCCTAGAAGTTCCATCCATAATTGTTTTAGGCAGTGGGCAGTGCTAACGTTCATGCCTAATGTTCTTTTGTCACTAAAGAATTTGTGTTGTTTTCTCTATGGACATACTACCTTTCATGAATGTTAAATACGAAGAAACAAACTAGAGTTAAAAAGTGAAGGAAAAGGAAAATTAACAAATTTATGTACATATTAATAAATGTATATTCACAGCATAAAAATATAACAAATATATATATATTTTATAACAAATATTTTTATCCATTCATCTGTCAATGGACATTTAGATCACTTCTCCACACCCTCTCCAGTATTTACTATTTGTATTTTTTGTGATGATGGTCATTCTGACCAGTGTGAGGTGATGCTTCATTGTAGTTTTGATTTGCCTTTCTCTAATAATTAGTGATGTTGAACATCTTTTTGTGAGTCTGTGTGCCCATGCCATTATTTACTGCATATTTCATCCTTTTGTGAGTTGTGACTCTGTATTTCCTCTCTTCTTGGTAGTTCATGAGCTCCCTGGGGGCAGGAGCAGCTTGTGAATCGTTTTAATCTCTAGCACCTGGTGCTTTATAGGAGTTTTGAGTATTTTTACCAAAGGTACCCAGACACATTGGCTAGGCTGTGGGATGGGTAGGGGAGGGTACAAGATAAAAAATGATAATAGGTCAATGAAAATGGTCTCCCCATAGTGCAAATAAATATTATGAAGGAGAAATGTATCAGGGGCCTACCAGGTGGTAGGTATGCAGTAATTATTAGGTGTCATGAAAGGAAGCATGTCAAACTGCAACTTTGGAGAACATTTCCTAAGGGGGAAAATGCTTAAGCTAAATTCTGAAGGCCAAGTAAGGAGAAATGGAAAGTGTTGAGGTTAGGGGCAAGTCTTCCAGGCAGAGAAAATGTCATGAGCAAAAGCACAAAAAGTTGAAGATGTGTTTATTGGCTAGGAGTTGGAACTACTTGTGAAAAAAGAATTATATATATATTTACTTGTTTTTCCTTTCTGCAGGGCCTGGTCGTTGGCATTAAAAAGCAAGTTGAGTTAAATTTGCCTTGTGCTCTGCTGTTCAGTTTTTATTAATATTAGGCTTCCTGCCAGGTTTCCTAGAAGTTCCATCCATAATTGTTTTAGGCAGTGGGCAGTGCTAACGTTCATGCCTAATGTTCTTTTGTCACTAAAGAATTTGTGTTGTTTTCTCTGGACACTATTGAAGTTCCTCATTTTTTTCCCTTGAGTATGGCTTGTGTCCTTTGTCTTTGATTTAAGGATTCAGGTATCCAAATAAACAACCTAACTTTACACATGGAAGAATTAGAAAAAGAAGTTTAATTTGAGCTCAAAGTTAGCAGAAAGAAGGAAGTAATAAAGATTAGAGCAGATATCAACTGAAATAGAGATTAGAAAGACAACAGGAAAAGAAATCAATGAAACTAAGAGTTTTTTTTTTTTGAAAAGATGAACAAAATTGTCAAATGCTTAGCTAAACCAAGACAAAAGAGAGAAGACTCAAAATTATAAATGAGACATTACAACTGTTATCACAGAAATACAAATAATTGTAAGAGGCCACTAAAACAATTATATGCCAATAAACTGGATACCCTAGAATAAATAAATTCCTTGAAACATATAAACTGCAAAGACTGAATCAAGAAGTAGAAAATCTGAACAAATCAGTAATGACTAAGTAGGCAAAAATCTCTCAGCAAAGAAAGGCCTGTGACTAGATCGTTTCACTGGTGAGTTCTACCAAACTTTCAAAGAAGAATTAACACCAACCCTCTCAGACTCCTCCCAAAAGTTGAGGAGGAAGGAACACTCCCAAACTCATTTTAACAAGACTAGTATCACCCTGTTACCAAAGCCAGATAAGGATGCTACAAGAAAACTATAGGCCAATATCCCTGATGAATATTGATGTGAAAAATTTCAACAAAATACTAACAGTGTATGTATGATCTGGTAAAGTATGATCTGATGAAAGGATCATATACTATGATCAACTGATATTTATCCCCGAGATGCAAGGGTGGTTCAAGATAAATCAATAAAGGCGATTGATAATCACACAAAAAATTCATAGAATGGAAGGATTGGAACTACTTGTGAAAAAAGAATTATATATATATTTACTTGTTTTTCCTTTCTGCAGGGCCTGGTCGTTGGCATTAAAAAGCAAGTTGAGTTAAATTTGCCTTGTGCTCTGCTGTTCAGTTTTTATTAATATTAGGCTTCCTGCCAGGTTTCCTAGAAGTTCCATCCATAATTGTTTTAGGCAGTGGGCAGTGCTAACGTTCATGCCTAATGTTCTTTTGTCACTAAAGAATTTGTGTTGTTTTCTCTGGACACTATTGAAGTTCCTCATTTTTTTCCCTTGAGTATGGCTTGTGTCCTTTGTCTTTGATTTAAGGATTCAGGTATCCAAATAAACAACCTAACTTTACACATGGAAGAATTAGAAAAAGAAGTTTAATTTGAGCTCAAAGTTAGCAGAAAGAAGGAAGTAATAAAGATTAGAGCAGATATCAACTGAAATAGAGATTAGAAAGACAACAGGAAAAGAAATCAATGAAACTAAGAGTTTTTTTTTTTGAAAAGATGAACAAAATTGTCAAATGCTTAGCTAAACCAAGACAAAAGAGAGAAGACTCAAAATTATAAATGAGACATTACAACTGTTATCACAGAAATACAAATAATTGTAAGAGGCCACTAAAACAATTATATGCCAATAAACTGGATACCCTAGAATAAATAAATTCCTTGAAACATATAAACTGCAAAGACTGAATCAAGAAGTAGAAAATCTGAACAAATCAGTAATGACTAAGTAGGCAAAAATCTCTCAGCAAAGAAAGGCCTGTGACTAGATCGTTTCACTGGTGAGTTCTACCAAACTTTCAAAGAAGAATTAACACCAACCCTCTCAGACTCCTCCCAAAAGTTGAGGAGGAAGGAACACTCCCAAACTCATTTTAACAAGACTAGTATCACCCTGTTACCAAAGCCAGATAAGGATGCTACAAGAAAACTATAGGCCAATATCCCTGATGAATATTGATGTGAAAAATTTCAACAAAATACTAACAGTGTATGTATGATCTGGTAAAGTATGATCTGATGAAAGGATCATATACTATGATCAACTGATATTTATCCCCGAGATGCAAGGGTGGTTCAAGATAAATCAATAAAGGCGATTGATAATCACACATTCATAGAATGAAGGATAAAAGCCATAAGATCTTTTTAGTAGAGCAGAAAAGATGTTTAACAAAATTCAGCATCCTTTCAGGATGAAAAAAAAACTCCCAATAAGTTGGATATAGAAGGATTTTTACCACAATGTGTTAAAAACGCTACATAATAAACCTATGGCTAACATCATACTGAATGGTGAAAGTTTGAAAACTTTTCCTCTGAGGTCAGGAACAAGACAAGGGTGCCACTTTCACCACCTTTTGATCGTAGTACTGGAAGTTGTAGCCAGAGTAATTAGGCAAGAGAAAGAAATAAAAGGCATCCAAGTTGGAAAGGAAGAAATAAAATCATCTCTGTTTACAATTAACAGGGTACTATATATTTAGAAAAGCCTTAGAGACTCCAAAAAGCTGTTAGAACTTAAAAACAAATTTGGATATAAAATCAGTATATGAAAGTCAGTTGTATTTCTATACACTAATAGTGAACTATCTGAAAAAGAAATAAACAGAACAATCTCATTTACAGTAGTGTCAAAACAATCAAATACTTGGGGATAAGTTTAACCCAGAAGATGAAAGATCTGTACGCTGAAAACCATAAGACAATGAAAGAGATCAAAGAAGACACAAATAAATGGAAAGATATCCCATGTCCATGCATTGAAAGAATATTGTTAAAATGTTCATACTCCCCAAAGCTATTTGTAGATTCAGTGCAATCCCTATCAAAGTTCCCATGGCCAGGGCTTCCCTGGTGGTCCAGTGGGTAAAGAGTCTGCCTTGCAGTACAAGGGGCACCGGTTCGATTCCTGGCCCGGGAAGATCCCACGTGCTGCGGAGCAGCTGGGCCAGTGTGTCCAATTACCAGCCAGTGCTCTGGAGTCCATACACCCAGAGCTGGTACTCTGCAACTAGAGAGGCCACTGTGATGGGTGGCCCACATGGGCTGAAGAATAAAGATGGTTGAAAAGTAAATAAATTTAAAAAAATCAATAGAAAAGGCCAAAATTAAAAAAATAATAATAAAAGAAAAAAATTTCCATGGCTTTTTTTACAAAAATAGAAAAAACAATCTTAAAATTTGTATGGAACCACAAAGGACCCTGAATAGCCAAAGCAATCTTAGAAAAGGAGAGCAAAGTTGGAGACTTGACACTCTCTGATATCAGACTATAGTTGGTCTTTGAACAACATGGGTTTGAACTGCAAGGGTCCACTTACCTGAATTTTTTTATTAACTGCTATAGTGTTACACTGTCTGTGGTTGGACTGAATCTTGGATATAGAATTGTGGATATGGAGTGCTGATACAACATTATATGTGAATTTTCCACTGCATGTGTGGGGAGTTGGCGCCCCGACCCCCATATTGTTCAAGAATCGACTGTGTATGACAAAGCTATGATAATCAAAACAGTATGGTATAGACACATAGACCAGTGGGACTAAATTGAGAACCCAGAAATAAACCCACATGTATACGGTCAACTCATATTTGACAGCAGAGCCAAGAATGGGGAAAGGATAGTCTTTCATCAAATGGTGTTAGGATAACAAGATGTTCACATGCAAAAGAATGAAATTTGATTCCTGTTTTATACAGCTCACAAAGATTAATAGATTTAGAACTTAAATGTTAAGATCTGAAACCAAAAAGCTCTTGGAAGAAAATAGGGGGAAAAAATAAACAAATAGGACTTTATCAAACTAAAAATCTTCTGCACAGCAAAGGAAATCATCAACAAAATGAAAAGGCAGCCAATGAAAGGGAGAAAATACTGGCAAACCATAAATCTGAGGAAGGGTTAATATCCCAAACATATAATATATAGAACTCAATAGAAAAAAGTGATTGAAAATGGATAAAGGACTCAAATACACATTTTTGCCAGTGAAGATACCCAAATGGCCAGCAGGTATATGGAAAGGGGCTTAATATCACTTATCATCAGGGAAATTAAAATCATAACCACAGTGAGGTATCACCTCATTGGATAAAGAGTGGATAAAGAAGATGTGGTTATATACGCACAATGGAATATTATTCAGCTGTAAGAAAAGAAAGTCCTGTCATTTGCACCAACATGGATGAAGCTTGAGGACCTTGTATTTAGTGAAGTAAGTCAGATAGACAAAGCCAAAGACTGTATGCCCTCATTTATATGTGAAATCTAAAAAAACTGGGCTCTCAGAAAGAGGATAGATTAGTGATTATCAAGGAGTGGAGGTTGTGGGAAATGAGGAGGTGTTGGTCAAAGGGTACAAGCTTCCAGTTATATGAAGGATAAGTTCTGTGAATCTTATGTATAACGTGGTGACTGTAGTTAGCAATACCATATTGTATACTTGAAAGTTGCTAATTCTCACCATCAGAAAAATGGTAACTGTGTGGTGATGGATGTATTAACTTATTGTGGTAATTATCTCACAATATATATCAAATCGTCACATTATACACTTTAAACTTAACACGACAAAAAAGGGAAAAAAGGTCTTCTGGTCTCTCACCAGACCTTATTTTGCCTGGTTTAGCCAGCTCCAGTAACTGCTTAAAGGTAGGAAATAGATATGTCCATGAAATTCCCCCAACTCTCACTTTATATTATTAGTATTTTTGTCTTAAATACCTAAAAACATCCTTCTGTGTCTTTCCTTCCTTTGCAAGTTACCACACTTGTGCATTTTCACCTAGAAGCATTGATTTGGATTTAAACATATCCAACAGTCCTGCTGCTTCTTTTTTTGTATAAATCAGCATTTGCCAAAGTCTGTTCTGTGGAGCATTTATTTCCTCAATATGCTCTGTGGGAAAACAGATCTGAACAAAAATGAGTTTGAAAATGCTGTATAAAACTGCTAGAGGCTTCCCTGGTAGTCCAGTGGGTAAAGAGTCTGCCTTGCAATGTAAGAGGCACCAGTTCAATCCCTGGCCTGGGGAGGATCCCACATGTCCTGGAGCAGCTGGACCTGTGCGTCCAGTTACGAGCCAGCACTCTGGAACGCCTGCGCCCAGAGCCAGTGCTCTGCAAAAAGACAGGCCACTGCAAGGCCCACACAGGCCAAAGAATAAATATGGATGAAAAAAAAACCAATAAAAGAGGCCAAAAATAAATTTAAAAAATACTATTAAAACTGCTATATTCCCCTCCAAGGTTCATAATATATAGAGGCACATTAAAACCTCTGAGGAGTCATACAATAAACTTGTCTAACCAAGGATTTCCCACATGGTTCTGAATCCTTTTTAGTTGTTGTTATGTATAGGCCAAGTGCTTTATGAAACTTATTTTGGATAGATTAGTGATTATCAAGGAGTGGAGGTTGTGGGAAATGAGGAGGTGTTGGTCAAAGGGTACAAGCTTCCAGTTATATGAAGGATAAGTTCTGGGAATCTTATGTATAACGTGGTGACTGTAGTTAGCAATACCATATTGTATACTTGAAAGTTGCTAATTCTCACCATCAGAAAAATGGTAACTGTGTGGTGATGGATGTATTAACTTATTGTGGTAATTATCTCACAATATATATCAAATCGTCACATTATACACTTTAAACTTAACACGACAAAAAAGGGAAAAAAGGTCTTCTGGTCTCTCACCAGACCTTATTTTGCCTGGTTTAGCCAGCTCCAGTAACTGCTTAAAGGTAGGAAATAGATATGTCCATGAAATTCCCCCAACTCTCACTTTATATTATTAGTATTTTTGTCTTAAATACCTAAAAACATCCTTCTGTGTCTTTCCTTCCTTTGCAAGTTACCACACTTGTGCATTTTCACCTAGAAGCATTGATTTGGATTTAAACATATCCAACAGTCCTGCTGCTTCTTTTTTTGTATAAATCAGCATTTGCCAAAGTCTGTTCTGTGGAGCATTTATTTCCTCAATATGCTCTGTGGGAAAACAGATCTGAACAAAAATGAGTTTGAAAAATGCTGTATAAAACTGCTAGAGGCTTCCCTGGTAGTCCAGTGGGTAAAGAGTCTGCCTTGCAATGTAAGAGGCACCAGTTCAATCCCTGGCCTGGGGAGGATCCCACATGTCCTGGAGCAGCTGGACCTGTGCGTCCAGTTACGAGCCAGCACTCTGGAACGCCTGCGCCCAGAGCCAGTGCTCTGCAAAAAGACAGGCCACTGCAAGGCCCACACAGGCCAAAGAATAAATATGGATGAAAAAAAAACCAATAAAAGAGGCCAAAAATAAATTTAAAAAATACTATTAAAACTGCTATATTCCCCTCCAAGGTTCATAATATATAGAGGCACATTAAAACCTCTGAGGAGTCATACAATAAACTTGTCTAACCAAGGATTTCCCACATGGTTCTGAATCCTTTTTAGTTGTTGTTATGTATAGGCCAAGTGCTTTATGAAACTTATTTTGGAAAACACTGGTCATTTGCTAATATTTAAGTGAATAATCTTTATATTAGGATGTTTCAGAGAAATGAAGCCAATAATACGTCTATTTATGCATCTGTCAGTGTTATTTATATGTATGTTGTTGGTTCTGCTTCTCTGTAAAGACCGATATATAGAAATATAAGAAATTTAGTATTGAAATTGGATCACTTGAATATTGAGGCTGAGAATTTCCAGTCTGCTATCTACATGCTGGAGAACCAGGAAAGCCAGTGGTATAATTCAGTCCAAGTCTGAAGTCCTGAGAAACAAGAGCCAGCGGAGGATGTCTTGTGGTCCAAAGGCCTAAGAACCAAGAGTTCTGATGTCTGAGGGCAGAAGAAGATGATGTGCAGTCCAGCTCAAGAAGAGAGAGAATTCACCCTTCCTTCACCTTTTTGTTCTGTACAAGCCCTCTGTGAAAAAAGTCACAGTGGTAACCATTATTAACATTTAGGAGAAGGCTTTTTTTCTTTAAAATATATGTCTCAACTAGATATTTCCCTATGGGTTATTTTTAATTAAAAAAATATTTTAACTTTATTGGGATATAGTTGATTTACAGTTGTGTTAGTTTCAGATATATAGCAAAGTGATTCAGTTATACATATACATATATTCATTCTTTTTAGGATTTTTTTTCTCATATAGGTTATCACAGAATATTGGGTAGAGTTCCCTGTGCTATACAGTAGGTCCTTATTGGTTATTTATGTTATATAGTGTGTATGTTCAACCAGATTTTTATTCTTAACATTTTGTTGAAAATTTTTTATGTTACTAGCTATTCTACATCTTTACTCTAAGTGGTTGAACGATACTCTGTTTCTTTTAAAAAGCAGTTCCCTGTTGTTGGATGTCTAAGTTTTCCAATCTCTCACATAAATAATACCCACAATTGGTTATGTGTGGGGCAGGATAGTGTATTGATCACAAGCATAGACTTTGAAGTCAGATAGACTTGGTTCAAACTTTAGTCCAGTGCTGATTGCAATCCAAGGTTCAAAAAAGGTTAAAACCTCTGAGGAGTCATACAATAAACTTGTCTAACCAAGGATTTCCCACATGGTTCTGAATCCTTTTTAGTTGTTGTTATGTATAGGCCAAGTGCTTTATGAAACTTATTTTGGAAAACACTGGTCATTTGCTAATATTTAAGTGAATAATCTTTATATTAGGATGTTTCAGAGAAATGAAGCCAATAATACGTCTATTTATGCATCTGTCAGTGTTATTTATATGTATGTTGTTGGTTCTGCTTCTCTGTAAAGACCGATATATAGAAATATAAGAAATTTAGTATTGAAATTGGATCACTTGAATATTGAGGCTGAGAATTTCCAGTCTGCTATCTACATGCTGGAGAACCAGGAAAGCCAGTGGTATAATTCAGTCCAAGTCTGAAGTCCTGAGAAACAAGAGCCAGCGGAGGATGTCTTGTGGTCCAAAGGCCTAAGAACCAAGAGTTCTGATGTCTGAGGGCAGAAGAAGATGATGTGCAGTCCAGCTCAAGAAGAGAGAGAATTCACCCTTCCTTCACCTTTTTGTTCTGTACAAGCCCTCTGTAAAAAAAGTCACAGTGGTAACCATTATTAACATTTAGGAGAAGGCTTTTTTTCTTTAAAATATATGTCTCAACTAGATATTTCCCTATGGGTTATTTTTAATTAAAAAAATATTTTAACTTTATTGGGATATAGTTGATTTACAGTTGTGTTAGTTTCAGATATATAGCAAAGTGATTCAGTTATACATATACATATATTCATTCTTTTTAGGATTTTTTTTCTCATATAGGTTATCACAGAATATTGGGTAGAGTTCCCTGTGCTATACAGTAGGTCCTTATTGGTTATTTATGTTATATAGTGTGTATGTTCAACCAGATTTTTATTCTTAACATTTTGTTGAAAATTTTTTATGTTACTAGCTATTCTACATCTTTACTCTAAGTGGTTGAACGATACTCTGTTTCTTTTAAAAAGCAGTTCCCTGTTGTTGGATGTCTAAGTTTTCCAATCTCTCACATAAATAATACCCACAATTGGTTATGTGTGGGGCAGGATAGTGTATTGATCACAAGCATAGACTTTGAAGTCAGATAGACTTGGTTCAAACTTTAGTCCAGTGCTGATTAGCTGCATGACCCTGGTCAAGTTAATTAATTTCCCCAACCTCACTTTTGTCAACCATACAATGAGGCTACTAATTGTTCCAGTCTTGCTGGCTTGTTAAGAGAATTAATAAGTTAAGTGCTTAGAGCAGAGACAGCACATATGTTACTGTTGTTAGGTACTTGTGCACATTTATGATTATTTCTATAGAATTAATTCCTAGAAGTAGAATTGCTAATTGAAGCAGAATGTAACATAATAATAGTAATAATAATAGCTATTCCTTAGATAGTTTATGAGTTCCTGCAGTAGAGTGAGCATTCTGTGTTAGCTCTGATGGTGATGATGTGCTTCAGGAGTATGGCAGTAGGTCGGACAATCAAAGCCTTGCCCCTCAATCTCACCTGCGTTTTAGTGATGTTCAAAGATTATATCAAGTTTTAAGATATCTAGATGACAAACTTAAAAAACTACAGTGGAATGGGTAAGGCAGAGAGACAAAGGGGTCCTGAATGGATCCTTTATTGATTTGGGCAATTTCAATGGGAACTGGGGAGAGGTGTACTTCGTTGGGATGAAGGCCAGGGTGAAGCACCTTGACATCCAGGGGTCAGGCTAATGAAATGTTGCCTCATATTCCAGGGACCTGGGGAATATTTCCTATGTTATTTTTACATCCCCTTCCCTCAATTTTAAGCTATTTTTGTTCAAGTACACACGTTCTTTGCAATTTATGAATCACACAATTCTCGTGTTTCCTATTCTTTATACTTCTGTGGTAGAAAATGGGCTGCTGGCATGGTAACCAGTTAACCTCCCTCCTCCTTTTGTACTTCATCACTCAGCTCTAGTCAGGCCAGCAGAAGCTTCTGGGCAGCAGAGCCCTAACGGGTCTTTGTCTTAGGACTTACCAGCCAGCCAGCAAATAGGCACATGGTCCTAGTTGGAATAGCACCTCCCGATCAGGCCTGAAGAGGAGAGATGATCCCTACCTCATCTTTACAGATTTCCTCTCTTGTCTCGCCACTGCAAACAGTTCTCTGTGTCATCCTTTTTTTTAGATTATTGTTCAATATGGCTTTATGAGTAATACTAGTAATGAGCCATCTTAGCATACTGCTTTCTGTTTTTCTTTTTAAGTGTATTAGTTCTTTTAACCCTTAATTTTTTTTACTTTTTACTTTTAGGATAACTTTGTAAAATTGAAGTATACTTTATTTACAATGTTGTGTGTGTTAGTTTCAAAAGTACAGCCTATGGATTCATTTTTTTTGTAGATTATATTCCATTTATAGGTTACAGGATATTTACAATAATTTCCTGTGCTGTACAGTAAATCTTTGTTGCTTATCTCTTTCATGTACAGTGATTTATATCTTTTAATCTTGTATTCCTAATTTGCCCATCCCCCTTCCTCTTTGGTAACCATAAATTTATTTTCTGTGTCTGTGAGTCTGTTTCTGCTTTGTACATACATTCATTAGTGTTATTTTTTAGATTTCATATGTAAGTAATACTGTATAGTATTTGTCTTTGTCTAGCTTATTTCACTAAGCATAATATTCCCTAGGTCCACCCATGTTATTGCAAATGGCGATTTTTCATTCTTTTTTTTCATTGGGTAGTATTCCATTGTGTGTGTGTGTGTGAATGTAAAACATCTTTTTTTCTTTTGTAAAACATCTTTTTTTAACTTTTATTTTACTTTTAACTTTTAGAGAGTTTTGTTGTTTACAGATATGTATGTTCCCCAATTAGTCATATGTATATCCCCCTCTTCCCACCCCTCCTGACCATCACACAGCACCCCTGAGGGATCTCCTTTTCTCACAGGGCTATGACTGTAGCTATTTTCTTCACATATGATAGTACAGGCCTTCATGCTACTTCGCTTACGCCTCCCACCCACTGTTCCTTCCCCACAATGTCCATATGTGCACTGTCCATGTCTGTCTTTCTGTTGCTTCACTGCATGTGCCATCATCACCATCCTACTAGATTCCATATATATGTGTTAATATACTGTATTTGTCCTTCTCTTTCTGACTGACTTCACTTTTGATGATACGTTCTAGATCCAGCCACCTCATTAGGGCTTATTCTTCTGCATTTCTTTTTACAGCTGTGTAGTATTCCATTGTATGTATGTACCAGAGCTTTTGGATCCATTTGTTCGTCGATGGGCATCTAGGGTGCTTCTATGTTCTGGCTATTGTATAGAGAGCTGCAATGAACATTGGGGTACAGGTGCTTCTTTCAGTTTTGATTTCATCAGGGTAGAAGCCTAAGAGTGGGATTGCTGTGTTGTATGGTGCTTCTATTTTTGTTTTTTAAGAAATCTCTAGACTATTTTCCATAGAGACTGTATCAGTTGACATTCCCACCAGCAATGCAGGAGTGTTCCCTTTTCTCTGCACCCTCTCCAGCATTTATTGTCTGTCAGTTTGTTGATGATGGCCATTCTGATGAGTGTGAGGTGATATCTCATTGTAGTTTTGACTTTCATTTCTCCAATTATAAGTGAAGTCGAGCATTGTTTCATGTGTTTTTGGGCCATCTGTATGTCGTCTTTGGAGAGGTGTCTGTTTAGGTCCTTTTCCCATTTTTTGATTGGGTTGTTCATTTTTCCAGTGCTGAGTTGTCTGAGTTGCTTGTAGATTTTGGAGATTAATTCCTTGTCTATTGTTTCATTTGCTGTGATTTTCTCCCATTCTGTGGGTTGTCTGTTCAGCTTTATTGTAATTTCTTTTGCTGTACAAAAGCTTTTAAGTTTCATTAGGTCCCATGTGTTCATTTTTCTTTTTAGTTCCGCTATTCTAGTAGGTGGGTCAGAGAAGATCTTGCTTTGATTTATGTCCTTGAGTGTTTTGCCTATATTCTCCTCCAAGAGTTTGATGGTTTCTGGTCTTATATTTAGGTCTTTAATCCATTTTGAGTTGATCTTCATGTATAGTGTCAGGGAATGTTCCAACTTCATTTTTTTGCATGTAGCTGTCCAATTTTCCCAGCACCATTTGTTGAAGAGGCTGTCTTTGTCCCATTTCATAGTTTCGCCTCCTTTGTCAAAAATAAGGTACCCATAGGTGAGTGGGTAAAACATCTTTGTTTAAAAATTTTAAATTTATTTAATTTTTAATTGAAGGCTAATTGCTTTATAGAATTTTGTTGGTTTCTGCCAGACATCAACATCAGCCATAGGTGTACATATGTTCCCTCCCTCTTAAATCTACCTCCCGTCTCCCTTGGCATCCCACCCTTCTAGGTTGTTGCAGAGCCCCAGTTTGAATTCCCTGAGTCATGCAGCATGTTCCCATTGGCTATCTATTTTACATATGGTAATGTAAGTTTCCAGTGTAACATCTTCTTAAGTCATACCTCTGGGCATTTGAGTTGCTTCCGTGTCTTGGCTATTATACATAATGCTGCTGTAAACATTGGAGTGCATAAATCTTATTGATACAGACTTTTCATTTTTTGTAGAAGTACATGCTGTTCTTTTTTTGATAACAACTTCATCAAGATATAATTCATATACAATTCACCCATACTTTAATGGTATTTTTTATATTTGCAGAATTGGGAAGCCAACAATCAATTTTAGAATATTTCTATCACCCCCCAAAATCCTGTGTACTTTAGAAGTAATGCCACTATTATCCCTATTCACTTACCCCTAGGACTGGACAACAACTAACCTACTTTCTGTCTTTACAGATTTGCCTGTTTTGGAATCATACAGTATGTCTTCAGTGACTCACTTTTCACTTCGCATTGTTTCATTTGCTGTGATTTTCTCCCATTCTGTGGGTTGTCTGTTCAGCTTTATTGTAATTTCTTTTGCTGTACAAAAGCTTTTAAGTTTCATTAGGTCCCATGTGTTCATTTTTCTTTTTAGTTCCGCTATTCTAGTAGGTGGGTCAGAGAAGATCTTGCTTTGATTTATGTCCTTGAGTGTTTTGCCTATATTCTCCTCCAAGAGTTTGATGGTTTCTGGTCTTATATTTAGGTCTTTAATCCATTTTGAGTTGATCTTCATGTATAGTGTCAGGGAATGTTCCAACTTCATTTTTTTGCATGTAGCTGTCCAATTTTCCCAGCACCATTTGTTGAAGAGGCTGTCTTTGTCCCATTTCATAGTTTCGCCTCCTTTGTCAAAAATAAGGTACCCATAGGTGAGTGGGTAAAACATCTTTGTTTAAAAATTTTAAATTTATTTAATTTTTAATTGAAGGCTAATTGCTTTATAGAATTTTGTTGGTTTCTGCCAGACATCAACATCAGCCATAGGTGTACATATGTTCCCTCCCTCTTAAATCTACCTCCCGTCTCCCTTGGCATCCCACCCTTCTAGGTTGTTGCAGAGCCCCAGTTTGAATTCCCTGAGTCATGCAGCATGTTCCCATTGGCTATCTATTTTACATATGGTAATGTAAGTTTCCAGTGTAACATCTTCTTAAGTCATACCTCTGGGCATTTGAGTTGCTTCCGTGTCTTGGCTATTATACATAATGCTGCTGTAAACATTGGAGTGCATAAATCTTATTGATACAGACTTTTCATTTTTTGTAGAAGTACATGCTGTTCTTTTTTTGATAACAACTTCATCAAGATATAATTCATATACAATTCACCCATACTTTAATGGTATTTTTTATATTTGCAGAATTGGGAAGCCAACAATCAATTTTAGAATATTTCTATCACCCCCCAAAATCCTGTGTACTTTAGAAGTAATGCCACTATTATCCCTATTCACTTACCCCTAGGACTGGACAACAACTAACCTACTTTCTGTCTTTACAGATTTGCCTGTTTTGGAATCATACAGTATGTCTTCAGTGACTCACTTTTTCACTTCGCATAATGTTTTCAAGGTTCATTCATGCTGTAGCACATCTCAGTATTTCAGTCCTTTGTATTGCTGAACAATATTTTATTGTATGGATATACAAATTTGAGGCCATTTGGCTATTATGAATATTGCTACCGTGAACATTCAGGTGCATGTTTTTATGTGGATGTATGTTTTATTTCTCTTGAACATGGTATTCCTGGGTCAAATAATAACTGTGTTTAATCCTCTGAGGAACCGTCAGACTGTTTCCCACAGCAGCTATAGCACTTTGCATTTCTGTGAGCAGTGTATGACGGTTCCAGGTTCTCTATATCCTCGTCAATGTTCGTTATTTTCTGTTTTTTTTTAATAACTATTTTTATTTTTCTTTTACAGAGTTTTGTTGTTTATAGCTATACAGAAACCCAAATCAGTCATAGGTATGCCCTTTACCCCTCCCACCTGAAGCCTCCTCCCAGTCTCTCCCCATCCCACCCCTCCAGGTTGTTGCATAGCCCCCATGTAAGTTCTCTCAGTCTTACAGCATATTCACAATGGTTGTTTTTTTTACATATGGTAGTGTAGGTTTCCATGTTACTTTTTCCATACTTCTCATTCAATCCTCCCTCCTCTCAATGTCCATAAGTCTGTTTTATCTGTCAGTTTCTTCATTGCTGCTCTGCATTTGCATTTATCAGTATCATCTTTCTAGATTCCATATATATGTGTTAGTATACTATATTTGTCCTTTTCTTTTTGACTTGCTTCCCTATGTATAATAGGTTCTAGATTCATCCACTTCATTAGGACTGATTCAAATGCATTTCTTTTTATAATGGAATATTTTTTGTGTTTTTGATTATAACTATCTGAGTGTATGTGAGGAGTTACCTCACTGTGGTTTTGATTTCCTTTTCTCTGATGACTAATGATGTTGAGCATCTTTTCATGTGATCATTGGCCATTTCAACATCTTCCTTGGAGATTGTCTATTAAGATAGTTTTCCTACTTTAAATTGGATTATATGTCTACTTATTATTGAGTTGTAAGATTTCAAGTTCTTTCTTATTCTAGATACAAGGCTTTTATCAGACAGATGATTTATAAAGTTTTTCTTTCATTTTGTAGGTTTTCTTTTCACTTTCATGGTGTCCTGAAGCACAAAAGTTGTGAACTTAAATGTCTAATGTATTTTTTGTTTGTTTGTGCTTTTGGTATACTATTTAACAAATTACCTAATCCAAAGTCAAAACTTTTATTAATTTTTGTATGGATATACAAATTTGAGTTGCATAGTTTTTAATGTGGATGTATGTTTTATTTCTCTTGAACATGGTATTCCTGGGTCAAATAATAACTGTGTTTAATCCTCTGAGGAACCGTCAGACTGTTTCCCACAGCAGCTATAGCACTTTGCATTTCTGTGAGCAGTGTATGACGGTTCCAGGTTCTCTATATCCTCGTCAATGTTCGTTATTTTCTGTTTTTTTTTAATAACTATTTTTATTTTTCTTTTACAGAGTTTTGTTGTTTATAGCTATACAGAAACCCAAATCAGTCATAGGTATGCCCTTTACCCCTCCCACCTGAAGCCTCCTCCCAGTCTCTCCCCATCCCACCCCTCCAGGTTGTTGCATAGCCCCCATGTAAGTTCTCTCAGTCTTACAGCATATTCACAATGGTTGTTTTTTTTACATATGGTAGTGTAGGTTTCCATGTTACTTTTTCCATACTTCTCATTCAATCCTCCCTCCTCTCAATGTCCATAAGTCTGTTTTATCTGTCAGTTTCTTCATTGCTGCTCTGCATTTGCATTTATCAGTATCATCTTTCTAGATTCCATATATATGTGTTAGTATACTATATTTGTCCTTTTCTTTTTGACTTGCTTCCCTATGTATAATAGGTTCTAGATTCATCCACTTCATTAGGACTGATTCAAATGCATTTCTTTTTATAATGGAATATTTTTTGTGTTTTTGATTATAACTATCTGAGTGTATGTGAGGAGTTACCTCACTGTGGTTTTGATTTCCTTTTCTCTGATGACTAATGATGTTGAGCATCTTTTCATGTGATCATTGGCCATTTCAACATCTTCCTTGGAGATTGTCTATTAAGATAGTTTTCCTACTTTAAATTGGATTATATGTCTACTTATTATTGAGTTGTAAGATTTCAAGTTCTTTCTTATTCTAGATACAAGGCTTTTATCAGACAGATGATTTATAAAGTTTTTCTTTCATTTTGTAGGTTTTCTTTTCACTTTCATGGTGTCCTGAAGCACAAAAGTTGTGAACTTAAATGTCTAATGTATTTTTTGTTTGTTTGTGCTTTTGGTATACTATTTAACAAATTACCTAATCCAAAGTCATAAAGATTTATCTTAATGTTTATTCTAAGAGTTTTCTAGATTTAGTTCTTAAGTCTAGGTCTTTGATCCATTTGGAGTTGATTTTTGTATATGGTTTGAGGTGTAGGGCTCCAACTTCATCCTTTTGGATGTGGATATCCAGTTAATTGGCGTTCCCATGTGGAGCTAATGGTAAAGAACCTGCCTGTTTTTGCAGGAGGTATAAGAGATGACATTTTGATCCCTGGGTTGGGAATAACCCCTGGAGAAGGGAATGGCAACTTACTCTAGTACTCTTGCCTGGAAAATCCTGGACAGAGGAGTTCGGTGGACTACAGTCCATGGGGTCACAAAGAATCAGACATGATTGAAGTGGCTTAGCATACAAAGCAGACCCAGTTAATACTAGCACCATTTATTGGAAAGACTGTTCTTTCCCAGTTGAATGGTCTTAGCACCCTTGCCAGAAATTAACTGACTCTGAATGTAAGACTTTATTTTTAGACTCTCACTTCTATTCTTTTGATTTATATGTCTATCTTTGTGCTATTACTATGCTCTTTTTAGCTTTGTAGTAAGTTTCCCAGGTGGCTCAGTGGTAAAGGCATCCACCCGCCAATGCAGGAACCACAAGAGATGCAGGTTTGATCCCTGAGTCTAGAAGATCCCCTGGAGGAGGAAACGACAACCCACTCCAGGATTCTTCCCAAGATAATCCCATGGACAGAGGAGCCTGGCAGGCTATAGTCCATTTGATTGCAAAGAGTTGGATACAACTGAGCGACTGAGCATGCACACACATACGTTTTGTAATTGGGATGCGTGAGTTTTTTTTTTTTTTCTTTCAAGATTTTTTTGGCCACTCTAGGCCCCTTGCATTTCCATATGAATTTTAGGTTCGGCTTGTCCTTTTCTGCCAAGATGCTAGTTGAAAATTTGATAGAAATTGTGTTGAATCTGTAGAACATTTTGGAGGTGGATTGTCATCTCAACAATATTAATCTTCCAATTCATGAACACTGGATGTCTTTTCATTTGTTTAGGTCTTCTTTAATTTCCTTCAATTGTGTTTTATAGTTTTAAGGTATAGGCTTTGCACTACTTTTATTAAATTTATTCCTAAAATATTTTATTCTTTTTGATGCTTTGTAAATAGAATTTTTAAAATATCATTTTTGGATTGTTCACTCCAAGTGTACAGAAATACAATTGATTTTCATATACTGATCTTATATTCTGCAGTCTCCTTGTGCTAAGTCACTTCAGTCATGTCCAACTCTCTGCAACCCTATGGACCATAGCCCACCAGGCTCCTCTGTCTGTGAGATTCTTCAGGCAAGAATCCTGGAATGGGTTGCCATGACCTCCTCAAGGAGATCTTCCTGACCCAGGGTTCAAACCCATGTCTCTTATGCCTTCTGCATTGGCAGTCAGGTTCTTTACCTCTGGCATCACATGCAAAGCAATCTCCTACACTCCTTTATTTATCCTACTAATTTTTTTGTGAATTCCTTGGGATTTTATATGTACAAGATCATATCATTTGTGAATAGAGATAGTTTTATTTCTTTCTTTCCAACTTGGATGCCTTTCATTTCATTTCCTTGCCTAATTGCCAGGGCTAACCACACTAATGTTATCTTACTTATCAGCAATATTTGATACAATTGATCTCTTAACTTTTGTGCTATTACTATGCTCTTTTTAGCTTTGTAGTAAGTTTCCCAGGTGGCTCAGTGGTAAAGGCATCCACCCGCCAATGCAGGAACCACAAGAGATGCAGGTTTGATCCCTGAGTCTAGAAGATCCCCTGGAGGAGGAAACGACAACCCACTCCAGGATTCTTCCCAAGATAATCCCATGGACAGAGGAGCCTGGCAGGCTATAGTCCATTTGATTGCAAAGAGTTGGATACAACTGAGCGACTGAGCATGCACACACATACGTTTTGTAATTGGGATGCGTGAGTTTTTTTTTTTTTTCTTTCAAGATTTTTTTGGCCACTCTAGGCCCCTTGCATTTCCATATGAATTTTAGGTTCGGCTTGTCCTTTTCTGCCAAGATGCTAGTTGAAAATTTGATAGAAATTGTGTTGAATCTGTAGAACATTTTGGAGGTGGATTGTCATCTCAACAATATTAATCTTCCAATTCATGAACACTGGATGTCTTTTCATTTGTTTAGGTCTTCTTTAATTTCCTTCAATTGTGTTTTATAGTTTTAAGGTATAGGCTTTGCACTACTTTTATTAAATTTATTCCTAAAATATTTTATTCTTTTTGATGCTTTGTAAATAGAATTTTTAAAATATCATTTTTGGATTGTTCACTCCAAGTGTACAGAAATACAATTGATTTTCATATACTGATCTTATATTCTGCAGTCTCCTTGTGCTAAGTCACTTCAGTCATGTCCAACTCTCTGCAACCCTATGGACCATAGCCCACCAGGCTCCTCTGTCTGTGAGATTCTTCAGGCAAGAATCCTGGAATGGGTTGCCATGACCTCCTCAAGGAGATCTTCCTGACCCAGGGTTCAAACCCATGTCTCTTATGCCTTCTGCATTGGCAGTCAGGTTCTTTACCTCTGGCATCACATGCAAAGCAATCTCCTACACTCCTTTATTTATCCTACTAATTTTTTTGTGAATTCCTTGGGATTTTATATGTACAAGATCATATCATTTGTGAATAGAGATAGTTTTATTTCTTTCTTTCCAACTTGGATGCCTTTCATTTCATTTCCTTGCCTAATTGCCAGGGCTAACCACACTAATGTTATCTTACTTATCAGCAATATTTGATACAATTGATCATTTCTTCTTTTTTGTAGCCCTCTCTTAACTGGGATTTTTGGGCATAACACCCTTTTGGTTTTTCTTCTGTCTCACTGGCTGCTTTATCATCTCTTTTGTTTGTTCTTCCTCTTCCTTCAACTTCTTAACCATTTCCCACCTCTAATCTCCAGATCCTCATCTCCACTTGCCTACCTAAGAGCCCCACTTAGTTGTCCAAAAGGCAGCTCAAATTTACCATCCAAAACTTACTTTAATCTCAAATGAAGTGGTTTGTGGAAAAAAGGGAGAAAAGAAATCAGTTAATATTTCCTGAATGTTTACTATTAACACTATTCATTATCTTGTTTACAACACATGTCAGTTCTGTGATTCTCAGGGGTCATGAACACTGGTCAGTTTAATTCCAAAGCCCGAGCTCCTTCCTAATATCTCTACTATATTTCCTACAGATCATAGTGTGTATAGCTCTATTATTTCTCTTCAAGATTGTCATTTGGAGTGGTGTGTGACAACTCAGAAAAAAGGATCTCACAGAAGTCTCTGGTAAACGAGCATTAGAAGTGCTCATTTACCATGCAGTGCCTCTGGAGCTGCCCCTTCCCATCTCCCGTGTGCAAGACAGGTGGTGGGAAAGCCTATCTCAGAGTTTAAAGTTTTTCCTGGTCACTTTCCCAGGTTAGAGTTTCTCTGGCCTTGAGAGGTACTTCCTGCCTGTCAAAACTGCTCTCATTTACCTGCTGACTGGATTCTCCATCTTTATTCCTCATTCTGTCTTGTTTCCTTCTCATTTGTTCAAGAATTATCAGCTCTTCTGGGTTTGCCTAAGATATTCCACTTCGACATTTGCTTGTCCAGGACCTGGCACTGAACATTTGTTCAGTGTTTGTGACCAATCTGTGTCAATACTTTCCTTATTGAAATATTACTGCTAGTTACAAAAAAATTACTTGTACTTTTCAGTAGCAGTGACAACTCTGTTTTCTTCCCTAGATCTTTAACAGAAGTAAAAATATCCAAGATGAATCTATTCATATTGAGAATACATTTTTATAATAGATTTTATCCGGATTTAAACAAGCCTGTTGTCAAGCGGCATCTGCAGTCTCATTTGGCCCTATGGTATCTGTCCCAGTTGATGGGGTCCATTTGCCCATGTTCTTTTAGTCTGTTGAGGCAGAGCCAGTTCTGTTTCCAGTTGAACTGGTTTATCTTGATAACGTTTGTGTATAGGACGTGCTGTTCACTGCAGGATGAGGTCCCACTCCCAGGTTTTGCCTCTTGGTGTTCAGAGGAGTCCCCCTTCCCAGAAGCCCTCTCACTGGTACCTTATCTATGTGCTGAACCTTTCCCTTTTGGAGCTAACCTAGCTTCTGTCTTTTCCCATTCTAAATGTCAACCAATCGTGAGGCATAATGGTACTTACCTGGAGTCAGAACTGGATTGAAGACTAAGGGTTTTGTGGTTTTGGGCCACCTCTCTGAACTTCAAAGATAGGGTGATCTCTAAGGGCAATTTCAGTTCTAGCCTTCTCAGGCCTGATGACTCTGTTGCTCTGAAAAGTGAACCCAGACTGATGTCTGAATATTTGGCAGTGGTTTAATACACTCTTCCAGGGAGAGCAAATATGTAGCTTCTCTTCCATCTTCTAACCATGGCAGACTCATTACATTATCTAATCACTCTCACGTGAAACCCAGTCATGACCTCAGACTTCTTAATTCAGTCTCTGGTAAACGAGCATTAGAAGTGCTCATTTACCATGCAGTGCCTCTGGAGCTGCCCCTTCCCATCTCCCGTGTGCAAGACAGGTGGTGGGAAAGCCTATCTCAGAGTTTAAAGTTTTTCCTGGTCACTTTCCCAGGTTAGAGTTTCTCTGGCCTTGAGAGGTACTTCCTGCCTGTCAAAACTGCTCTCATTTACCTGCTGACTGGATTCTCCATCTTTATTCCTCATTCTGTCTTGTTTCCTTCTCATTTGTTCAAGAATTATCAGCTCTTCTGGGTTTGCCTAAGATATTCCACTTCGACATTTGCTTGTCCAGGACCTGGCACTGAACATTTGTTCAGTGTTTGTGACCAATCTGTGTCAATACTTTCCTTATTGAAATATTACTGCTAGTTACAAAAAAATTACTTGTACTTTTCAGTAGCAGTGACAACTCTGTTTTCTTCCCTAGATCTTTAACAGAAGTAAAAATATCCAAGATGAATCTATTCATATTGAGAATACATTTTTATAATAGATTTTATCCGGATTTAAACAAGCCTGTTGTCAAGCGGCATCTGCAGTCTCATTTGGCCCTATGGTATCTGTCCCAGTTGATGGGGTCCATTTGCCCATGTTCTTTTAGTCTGTTGAGGCAGAGCCAGTTCTGTTTCCAGTTGAACTGGTTTATCTTGATAACGTTTGTGTATAGGACGTGCTGTTCACTGCAGGATGAGGTCCCACTCCCAGGTTTTGCCTCTTGGTGTTCAGAGGAGTCCCCCTTCCCAGAAGCCCTCTCACTGGTACCTTATCTATGTGCTGAACCTTTCCCTTTTGGAGCTAACCTAGCTTCTGTCTTTTCCCATTCTAAATGTCAACCAATCGTGAGGCATAATGGTACTTACCTGGAGTCAGAACTGGATTGAAGACTAAGGGTTTTGTGGTTTTGGGCCACCTCTCTGAACTTCAAAGATAGGGTGATCTCTAAGGGCAATTTCAGTTCTAGCCTTCTCAGGCCTGATGACTCTGTTGCTCTGAAAAGTGAACCCAGACTGATGTCTGAATATTTGGCAGTGGTTTAATACACTCTTCCAGGGAGAGCAAATATGTAGCTTCTCTTCCATCTTCTAACCATGGCAGACTCATTACATTATCTAATCACTCTCACGTGAAACCCAGTCATGACCTCAGACTTCTTAATTCAGTGTCTTGTGCTCAGTAACCACTGCCAGTGGATCAGAGTTGAAATTTGTTTATCCTCCCTGTCTTCCCTCCCACTTCCAGTGTTTCAGGCTGAAGGAGGGACTAGTGGTGACCAGCATACTAACATTTTAGGAGCATGGGTTCTTGAGTTCAGTTGCTTATGGTCAAGTCCTGTCTCTTCTGCCCCCTTTCTGTGTGACCTTAGAAAAGTCACCTAACTTCTTTGGGTCTCAGTTTCCTTTTTTGTAATATGGGGAATAACAATAGCTATACTTCATAGGATTGTAGAAAGGATTAAATGAATAATATGTATTTTTAAAAGTGCTTAGAATGATGCCTGGCACATGTAACACAAAAATATTAACTGTTATATTGATAATAGCAGTGATAACAACTTGAAAGGATAGTAGAGGAAAAATTCTTGGATTGACAGGGCTTGTGGTATCCTTACAGACTTCAAAGTAGTCAAGCATTTGTTCTTTCTCCAAGCATAGACTGATTCTATATAAAATTTCCTTCCTTTAGTAAAAATTTAGGGCCTTCTGTGTGCTATGAAACTTTCCTGATAACTCAGATGGTAAAGAATCTGCCTGTCATGCAGGAGACCCAGATTCAAGCCCTGGGTCAGGAAGATCCCCTAGAGAAGGGAATGGCAACCCACTCCAGTATTCTTGCCTGGAGAATCCCATGGACAGGGGAGCCTGGCAGGCTGCGATCCATGGGGTCTCGAAGAGTGGTACACGACCGAGTGATTAACATGTTCATTTCCACTGTGTGCTATGCATGGAGCCAGGTGTCTAGGATATAACAGTAAATAAGTCCTTTTCAAAGTCCACCATGGAGTTGGGGTGACAGACAAGTGAAAACGTGGTTAGAGTTTTCTGAATAGCTGCAGTGATTGGAGTTTGCCCAGGGTCTTTAGGGAGCACTGTGTGTACGAGTGGAGTCTTTTTGATGATAGTGTTAAACCTGGGTGGGAAGAGGAATCCACTTGTGTCCTCCAGATCTGGCTGGCCTCTCACCAGTGCTTCATAGGCCCTGCGTGGATCCCCTGGAGCATAGTTAATAGCTGTTCTCGCTGGTGGCACACCTCAGTGGCCTGCTCATGCTCCTTGGTATTCATTCCATTACTCAGCTAATAGCCTGAAGCTCCTCCCACTGCTCATTCAGAGCTGGTACTCTTCCCCCTGCCTCCATCAGAGCTGGTAGAGTTGGGGAGCAGAGATATGAAGATAGACAGAGGAGCCCTGAATTTGCAGCTACATTGCAACTGGGTCTCTACAGAGTTGAATACCTTAAGAAAGCATGAATGTCAGTCTCATCAGGGACTTGGAAAAGGTGATGAGTCTGTCCCACTGCTTGACTCAAGATACGGCAGGTCTGTATGACAGCCATGGACGGTGATAGTATGGCATGTGGGTGGGAGAAAAAAATGCCCTTTTGTGGCTGGTGGGGGTTGTTGGTACCATGACCCATCGTTTCCCCTCACTGGTGTCTTACAGCAAACAGCTGTTGTGTGACGTGATGATTGTGGCAGAAGATGTTGAGATAGAAGCCCACCGTGTGGTCCTGGCAGCCTGCAGCCCCTACTTCTGTGCCATGTTCACAGGTATGGTGAGGGGCCGCAGCCCCCCCGGGAGAATGTCGAGGGTGGGGGCATGATGGGGGAGGAAAGAGAAGGCTCCACCCTGAAGAGCTTCTGTGTGCCAGATTCTTTGCTCTGTACTATGGAGGTACAAAGAGTTGTGATGGATCCACAGCCTCAGCCAGGCCTGCTGAGCATGTAGCCCCTATTGCAGTTCACTCTGAGGAAATAATGTGGAATTGTAGTCCGTGAATTCACAGACATTGTTGTGCATTGTAATCATATCGGGGAGCTTGTTAGAAATGTTGACTCTTGGGCTCACCCTTAGGCTTCTTCTTTCTCATTTTGCAGATGGGGGACACTGAGACTGAGAGAAAGGAAGGGACTTGCCTGAGGTCACACAGTGAACTAGTAGCACCTGGCTTCTGGCCTCCAGGCCCAGGGCTGGCTGTCCTAGCTGTTCCATATGTTGTTATTCCTAAGCCATTTCTTCCGAGCATGGGCCTTGAACCTCCTCTAGCCGTTTTTTACAGGGATTTTGGGAGCAAGTTGGGAGACCTGACGGCGGGACTTGGAGTGTGAAGTTAGACAGAGTTGTATTCACCACCTGCATTCAGTCTCCACACCTTGGCCAGGTTTCCAGGAAGTCCCTGTTTCCTGGACATATGAAACAGCCTTGTCCAACTGTGCGTTTGTGTTACATCTGAGCCTGATTTCCCTGAGACCCATGGGCAGAGCTTCCTGTCTGCAGTACCTTATAGCCCCTCCTCTGAGCCAGGTACAGGCTGTGCTGTATCCATCACTGCTGACTGAAGGCCACCTGGTCGGGGGTGTGGCCCCTGGATGAGGTCCAGGGTCTCTTCTGAATGCTTGCCTGCACCCTGTGCATCCTCTGAGTGTGGTCATTGTCACTCTGCACTCTTGTCTGTTTCCTGGTGTCTGCGGTGCCTGTGCTCTGGTGTCTCACGGACCTGCTACTTCTCACCCTGCAGTTGACACTTTGGGTATCACCTCCTCTCTGACCTCCTGAGACATAGTTCCATAGCAAGTCTCTTTCTACTCCGTAACTCACCTCTATTTTTTTTTTTCCAGAACATCTATCACTGTCTGAAAATCACATTGATTGGTTTTTTTTTTATGTATTTTCCACCTATGTTTCCTTATTGGAAGTTCAGTTTCATGAAAATAGGGATCTTGTTAGTCTTGTTTGTTTGCAGATCTTGAGTACCTGGTACATAACAGGACTATTTTTTTTAATGAACAAAATGTTTCTCACCTTGATTGTAATCTCTGAGTGCTTGGGAACCATGTCTTGTCACTGTCCAATCCTTATTGCCCACCCCAGGGCCTGGCATTTAGGAGACAGCGAACAAGTGAAGGTTGAACAAATGAATGTGGGATTGCTAAGGGTCAATGAGTATAGGCACGCTTTTCCTGAATAGGCCTTTGACCTTTTCCTGATATAATACACAACCTCTGCAGGGCAGGAGTAGTTCTTGATGAAGTAGGTGGTGAGAGGGACTTACTGCATGTGATTTGAGAGTTCCTCACGTGTGTGTCCTCCCTTGACGTATCATTTGAAGGGCTGATCTCAGCCTGGAGTAGTGGTTTTGCTAAGTGGACCAAACCACACTTACCTTACTTTGAGCCTTGGACTAGGAATTCCATAATGCAACCTGGAAAGCCAGCTACTTTGACTACCTGGCAGTTTTGAATCACATTCTCTTTGGAGTAGCCTCAAACTCTAGTGGGCATCCCAAGTGGCTCAGTGGATAAAAAATCTGCCTGTAATGCAGGAGACACAGGAGACATGGCTTAAATCCCTGGGTTGGGAAGATCCACTGGAGGAGGGCATAGCAATCCATTCCAGTATTCTTGCCTGGAGAATCCCATAGACAGAGGAGTCTGGTGGGTTATGGTCCATAGGGTTGCAAAAAATCAGACACAACTGAAGCTACTGAGCACACAAACTCTAGTAGTAAAGGTTTTATTTCTTTATTTCCTTGTCCTTCATCTCTCTTTCTTTTAAAATAGTTTATCTTGTCTGCAGATTTAGTTGCAACTTCAGTAAATAGCTCTGACAGTCACTCTTAACAGTATAGGTGGTTTGAAAAGTCCAGTATTGAGAAGGGAGTCTGTTGGAATTGCAGTGAATTATACGGTTGGCTTCTTTTTCTGTTGTTGTTGCTGTTGAACTTGCCTCTGTGGTCGTGGAAGTACTTAAGCAAAAGCAAAAGTGATTTTAAAAAGGGAGAGAATAGATGCTTCTGAATCAGGTCTTGTTTTCTAGTAATTGAAGAGAGAGAATCCAGAGAAGAAAGCGATGAACAGTACCTGGTACATAACAGGACTATTTTTTTTAATGAACAAAATGTTTCTCACCTTGATTGTAATCTCTGAGTGCTTGGGAACCATGTCTTGTCACTGTCCAATCCTTATTGCCCACCCCAGGGCCTGGCATTTAGGAGACAGCGAACAAGTGAAGGTTGAACAAATGAATGTGGGATTGCTAAGGGTCAATGAGTATAGGCACGCTTTTCCTGAATAGGCCTTTGACCTTTTCCTGATATAATACACAACCTCTGCAGGGCAGGAGTAGTTCTTGATGAAGTAGGTGGTGAGAGGGACTTACTGCATGTGATTTGAGAGTTCCTCACGTGTGTGTCCTCCCTTGACGTATCATTTGAAGGGCTGATCTCAGCCTGGAGTAGTGGTTTTGCTAAGTGGACCAAACCACACTTACCTTACTTTGAGCCTTGGACTAGGAATTCCATAATGCAACCTGGAAAGCCAGCTACTTTGACTACCTGGCAGTTTTGAATCACATTCTCTTTGGAGTAGCCTCAAACTCTAGTGGGCATCCCAAGTGGCTCAGTGGATAAAAAATCTGCCTGTAATGCAGGAGACACAGGAGACATGGCTTAAATCCCTGGGTTGGGAAGATCCACTGGAGGAGGGCATAGCAATCCATTCCAGTATTCTTGCCTGGAGAATCCCATAGACAGAGGAGTCTGGTGGGTTATGGTCCATAGGGTTGCAAAAAATCAGACACAACTGAAGCTACTGAGCACACAAACTCTAGTAGTAAAGGTTTTATTTCTTTATTTCCTTGTCCTTCATCTCTCTTTCTTTTAAAATAGTTTATCTTGTCTGCAGATTTAGTTGCAACTTCAGTAAATAGCTCTGACAGTCACTCTTAACAGTATAGGTGGTTTGAAAAGTCCAGTATTGAGAAGGGAGTCTGTTGGAATTGCAGTGAATTATACGGTTGGCTTCTTTTTCTGTTGTTGTTGCTGTTGAACTTGCCTCTGTGGTCGTGGAAGTACTTAAGCAAAAGCAAAAGTGATTTTAAAAAGGGAGAGAATAGATGCTTCTGAATCAGGTCTTGTTTTCTAGTAATTGAAGAGAGGGGAGAATCCAGAGAAGAAAGCAGTCTAATGTGTTGCTCAGCCCAAGGCTTCCACTGAATCTGGTTATACTCCACACTCCTGTCCTTCCTTCTTTCCATCCATTGTCTGTTCATCCATCTACCCATCTGTCCACCTATCCATCTGATCATCCAAACACTATTCATATATGTTCATTACAGAAAAAAAAATTAGAATAAGTAATACTTAGTTAAAGTGTGTGCACATTTTGAATTCTTCTGAGATATGTGCCTCAACTCTAAACACTTAGAACAGTTGTTAACCAGCATATGCTTCCATCAACAGTGCATCAAGTTTTTGTGTTTTTTGAGGCCCCTAGGTTTTGCTTAAACCTTGGTAAAAAGTACAAGAAAAAAGTAACATTGCAAAATTTTGTTCTCGTTATCAGGTTCAGCGTCAAAATGCATAAAATTAATAACGAAAAGGTCCAATAATGAAAAGGTATCAGCTTGTTTAAGGCACCAAAGAAGAGAAAATACATGTGGCTTTCTTCTTACTTGAGTAGTCTGATCAAGATGTGTTACTCAGGCTTAAAGTATTTTTATTTTTTTGTCCTCGGATGTCCTCTGATGTCCTACAATGGTTCCAAATATCAGCCCCACTCCTCTACAGTATCTTTCCCATAACTTGGAATAAATATGAAGCTGATGTCTGGGTGCCCACAAGAGAGTGTCCAAAGGCAGTCAGCCTGTGAGAGAATCTGGGATCGATAGTCACCTGAGTTGCAGTCTACTCTTTAGGATCATGTGATTGAAGAGGTCAGCAGGGATGGCCTTGTCCTTCTTTTCCCTATGAGTATCGAATACTTAAGATTTCCTCTCAACCCCATCTTTCCCATCTAGCACCTCCATACCAGGGGAAGAAAACTTCCCCAAAATAGCCCAAGTTTTCCTCCACTTTTTAGTATGCGCTTTACTATGGGTTCTGTGTACCTATAGCATTGGTACTCCATACGGATCCCTACATATCATCCAGAAATTTAAAAACAGTCCTGTTTTACAGTGTTAAAAGAACACTGAGTTATAAAGAATATGTGAGCTCAGGGTTTTAAGTGCATCATCATGGCTAAAAGACATTTGAGCTTCATCCCAGAAGAAGCCCTGGGAGTGAGCTGTCCTAGTCTTCCGGTTCTACTGTATTGAGATTACATGCAGAGGCTGATTAGATTACCTTTTTTTTGTTAAGAAAAATTACTGTCCACTTTTCATTAGATGTAGGTTGATATTCAGTTGGTGTTTTTGAATATATGATTACTAGAAAGAAGGAGGAGAGGCAGGAATGTGTTGGAGGTAAGAGGCAAGGGGTTTGGAAGGTGAGTGGACACTGACCAGCCACCAGCAGGACGGTGAGGGCCTGGCTCTCTCACTCACCTCCAGGCATGCACTCGTCCCACTGAATCATTGTTTTCAGACTTTCTTCATGTCCAACTCTGCCAGACTCTGGCCCATGTCTGTGTTCTGAGGGTTCATATGATGTATTGATGTCTTTGAAGATCTTTGCGTAATGTGCAGTTTAGCAAGACTTAATCCAAGGCAATGGGGTGAGGAGGAAGGGCGTGCTAGGAATAGAATCCTTTCTTTGTATAAAGAGGGCCTTGAGAGAATAGTTAGAGTAAATAGGGTCTGGCTTCTGAGGGTTTTACCCCAAGGAGTAAGAAGTTGGATAGAATAGTTCAGAAAAAAGGAAGAATCAGAGGCTGTGTGGCATTAGGCCTGATCTTGCATGTGTCTTTTAGAGTTGGTTACCTTGGGGCAGAATCTTACAGGGACATAGGGCTTCTTCCTGTCCCTGACACACCACATCGAAGTGAGATGTCTGTTTGTGGTTTAAGAGTTCTAGATGTGAGGGAGATGAGTGTGGTAGCCATGTTTAAAAATATGTTTCTCTTGATATAGAAATGGTGATTTGTTTTTCTAGAATTGATTTGGATGTAGTTTAGTACAGGCCTGTGTCGTGCCTCAGAAAAGAGGCCACTATTCAGATATCCACCAGCATCCATTAAGGTGCAACTGATTTGACCAGATGGTCTGAGGTAGACTTGTCTGGATTTGGTAGCACAGTCTTGAAACTCATCATTGAAGAGAACCACTGGTCAGAAATGTTTTATGAGTGTTCATAGAGGAGGTTTGGAGCTTTTGATGCAGAGGCCTTTTTGGTAAGCATTAAACACCAGGTGGTAATGCCACCTTGCCTTGAGGGATGGTAATGTGTCTTAGAAAGGGCTTTGGAGCCATCATGACCTGATTGCAGCACCTGATGGGTTTGTGGCAGTTACTTAACCTCTGTGATCCTGTTTTCTTTTCTTTTCTTTTTTTCTTGGCCACTTCTATTAATCTTTCATTTATTTATCTTTGTTCTTTGGCCTGTGTGGGCCTCCCATCGCAGTGGCCTGTCTCGCTGCAGAGCACCAGCTGTAGGCACATGCACTCCAGAGCTCCGGCTTGGTAGTTGGACACATCAGTTCAGCCACTCTGTAGCATGTGGGATCTTCCCAGGCCAGGGATCGAACTGGCGCCCCTTGCACTACAAGGCGGTGTCCTTACCACCAGGGAAGCCCAATCCTGTTTTCTTGTTTGTGAGGCTGGAAGAATAATAATAAAACAATAATAACAATAAACAGGGGACAGATACATGTAAGGGAAATAAGGTACCCAGTACAGAACAGATGCTTAATAAAGCTAACTCTTATTATGTGCAGAGCACATCATAACTTAACAAAGCTCATGTGGATGTGTGGGGTGGCTTTGAAACCAGCTGCCCTGGTGGTGGTTAGGGGAGACATGAAACATCTCTGGCTATGCAGGCATTTCCTTCCCCATTTGGTGCTCCATGTGCCTCCAGCTGAGCAGAAAGACCTCTCCATGTGGAGGAAGGATGAGACTGCAGGGAGGCTGGGTGCTGGGCTGAACTCCATCGCTGCAGCTCTGCTGGATCCTGCTGCTGCACTCCTCACACCCTTCATCTCCCTTGAGTCTACAGTTTTGGCATAAAGGCAGGGCAGAGACTATCCTTATTTCGCAGGAGACAGAGGTCAGCCTTTTGCAGTTAAAGGGCGTAGATGGCTCACCTGCAGGAGGTTTGGCTGGGATTCAGGGAGGTGACGTTATTTCTTTTTCTCATGTGATGCTAGCATGTGATGTAGGCCTCAGCTCTAGCCAAATGAGTTGGCAGCCTAGATATTAAGACTTAAGCAGATGAAAGTTGGGGGTGAGAGAGGGTAATAACCATCTTAACCCAGGCGAGGTCATTATGCGGAGGATAGGGATCTTCTGTTTTCTTTTACCTGGATCATGAGACTGAATTTCAACAGGCAGGATTCAGTTGGGGATAGGGGAGGACTTCTGTAGCATGAGGACTCCTGAATGCACTTTTTATTCACTTTGCAGCTTTGAGAGGTGGCTGTGTCTGGTTCTTTGGAAAGACCTCGCAGCCACTCTGCCATTCTTTTCTCATGCTTAAGGCTTCTTTGGCTGAATAATAGGATTGGGTTTATGTCAGTGATCTGGAAGATGAGCCAGTGATTTTCTAGCCCTCTTGTCTTCTGTGGTGGTGAAAGATTTTCCCCCTTAACTCCTCAAGATGCACCTCCTCCCCCTTTAGTCTTCCACCTAAAAAGAGCTCTCTTGTGTACGTGGTGTGCTTGCTAGGTCCAGACTATGCCTTGCTCTCTTTGGCTCTTTATGCTTCTTGGAGACTTCTAGGTGTAGGTCCAAAGGAAGAGCCTGAGGATTTAAAGAAGTTCAAGATATAGTCCCTTAGTCTAGCCTTCATCATCTTTCACCCAGTTTACTGCAGCAGCTTTCTAATTTTTCAGCCTGCCTCCCCATTGTTCCCTCAGTCCCAGCCCATTTTCTATGCTGTGCTGCTTAGTCACTTCAGTCGTGTCCGACACTGTGTGACCCCATAGACTGCAGCTTGCCTGGCTCCTCCATCCATGAGATTCTCCAAGCAGGCATACTGGAGTGGGTTGCCATTCCCTTCTTCTCCTATGCTGTAGCTATAGTGATATTTACAAAATAAAAGATCTAATGTATCTCTTATCCACTTAGAGTCTGTCAAGGGCTCCTAGTCTAAACTTCTCAGCATGTTCCACAAGTCCCTCAAGTGGTCCAGAGTCTGCTTGTATCCCCAGCCTCCTCTCTCCCTTCCTCCCTCTGTATGCAGCCTTTTGCAGTTAAAGGGCGTAGATGGCTCACCTGCAGGAGGTTTGGCTGGGATTCAGGGAGGTGACGTTATTTCTTTTTCTCATGTGATGCTAGCATGTGATGTAGGCCTCAGCTCTAGCCAAATGAGTTGGCAGCCTAGATATTAAGACTTAAGCAGATGAAAGTTGGGGGTGAGAGAGGGTAATAACCATCTTAACCCAGGCGAGGTCATTATGCGGAGGATAGGGATCTTCTGTTTTCTTTTACCTGGATCATGAGACTGAATTTCAACAGGCAGGATTCAGTTGGGGATAGGGGAGGACTTCTGTAGCATGAGGACTCCTGAATGCACTTTTTATTCACTTTGCAGCTTTGAGAGGTGGCTGTGTCTGGTTCTTTGGAGAGGCCTCGCAGCCACTCTGCCATTCTTTTCTCATGCTTAAGGCTTCTTTGGCTGAATAATAGGATTGGGTTTATGTCAGTGATCTGGAAGATGAGCCAGTGATTTTCTAGCCCTCTTGTCTTCTGTGGTGGTGAAAGATTTTCCCCCTTAACTCCTCAAGATGCACCTCCTCCCCCTTTAGTCTTCCACCTAAAAAGAGCTCTCTTGTGTACGTGGTGTGCTTGCTAGGTCCAGACTATGCCTTGCTCTCTTTGGCTCTTTATGCTTCTTGGAGACTTCTAGGTGTAGGTCCAAAGGAAGAGCCTGAGGATTTAAAGAAGTTCAAGATATAGTCCCTTAGTCTAGCCTTCATCATCTTTCACCCAGTTTACTGCAGCAGCTTTCTAATTTTTCAGCCTGCCTCCCCATTGTTCCCTCAGTCCCAGCCCATTTTCTATGCTGTGCTGCTTAGTCACTTCAGTCGTGTCCGACACTGTGTGACCCCATAGACTGCAGCTTGCCTGGCTCCTCCATCCATGAGATTCTCCAAGCAGGCATACTGGAGTGGGTTGCCATTCCCTTCTTCTCCTATGCTGTAGCTATAGTGATATTTACAAAATAAAAGATCTAATGTATCTCTTATCCACTTAGAGTCTGTCAAGGGCTCCTAGTCTAAACTTCTCAGCATGTTCCACAAGTCCCTCAAGTGGTCCAGAGTCTGCTTGTATCCCCAGCCTCCTCTCTCCCTTCCTCCCTCTGTATGCTGTGCTTCTGCCAGACTCAACTTCTTATGGCCCCAGGAGAGGTCAGGCTCATCAGTCTGATGAAAACAATGGATTCTTTACATAAAAAAGTAGATATGTGTTCCTGTATGCTCATCATTTTGCATACAGTTCAGGGTAGAGGAATCTCAGCTTAAGAACCTTTAAGTTAAGCCTCCTTTTCTATCAACACACTCTGAGATTTTTGGTTTACTCATCTTTCTACTAGACTTAGCTCCAGGGAGACTGGGAACATGACTTGTTCACCAGTGTGTCCATGGGCCTTGCCCATGGGGACTCTTTGTTACATGTTTGTTGAGTGAATGAATAAACAGATATCTCCCCTTGCTTGAGTAGATCATGAACTACCTGGAAGAAAAAGATATGATGTTAGCAGAGGACAAAAGATGTACAACTAACATTTTCTTTCTTTTTCTTTTCTAAATTCAAGTAAAGTTGCTATACAATATATGTTACAGGTGAACAATAAAATTCACAATTTTAAAGCTACTACTCTATTTATATTATTATACAATATTGACTGTATTTCCTGTGTTGTATAATATATCCTTGTAGCTTATTTTTTAAATATTTATTTATTTATTATTTTTGGCTATGTTGGGTCTTTGTTGCTGCACACCGGCTTTCTCTAACTGCAGAGAGTGGGGCCTATTCTCTAGTTGTGGTGTGTGGGCTTCCCATTGGGCGGCTTCTCTTGTTGCAGAGCATGGGCCCTAGGGCGCATAGGCTTCAGTAGCTGTGGCACACGGGCTCAGTAGTTGCGGTGCACAGTTTTGCTCTGCTGTATGTGGTATCCCCCTGGCCCAGGAATTGTACTGGTGTTACTTGTACTGGTGTTACTTGTACTGGTGTTACTTGTACTTGTCTCAACCCTTGGGCCACCAGGGAAGCCCTACAGCTTATTTTATACCTAATGGTTTGTACCTCTTCATCCACTACCTCTTGTTGCTCCTCCCCCTTTCCCTCTTTACTAGTAACCACTAGTTTGTTCTCTATATCTGTGAGTCTGATTCTTTGTTGTATTAACTAATTTATTGTATTTTTCATATTTCACATATAAGTGATATCATACAGAATTTGTCTTTCTCTGTCTGACTTACTTCACTTTCGGTATGGCAAAATTTCGTTCTTTTTTTAATGGTTTAGTATAATTCCATTGTATATACAGACCACATTTTCTTTATCTACTTATCTGTTGATTGACGTTTTGGTTTCTTCCATATCTTGGCAATTGTCAATGATGCTGCTGTGAACATTGGGATCCATGTATCTTTTGGAATTAGTGTTTTCTGGGGTTTCTTTTTTGGGGGAGGTAGGGGCTATATAGCCAGGAATGGAATTCCTGGGTCATATAGTAATTCTATTTTTAGTTTTTTGAGAAACCTCCATACTGTTTTCCACAGTGGCTCCACCAGTTTACATTCCTACAAACATTGGTAGGAGTGTTCTCTTTTCTCTACATCTTCACCAGCATTTGTTATTTGTGTTCTTTTTGATGATAGCCATTCTGATAGGTATGAGGTAATATCTCATTGCAATTTTGATTTGCATGTCATTGATAATGAATCATGTTGAAGATCATTTCATGTGCCTGTTGGCCATCTGCATTTCTTCTTTTCTGAAAGTTCAGAGTCTTGAGTTGGCGGGACTGGGCCTCTTGGGGAAAAACCAGCAAAAGAGGGCTCTTGGGTTAACCTTGAAGACAGAAGGACTTATAGGGCTTATGTTGTGTTCTCTAGAAATATTTTGTCAGACTAGCAGAGGTGAGTGAAAGAGTAAGAATGAAGAAGCCTTTGACAATTTCTCCTTCCTCAGAATTAACTGTAATCTGTGGATTTAAGCGATATCAAGAGAAAGCCTCTTTTCTTCCTTTCTCTGCTCCAACAAGTATTAAGTGCTTGTTATATTTCAAACCTTGTGGCTCAGATGGTTAATAATCTGCCTGCAGTTCAGGAGACCTGGATTCGGTCCTTGGGTTGGGAAGATCTCCTGAAGAAGAGAATAGCTGCCCACTCCAGTATTCTTGCCTGAAGGATCCCATGGACAGAGAAGCCTGGTTGGCTACAGTCCATGGAGTTGCTAAGATTTGGACATGACTGGGCAACTCACGTTTTCACTTTTCACTTTGTTTGGGAATCCTTTTGTCAAGGTCATTAGTTTAGGGTCAGATATAAATTATAGAGGAATTTATTAGAAATGACATGAGGTCTAGAGTCAGGCCAAAGTTAAAATCCCAGCCCCGCCTCTTATTGACTGTGTGCAAATGCCTCTTGATACGCCAATTCTATAATTTGTAAATTGGAAGAAATATCTCATACCTCCTGGGCTTGTTACAATGTCTAAATGAAATAATGTGTGTAAGCCCTGAGGGCCTGGCAGGTAGTAACAAATATTATTACTAGTACTTTTAGGGTTTGTTTCAGCTGACAGCTTACGTTGATGTAGTAATTTACTGGTTCACAGAGATATTAAGTTGGATTTTATAAATCCTTATGATTTATATTAAGTCTCCAATTCCTACAAGGGAAATTTCTCAGAAAAGACATGGTCTTGAGGCCCTGGGTTTTTTTTTTTTCCTCCAATTTTCCCTTGGTTGTTGATGTTTTAAGCACTTAATGTAGATTTTTGATTGACATAAAGAAACAAGAAAACCATCTAGAAAACTGTGTCTTAACATTCTCTGGACATTCAAGACCGGCGAAAATGATTTGTTCATTTCATCAGAAAGTGAAACTTCTGCCCATATATGCAAATATTTTCATACAATTTCAGGAGATTCCACTTGTTTAGCCCCAAGTTGAAAAACCCAAACCTAACTCCTAAGCTCCACATCCATAGAGAACAAGCAGTCAGGCGAGTTCTGATTTCACACTCACAAAGGGCTTCTCAGTCTCTCGGTTCTCACAGGTGGGTTGCTTTTTTTCCTTTTTTCCTAAGGTCCAAGTTCTTTGATGATCTTAATTGGCAATATAGTTACCAACTGGATCTTTACTAGGGATCTTTACTTTTCATAGATGTTTGGAGAGATGGATTTAACTTCTGTTTTCCTTGTGTGTAAGTTGTTTGTCATGGAATGAATTCGAGAGAGATTGTGAGAGCTTGTTTTATGGGTAGAGGAGAAACCCACCATCATTTTCCTGTTTTTGCCTTTCTCAGGGCGCTTTGTGCTGAGATCTTTTCACTGGCAGTTAGAGACGAGAACAGGCAGGGGATCACTGGGCTGCCTGATCAGTGGGAGCCATCGGGGTTTGGAATAGGTCTCCCATGCCCCCATCTTTCCTAACCCTATCCAGAGATACTATGGTCAGGCCAAAGTTCCCCCTTTTTAAATTTGTTTAAATTGGAAGAAATATCTCATACCTCCTGGGCTTGTTACAATGTCTAAATGAAATAATGTGTGTAAGCCCTGAGGGCCTGGCAGGTAGTAACAAATATTATTACTAGTACTTTTAGGGTTTGTTTCAGCTGACAGCTTACGTTGATGTAGTAATTTACTGGTTCACAGAGATATTAAGTTGGATTTTATAAATCCTTATGATTTATATTAAGTCTCCAATTCCTACAAGGGAAATTTCTCAGAAAAGACATGGTCTTGAGGCCCTGGGTTTTTTTTTTTTCCTCCAATTTTCCCTTGGTTGTTGATGTTTTAAGCACTTAATGTAGATTTTTGATTGACATAAAGAAACAAGAAAACCATCTAGAAAACTGTGTCTTAACATTCTCTGGACATTCAAGACCGGCGAAAATGATTTGTTCATTTCATCAGAAAGTGAAACTTCTGCCCATATATGCAAATATTTTCATACAATTTCAGGAGATTCCACTTGTTTAGCCCCAAGTTGAAAAACCCAAACCTAACTCCTAAGCTCCACATCCATAGAGAACAAGCAGTCAGGCGAGTTCTGATTTCACACTCACAAAGGGCTTCTCAGTCTCTCGGTTCTCACAGGTGGGTTGCTTTTTTTCCTTTTTTCCTAAGGTCCAAGTTCTTTGATGATCTTAATTGGCAATATAGTTACCAACTGGATCTTTACTAGGGATCTTTACTTTTCATAGATGTTTGGAGAGATGGATTTAACTTCTGTTTTCCTTGTGTGTAAGTTGTTTGTCATGGAATGAATTCGAGAGAGATTGTGAGAGCTTGTTTTATGGGTAGAGGAGAAACCCACCATCATTTTCCTGTTTTTGCCTTTCTCAGGGCGCTTTGTGCTGAGATCTTTTCACTGGCAGTTAGAGACGAGAACAGGCAGGGGATCACTGGGCTGCCTGATCAGTGGGAGCCATCGGGGTTTGGAATAGGTCTCCCATGCCCCCATCTTTCCTAACCCTATCCAGAGTCATTCATATCTAGAACTGTGTCAGGATGGGAACTGTGGATTGGTGGAGGGATCATGTGTAGTCCCTGCAGCTTGGAGGTGGGAGTCTGCAGCCCACATGCTGTACTGTACTTTATTTTCTTGGCTCTGGTACACAGATTCCGCAGAGAGAAAACAACCGCCCAGGCTCTGTTTTCACACTCACATAGGGACTTCTAAATCCCTGTTTCTTGCAGTCACATTGCCCCGCATTTATTTCAGTCTACAAAGACACATCTTGCCCGTCTTTTCCTTCTGAAACCAGCAGCCCTTGTTGAATGAGCCTGGCTCTAGACAGAGCTGTGTGCTGGATAGAGAGGGCAGGCTGAGGTCAGGGGCCTCGGGCTGTGCACTTGTGGTGCCACGCTGCCCTAGTTCATAGGCCTGTGTCCTCTCTTTCTTGGATTATTATCAGGGCCTCCCATCTGTTCTCCCTGCCTCTAGTCCAGCTTCCACCAGTGCGTCCAAAATTTCATTCAGAGATACCCATCTGTTGATGTCATTCCCTCATTTAAAATCAGTGGTGCTATTAGGATAAAGTCCAAACTTATTTGCCTGGTCTACTGGTCTCTGCAAGTCCTGGCCCCTCTCTGTCTATCTAGTCTCCTTCTGACCACTGTCACCCCACACACTAGCCATGCTGCCTTCTTGCTGTTCCCAGCATTTATGTGTTTGACACTTTTCTGTATTGGCACTAATGGTTCCTGCACCCAGCTCATCTTTTGCTGCATGTGGAATACCCAGCTCAAATGTGACCTCCTCTTAGGATGCCTTCCGGGATTCCACAAATAGGGTGTGCTGCTCTGTCTGCTGCCTTCTTGAGATTTAACATACCATTGTGATTTCAAGTGTGAACTCTAGAGTCAGATTCCTGCCTTTCAGTCCTGGTCTGGATCCTTCCTAGATGTGTGACTGTAGGCAAAATGAATTACTTTCGTTTCTGTGCCTCAGTTTCTTCATCTGTAATATGGGGATGATAAGAATAACACTCACGGCGAGACAGGCAGGGGATCACTGGGCTGCCTGATCAGTGGGAGCCATCGGGGTTTGGAATAGGTCTCCCATGCCCCCATCTTTCCTAACCCTATCCAGAGTCATTCATATCTAGAACTGTGTCAGGATGGGAACTGTGGATTGGTGGAGGGATCATGTGTAGTCCCTGCAGCTTGGAGGTGGGAGTCTGCAGCCCACATGCTGTACTGTACTTTATTTTCTTGGCTCTGGTACACAGATTCCGCAGAGAGAAAACAACCGCCCAGGCTCTGTTTTCACACTCACATAGGGACTTCTAAATCCCTGTTTCTTGCAGTCACATTGCCCCGCATTTATTTCAGTCTACAAAGACACATCTTGCCCGTCTTTTCCTTCTGAAACCAGCAGCCCTTGTTGAATGAGCCTGGCTCTAGACAGAGCTGTGTGCTGGATAGAGAGGGCAGGCTGAGGTCAGGGGCCTCGGGCTGTGCACTTGTGGTGCCACGCTGCCCTAGTTCATAGGCCTGTGTCCTCTCTTTCTTGGATTATTATCAGGGCCTCCCATCTGTTCTCCCTGCCTCTAGTCCAGCTTCCACCAGTGCGTCCAAAATTTCATTCAGAGATACCCATCTGTTGATGTCATTCCCTCATTTAAAATCAGTGGTGCTATTAGGATAAAGTCCAAACTTATTTGCCTGGTCTACTGGTCTCTGCAAGTCCTGGCCCCTCTCTGTCTATCTAGTCTCCTTCTGACCACTGTCACCCCACACACTAGCCATGCTGCCTTCTTGCTGTTCCCAGCATTTATGTGTTTGACACTTTTCTGTATTGGCACTAATGGTTCCTGCACCCAGCTCATCTTTTGCTGCATGTGGAATACCCAGCTCAAATGTGACCTCCTCTTAGGATGCCTTCCGGGATTCCACAAATAGGGTGTGCTGCTCTGTCTGCTGCCTTCTTGAGATTTAACATACCATTGTGATTTCAAGTGTGAACTCTAGAGTCAGATTCCTGCCTTTCAGTCCTGGTCTGGATCCTTCCTAGATGTGTGACTGTAGGCAAAATGAATTACTTTCGTTTCTGTGCCTCAGTTTCTTCATCTGTAATATGGGGATGATAAGAATAACACTCACTAGGTTGTTGATGAAAAGAGGCAACCATTTACAAGTGTTAAGCCCAGTGCTTGGCCACAGTTAGCACTCAATAATTGGTTTTATAAAAAGCGGTTGTTCTACAGAGCTGTTGTTCTACTGTTGCATATACCTCTATTGATCTCTTATCACCTCATATAGTTTAATATATCTGCCCTACTAGAGCATCTGCTCCTTGAGGACGGGTGCATATCTCGTTAAGTTTCCCTGGCCCCCTATGTACAATTTTGCAGGAACTTGGTTGAATGCTTGATCGTGTATAGGTTTTCCTTCAAAATGAAAAGGGGCAGTGGATAGAGTTGAGGAGTTCTTGAGATTGGGTTTGTGGCTGATCACAGACCTGAAGTTGACGTGACCTTGATGTCAGCTAGTTTGTCCTTCTCTGTGGCTGAGTCCCTTTAGCTGCCTGCAGGAGCACAATCAGTGCTTTTATGTTGCCAATACAGGGCAGGAGACCATGTGAAAGTTAAGCACACTGTAGGCACCAAGTTCATGTCCATTTTGTTTTTGTTTTGAATTGAAGGTGACATGTCTGAGAGTAAAGCCAAGAAGATAGAGATCAAGGATGTGGATGGGCAGACCCTGAGCAAGCTGATTGACTACATCTATACGGCCGAGATTGAGGTGACTGAAGAGAACGTCCAGGTAAACTCAGTTTATGGCTCAGTGTCTCATGTACACAGGGTCCCATTTACATCCCCGTTTCATTTAACCCTCACAACAGCGCAGTTGGTCACTGGAGAGGAAACTGAAGCTTCAAAGAGGATAGGAGACTTGTTCTGAGTCACATGACCAGGGCAAACGACCCTCAGACTCCTCCTTGCCTGACCATGAGACTCACATTCTTAACCAGTAGCCATAATCCCTCAGAATGAGCTCGGGCTCCAGAGCTGGAAGTTCTTAACTCATGCTGGTTCAGACTCTTGGTGAAGGAAGAATTAGAAGCCTCGGTGACCCCTCTTCTCTCCAGTTATCATCTTGTTTTAGGGATTTTGAGTATTGGCTTGTGAGGCTCTTAGAAGTTTTTCTTGTCTCGGTATTAGTGAAATACCTCTGAGTCCATGGCAGTGCCAAGCACCAGGCTTGAGTGTCAGCAGGGGTGTGTGGCTGTGAGATGGGTTGTCTGTGCCTCTCCCTCCTTTTGCCTCCCTACTCTCATCCTCAGCCATCTGGAGCCTAGAAAAGAGGAGCCAGCAAAGACACTGCTTCACCCAAAGATGTGTGTCCTTACTGTGGGGACATGAGACTTCAGTGTCATGCCTTAGAATGGGAGATGGTTGAGGGTGTGGCCCATGCTGCAACGCTACAAATCACCTGGGCAAACACAGATACAGGAGACACTATTTCTTTTTATTATTTTATTTTATTTTTTAAAACTTTTATTTTTAACTTTTACAGAGTTTTGTTGTTTACAGATATGTATGTTCCCAGATTAGTCATATATATATCCCCCCCATCCCACCCCTCCAGACCGTCACACAGCATCCCCGAAGGATCTCCTTTTCTCACAGAGCAATGACTATAGCTATTTTCTTCACATATGATAGTACAGGCCTTCATGCTACTTCCTTTATGCCTCCCACCCACTGTTCCTTCCCCACAATGTCCATATGTCCATTGTCCATGTCTGTTTCTCCATCGGTCAGGATACACTATTTCTTGTCATTAAGGGTCTTGCTATTCAGGTAATGAAAATTATATGGGACATGAAAGGCTTTTTCCTTCCTTCCTTTTTTTTTCTTTAAAAAAACCCAAAATTTGGGCTTCCCTGGTGGTCCAGTGGGAAAGGACACCACCTTGCAGTGCAAGGGGCGCCGGTTTGTTCCCTGGCCTGGGAAGATCCCATGTGCCATGGAGCAGCTGGACCTATGTGTCCAACTACTGAGCCGGAGCTCTAGAGTGCATGTGCCTAGAGCCGGTGCTCTGCAGTGAGAGAGGCCACTGTGATGGGAGGCCCACACAGGCCAAAGAACAAAGATGGATGGAAATAAATAAATGAAAGACCAATAGAAATGGCCAAAAAAAAAAATAAAAGAACCAACCAAAATTTCATCTTATTTATTGTGAGGCAGATACCTCTCTCTGATGATCAAAGTACATGTTTCCCTTATTCATAACACCATCCCCCTTTTTAGGATTGAGATATTTGGGAGACTGAATCGATAAGCATGTATTTGTTCCATCTGGCCCAGACGTTTGAGGGCCTCTCCTATGCCAGACGCTTTGTTGGGCACTGTGTGTGTGCCAGTGAGCAGAGACGGTTCCTTTGTCTGCTTTCATGGAGTTTGTGGTCTAGTGGAGAAAACAGACATTCATCTAATCACACAAGGAATGTTTATTACATTGTGATAAGTCCTTTGAAGGAGAGGGACAATTTGGATGAAGGAGGGAATCCAGGAGAGGCTCTTTCAGGAGATAAGATTTGAGCTGACGAGTGCAGGATGGGTGGAAGTTAGTTTGGTGTGGTGAAGGGTACTCTGGCAGGGGGGTTCAGGTACAGGCAGACTGAGGGTCTGAGTCACCCTGCATTTGGGCCTGTAGAGCCTGCCCCAGGGTATAGCCTGTCTCTGGCTCCTAGGCAGACTTTTGGATGTTAGAGTTTCCAGTGATTAGTCTAATCCTCCCCGCCCGTTTTTAAAGTTAAAATTTCTTTTATACACAGTAAAATGTATAGCCACTCCAATATTTCTGGTCTTTCCCATCCAGAGTGGAATGGGTGATGCCATGGTTACACACTAGGTCTGGTAGCAGCTGAATAAATTCTGGGCAGTAACAGTAAGTGCAAAGTAATTTAACATATGTATAGGGCATGTGTGGAAAAAAATTCTTTTAAATGGGTGATAGTTATATCAAATCTCCCTGTCATTTAAATTCATTTAGGCACTTTTGAGACTGATATAAATGTTGAGATTTACAGAATGCAAGTAATTACCTCCTTTGCAATTCTTAATAAAAATGCTAGTTGCCAACCTAAAGATGTACAAGAAGTAAATAGTTTTTTTTTTTTTTAGATTTTATTTATTTATTTATTTTGGGTGGGGGTCGGGTTGGGGAGGGAGGGGAGCAGGTGGGCCTCTTCTATTGGTCTTTCATTTCTCTGTTTTCATCCGTCTTTGTTCTTTGGCCCGTGTGGGCCTCCCATCGCAGTGGCCTCTGTCATTGCTGAGCACTGGCTCTGGGCGCATGCGCTCCAGAGCTCCGACTCAGTAATTGGACACATTGATCCAGCTGCCCTGTGGCATGTGGGATCTTCCCAGGCCAGGGATTGAACTAGCGCCCCTTGCACTTCAAGGCGGTGTCCTTACCCACTGGACCACCAGGGAAGCCCCTCATCCATCTTTATTCTTTTGTGGGCCGAAGCTCCTCAGGGCCTCCAGAAGGAACTCACTGACTGGCACCGTGGTGGTAGCCTGGTTTAACCCATTTGGGACTTCCGACTTCCAGGTGTAAGAAAATAAATTTGTTTATTGTTTTAAGCCACTAAAACTAAATGAAACAAAAGCAAACTCAAACACAATATAGGGAAGCTTGTAGAATTAAATAATTTAATTGGAACCAGCCTTTACACCCTTTTCTACGTGTGTTTATTTAATAACCTTTTCTTTTTTCTTATATGTACAAAGTGTTTACAAAGCTTAGATAATTAGAGGACATTCCACTCTGGATCCATTTTTCCCAGCTGGGTTTTTATCTTTGCAACTTTGGTCTAACCCAGTGGTGGTCTCTATACGACCACTTACCTTAAGGCAGGCAGCAGCAGATAGCATAGTCAGAGGACTCTGGAGAAAATGGTGTCACCGTTACTTTTAAAAACTACTTTGGGGAAAAAAAAAAAAAAAACTACTTTGGGACTTCCCTGGTGGTTCAGTGGGTAAAGAGTCCATCTTGCAGTGCAGAGGGCACCGGTTTGATTCCCGACCTGGGAGAATCCCACGTATCGCAGAGCAGCTGGACTGCTGTGTCCAATTAGGAGCCAGCGCTCTGGAGTGCATGAGCCCAGAGCCAGTACTCTGCAATGAGAGAGGCCACTGCAGTGGGAGGCCCACACAGGCTGAAGAATTAAGATGTATGAAAATAAATAAATGGAAAACCAATAAAAGAGGCCAAAGTGTTTTTTTTGAAAGTATATATTAAAAAAAAAAAAAACACAACTTTGAAGGAGAGGTGACAGGGAACCTGTGTGAAAATGTGCAGATGCAGAGGACATGCAGAACTAGGGATGAGGCAGGAACCAAGTTTGGATGGAAACCTGGGTCTATACCTCAGCTCTGATGTTCATTCTCACCATATACTTGTTCTTGCCTTTTCCCACTGCAGGGGGTCAGTCTCCCAACTGTGAAGGGAGGGCTTGGGATTCAGTGACCTGGGATCAGAGAAGACTCTTCATCTGCCAGCCTCTGGTTTGTTCTGCCTCCTTCTTACTAGAGCTTCTCTGGCACCCACACTGACCTCCTGCCTCAAGGACCAGTTTTCTCATCTGTAAAATAGGAACCATAATCGTACCCATTCTGTTGGGTGGTCATGAGTTGGATAGTCTTTCTTCAAATCCTAATTCCACCATTTTCTAGCTCTGTGACCACAAGCAAGGTTCTCAACCTCTCTGTGCCTCAGTGTTCTTGCCTGTGTCATGGGCATCATAGTAGTGTTTAACCTCATAGGGTTGATGTGAATGTTCAGTGAACTACTACAGGAAATGCGCACAGAGGAGTCATCCCTGTGCCAGCAGACAGGAAGAGCACAGAGAGCACTGGGAACACAGAAGCATCTTCACTGAGGAGCACACGTCTGAAGGTGGAGACAGGTGGCCAGGCGAATGGGTGCCCTCCAGTGTGGTCGGGGCCAGGGTGGAGGCACCCAGGAAGTGGAGAATGGTCATCATCCCCGCCTTGAGAGGGTGGTCAGGGCAGGCCACACTGAGGGCGCATGGTGTGGGCTGGGTCTTGTTTTTTTTGCAAATTTTTTTTGGAGGGCCACTTCTATTGGTCTTTTATTTATTCTTTGGCCTATGTGGGCCTCCCAGAGCACTGGCTCTGGTGCACGCGCTCCAGAGCTTCAGCTCTGTAGTTGGACACATCGGTCCAGCTGCTCTGCGGCACGTGGGATCTTCCCAGGCCAGGGGATGAACCGGTGCCCCTTGCACTGCAAGGCAGTGTCTTTACCCACTGGTCCACCAGGGAAGCCCTGGGCTGGGTCTTAAAGGAAGTTTGGGGAGGTCAGGCCTGCCTCCTCTTCTACTCTTTGACCCTGCTGGCCTGTGAGCCCCTGTGGGGGCAGGCTGCATTCATTTTGTCTGTGGGAGTGAGGAGGGGGCTGCATGTGCAGGGATTCCCCTGGAAGCACCATGTGGAACCTTCAGGAAGCTGCACATTGTTGGAATCAATTCTATATGTGAACTATTTTCCCTTTTCTCCTTGATTTTAAACTGTGGTTTGGTCAGGGATGACCTTGGGGGAAAACAAATCAAAACTGGTTGAGAAGAGAAAGTTGTAGATCAAAATGTGGCTGCTTCCTCCTGCTGTGACGTATCTGCTGTGAGCTGCTCACAAGCTGTCTGTGAAGACAGTATGTGTGAGGATTTGCTCCACTGTGGAGGTAAGCGTGGAGGCACCTGGGGAAACGGGTTAGAGACTCGGGGCTTGGTTAAATGGCTGGGAGTTTCTGCCCTGCATCTGTTAGCCATCATGCAACAATTTTCATGCCTTGAGACCACAAGCAAGTTTACCTCTCTGTGCCTCAGTGTTCTTGCCTGTGTCATGGGCATCATAGTAGTGTTTAACCTCATAGGGTTGATGTGAATGTTCAGTGAACTACTACAGGAAATGCGCAGAGGAGTCATCCCTGTGCCAGCAGACAGGAAGAGCACAGAGAGCACTGGGAACACAGAAGCATCTTCACTGAGGAGCACACGTCTGAAGGTGGAGACAGGTGGCCAGGCGAATGGGTGCCCTCCAGTGTGGTCGGGGCCAGGGTGGAGGCACCCAGGAAGTGGAGAATGGTCATCATCCCCGCCTTGAGAGGGTGGTCAGGGCAGGCCACACTGAGGGCGCATGGTGTGGGCTGGGTCTTGTTTTTTTTGCAAATTTTTTTTGGAGGGCCACTTCTATTGGTCTTTTATTTATTCTTTGGCCTATGTGGGCCTCCCAGAGCACTGGCTCTGGTGCACGCGCTCCAGAGCTTCAGCTCTGTAGTTGGACACATCGGTCCAGCTGCTCTGCGGCACGTGGGATCTTCCCAGGCCAGGGGATGAACCGGTGCCCCTTGCACTGCAAGGCAGTGTCTTTACCCACTGGTCCACCAGGGAAGCCCTGGGCTGGGTCTTAAAGGAAGTTTGGGGAGGTCAGGCCTGCCTCCTCTTCTACTCTTTGACCCTGCTGGCCTGTGAGCCCCTGTGGGGGCAGGCTGCATTCATTTTGTCTGTGGGAGTGAGGAGGGGGCTGCATGTGCAGGGATTCCCCTGGGAAGCACCATGTGGAACCTTCAGGAAGCTGCACATTGTTGGAATCAATTCTATATGTGAACTATTTTCCCTTTTCTCCTTGATTTTAAACTGTGGTTTGGTCAGGGATGACCTTGGGGGAAAACAAATCAAAACTGGTTGAGAAGAGAAAGTTGTAGATCAAAATGTGGCTGCTTCCTCCTGCTGTGACGTATCTGCTGTGAGCTGCTCACAAGCTGTCTGTGAAGACAGTATGTGTGAGGATTTGCTCCACTGTGGAGGTAAGCGTGGAGGCACCTGGGGAAACGGGTTAGAGACTCGGGGCTTGGTTAAATGGCTGGGAGTTTCTGCCCTGCATCTGTTCCCAGCCATGCATGCCTTGGAGAGACTAAGCTGCCCTTCTGCAGTGGAGGCAACAAGTCATAACTGTTTCTTATGGATACTCTCATAAGCCACACTCATGTTGATCACTTCAAATGCATTATTTCATATGATTGGTATAACCACCACTGGAGAGTTCTACTATGATTCTTCTCTTACAATTGAAGAAACTTATGCTCCAAGGGGTTAAGTGGGTGTAACTCATGGTCCCAACAGTAGTAAGTGGTGGAATTGAGGTTTGAATCCATCTCTCGCCAGCTCACTGGGCCCTGTTGATGTGGTCAACTTGAATTTCTTGTGAAGTGAATGATCAGAATGTTGACTTCAGCTCATAATAATTAATAATAAAACCTAGTGTGAATGAGGACTCCCTATGCAGCAGCCGCTGTGTTAGTTGCTTTAAATGTATTGTTTCATTTGAGCCCAACAACAAGGCTTTAAGACAGTACTATTATTATCTCCATTTTACTGTTGAGGAGTCAGCGGCAGAGAGAGGTTAAGGAATTTGCCTTTAGACACATGGCTGGTAAGTGGAGAAGTCAAAATCCTGATGCTATACTTGAATAAAAATTTTTTAAAACATTCTAAATGACACATTTAATCACAGCGCAGTTCTGCTAGCTCTCCTGTTGACCTGTACACCTTCCCCCTGCTCCCGTACACCCCTACCCTCTCTCTCCCTTTCTTCTTTCGCTCAGTAGATTTTTATTTAGCGTGATTTCTGTTCCAGGCCTCGTGCCTGTGGTGCTGGCAGAGGCAGAACCCGCTCTGTGGCGGGGGCGGAGGCCCTGGGCAGCCTGGTCACCTGGCCTTCTGACCGGTACCTTCCCTCTGTGCATGGCCCTGCCTCTCTGAAATTCCAGGAGTAGATGCCTTCTGAGGCAGGGCATTTCCTTTTGTTTTTGTTAAAGGAAACAAACTCTTTGACGGGATATCCTCTGCTGTGTTTTCATGTTATCCGAGAGAGAGACAAAAAAACCAACAACAGGGCCTACTCATGAAAAACAGAGGGGAAGCCATTTGCAAGCTGGAGGGGAACCTGTAAACTCTGCCGAGGGTCATTCCAGGGCCTGTTTTCCCAGAACCAAAATGCTGAGATGGCGAGAGGCAAGCTGAAAGCTTTTAACCCAGGGTCATCTTCTCTTCCTGCAAGTAGTTCCGGCCAACTGCTCCCTCTCAGGTCTCAACCTCCTTCTCGGGGCCAGGCAGCGCGGGCCTAGTGATTCCACCAGGACCTGCTTGCTTCCCAAACGGAGGACCTGAGCTTGGCCTCTTGTTCCTAATCTTGTAGCTGCTACCGCTTGAAGGAGTCAAGTTGCAGGCAAGATAAGAGAGGAGGAAATCTCTTCCCGCCTTGACTGTGGGATGTCAGCTTCTGGATGCTTTTTGCTCTTTTCTTTGTAGCCCCTGGGGATCTTTGTTGGCTGTCCTTGTGTGCAGCCCCCAGAGCTCCACCGGACCAGGCCCCCATTTATCCCCGAGACTCAGCATTTGAACAGTGATACAGCTTCCAAACCTTCCCCGTCAAGATTCTGATTCCCTTTGCTTTTCTTCGCGCAGCTTAACTACTTATTATCTCCATTTTACTGTTGAGGAGTCAGCGGCAGAGAGAGGTTAAGGAATTTGCCTTTAGACACATGGCTGGTAAGTGGAGAAGTCAAAATCCTGATGCTATACTTGAATAAAAATTTTTTAAAACATTCTAAATGACACATTTAATCACAGCGCAGTTCTGCTAGCTCTCCTGTTGACCTGTACACCTTCCCCCTGCTCCCGTACACCCCTACCCTCTCTCCCTTTCTTCTTTCGCTCAGTAGATTTTTATTTAGCGTGATTTCTGTTCCAGGCCTCGTGCCTGTGGTGCTGGCAGAGGCAGAACCCGCTCTGTGGCGGGGGCGGAGGCCCTGGGCAGCCTGGTCACCTGGCCTTCTGACCGGTACCTTCCCTCTGTGCATGGCCCTGCCTCTCTGAAATTCCAGGAGTAGATGCCTTCTGAGGCAGGGCATTTCCTTTTGTTTTTGTTAAAGGAAACAAACTCTTTGACGGGATATCCTCTGCTGTGTTTTCATGTTATCCGAGAGAGAGACAAAAAAACCAACAACAGGGCCTACTCATGAAAAACAGAGGGGAAGCCATTTGCAAGCTGGAGGGGAACCTGTAAACTCTGCCGAGGGTCATTCCAGGGCCTGTTTTCCCAGAACCAAAATGCTGAGATGGCGAGAGGCAAGCTGAAAGCTTTTAACCCAGGGTCATCTTCTCTTCCTGCAAGTAGTTCCGGCCAACTGCTCCCTCTCAGGTCTCAACCTCCTTCTCGGGGCCAGGCAGCGCGGGCCTAGTGATTCCACCAGGACCTGCTTGCTTCCCAAACGGAGGACCTGAGCTTGGCCTCTTGTTCCTAATCTTGTAGCTGCTACCGCTTGAAGGAGTCAAGTTGCAGGCAAGATAAGAGAGGAGGAAATCTCTTCCCGCCTTGACTGTGGGATGTCAGCTTCTGGATGCTTTTTGCTCTTTTCTTTTGTAGCCCCTGGGGATCTTTGTTGGCTGTCCTTGTGTGCAGCCCCCAGAGCTCCACCGGACCAGGCCCCCATTTATCCCCGAGACTCAGCATTTGAACAGTGATACAGCTTCCAAACCTTCCCCGTCAAGATTCTGATTCCCTTTGCTTTTCTTCGCGCAGAAAAAAAGGGCCTTTGACTCGCAGGAGATCTCAGCGCAAGATCAAAGAGAGGGAGGGGGCAATTAGAGAAACCACCAGCCCCGCTCATTTTTGGAAGTCAGCCTGGGGACTCTTCTGGGCAGGAGTAGACCCAAGCAGGATTGGGGGAGGGCGTGGGGAGAGGTGGAAAGCCTGATCATTTCTGTCTGCCAGCTGGATTTTGTGAACAGTGAGGAAGTTGAAAGCTGTGTGGGTAGTTCTATCCAGGGAGGTTTTAAAAACTGAAAGTGTAATCTGACAAGCGTGTTCAGGAAGTATTTATTATTTCATTTCTTTGGATGGTTGTCATGAGGTTGAAAATGTAAGCACCAAACTGCAACTCACTTGGTGGTGAAGAAGAGGGCGGTGGAGTGGGAGTGTGCGTTCCTGGCACGCCGGCATCTCAGCTTGGCTGGGGTGCAGCCCGGGGGCGGATTGGACTCTCAGAAATTCCTTCTCTGTGGCACTAAAGGGCTGCTGTCCGTTTTAGCCTCTGATCACACCTGACTGACCCTTGGGGGATCCCACACCAGAGTAGAGTGTGTGCTAGACAGCATTGGGTTTTTCCTCCCCACCAGGGCTTCTATGTGTAACTGAATATACATGTTCCTTGTTTCTGGGGGTGAACAACTGTCCCAGTTTGCCCAGGACTGGGGACTCTCCTGGGACACAGAACTTTGAGTGCCAGAAATGGCAAAGTCTCAGGAAACCGGGATGGTCAGTCAACTTACAGCCCAGCTCTAGGGTTTGTAGCTGGTGCTGCTTTGGGGAGGGTGTTATGGAGGTCATTTGGGGGTTTGAAACACAACTTTCCATTCCTGGTATGTATTTAGCAAGAATGGTTAATGGTTCTCCACTTTAGTAGCAGGCAGAGACTAATCTGCTCCTGGAATCTGTTTGGCTAGGCTGAGCAAGCTCACAGGTTAATTGAGTTTCCCAGTTTATGGTTGCTTTGTGAGGATGGAACTCAGGTGGTCAGATTTGGAGCCTGGCTGTGTTTACTTACCGTCTCTAACTCTCCAGCAGGTGATATTATCTTTTTCCTTCTCTGGAATAAATCAGTGATTCAGAAAATACCAAGAATGTGATGGCAATATACTATTGTCTTGCTGGGGACATAAAGTAGTGTAAGAGAGAAGGCAGGGGAAGGAGAGAGATGATTTCTAAAACTCAGTGATCATGAGGGAGAGGTCTAATCTTACAGGCAGTAAGAGCTTCCCTTTGAAAGCAGGTGCTTAGCTTGTGAGCAGGTCCACTGATAGTGGAGGCTCTTGATGGCATCTGTGTGTAGGCAGGAATGAGGAAGGGTGACCAACCACCTGTTTTTACACTGAAAGTCGTGTGTCCTGGGAAACTTCCATCTGGGGCACGCCTGGTTGCCTGGTTACCCTAGTGATGAGGCAGGGCCCAAGCATGGGGCAGTGGTGCAGAGTTTTTAAAAAAGAATTAGCCCATGGAGGTTGAGGAGAGCTAGAGATAAGGCTCAGAGCTGTTTGAGGGGACATCAGACTCTATAATTTAGATGAATCAAAAAAAAAAAAAACAGAAAAGAAAAAGACTTACAGTTCTCTGAGTCAAGAAATCAAATGCATCTACAGCCCATGTATATCTTCCTGGGCAAGCATGGATGGGAATAGCTTGGGTCTGGATGGCCCAGACACTCTCCCTGAGAGCCAGGGGAGAAGCGAGAGCAAAGGCTCAGGACACGAGAGTTGTTTTGGAGTGAACTGGATGCTGGGGGCCCAAACGAGGCAATCTCAAGCCAAACTGTTCTGTTCTTTGGTTTTTTTCCCCCAACTTCTTTCTAAGTCACTCCTAGACCATCTACACCTCCCTCAGGTTGGGGAACGGGAGGGGTAGCAGAGCTGGGTTGAGGACTCAGCTGACTATCCTGGTTTTTTGATCCAGGGCAGGCTTTGGGAGCTGTGGCAGAGTCCAAGGGCAATTGATCAGGGTTGATGGTCTGAGCACCCATCTGACTTGTTCAAGCTAGTTTTCTCTGGCTTTTAGGGAAAACACATTGTGCACATACCTAAGCAGGAACTTGTTTCTGTCTTCCAGGGTATGGTATAAATGCTCCTGTGTCTCATGGCCTTTTAAAAGGAAACTCAGCTCTCTCTTTGCTGAAAATGTAACCCCAGAATGTTCTTTACTATTTATCTGTTGGGTGAAAGAGTAGAGTATTTGTTTGAATCCTAATGGATTTGGGGATGATGCCCTTGTTCCAGTAGATGATAAACTCTACTAGAACAAGATCAGAGGTCTGATGTTTCTCACTGAATCTCACAGGCTGGGAGGGAGAGGTCTAATCTTACAGGCAGTAAGAGCTTCCCTTTGAAAGCAGGTGCTTAGCTTGTGAGCAGGTCCACTGATAGTGGAGGCTCTTGATGGCATCTGTGTGTAGGCAGGAATGAGGAAGGGTGACCAACCACCTGTTTTTACACTGAAAGTCGTGTGTCCTGGGAAACTTCCATCTGGGGCACGCCTGGTTGCCTGGTTACCCTAGTGATGAGGCAGGGCCCAAGCATGGGGCAGTGGTGCAGAGTTTTTAAAAAAGAATTAGCCCATGGAGGTTGAGGAGAGCTAGAGATAAGGCTCAGAGCTGTTTGAGGGGACATCAGACTCTATAATTTAGATGAATCAAAAAAAAAAAAAAACAGAAAAGAAAAAGACTTACAGTTCTCTGAGTCAAGAAATCAAATGCATCTACAGCCCATGTATATCTTCCTGGGCAAGCATGGATGGGAATAGCTTGGGTCTGGATGGCCCAGACACTCTCCCTGAGAGCCCGGGGAGGAGCGAGAGCAAGGGCTCAGGACACGAGAGTTGCTTTGGAGTGAACTGGATGCTGGGGGCCCAAACGAGGCAATCTCAAGCCAACCTGTTCTGTTCTTTGGTTTTTTTCCCCCAACTTCTTTCTAAGTCACTCCTAGACCATCTACACCTCCCTCAGGTTGGGGAACGGGAGGGGTAGCAGAGCTGGGTTGAGGACTCAGCTGACTATCCTGGTTTTTTGATCCAGGGCAGGCTTTGGGAGCTGTGGCAGAGTCCAAGGGCAATTGATCAGGGTTGATGGTCTGAGCACCCATCTGACTTGTTCAAGCTAGTTTTCTCTGGCTTTTAGGGAAAACACATTGTGCACATACCTAAGCAGGAACTTGTTTCTGTCTTCCAGGGTATGGTATAAATGCTCCTGTGTCTCATGGCCTTTTAAAAGGAAACTCAGCTCTCTCTTTGCTGAAAATGTAACCCCAGAATGTTCTTTACTATTTATCTGTTGGGTGAAAGAGTAGAGTATTTGTTTGAATCCTAATGGATTTGGGGATGATGCCCTTGTTCCAGTAGATGATAAACTCTACTAGAACAAGATCAGAGGTCTGATTTCTCATGCTTATCTACCACTGAATCTCACAGGCTGGGACATAGGTGTTCAGTAATTAAACCGTGAATGAGTTTGTGAGCAATTCAATAAATACCTTTTTGGGTGAAGACAGTAGCTAAAGGCTGTAGGGCAGTGGTTCTGAAGCTTGGCTGTACATTAGAAGCACCTGGAGAACCTTAGCAGTATCTCAGTGTCCAGGCTACACCTTATTCCTATTAAGTTGAATCTTTGAGGGTGAGACCCAAGCATCAGTAGTTTAGAAATTCTCCAGGAGATTCTAATATACAGCCAGGTAAGAGAACTAGTCTGTCTTAGCTTGGGCTGTCATAACAAGAGACCACAGAGTTGGGTGGCTTACACAACAGAAATGAATTTTCTCACAATGTTAGAAGTACTGGATCCAGGTTCCAGTTGATTGAGTTTCTGATGAGGGCTTGCCTATCAGCTTGCAGAAGGCCACCTTCTCCCTGTGTCCTTGTACAGCAGAGAGAGCTTTCTTATATCTGTTTCTCTTATAAGGTCATTAGCCCTACTGGATTAGTGCCCTGCCCTTCTGACGTCATTCAGCTTATCTTAAGATACCGCCCAAATTGGTTGGGATTTCAACATAAACTTTTGTGGGGGACACAAACACTTAGCCCATAAGGGTCTTGTTACTCAAAGTGTGGTTCGTGGCCCAGCAGCTATGAACATTGTCTGGGTACTCATTAGAAATGGAACTTCTTGGGTCCCATACTAGACCTGTTGAATCTATCGTGAATACCTATCAGAATGTGCATGGTAAGAAGATCCCAAGGGGAAATCCATATACATAGCAGCCAGTGGGAGGCACTGCTGTGGGCTGTAGGGAGATAGAGAATTTGTTGGTGCTTAGTGCCCATGAAGGGGAAAAGGTGGAAGGAGTGACAGATCTCCTCTTTTTGGGCTTTAAAATCATTGCACATGGTGACTGCAGCCCTGAAATTAGAAGGTGATTGTTTTATGGCAGGAAAGCTATGACAAACCTGAACAGTGTGTTAAAAAGCAAAGACATCGCTTTGTTGATTTTGAACTGTGGTACTGGAGAAGACTCCTGAGAGTCCCTTGAACTGCAAGGAGATCAAACCAGTCAATCTTAAGGGAAATCAATCCTGAATACTCACTGGCAAGAACTGATGCTGAAGCTGAAGCTCCAGTATTTTGATCATCTGATGCGAACAGTCAACTCATTGGAAGTCCCTGCTGCTGGGAAGGATTGAGGGCAGAAGGAGAAGAGGGCATCAGAGGATGAGATGACTGGATGGCATCATGGATGCAATGGAGATGGACTTTGGCGACTTTGGGAGATGTTGAGGGACAGGGAAGCCTGGCGTGCTGCAGGTGTTGACGGACAACAACAGAGGGTCCATGAAGTGGAGAGTAATGGGAACGAAGACTGGGGTTGCCTCCAAGGCCAGGCCGGGAAGTTTGGACTCACTTGGGCCAGCAGTGGAGAGCCATGCAAAGACCTTGAACTTGGGGGTGCTCTGATTAGGGCACCACTTTGGGGAGATGAGACCCTGGTGGTAGGATCCTGAGACTCAGAATGTCACCTTCTTTTCCAGGTTCTGCTCCCAGCTGCCAGCTTGCTGCAGCTCATGGATGTTCGCCAGAACTGCTGTGACTTCCTGCAGTCACAGTTGCATCCCACCAATTGCCTGGGCATCCGTGCATTTGCAGATGTGCACACCTGCACCGACCTGCTGCAGCAGGCCAACGCCTATGCAGGTAATGGTCAACAGGGTGGCCGAACCTCTCCAAGCCCGTGGAGTTAATAACCTGATTTGTGGTGGACTCTTCAAAGATCAGTACAGTGTGCTGTGAAGCAGTTACAATTTAGTCAGGGAGGTAAGACACAGGCGGAAAGATAATTAATGAAAGGGGAGTTCAGTTTATTGCCAAGTGGAATCTGATTAATTGCCAGATGAAAAATTCAGACAGTAATTTTCACAAGAGAATAGGAAGAAGACCTGAGATGACTTCGTGGGGGAAGAATAATTTGAACTAGGTCTTGAAATAAATCTTTGTTTAGGAAAATTTCTGTTGTGATCAAAGTGTTCTGTTGTTCAGTTGCTCAGTTGTGTCTGACTCTTTGTGACCCCATGGACTGCAGCACGCCAGGCTTCCCTGTCCTTCACCATCTCCCGGAGTTTGCTCGAATTCATGTCCGTTGAGTTGGTGATGTCATCCAATCATCTTGCCCTCTATCGTCCCCTTCTCCTTCTGCCTTACATCTCTACCAGCATCAGGGTCTTTTCCAATGAATGCTGTCTTTACATCAGATGCCCAAAGTGTTCTGTGAACACCATTTGAAAAGTCAGATACTATTCCAGGGCTTGTAATGTTCAGAGTCTCCTGCTCTGTTTTTCCGCACCAAGCCTTGTTGTCTAGAGCTACTCACTTGAGTTTCTAAAAGAATTAAAATATAGGTCTTAATTCAGCTAAAAGCTGGTTCACCTGATATTTACCCCTCTTTATTTAAATAAAATATTATAACACTGTTTTGGGTTTACTAGTTTTAGATGTTGTCTGTTGACTTCTCGTGGAAGAATAACTGTGCTTTCATGAATGTCCCCTCATATACGTTCAGTGTTCCCCTCACTTGATTCTGCTAATATTTCTACAGCTGGGATAAGTTACAATTTTTTTTATAGGAAAACTTTTGTTTTAATCAGTAAGGCAATTCATAAATGCTTTCTCTTTTACACAGTGAGTACTACGACCACTAACTCCTATAAGACAGATACACGGAACAGTCTTCTCAGTACATCAGATCATTTGCTGAGACCATTTCATTTTCCTTGGGGACACTGTCCTTACTAGAGCTTGTCATCCTGCGATTTTAATGGATTTTTGGAGGGAGTAGTGACTTGAGGATGAAGGTCATGAGTGACCTAGGAAATATTCTGTTGTATGAATCGATAGATTTAGTCACAGCCATTTCCTTCTCTTGCAGTAAAGCCTGTCATTCTTCCCCTACCCAGTGTCACCATGACTGCTGTCTGTTCTGTGTCTCCTGTCCAGCCAATGTCTTGGAGTTAACAGAGGGCCTGCTAGCTGCTCATGTGCCAGCTCCCTGTGCCATATTAGCCCCTTAATCCACAAGTCAACAAGCATTTCTTCTGATTTTCAGCATCCTTTTTTGCTCTGATCAAGCACTAGCCCCCGGCAGCCCCCACACACTCTCATTTCTTCATGAGGTCTGTTTCTGAGGACATAAATGGGGCCAGTCGTTAGGATGATGGTGATTTTTGTGAAGGACATTCCCCAGTCTCCTTAATTCTGAATTCCTCTGACTCTTTCTGGCCCTAGTGCTTGATTCCCCTGTTTCTCAGCTCTCCCTGCTGTGCCCATCTTACCTGGTGTTACACCCCACTTCCTTTTCTGTTCTCGGGAAGCGATCACTAGTCCAGCTCTCTCCAGTCCAGCTGCTTTCTTGAGGAATGTGCACAAACTTTGCTTCAGCAGGAGCTGAAGGCTTAGCCAAGGCCCAGGTCAGCGTGTGAACATCTGCTGGTGCAGTGGTGAAGGGAGAGTGCTTAAATGCCAGGAGGTCTCTCTCTGTTTTCCTGGTCTCCCCTCCCCAGCCCTCTCCCTCTGTAGGGTGTGCATGCTTGCATGCACACAAAGCATGTATCACACCCTTTTGTAGTTGACTCATGTGGTCATCTGAGGTTCAGGCTGTGTTCTGAACTCGCGCCTTTATCAAAGGCTCCTAGGTCTTCTGGCCTGGCTTTCCTCCACTTTAAAAATCAGTGTTTTCTCCCTTTGCCCTTCTCCCTGTCTGCTGGTGAGACTCACCAGTGGGGGAGTGGGGAGGATGCAGCAGGGAACACCTTGTGGTTTTGTTGCTCCCTGGTCCTGACTGGGTTCCACAGCATGGTGAGGGGTGTGCTCTGTGCGTGTGCATTTTCCTTGACGTTTACTAGAGCCTGTCATCCTGCGATTTTAATGGATTTTTGGAGGGAGTAGTGACTTGAGGATGAAGGTCATGAGTGACCTAGGAAATATTCTGTTGTATGAATCGATAGATTTAGTCACAGCCATTTCCTTCTCTTGCAGTAAAGCCTGTCATTCTTCCCCTACCCAGTGTCACCATGACTGCTGTCTGTTCTGTGTCTCCTGTCCAGCCAATGTCTTGGAGTTAACAGAGGGCCTGCTAGCTGCTCATGTGCCAGCTCCCTGTGCCATATTAGCCCCTTAATCCACAAGTCAACAAGCATTTCTTCTGATTTTCAGCATCCTTTTTTGCTCTGATCAAGCACTAGCCCCCGGCAGCCCCCACACACTCTCATTTCTTCATGAGGTCTGTTTCTGAGGACATAAATGGGGCCAGTCGTTAGGATGATGGTGATTTTTGTGAAGGACATTCCCCAGTCTCCTTAATTCTGAATTCCTCTGACTCTTTCTGGCCCTAGTGCTTGATTCCCCTGTTTCTCAGCTCTCCCTGCTGTGCCCATCTTACCTGGTGTTACACCCCACTTCCTTTTCTGTTCTCGGGAAGCGATCACTAGTCCAGCTCTCTCCAGTCCAGCTGCTTTCTTGAGGAATGTGCACAAACTTTGCTTCAGCAGGAGCTGAAGGCTTAGCCAAGGCCCAGGTCAGCGTGTGAACATCTGCTGGTGCAGTGGTGAAGGGAGAGTGCTTAAATGCCAGGAGGTCTCTCTCTGTTTTCCTGGTCTCCCCTCCCCAGCCCTCTCCCTCTGTAGGGTGTGCATGCTTGCATGCACACAAAGCATGTATCACACCCTTTTGTAGTTGACTCATGTGGTCATCTGAGGTTCAGGCTGTGTTCTGAACTCGCGCCTTTATCAAAGGCTCCTAGGTCTTCTGGCCTGGCTTTCCTCCACTTTAAAAATCAGTGTTTTCTCCCTTTGCCCTTCTCCCTGTCTGCTGGTGAGACTCACCAGTGGGGGAGTGGGGAGGATGCAGCAGGGAACACCTTGTGGTTTTGTTGCTCCCTGGTCCTGACTGGGTTCCACAGCATGGTGAGGGGTGTGCTCTGTGCGTGTGCAGTGTCCTGGTGGATGACTCTCAGCTAGTGTTGCCTCAGCTCTCAGTTGGTGTCACATCCTAGGCTAAGCATTTTATGTGCATTTAAAACAGACAGGAGCTGAGGAAACTAAGACGCAGAGGGGTGAAGTCATTTGTTGGGGTTAGCTGGAAGAGACAGAGACAGGATTCAAACCCAGACGGTGTTTACTCCAGAGCCCTGTTTATAACTATTCCATTCTGTGGCTTCCAGGCCCAGCTTGGACGTAGGGTGGCCCTGTGAATCAGAAACTCTGAAGTGTTGGTGGCTAGGTCTTGCATTTTCCATAGAAAGTGTGAGCCTCAAAGTTTGGGACATGTAGTCACCAGATCTCAACAACCAGCCGTTGTAGACAGATGGCCAGCTGTCTCTGCTAGATGCGGGGTGTTTAGTCATTCTGGGTGGGAAAGTGAGGCATGGATATATTCTCTTCTCTGTTGGGAGGCTGCCTCTCACTGCATGCATGAGTCCTCCTCCTCCCTGGGCTTAGTCAGCATGACTGCAGGCTGAGACCCTCCTGCCTGCTGTGCAGGGGAACCTGGGACTAGCTCAGGGAGAGCTTTCTTTGCAGCCTTCAGATGCATGCAACCGGGAAAGTAAAGGTTGTATTTTTAGGTGATGTGGTAATACAGAGGTTGTCAGACTCTGACGAAAAGACATTAGAAGAAGCTGTGTGAAGGTAAGACTTTACCCTGTGTGGTACTTAGAAGGAAATAAAAAATGATTATCCGTGCTTACTCCCTAGCACTCACCCACCACTGTGGGCCTGCTTTGTATCTTTAGTCTTGTACCCTCTGAATTTAGATGGAACCTGGAAGCTCTGTCATTGCTGCCTCCTAAGACAAGGCTGCTTCCTTTCTAAGTGTGACCTCATTTGAAATGTGGGGGTGTGGGTATGACTAGAGTCACACAAGGGGCAGAGGTAGGTGCCACCCAGGGCTGTGCTCTGGATCCTGCCTGCCATTCATGCCATCTGCAGTAAGAGAGCCTCAGTGCTGGGACCTGGTGGAGACATGGGACTGCTCGGGTCACCTCCACGGCCCCTGCTGCAGATTACATGTACTTTGTGGGAGGAGGACTATTTCCGGAGCTTCTGATGGCAGTGCCTCTGTAGGTAGACACACAGCTGGGTATATCTGCCTCCACTTCCTTCCCTAGTCTCTGGCCAACTGACCTCTGCCTTCACCTGTCCACAGCTCCAAACTGTCTCTCAGTTCTGTTCCTGCTCCTTTCTTTTTAGGTTCTTATTATTGTTGCCATCTTAATGCAACCACCCGTGAGTATTGCAGAAAAAGCAGACAGGCAGAAAGAGCACAAAAAGCATGTCAGCCCTCCCTAGAGGGCGTCACAGGTATCACCCAGCATACAGTGACCCCAGTCTCTCTTCCACATATATATTTTCCAGCCAAAAAAATCTTAGCAGTATACTCTGAACATCTTTCTGCGTTAGGAGACGTATTTCCATACCATTATTTTAAAACTTTAGAGAATGTATTCAGTGGATCACAACAAACTGGAAAATTCTAAAAGAGATGGGAATACCAGACCACCTTACCTGCCTCCTGCGAAATCTCTATGCAGGACAAGAAGCAGCAGTTAGAACTGGACATGGAACAATGGACTGGTTCCAAATTGAGAAAGGAGTACATCAAGGCTGTATATTGTCACCCTGCTTATTTAACTTATATGCAGAGTATATCATGCAAAATGCTGGCTTAGATGAAGCACTAGCTGGAATCAAGATTTCTGGGAGAAATATCAGTAACCTCAGGTATGCAGATGACACCACCCTTATGGCAGAAAATGATGAAGAGGAACTAAAAGATGAAGGTGAAAGAGGAGAGTGAAAAAGCTGGCCTAATACTCAATGTTCAAAACATGAAGATCATGGCATCTGGTCCTATCACTTCATGGCAAGTAGATGGGCAAACCATGGAAACAGTGACAGACTTTATTTCCTTGGGCTCCAAAATCACGGTGGATGGTGACTGTAGCCATGAAATTAAAAGGCGCTTGCTCCTTGGAAAACCTAGGCAGTGTATTCAAAAGCAGAGACATCACTTTGCCAACAAAAGCCCATATAATCAAAGCCATGGTTTTCCCAGCAATCACGTGTGAGAGTTGGGCCCTAAAGAAGGTCGAGTGCTGAAGAATTGATGCCTTTGAACTGTGGTGTTGGAGAAGGCTCTTGAGAGTCTCTTGGAGTTCAAGGAGATCAAACTAGTCAATCCTAAAGGAAATCAACCTTGAATATTCATTGGAAGGACTGATGCTGAAGCTGAAGCTCCAATACTTTGGCCACCTCATGTGAAGAGATGACTCATTGGAAAAGAGCCTGATGTTGGGAAAAATAGAAAGCAAAAGGAGAAGGGGATGACAGAGGATCAAATGGTTGGAGGGCATCACTGAGTCAATGGACATGAGTTTGAGCAGGCTCTGGGACACGGTGAAGGACAGGGAAGCCTGGCGTGCTGCAGTCCATGGGGTTGCAAAGAGTCGGACATGACTAAGTGACTGAACTGAACTGACTGGCCCATGATAAATATTTCAAACAGGCCCAAAGGTATAAAATGCACAGATGATCTTTTCTTGGGTCCTCTTAGGGGTGCAGGGGACTCTCTTGGATATCCCTCCAAAGTATGTATATATTACACTTTTTAACTTACTCGGATAAAAGCCTTTTGTTCTCATTATTCTTTCTTTAACTTAGTACACTATCTTGAACTTCTTTCCAGACTTTTGTGTGTGGCTGTATCTTGCTTTCTTTGTCTGCTGCACTGTAGGGCTGAACTATAATTTATTAATATTTAACCAGTCCTCTCTTGATGAGAATTAATGTTACCAAGAAATATATATTTTTTAAATTTTTTATTGGGGGTGGATGGGAAGGGAGGGGTACGGGCTTATATTGGTCTTTCATTTGTCTATTTTCATCCGTCTTTGTTCTTTGGCTCTTGTGGGCCTCCCATCGCGGTGGCCTCTGTTGTCGCAGAGCGTTGGCTCTGGGCGCATGCGCTCCAGAGCTCCGACTCGGTAATTGGACACATCAGTCCAGCCGCTCCGCAGCATGTGGGATCTTCCCAGGCCAGGGCTCGAACCGGCGTCCCTTGCACTGCAAGGCGGTGTCCTTACCCACTGGACCACCAGGGAAGCCCACCAAGAAATATTTTGCTGGTATGTAAATAGCAGTGAGATTGTACCTGTACAGTGCATTCTTAGTAGGTGGCACAAAGTATCATAGAGAGTGTATCATTAAAAGATACCGCCAACTTGCTGTGTAAAAGAGTTAACTATTTTTCAGGCCTTCTGATACATCTTCAGCCCCCTGGTGAAGGCAGACCCCAGCGTGACTCTAGGGAGCTGCACCCCAGAGCCCCAACTCTTTCCACTAGCGGCCTGGTTGGTTTCCTCTTTGGAATAGGCCTGTCTCTTCCTGCTGTGACAGTTCCTTTGGCTCCCTTTGAGTCCTGTTTCCCCCTCAGAGTTATGACCCCAGATTTTTGCTGTGATCATGTTATTCTGGACTGAGGGAGGGTCAGTCCCATAGTTAGAAGCTGACTGTTCAGACTCTTGCCCCCAGCTGATGGTGTCGAGTTCCCCTGGGTAGCAGGTACCTGGGAAAAGGACCCTAGAGTTTTGCACAGCCTGTTTCTTATATCTCATGGTTATTGTTTCCAGGGACTGCTTAATCTTTAACTTCAGAGGCCTGGGCCAAGGTTTATGGGGATTTTGTTGTTTGGTAATTGGATGGCCATGCACTGGGCCATCAGCAGAACTAGTTGAGAGGAGTATTATGGGACCCTATTACTGAAATGGCAATTAAAATTCTTTGAATAGTGTGTTTACATCGGTCTGCCAAAGCTGATCTGAAACCATCCAGCCATGGGATGGAAAAACCATCGAATTTCACTTGTTTGTGGAGAGAAATGCCCCCCCTCCCTTTTTTCAATTGATAGAGTCATTTGAGACCATGGAATGAAGTAATTAAACTAAGGGAAGCAAACAGTTTTGACAAAGCATTTGAAAAAGCACAACCTTCTGACTCAGTGAGGGTCATCTCGTGAAACTGCTGCTTCCAGCTTGGCCTCGTAAGATGATAATGACGGTTTGGAGGTGCCAGGCTTGGTGCTACGCACTTCATAACTATCAGAGGTAGTTGTTACTTTCCCAGCCGTTAGATGAAGAAATGGAAACGCGGGAGGAGTTTCGTAACTTGCTGCAGATCACACAGCGTGTGAGTGTGGTGCTGAGACTCAACAAGGAGGCTCGCGACTCCAGGGCATGCGCTCTGAGCCCACTGTTTATGTTGCACGCCTCCCCAGGCCAGCTCAGCCTCTCTGCCCGTGGCCCTGCGCCTGCCTCCCCCTGGTTTTCTGCTTTTGCCTTGAAGGTGGCACATGAAGCATTAGTGCCGATGCAGGTAGTCTTTGTTGCTAGTTGTTCTCCTTGTGGGGGTTTTAGGAGACTTCTGGAGAACAGGGTACTCTGCTGTTGAATCAATAGCACTGATAACTGGGCAGTTCTGACACAGCCCTGCGCTCTGTATGTGTGACAGAAAGGGGAGGTACAACACGTCCACTTCTGGAGTTGAGTCAGCATGGCAAGAGCGCTCTTAGACCACCAGCCCAGGGAGAGTAGAGGTGGTGCAGTTTAGAGTCTGAAGGCTCATGGTCATGACCCTTGTGGGAAGTGGTCAGGCAGATCTGTGTTACTTCTCTGTGGAAGCTGAACCTTCTCCCTGGAGCCAGGAAACCATAAGACCCTGAAAACCAAACACTGATTCAAGAAAGCTTACCTCCACTCTCCAAAAATGGAGTAATAGAGGGAAGGAGAGAGAGGTTTCAAGTATCTCTGTTTTGTTTTCTTAGAACCCCACTAAAACGTTTTGATTCTGCTTGTGTGCCCACCTTGCATTAGCCAGTCCTGAGGGGACCGGTGGTTCCACTCAGAGGCACTTACTCATACTTGTTTGCTGGGGCTGCTGGCCCTGGAATAACTGGATCCATCTCATCTCACTTGCAGGTCAAAGAAGTCATAGAGGGGTTACTGCTTTCATTTGTTCTGGGCTTGTAGTTTAGAGGAACCTGATCAAAGGCTTTCATTCCATCAGGAGGGAGGAATGGACTTTGGGACTTGCTTGAGAGGTTGCCTGAGGCCTAGGCAGTCCTGAAGAATGAACAGGGAAGCATGGCATTTCAGAGCTCAGTATCTGCCGACACTGTACACGGCGCTGAGGATTCACCTTCAAATAAGACAGACTCAAATAAGGCAGAGCCTGCCCTCATGGGGCTCATACTCCTGGTAAGAAAAGGGAAGCCCTTTTTTTAGGTGGGAACACAGGAGAATATCATATGGACAGGGGGCCAAAGGGCTCGCGACTCCAGGGCATGCGCCTGAGCCCACTGTTTATGTTGCACGCCTCCCAGGCCAGCTCAGCCTCTCTGCCCGTGGCCCTGCGCCTGCCTCCCCCTGGTTTTCTGCTTTTGCCTTGAAGGTGGCACATGAAGCATTAGTGCCGATGCAGGTAGTCTTTGTTGCTAGTTGTTCTCCTTGTGGGGGTTTTAGGAGACTTCTGGAGAACAGGGTACTCTGCTGTTGAATCAATAGCACTGATAACTGGGCAGTTCTGACACAGCCCTGCGCTCTGTATGTGTGACAGAAAGGGGAGGTACAACACGTCCACTTCTGGAGTTGAGTCAGCATGGCAAGAGCGCTCTTAGACCACCAGCCCAGGGAGAGTAGAGGTGGTGCAGTTTAGAGTCTGAAGGCTCATGGTCATGACCCTTGTGGGAAGTGGTCAGGCAGATCTGTGTTACTTCTCTGTGGAAGCTGAACCTTCTCCCTGGAGCCAGGAAACCATAAGACCCTGAAAACCAAACACTGATTCAAGAAAGCTTACCTCCACTCTCCAAAAATGGAGTAATAGAGGGAAGGAGAGAGAGGTTTCAAGTATCTCTGTTTTGTTTTCTTAGAACCCCACTAAAACGTTTTGATTCTGCTTGTGTGCCCACCTTGCATTAGCCAGTCCTGAGGGGACCGGTGGTTCCACTCAGAGGCACTTACTCATACTTGTTTGCTGGGGCTGCTGGCCCTGGAATAACTGGATCCATCTCATCTCACTTGCAGGTCAAAGAAGTCATAGAGGGGTTACTGCTTTCATTTGTTCTGGGCTTGTAGTTTAGAGGAACCTGATCAAAGGCTTTCATTCCATCAGGAGGGAGGAATGGACTTTGGGACTTGCTTGAGAGGTTGCCTGAGGCCTAGGCAGTCCTGAAGAATGAACAGGGAAGCATGGCATTTCAGAGCTCAGTATCTGCCGACACTGTACACGGCGCTGAGGATTCACCTTCAAATAAGACAGACTCAAATAAGGCAGAGCCTGCCCTCATGGGGCTCATACTCCTGGTAAGAGAGAAAGCCCTCAGGTGACAAGACTGGTTGATTAACACTAGGATAATTTTAATTTCTTATTTTGGTGGCTTTGGGAACACAGGAGAATATCATATCACGTAGCCTGGTAGACAGGTGGATTAAGAAAAGATTTCAATCCAGGGGTCTGAGATTTGAATCCAGGTCTGATGTAAACTGTTTAGAACACTACTACTCTAAGGTATTCTTTTATTTTAAAGGAAATATCTTTAGATTCATATTTTTTCTTTCTCTGCAGTACCCCTAAGAGGAATCTTAAGGTGTTCTGATGTCTGTATTGATTTTACCAAAATGGCCTGTTCAGGACACTTTTTTTTTGTTATCTTGGGAACTAAGATTCTTATAGAATATTTGTTATTATACACAGACAGTATTAGTTTCAAAGCCAGGCTCTGCCACTTACTTCCATGTGATACGAAGGTCATGACAGGCTTTCTGGGCTTCCATTTCTCCATCTGTAAAGTGAAGATATTGATACTTGCTTCAGCTTGGCTTTTGGAATATATAAGTGACATAATATATGTAAAATACCTAGTATGTTAGTCATTTTTATGAAAAGCCCTTAACTTTCTCCAGGCCTGCTTCTTTGGGAAGACCCAGCTATGCCACCTTTCCTGGGAATGTACCACCTAATTTCCTCATCCTTTCAACCCTGGGAAGGTATGTCTGTGTTGCTTGGTGGGGAAAGGATTTGCAATTGTCTGGTGCCTCTTATCTTCTCCATAATTTCTCATCCAAGTAGACAGGAACAGATTCATTATGTTTCAATAATCAGAACTTAGACTTTTTTTTTGAATGGGAGAAGGAAGGCTTTATTATTACTTGCAGCAAGCAGGGATAACGCTGAGGACGTTACCCAAAGCAGTGTCTCCAAAACTTATGTCTTAAACAACGTTTGCTACTTGTACTAAAGCCTGGTTAATTGAGACTCCTAACCAGATACTAATAAACTACCTACCCCCTCCCCTTTTTCTGTTTACACTCCTCCATAAAGGGTGAAAAAAAGCAAAAAGATAAGAAAAGTTTAGTTAAGAGTTTATTTTGGAGAATTCTCCTTTAAGGGGCTTGACCATGGTTCAAAGATACTATGCCCGTCCACATTCCATCTGTCCCCCGAGGCTGTGCCTTACCTGCCTGTCCTGCCTCCCCAAGAGCCTGGAATAGTTCACCATACTTAGTGGAGCTCTGGTATGTATTTGTTAGACAAATGAAGCCACAGTCCAGGCTCTGGCTGTGAATAACTAACTCATGCTCTGAGCTGGCCTGCTTTTATTGAATTTGGAGTACCTTTCCCCATCATGGCCCTGTGGACTTTGGGCTGATGTTACTGGTGCCTTGTGTTACCCTTTTGTAAGCCAGTGGTCTACTTGTAGACAACGGCTCTGCTTGTGTTCTTTTTGCAGAAACACTGCATTTGGCACATCACGTATGAACAGTTACTGAGGATGTGCAGTGGTCTCAGGAAACTTGAATGATTGTACATTCATTTCTTTATCTAATGCTCATCATACCTTTATATGCTGTGCTTAGTCCCTCTGTCATGCCTGACTCTGTGACCCCATGGACTCTTCTGCCCCAGGAGACTTTTCCGTCCATGGGGATTCTCCAGGCAAAAATACTGGAGTGAGTTGCCACACCCTACTCCAGGGATCTTCCCAACCCAGGAATTGACATAATATATGTAAAATACCTCGTATGTTAGTCATTTTTATGAAAAGCCCTTAACTTTCTCCAGGCCTGCTTCTTTGGGAAGACCCAGCTATGCCACCTTTCCTGGGAATGTACCACCTAATTTCCTCATCCTTTCAACCCTGGGAAGGTATGTCTGTGTTGCTTGGTGGGGAAAGGATTTGCAATTGTCTGGTGCCTCTTATCTTCTCCATAATTTCTCATCCAAGTAGACAGGAACAGATTCATTATGTTTCAATAATCAGAACTTAGACTTTTTTTTTGAATGGGAGAAGGAAGGCTTTATTATTACTTGCAGCAAGCAGGGATAACGCTGAGGACGTTACCCAAAGCAGTGTCTCCAAAACTTATGTCTTAAACAACGTTTGCTACTTGTACTAAAGCCTGGTTAATTGAGACTCCTAACCAGATACTAATAAACTACCTACCCCCTCCCCTTTTTCTGTTTACACTCCTCCATAAAGGGTGAAAAAGAAAAAAGATAAGAAAAGTTTAGTTAAGAGTTTATTTTGGAGAATTCTCCTTTAAGGGGCTTGACCATGGTTCAAAGATACTATGCCCGTCCACATTCCATCTGTCCCCCGAGGCTGTGCCTTACCTGCCTGTCCTGCCTCCCCAAGAGCCTGGAATAGTTCACCATACTTAGTGGAGCTCTGGTATGTATTTGTTAGACAAATGAAGCCACAGTCCAGGCTCTGGCTGTGAATAACTAACTCATGCTCTGAGCTGGCCTGCTTTTATTGAATTTGGAGTACCTTTCCCCATCATGGCCCTGTGGACTTTGGGCTGATGTTACTGGTGCCTTGTGTTACCCTTTTGTAAGCCAGTGGTCTACTTGTAGACAACGGCTCTGCTTGTGTTCTTTTTGCAGAAACACTGCATTTGGCACATCACGTATGAACAGTTACTGAGGATGTGCAGTGGTCTCAGGAAACTTGAATGATTGTACATTCATTTCTTTATCTAATGCTCATCATACCTTTATATGCTGTGCTTAGTCCCTCTGTCATGCCTGACTCTGTGACCCCATGGACTCTTCTGCCCCAGGAGACTTTTCCGTCCATGGGGATTCTCCAGGCAAAAATACTGGAGTGAGTTGCCACACCCTCCTCCAGGGGATCTTCCCAACCCAGGAATTGAACCCAGGTCTCCTATACTGCAGGTGATTTTTTTTTTTTTTTTTTTTACCATCTAAGCCACCAAGGAAGCCCAACACCTTAATGAGATAGGCGCTGTTATTAGCTGTGTTTCACAGATGAGAAAAACTTCAGCCTTAGGAAACGGAATACTTGTGTCTCTAGAAAGTTTGTGGAACTCAGTGGAATTAAAGTGGATCTCTGAGTAAGACCTTTGAGTCTACAGCCTCGCCTGCAGGACCTGCAGTCTCAAAGGATGTCTTGGATGCTGTGGAGACACTTGTCTGTTGGAGAGCAGCTCTGTCCGCAGAATTGGACTTCGTGATGCAGGAGCATGTGTGCCTAATATTCCTCCTTCATTTCTCATAGATCTCAGAGTGGGCTAATATATGTTATCATTTTTGAACTTGAAAAGCACCTGGAAACCGAGGTCAGACTTCTTAGTCCCATTTTATGATTAATGATGCCAGAACCTGGAACAAAGGGACTGTAAGAGGTGGAGCTAGGACTTAAACCCAGGTCTTCTCACTATTTTCCACAGTTAGTCACTGCATTGTCCCTTAACGTATTAATAGCAAAGCCTCTTCTTCTTCTTCTTTGCCTCTTTTTATTCTTCTCACCTTTTTCCCTCTTCTAAATGTTGTTATTATTATTGTTATTTTTTCTCAACCAAAGATAAAGGTGGGAAGACCAGGTATGGCTCTGGGCCACAGAGATGTTGGTGCTGGCTTGCCTGACTCCCCTGCCGAGCCTAATCATGGCTGATCCACAGGCCCCTGTGCCCTACACTTCATTGCTTTTTCTCTCTGCTATTTCTTGGGTGTTGTCAACGTGTGGGGTGACTCTGGTTCAAGGACTTCTTGGGCCAGAAAAAGCATACCAGGAGAATCCTGCTGCTTTCCAAGTCTCCCAGCCAAGAATGAATTCCCATCATCCAAAGAAAATTATTCACTTTTATTTTAAAATATTTAGGAATGGATACTTTAAAAAAATATTAGTAGTCTTACAATTCTGAAAGTTAGATAGTTGAATGTCATACTTAAAAATCTATGCTTTAACTAAAGGCTGCTTTTCTATTGATGTGTAGAGAAGCGAGACCAACTTCTTATATTGTGATAGTTACTTCCATCAGTAAGGGACCTGACTTTTGGCTTTGGGTTGTAATGTACTAACAGCCCTGAGCCTCAGGATGGGAAAATATTAATTGTCACTTCAGTTATATTATTAAGTTAGTGGGGAGCAGGTGGAGAGCCCTTTTTGCCCAGTGAGAGAGTTAGAAAAGATTATTTATAACTCAGACTTTGAGAGTCACATATTGACATTTAGTGAGTCTGGATGAAAGGTATACAGGAATTGTTTGGATCTGAAATTCTTTCAGCACTCAAAGTTAAATGATTTTTATAAAGTTCTCAAGTTCTTTGTTTGGTCTTTAAAATTTTATTTTTATAGTCTGTCGCAGATTTGGGACCTAATTATTCCTCCTTCATTTCTCATAGATCTCAGAGTGGGCTAATATATGTTATCATTTTTGAACTTGAAAAGCACCTGGAAACCGAGGTCAGACTTCTTAGTCCCATTTTATGATTAATGATGCCAGAACCTGGAACAAAGGGACTGTAAGAGGTGGAGCTAGGACTTAAACCCAGGTCTTCTCACTATTTTCCACAGTTAGTCACTGCATTGTCCCTTAACGTATTAATAGCAAAGCCTCTTCTTCTTCTTCTTTGCCTCTTTTTATTCTTCTCACCTTTTTCCTCTTCTAAATGTTGTTATTATTATTGTTATTTTTTCTCAACCAAAGATAAAGGTGGGAAGACCAGGTATGGCTCTGGGCCACAGAGATGTTGGTGCTGGCTTGCCTGACTCCCCTGCCGAGCCTAATCATGGCTGATCCACAGGCCCCTGTGCCCTACACTTCGTTGCTTTTTCTCTCTGCTATTTCTTGGGTGTTGTCAACGTGTGGGGTGACTCTGGTTCAAGGACTTCTTGGGCCAGAAAAAGCATACCAGGAGAATCCTGCTGCTTTCCAAGTCTCCCAGCCAAGAATGAATTCCCATCATCCAAAGAAAATTATTCACTTTTATTTTAAAATATTTAGGAATGGATACTTTAAAAAAATATTAGTAGTCTTACAATTCTGAAAGTTAGATAGTTGAATGTCATACTTAAAAATCTATGCTTTAACTAAAGGCTGCTTTTCTATTGATGTGTAGAGAAGCGAGACCAACTTCTTATATTGTGATAGTTACTTCCATCAGTAAGGGACCTGACTTTTGGCTTTGGGTTGTAATGTACTAACAGCCCTGAGCCTCAGGATGGGAAAATATTAATTGTCACTTCAGTTATATTATTAAGTTAGTGGGGAGCAGGTGGAGAGCCCTTTTTGCCCAGTGAGAGAGTTAGAAAAGATTATTTATAACTCAGACTTTGAGAGTCACATATTGACATTTAGTGAGTCTGGATGAAAGGTATACAGGAATTGTTTGGATCTGAAATTCTTTCAGCACTTAAAGTTAAAAATGATTTTTATAAAGTTCTCAAGTTCTTTGTTTGGTCTTTAAGATGCTGATGAGTGTGATTAGTGTGCTTTGATTTTCATTTTCATTGTGCAGCTGTGGCAGAGTTGACATTTAAGCAGGGCCTCCCAGGCTTGGAGGGTCTAGGAATCCCACTCTAGGGGCCAGGCAGACCAAGCTAGTGGGGTCAGGGGTGGAGCTGTTGGAATTATCCAAGATGCTCTCAGACTAGAGTGGGTCCACCACAGAAGGAAGGGGAAAAAGACTGGAGGGCAAGGAGCACAGGTGAAAGTGGGGTGATGGTGCAGGGTTGTGAGAGCTGAGGAAGGAGCAGGCTCTGGGGCAAACGACAGGGAACGCTGTGACCTCCGGAGCCCGCTGGACCAGGAGTTGTCAGCCCCCAGGCTGGTTCACCTTGAAGCAGCCTGCAAAACATGTCCCCAGTTCCTTTCTCATCAGAGCATGAGAAGGAGTAAGATGTGGTTTTATCTCCATTATACATTGTCCACTATATTTTATCTCTATTATCTCCATTATATTGGGCATAACGAGGCCCATGGGACACAACTCATAAGTGACAAAGCTGGACCTTGAATCTAGGTTCCTTCTTTCTGAAGTACCTGGTCTTGGCATTTCACTGCCTCTGTTATAGCAGGATGATGGCCTGGGAGAATGCCTTGTCATTTCCCTTGTGTGGCCCTTGGGCCTGTGATATTTATCTCCTTCCCATCATCCCCAGCCTCCCCTCAGCCTCCAGAGGCCCACCTGCTGCAGACCATTCCCAGCGGCGGACATGCCTGCCGTGTTGCCGCCATACCCAACAAAGAATTTTCGTTATAAGGCCTGGGAGAACCCTTCCACCAGGCTTCCAATGCTGACTTCCTACCTGAGCCTCAGGATGGGAAAATATTAATTGTCACTTCAGTTATATTATTAAGTTAGTGGGGAGCAGGTGGAGAGCCCTTTTTGCCCAGTGAGAGAGTTAGAAAAGATTATTTATAACTCAGACTTTGAGAGTCACATATTGACATTTAGTGAGTCTGGATGAAAGGTATACAGGAATTGTTTGGATCTGAAATTCTTTCAGCACTTAAAGTTAAAAATGATTTTTATAAAGTTCTCAAGTTCTTTGTTTGGTCTTTAAGATGCTGATGAGTGTGATTAGTGTGCTTTGATTTTCATTTTCATTGTGCAGCTGTGGCAGAGTTGACATTTAAGCAGGGCCTCCCAGGCTTGGAGGGTCTAGGAATCCCACTCTAGGGGCCAGGCAGACCAAGCTAGTGGGGTCAGGGGTGGAGCTGTTGGAATTATCCAAGATGCTCTCAGACTAGAGTGGGTCCACCACAGAAGGAAGGGGAAAAAGACTGGAGGGCAAGGAGCACAGGTGAAAGTGGGGTGATGGTGCAGGGTTGTGAGAGCTGAGGAAGGAGCAGGCTCTGGGGCAAACGACAGGGAACGCTGTGACCTCCGGAGCCCGCTGGACCAGGAGTTGTCAGCCCCCAGGCTGGTTCACCTTGAAGCAGCCTGCAAAACATGTCCCCAGTTCCTTTCTCATCAGAGCATGAGAAGGAGTAAGATGTGGTTTTATCTCCATTATACATTGTCCACTATATTTTATCTCTATTATCTCCATTATATTGGGCATAACGAGGCCCATGGGACACAACTCATAAGTGACAAAGCTGGACCTTGAATCTAGGTTCCTTCTTTCTGAAGTACCTGGTCTTGGCATTTCACTGCCTCTGTTATAGCAGGATGATGGCCTGGGAGAATGCCTTGTCATTTCCCTTGTGTGGCCCTTGGGCCTGTGATATTTATCTCCTTCCCATCATCCCCAGCCTCCCCTCAGCCTCCAGAGGCCCACCTGCTGCAGACCATTCCCAGCGGCGGACATGCCTGCCGTGTTGCCGCCATACCCGAACAGAAGCTTACTTGAACCTTCTTGTGAACCAGAGATTCACTATAACAGGCTTGACTTGGGTGAGCTGGGATGAACCCTTCCACCAGGCTTCCAATGCTGACTTCCTACCTGAACCCCCAGAAACTCAGAACCACACAGCCGTTCTGACCCACTTTTGTTTGGCTGAACTGCAGAGGGCACCGTCTGCAGCTCTGTCAGTCTGTGCCTTTGGGGGGAAATGAGCCCAATTAAGTAGGCAGGCCCCTGGGAGGCTTTTCTGTAACACCATTATTAATCTCATGGAGCATGGAAAAAATATAACCTCACGTCTCTCTGCCCCATTTTCCTCTGTGATGGTGTTCAGGACAGAGGATCACACAGAGGGTGCCTTCGCTGCTGAATTAAAAGGCTGGTTTCCCTCCAGCCAGGATGTCTGCCTTTCTCTCTGCCTCCCACCCGCCTCCCGCAGACTCGGCTCTGAATCCCACAGACTGTCAAGGTGTTAGTTAATGGACAGGCAGGAGCGTGTGATAACTTTGTTTTCTGAACTTCTGCTTTTTTTGGAACAGAGCAGCACTTTCCAGAGGTGATGCTGGGGGAAGAATTTCTTAGCCTAAGTCTGGACCAAGTGTGCAGCTTGATATCCAGTGACAAGCTGACCGTGTCTTCAGAAGAGAAGGTATGGCATGTCCCTTCTTTGAAACAGGAGTGTCTCTCATGAGGTGGTTTGTGGGAAGGACTTGTGATTCAGTGAGACCTATTCTCTTTTCCAAAAAAGAAATCTTATTTTTTTTGTCCCTTAAAATTTTTTTTTCTGGCCCATGGCTGCTCTGTTTGCTTTATGGACCCTTCAGAGATGGAGCAATGGATGACGATGATGGCGACAGAGCTGCCTCCATTTCCTAAACCTTTACGGTTTGTCAAGCCCCGTGCTAAGTGTCTGATGATGTTCTTCTGTTGGTTGAGCCTTCACCTGGGCCCTGTGAGGCGAACATCGCTGTTGTCCTCACATTGCAGATGAGGAAACAGACTCAAGGAGCTCACGATCTTGTTCACCTCAGCCTCCAGAGGCCCACCTGCTGCAGACCATTCCCAGCGGACATGCCTGCCGTGTTGCCGCCATACCCGAACAGAAGCTTACTTGAACCTTCTTGTGAACCAGAGATTCACTATAACAGGCTTGACTTGGGTGAGCTGGGATGAACCCTTCCACCAGGCTTCCAATGCTGACTTCCTACCTGAACCCCCAGAAACTCAGAACCACACAGCCGTTCTGACCCACTTTTGTTTGGCTGAACTGCAGAGGGCACCGTCTGCAGCTCTGTCAGTCTGTGCCTTTGGGGGGAAATGAGCCCAATTAAGTAGGCAGGCCCCTGGGAGGCTTTTCTGTAACACCATTATTAATCTCATGGAGCATGGAAAAAATATAACCTCACGTCTCTCTGCCCCATTTTCCTCTGTGATGGTGTTCAGGACAGAGGATCACACAGAGGGTGCCTTCGCTGCTGAATTAAAAGGCTGGTTTCCCTCCAGCCAGGATGTCTGCCTTTCTCTCTGCCTCCCACCCGCCTCCCGCAGACTCGGCTCTGAATCCCACAGACTGTCAAGGTGTTAGTTAATGGACAGGCAGGAGCGTGTGATAACTTTGTTTTCTGAACTTCTGCTTTTTTTGGAACAGAGCAGCACTTTCCAGAGGTGATGCTGGGGGAAGAATTTCTTAGCCTAAGTCTGGACCAAGTGTGCAGCTTGATATCCAGTGACAAGCTGACCGTGTCTTCAGAAGAGAAGGTATGGCATGTCCCTTCTTTGAAACAGGAGTGTCTCTCATGAGGTGGTTTGTGGGAAGGACTTGTGATTCAGTGAGACCTATTCTCTTTTCCAAAAAAGAAATCTTATTTTTTTTGTCCCTTAAAATTTTTTTTTCTGGCCCATGGCTGCTCTGTTTGCTTTATGGACCCTTCAGAGATGGAGCAATGGATGACGATGATGGCGACAGAGCTGCCTCCATTTCCTAAACCTTTACGGTTTGTCAAGCCCCGTGCTAAGTGTCTGATGATGTTCTTCTGTTGGTTGAGCCTTCACCTGGGCCCTGTGAGGCGAACATCGCTGTTGTCCTCACATTGCAGATGAGGAAACAGACTCAAGGAGCTCACGATCTTGTTCACGGTCACTCAGCTGGTCTGCATGTCACTTGGCCTTGACCACTGTCCCACATGGCCTCTTGTGAGTGTCACTGAGCATTTAAACCAGAGCTGACCTTTGGCAAACTGTGGGGATAGGACCTGCTGAAGGTCATACAGTTTTTTGGTGGCCAAACCCAGTGTAGAACCCGGGTCTCCTGATACCCCATCCCCTAACTCAGTGACCACACACACTTCTTCCTTTGTGCTAGAAGCTTGATTTCTGCCCCAGCTGTAGCTGACCTCTGACTGCCGATGTGTCCTACCTCCCAGCCTTCCTTATCTCTGACCTTGTCCATCGAACAGTGCTCACTCAGTCCTTTAATCATGACCCCATGGACTGTAGTCCGTGAAACTCTTCTGTCCATGAAATTTTCCAGGCAAGAATACTAGAGTGAGTATCTAATTCCTCCTTCAGGGAATCTTCCTGACGCAGGGATCAAGCCCTGTCTCCTGTGCCTCCTGCATTGGCAGGCGGATGCTTTACCACTGTGCCATCAGGAAGCCGTTGTGCTAGGAATATCCCCTACTTCCCTCTTTACCAGATTAAATTCCCAAACAGTTCAGATTCTTCTTGTACTAAGAATTTCTTTACTCCAGGAGACACAGTCTACTGTACTGAAAGTAACAGAAGCTTCAATGTTGGCCACAAGGATCCAGATCTCATCTCTTGTATTTACAAATCCATAATGTGACCTTGGGGAAGATATTTTGCCTCTCCATTTATTTCCTCATCTGTAAAGTGTGCGTAGTAATAGAACATGCTCCGCAGAGTGGTTGTGGGGATTGAAGGGGAAAGGTATGTAAAATGCCCAGTATCGTAACTGTTACATAGTGGTGCCTTGTTAGGGTTAGCTGAATTAACTGTTGACTGGGCATCTGGAATGACCCCTTGTCTCCTCTGTGTTCCAGGAAAACACTTACCTTGTTCAGCTTTTCACTGTAGTTAGTTCTGAGCTGATCTTGCCTCCTCCTCCACTCAGTGTGAGTTTCCTGATGGTAGGGATCACACCTTACTCAGGACGTCCCCAGTGGCTCAGCAGTAAAGAATCTGCCTGCAGTGCAGGAGACACAGGAGACATGGGTCCAATCCTTGGTTCTGGAAGATCCCCTGGAGGAGGGAATGGCAACCCACTCCAATATACTTGCCAGGGAACTCCCACGGACAGAGGAGCCTAATGGGGTACAGTCCATAGGGTTCCAAAGAGTTGGACACAACTAAAGCAACTGAACACACACGAACAGTGCACACCGTGCTCATCTCTGTGTCCTCAGAGATGCCCAATAAATGTTTGTGAGTTATCCTGCTCCACCCTTAGTGTCCAAGCTTGAGGCCCTTTCCTGAGGGACTATTCAAGGAAAAGCCTTTGAGAAGGATTTTATGTTGGACATGAGACTGCATTCAAAGGTACATGTCCAGATAATGGGGTGAAATTCACAAGCCCCTGCCTGTTGTCCTGCAGAAGTTTCAACAAGAAGAAAAGCAGTTGTTGGCCTATTTTCCAGAAGTCCTGGTACAAGGTGGGTCCTCTCCAAGGCTTAGGCGTCTCTGCTAGGAAATCCCCTATTCCTCTTTCCAGCTTATCCCAAACATTCAGATTCAGGCGATGCTTTACATTCTTACCGGGAGAAATCAGTTTTCCCTTCTTTTGTACTAAGAATTTCTTTACTCCAGGAGAGACAGTCTACTGTACTGAAAGTAACAGAAGCTTCAATGTTGGCCACAAGGATCCAGATCTCATCTCTTGTATTTACAAATCCGTAATGTGACCTTGGGGAAGATATTTTGCCTCCATTTGTTTCCTCATCTGTAAAGTGTGCGTAGTAATAGAACATGCTCCGCAGAGTGGTTGTGGGGATTGAAGGGGAAAGGTATGTAAAATGCCCAGTATCGTAACTGTTACATAGTGGTGCCTTGTTAGGGTTAGCTGAATTAACTGTTGACTGGGCATCTGGAATGACCCCTTGTCTCCTCTGTGTTCCAGGAAAACACTTACCTTGTTCAGCTTTTCACTGTAGTTAGTTCTGAGCTGATCTTGCCTCCTCCTCCACTCAGTGTGAGTTTCCTGATGGTAGGGATCACACCTTACTCAGGACGTCCCCAGTGGCTCAGCAGTAAAGAATCTGCCTGCAGTGCAGGAGACACAGGAGACATGGGTCCAATCCTTGGTTCTGGAAGATCCCCTGGAGGAGGGAATGGCAACCCACTCCAATATACTTGCCAGGGAACTCCCACGGACAGAGGAGCCTAATGGGGTACAGTCCATAGGGTTCCAAAGAGTTGGACACAACTAAAGCAACTGAACACACACGAACAGTGCACACCGTGCTCATCTCTGTGTCCTCAGAGATGCCCAATAAATGTTTGTGAGTTATCCTGCTCCACCCTTAGTGTCCAAGCTTGAGGCCCTTTCCTGAGGGACTATTCAAGGAAAAGCCTTTGAGAAGGATTTTATGTTGGACATGAGACTGCATTCAAAGGTACATGTCCAGATAATGGGGTGAAATTCACAAGCCCCTGCCTGTTGTCCTGCAGAAGTTTCAACAAGAAGAAAAGCAGTTGTTGGCTGGAGCCATGGACTGCCCTGGGTCCTCCCCCAGAAGGTGCCTGGTACAAGGTGGGTCCTCTCCAAGGCTTAGGGCGTCTCTGCTCATTGTTGTTGTTTAGTCGCTAAGTCATGTCTGACTCTTTGCGACCTCATGTACATGTCAGCCTCATAGTCATCCAGGCTCCTCTGTCCATGGGATTCTCCAGGCAGGAGTACTGGAGTGGGCTGCCATACCTTCTCCAGGGGACCGTCTTGACCCAAGGATCAAACCCGTGTCTCCGTGTCTGCTGCACTGGTACCAGGTTCTTCACCACTGAGTCTCCTGAGAAGCCCCCTGCTTCCATTAGCTGATGTGGGAAGCAGCACCTCCTGGGGAAGAATGCTCCTGACTGGGCCACAGACCCCTTCCTGAATCAGCCTCAGAACTGGAGAGACCTTCTTTGCTTCTCGCCAAGCCTGTGTACTGTCTTCTCTGGACTGTGCTACCAAATTGGCACAGTGTGAAGGAATGAACCAGTTAATTGGTGTGTGGATATTGAGCTGTTGGCCAGCTTAGGGCCTTCTGAAGCATCTGTCCTCAAGTGTAGTTTGGGATAATAGAAGCAGGCATATGAGCAGCAGGATTTGAATAGGTTTAGGGATGTTGGATTGAGATGGAGACTCTTCTGTCTTAAATTCATGGTAGCCCATCCTGCTCTGAGGTCACAGTAAGTTTTCTTCAGGTGAGGACTTATCTATGCTTGCTGTGCTAGGACAGGGATGGAGGGTTGTTGGTAGGGAGAGGCATTATAGTACCCTAGAAACCACTTAAGTTTTGGACTTGGGCAGAACTGGTTTAGCACTCAACTTGATCCTTACTTTTTGGAAAGTCACTGGTTTCTTTGCAGAGAGCTTGGGTACAGTCCATAGGGTTCCAAAGAGTTGGACAAAAAGCAACTGAACACACATGAACAGTGCACCGTGCTCATCTCTGTGTCCTCAGAGATGCCCAATAAATGTTTGTGAGTTATCCTGCTCCACCCTTAGTGTCCAAGCTTGAGGCCCTTTCCTGAGGGACTATTCAAGGAAAAGCCTTTGAGAAGGATTTTATGTTGGACATGAGACTGCATTCAAAGGTACATGTCCAGATAATGGGGTGAAATTCACAAGCCCCTGCCTGTTGTCCTGCAGAAGTTTCAACAAGAAGAAAAGCAGTTGTTGGCTGGAGCCATGGACTGCCCTGGGTCCTCCCCCAGAAGGTGCCTGGTACAAGGTGGGTCCTCTCCAAGGCTTAGGGCGTCTCTGCTCATTGTTGTTGTTTAGTCGCTAAGTCATGTCTGACTCTTTGCGACCTCATGTACATGTCAGCCTCATAGTCATCCAGGCTCCTCTGTCCATGGGATTCTCCAGGCAGGAGTACTGGAGTGGGCTGCCATACCTTCTCCAGGGGACCGTCTTGACCCAAGGATCAAACCCGTGTCTCCGTGTCTGCTGCACTGGTACCAGGTTCTTCACCACTGAGTCTCCTGAGAAGCCCCCTGCTTCCATTAGCTGATGTGGGAAGCAGCACCTCCTGGGGAAGAATGCTCCTGACTGGGCCACAGACCCCTTCCTGAATCAGCCTCAGAACTGGAGAGACCTTCTTTGCTTCTCGCCAAGCCTGTGTACTGTCTTCTCTGGACTGTGCTACCAAATTGGCACAGTGTGAAGGAATGAACCAGTTAATTGGTGTGTGGATATTGAGCTGTTGGCCAGCTTAGGGCCTTCTGAAGCATCTGTCCTCAAGTGTAGTTTGGGATAATAGAAGCAGGCATATGAGCAGCAGGATTTGAATAGGTTTAGGGATGTTGGATTGAGATGGAGACTCTTCTGTCTTAAATTCATGGTAGCCCATCCTGCTCTGAGGTCACAGTAAGTTTTCTTCAGGTGAGGACTTATCTATGCTTGCTGTGCTAGGACAGGGATGGAGGGTTGTTGGTAGGGAGAGGCATTATAGTACCCTAGAAACCACTTAAGTTTTGGACTTGGGCAGAACTGGTTTAGCACTCAACTTGATCCTTACTGGTTGTATGACCTTGGAAAGTCACTGGTTTCTTTGAACCATAATTTACTTACATGTAAAACTGAAATACTGGAAGTTCCTCCCTTATAGAATTGTCTTGAGGATTAGAGATAATGGGTGAAAAAAAATGAAATACATTGTTGAGTAGGTGCTCAATAAATGGCAGCCATCATTATAATTATCACAGCCCTCTATTTGGAAGTACCACTGATCATGGCAGTGGTACCGATTTTGCCATTAGTAATGTGAAATAAACCACAGTGTTAATTTCATCTTTTCAGAAACAGAGAAACAGAGCAATAGATGTATACACTTAAAACTTGCCTATAGTGGCTTTCATTTATTCATATGCTTATATATGAATTACCTTTTCTGTAGAATCCGAGTTTGGAGTTTAGTTATTTTTTATAGTATTGATTTTGTGTATCATATTTGGATCTCAGAAATTATGTGTAACTTCAGAATTATGTGATGCTTTTCAGAAAGTGTATTATTCATGGTACATTTAAGGTTGGCCATGTAATTTTGAGGCTTGTTAATGAATAGTGTGTTTGGCCTGCATTTTCTCTTTGGCAAAACCTATAGTTTTTTTCCCCTTAATTGATCACATATTTCTGGAAGTTAAATAGCTAGAAGCTTTTGACAATTAGATGTTTGTCACTTGAATGCTAGCCCTTTAGGCTTTGAAGATTCTGTGATCTATTCCAGGAGGTTTGGTGATTTCTACTCCTGTTAATTACATTGTGTGATAGGCATAATTGCTTGCATGCACAATGGATCTTCTTGCAGTATTGTGTTATGGTGAAATTTTTTGAGTGTATTTGAAGTAGTTTCGGGGATTGTCATTTAAATTAAAATCCAGCTGCATTTAATGTTAACATTTGCAGAAAATTCAGTTATATCGGCAGTCAAATAACCTGTATTCAGCAAAATTTACACTTGAACAGCAGTATCAGTTATATTATGACTTACTTTTCTACCTGCAGCCAGTAAGTTTCTTTCAACATATATTATAAAATGCAGCCAGGTTTCAAATGTGTGTTAAAACTATGCATCTTGAAACAGAGAAAATGTGGTATTTTACTATTGATGATTTTAAGTGTCTTGTGGCTGGGCCGAGGCAGCTTGCTTGTTGGAAGTTTGAAAGTATGGGTTCTGCAGCTGAAATAACAGATAAGTTGGATCCTGACTTTGCTAGTTCAACAAGTGGAGTGATTTGGGGCAAGGTATTTATCTCCTACCAGAAGGTATATACCATATATAGTCAGGAATTTGGACTGCCTTGTGGTTACTGTTAGAGTGACATCAGGTCCTTGGTAGATACTAAAAAATATCTGTTGAATGAATGAATGAAAGAACCCTTCTAAGTCCCATCTGTGCTGGGGAGTTGATGATAGCATAGTATCTATCATATAGAGTTGTTCTGAGGATGGAATGAGATGATACATGTGCCCATGAACTGCAGCCTTTCTCAAGGGGAAGCTCTTTCTGGGTCCCATGTTGGTGTGGGTGTTGGGCATGACCTGCAGCCCTGTGCCTGGCAGGAGCTGAGGGTGGTAGCTGACTTGTGGTCCAGCATCTCCAGCACCATCTGGGCCTCTCTCAGGCCTCAGATGCTGTTTTCCCTCCAGAGCACTTGCTTTTGCCCATGTCTCCCCTTTTCTCCCATGCTCAAGCTCCTCGAGGGCTTCGAGGGTGCTTCAGAAACCCTTGTGTCATGCACAGTCCTGACCCAGAGCTCTGGGAAGCCCTGGGAGGTGCTCAGCAGACATTTCCTGAGTGAGCAAAGAGGCAGACTGGGACTGGACTCTGTCCTGAGCCAGCTTAGATTATGGGGACAGTGTTAATATTTTTCCAGAGAATAAGGACATATGTGGAAACTAGAGGTCAGATGGGGGCATGGATCATTGCCATTTTTTCTCCTGTTTTTCCTCTTTGTAGTTTTTGTTTCAAAGTTCCTGTTGTTTGAGAGATGAGGAATGGATGTGGTAGGAGTCACAAAATCACTAGGTCTTCAGGTAGGACTTTCTTCCCTTAACCCTCTGTATCTCTGCTCAGATAGAAGCACGACACAGAGATGCAAGCCCCTCCTAGACACCTGAGTCTTTCCTGTGGGAGGTGTCTCAGCGTTAGAGCTTATCCTGAGAGCAGATAGCCTGTTTCTTGTATCCCCTTTGAGACCCAAAGTTCAGCCCTCCCCACGGGCAGCCTTGTTGACTAAGGGATAGGGTAAGCAACTTTCCGGGACAAACATCCTGTGAGGAAAAGAGATAGGATTCCTAAATTCTACTGCAGTTCTGCCACTGAATTGCTGGGTACTGGACTTTCCTGAATCTTTGCTTTCTTAGCTAGTAAACATATTTCTACTTCTCAAGAATTCCATGCCTTATGAAACGCTTTTGAAGCTTTTAGAGTGAGAACTAACAGGGAAATGTCCCATGTTTCAGGTATAGGTCAGGAAGAAATTGGTTGGGCTTCGTCACAGAATTAGTGTCAAGTGTGTGTTGTAATGAGAAGTAGAGGTTAGTTTCTCTCTGCGTGATTGTGTTCTGTTTACTGCTCTCTCCTAAGACTCTCATCAGGGACCAGATTCTGATATTGTATCTCCTAGAAGGGCCTGGGCCTTGTACCCTGTGGTCTTTAGTGTGGCAGGCCCTCCGGTCTGAATTCCTGGTGTCTCCCACAGCACTGGGGTTAGGGGGTATAGTGGGGGTTCTTGGGTACAGGCAGGAGCTTCCTGGCCAGTAGGCCAGGGTTGAGTGCTTGCCCCTGAGGCACCATCCAGTGATCAAGCAAGTACATCCTCTGCTTATGCTGAGCTCTTGGCAGCCCTGCTGCACTCTGGGGTCAGCATTAGAACTGCCAAGTGCTCTGCCTACAGACAGTGATCTGGCCTGGGCCCCTGAGTCAGTGATACTTGATTTACTGCTCTCCTTTGGAGAGCACAGTTCAGTAAGCGCCTCTCATGGGAATGCCCCCACACTACAACCAAAAGCCTACCCTGACTGCTCACTGTGATGATTTCATACATCGTTAAAGAAAGATTTTTATATTGAAGTAAGCTCATAAACATGAGCAAGTGCAAAGTGCACGACTCAAGTCTTTACAAAGCCAACAACCAGATCAAGAAACAGAACTCCAAGCCTTCCTTCTAGTCACTCCCTCCTACTCCAAGAAGCCAAACTACTATTTGACTTCTCCTAGATGAGTTTTGCCAGCTTTTGAACTGTGTGTACATGGAATCTTGCTGTGTGCATGCTTTCATGCCTGACTTTGGCCTCACTGTTTTTGTGCATCATTTATAATCCTTACAACAACTTGCAAGGCCATTTTGCAGAGGAGGAAACTGAGGTGTATTTATAGTAGGTGGTTCTATGACATGAAGCTGACTGTGTCTGCTGCCCAGGCCCCTACTCTTTATTAAGGAACCCCCACCCCGATGGGGAGACCCTTAGTCACTACCATTCAAGAGCTTTTGAAGAGTTCTCTGGTGGCCAAGTGGTTAGCATTCTGGGCTTTCACTGTTCTGTCCTGGGTTCATTCCCTGGTGGGGTTTTGAAAGCTGCAAGGCACAGTGAAAAAAAAAGAGAGAGAGAGGAAAGAGCTTGCAGTCTGGTCGGCAGACAGACTGATAGCGTGCATCCATAGTATGTGGCTGAAAAAAGTAGTTGTCTGTAATCAAAATTCAAGGAAAGCACCTGGGGTATTTTATTCTAGATTATGAGGGTAGGGAAGGCCTCATAGGAAAGGAATTATCTGAGTTAAAACTTAGATAATGGAAGTAGGGTTTTTGGAAATCCATGCAGGCTGAAGGAATTATAGGAATATAGATGTGGAAGTTTGGAATAACCTGCCTGGGGGAGAATAACTTGCGTAATAAGAATTAGGAATTTTTGGTGGGGGAACTGGAAGATGAGGCTGGGAAGGGAGTAAAGGGTTGTGAAGAAGGTTAGGAAGTAAGAGCTTTCTTCTTTAGGCCAGTATTTACCCAACTGCTTGCTACAAAACTATAATGGTATGAGATGTTTTTAGGTTTTAGGTTAAAAAAAAGAAAGCTCTCAACTCAGATGCGTTTGGGAGACAGTGACTAAATGAAGGAACCGGCTTAAGAAACTGAGGAACTTGTCGGCGCTTTTGTATATTAATGAGGTTTGTGAATCTCTAAAGGGGATTTGAGATTGTGTTCTTCAGGCTTATTTTGTCCTAGAACCTCTTTACTATAGAATGTCTCCTGCTTCTAGTATTTTGAGAAACACATTGGAGGCCACCTTTCTTTTGTTGCCCCAAATATTTTTTGATTATTTCGTCCGTTGATTTTTATTTTCATTTTGTTATTGTTGTTGTTCAGTCGTGTCTGACTCTTTGCAACACCATGGACTGCAGCATGCCAGGCCTTCCTGTCCCTCACCATCTCCTGAAACTTGCCCAAGTTCATGTCCATTGCATCAGTGATGCCATCCAGCCATCTCATCCTCTGACGCCCTCTTCACCTTCTGCCCCCAATCTTTCCCAGCATCAGGGACTTTTCCAATGAGTCAGCTGTTCTCATTAAATGATCAAATACTGGAGCTTAAGCTTCAGTTTCAGCATAGTCCTTCCAGCAATTATTCAAAGTTAATTTCCTTTAAGATTGACTGATTTGATTTCCTTGCTGTTCAAGGGACTCTCAGGAGTCTTCTCCAACAACACAGTTTGAAGGCATCAATTCTTTGGCCCTCAGCCTTCTTTATGATCCAGCTCTCACATCCATACATGACCAGTGGGAAGACCATAGCCTTGATTATAGGGACCTTTGTTGGAAGGGATTATAGGGACCTTTGTCTCTGCTTTTCAACACACTGTCTAGGTTTGTCCTAGCTTTCCTACCAAGAAGCAGTTGTCTTCCGATTTCATGACTGCAGTCACCATCCACAGTGATTTTAGAACCCATGAAGAGGAAATCTATCACTGCTTCCATCTTTTTCCCTTCTATTTGCCGTTAAGTAATGGACTGGATGCCATGATCTTTTTAGTTTTAAGCCACCTCTTCCACTCTCCTCCTTCACCCTCATTTCAGTAGTGATCTATAGTTTTTGCTTGTGAGATCATCTTCAGAGGGTGTTATGTCCATTGGAGGCTGGGTTTTGCCATAGGCTGTGAAAGTACTCCTCTAGAACAAGTTTACTGGTTTGGAAATAGTTTTTACATGTTTGTCTTGAGTATCCTTGTACTACCTGGATAATGTTAATTCAACCCCATGTGTGTATGTGGCATGAATCTTGGGTTTTCATTTCTTGAAGATGAAGCTCTCATTCCCCAGGCCATAGGAGACAGTGAACTTCCATCTTACTTCCCAAAGCGGATGATTGGAGTTTTACAGCTGGGGCAACACTGTCCACAAGGAGCCTGTGGCCTCGATGTTAAGCCTGCTGGTCCTGAATCATTAAAGTCCATATAGGAATTCTACAAGCCTGTGAGCCATTTTGGTCTTAGCTTTCCTTCAACTCCCAGATTTGAATCTCTTGTTAAAGCAGTCAGCATTTACCTCTTGCTTCTGAGTATGGCTCCATTCTGTTTTTGGTAATACACCACTTTTTCACGTGTTTGGAGCTATAGGGAAGAATTCTTTTGAGTCAGCTTAGTGACCCATGGTGGCTAGATGTTTTCCCTCCTTGGGTCATGTCCCAGTCATTTGTAGGATTAGTACCACTGAAGTTGTCTCTCACCTTGGAGGCCTTTCTCTCAAACCATTGTACTTCAGCCTTTTCCTTTATCCTTTGTATGGTGAATCATAGTGTAAGCATTTTTACTGGCTGCAGACAGTAGTAGAAAGCTGAAGCACAGTTTACAGGCAAGGTGCCATTATTGTTAGAGTTTTGCATATTTTTTTATTTATATGAAGTCAGATTTCTGGCAGTGTGCTCTTGGAGGAAGAAAGCCATGTACCTAGTCATTCTTGCTTTCCTACCAAGAAGCAGTTGTCTTCCGATTTCATGACTGCAGTCACCATCCACAGTGATTTTAGAACCCATGAAGAGGAAATCTATCACTGCTTCCATCTTTTCCTTCTATTTGCCGTTAAGTAATGGACTGGATGCCATGATCTTTTTAGTTTTAAGCCACCTCTTCCACTCTCCTCCTTCACCCTCATTTCAGTAGTGATCTATAGTTTTTGCTTGTGAGATCATCTTCAGAGGGTGTTATGTCCATTGGAGGCTGGGTTTTGCCATAGGCTGTGAAAGTACTCCTCTAGAACAAGTTTACTGGTTTGGAAATAGTTTTTACATGTTTGTCTTGAGTATCCTTGTACTACCTGGATAATGTTAATTCAACCCCATGTGTGTATGTGGCATGAATCTTGGGTTTTCATTTCTTGAAGATGAAGCTCTCATTCCCCAGGCCATAGGAGACAGTGAACTTCCATCTTACTTCCCAAAGCGGATGATTGGAGTTTTACAGCTGGGGCAACACTGTCCACAAGGAGCCTGTGGCCTCGATGTTAAGCCTGCTGGTCCTGAATCATTAAAGTCCATATGGGAATTCTACAAGCCTGTGAGCCATTTTGGTCTTAGCTTTCCTTCAACTCCCAGATTTGAATCTCTTGTTAAAGCAGTCAGCATTTACCTCTTGCTTCTGAGTATGGCTCCATTCTGTTTTTGGTAATACACCACTTTTTTCACGTGTTTGGAGCTATAGGGGAAGACTTCTTTTGAGTCAGCTTAGTGACCCATGGTGGCTAGATGTTTTCCCTCCTTGGGTCATGTCCCAGTCATTTGTAGGATTAGTACCACTGAAGTTGTCTCTCACCTTGGAGGCCTTTCTCTCAAACCATTGTACTTCAGCCTTTTCCTTTATCCTTTGTATGGTGAATCATAGTGTAAGCATTTTTACTGGCTGCAGACAGTAGTAGAAAGCTGAAGCACAGTTTACAGGCAAGGTGCCATTATTGTTAGAGTTTTGCGTATTTTTTTATTTATATGAAGTCAGATTTCTGGCAGTGTGCTCTTGGAGGAAGAAAGCCATGTACCTAGTCATTCTTGCTTTAATTAATTTATCCATTATTTAAAGAAATATTTATTGAGTGCTTTCTGTGTGACAGTATTTTAGCTGCAGGAGAGACATTGGTGAACCGAACATAAGATTCTTGCCCTTGTGGAACTTAAAATTACATGACAGCTGACACATACTGTCAGACACATAAACACACATAAATATGTAGTTGCAGACCGTGAACTGTGGCCTGGAGAGTTCTGTGGAAGTGCAGATGGAAAGCTGTGGTTCTGATAGCTGCCCTAACATCATGACTGGGTGATGCTGGGCAGACCACTGTCCCACTCTCTTACCTCAGTTTCCCTTTGTATGAGTGTCTCTAGCTGTTTCATAGGGCCTTTGTGGGTCTGAAATGAAATACCTACAAGAAAGAGCTTTTTAAGTGTCATTTAAAATCTTAAAATGATGATACTGTAAGAGAGATGAGGACAATGAAGTGAGGTTTTCCTAGAGTCAGGGGAGCCTTCAGATCAGCGGTATGTTGGCAAATGTTTAACAATTGGCTCTCCAAAAAAAAAAAAAAATCCAAGAGCTCTGATTTGTTTGCTGATTCCTTTGACAATTTCCATGGCGTAAATGTTTCCACTAAGGCTGATTTCAAACTGCCAAGGCAATGTCACTAGGCATTGAGTTAGGACAAGCTCCAGCCCACCACTGCTCCCTGCTGTGCCCTGTGCGGTGTGTGACAGAGAGGTGGGAATATGGTTAACATAACTCTTGGTAAGTTTTGATTTGAAAAAAAGCACAGAAATATGACAAAATCTTTCTTCTGTCTGGATGTGTTTCTTGTCTTTTTTTTAAAAAAAGAACAACTCCATTAAGTTTAAAAAATTTTTATTATAGTTGAGATACAGTTATTATGTTATTTTCAAGTATACAATATAGTGATCCAACATTTAAATACATTATGAAATGATCACTGTGATAAGTCTTTTGCCACAGTTATGACAGTCTTATTGACTATATTCTTTATGTTGTATATTACCTCCATAGCTTATTTTTTTATAGCTAGAAGTGTGTACCTCTTAATGCCTTTTACCTGTTTCACCCATCCCCCTGACTGTCCTTCCCTCTGGCATCCATCTGCTTATCCTCTTTATCTGTGAGTGTTTTAATTTTGTTTTGTTTATTTATTTATTTATTTTTAATTCCACATATAAGTGAGATGATATGGTATTTGTCTTTCTTTGACAATTTACTAAGCACCATGCTCTCTAGATCCATCCATGTTGTTGCAAATGGCAAGACTTCATGACTTTTTTATGGCTGAATAATATTCCAGTGTGTGTATGTGTTTATCATATGAGAAGTGTTATCTTCTTGATTTAAAATCATGGCAGTGCGTTTGGCAAATGCTATTGGCTCAGTCCATGGGAAAGAAAAATGTACCAGGGGAATGTTCTAGAATGGCAGGGAGGGTGAAGTTAGGATTATGGATTTAGGAACATAGTTTTCCAGCTCAACAGTCTGCCCAGGCCTTTCAAATAATTGTGCCTCTGAGGTGCAATATTGCATAATGTTAAATCTGAATTTTTGAAATTAGAGGTGAGTTCATGTCTCAGACCCACTACTTCCTGGCAGAATTCTTGCACAAGTTGCTGACCTCTCCAAGGCTGTTGCCTCATCTGTAAAGGTGAACAGCGGTACCTCCTTTACAGGGTGTAGGGTGGACTAAATGAGGTCATACATGTAAAATGCTCAGCACTCTGCCTGTTGTTATTGCCCTCTCAATCCTGAGTAACAAAGATTCTGGCCTTGTAGCCCACATGCTCCCGGGTTTTAAGGTGGGAATATGGTTAACATAACTCTTGGTAAGTTTTGATTTGAAAAAAAGCACAGAAATATGACAAAATCTTTCTTCTGTCTGGATGTGTTTCTTGTCTTTTTTAAAAAGAACAACTCCATTAAGTTTAAAAAATTTTTATTATAGTTGAGATACAGTTATTATGTTATTTTCAAGTATACAATATAGTGATCCAACATTTAAATACATTATGAAATGATCACTGTGATAAGTCTTTTGCCACAGTTATGACAGTCTTATTGACTATATTCTTTATGTTGTATATTACCTCCATAGCTTATTTTTTTATAGCTAGAAGTGTGTACCTCTTAATGCCTTTTACCTGTTTCACCCATCCCCCTGACTGTCCTTCCCTCTGGCATCCATCTGCTTATCCTCTTTATCTGTGAGTGTTTTAATTTTGTTTTGTTTATTTATTTATTTATTTTTAATTCCACATATAAGTGAGATGATATGGTATTTGTCTTTCTTTGACAATTTACTAAGCACCATGCTCTCTAGATCCATCCATGTTGTTGCAAATGGCAAGACTTCATGACTTTTTTATGGCTGAATAATATTCCAGTGTGTGTATGTGTTTATCATATGAGAAGTGTTATCTTCTTGATTTAAAATCATGGCAGTGCGTTTGGCAAATGCTATTGGCTCAGTCCATGGGAAAGAAAAATGTACCAGGGGAATGTTCTAGAATGGCAGGGAGGGTGAAGTTAGGATTATGGATTTAGGAACATAGTTTTCCAGCTCAACAGTCTGCCCAGGCCTTTCAAATAATTGTGCCTCTGAGGTGCAATATTGCATAATGTTAAATCTGAATTTTTGAAATTAGAGGTGAGTTCATGTCTCAGACCCACTACTTCCTGGCAGAATTCTTGCACAAGTTGCTGACCTCTCCAAGGCTGTTGCCTCATCTGTAAAAGGTGAACAGCGGTACCTCCTTTACAGGGTGTAGGGTGGACTAAATGAGGTCATACATGTAAAATGCTCAGCACTCTGCCTGTTGTTATTGCCCTCTCAATCCTGAGTAACAAAGATTCTGGCCCTTGTAGGAATCTAGGTTTTCCCTGATGTTCTCAAAGCTGGCTTATTTCCCCCTGTCCTGGTTTTTGCTGAGAATCACCTTTACCTGGATCTTTCCGCTTGCCATGTCACTGCCCTGCCCTATTTTAACTGACTCCCCTTCTTGGCACTCAGAACACATTTTTTTTTTTTTTTTTGCTAATTTTTTTTTTCAATGTTTGGCCTCTTTTCATTGATTTTCCATCCATTCATTTTCATCCATCTTTATTCTTTGGCCTGTGTGGGCCTCCCATTGCAGTGGCCTCTCTCGTTGCAGAGCACCAGCTCTGGGTGCATGCACTCCAGAGCGCTGGCTCCTAATTGGACACACTGGTCCACCTGCTCCTTGGCATGTGGGATCTTGCTGGGCCAGGGATTGAACTGGTGCCCCTTGCACTGCAAGGCAGTGTCTTTACCCACTGGATCACCGGGGAAGCCCCAATTTTTTCTTTTAATTAATTTATTTTTAAAATATTTATGTATTTGACTGCGTCAGGTCTCAGCTGCAGCGTGTGGGATCTCAGATGCATCTTTCAGGATCTTGTAGCACACAGGCTCTCTAGTTGTGGCTCTTGGGCTCAGTTACCCTGTGTCATGTGGGATCTTAGTTCTGTGGCCAGGGATTGAACCCAAGTTCTCTACATTACAAAGCAGATTCCTAACCTCTGGAACACCAGCAAAGTCCATGATTTATTTATTTTTAATTGAAGGGTAATTGCTTCACAATATTGTTTTGGTTTCTGCTGTGCATCAGCATAAATCAAGCAGGGTTGAGTGCCCCAGGGCTCCCCTCTTTCCTCACCATGCAGGTATGTCTGGAAGGGTCAGATTCATCTCATGTTTTCTAGCCAAGGTTTGTGCTTACGTCAGAGGTGTGAGCTCAGGACTATGAAATCCTATTTTCTCCATCTCCTTTCCACGTAGCAGCCTCGTAGCCCTGAAGTAATTGGTTCCGGAACATGAGACAGTGAGGAAATGATGCTGTTTCTTTGTCTAAAAGCGAAAGCCTAAGCATGCTTTGGGGGCAGCCAGTTATTCATTGTGGGGCCCATGAAAAGTGCTTTTATCTTGACATTACCCTGTCCTGTGATTGAAACTACAGGGTTGCTGCTTAGATCTGACAGACCAGGGGTTTATACAATTTTCCTTTAAAGGACCAGAGAGTAAATATTTTAGACTTTGCGGACCACGGAGTCCCAGTTCAGCTCTGCTTTTTAAAGTGTAAAAGCAGCTATAGATGATTTCTAATGAGTTGAGTGTGGCTGTGTTCCAAGAAAATTTTATTTACAAAAACAGGTGCATGTGGCCTGTGGGCTGAGGTTTGCCAACTGGGTAGCTACTGAGAATAACGGGAAAGAGTCTGAGCCCTGGAGATGGGCGTATGTGGGCCCAATCCTGCTGCTTTCTGGCTCTGGACTTGGATGAGTCACTCCGTTCAGGGCTGGAGTGTCTACTCACTGGCCATCAGGAGGGTCCATGGTTATGGTGTCTCGGGAGAGTGTGGCACAGGGCCTGGCACAGCCTGGATCCAAGCTGTTACTGCTGCCACTTCTGCTTGTTGCCCCTTTGCCTTGGCCAGTCCTTCGATGGCAGAAGTTGTGGGGAACGATTGTAGGCACATAGGCTTGTTGGAAGTTCATTTGCTTATTTTTCAAGCATGACATCTAAATGAAAAAAAAAAAAAATGCGGCCTCTTCTAGCTGCAGAGAAGGTCACCATTGCTGCCAAGCACTGTGGCTTTCACAGCTAAGCAGATTAAACAGTGCCACTGAGAGAACTGGTTAGACAAATCAAGATAAGGTTAAATATCTACTTCATCAGGCTCAGCCTGCTTTGCAGTTTCTGTAACAAAGACTACACTGGTTGACAGGGAAGGATGTGATCAGTAAATCCCACCTACTCAAGGCCTTGCAGTTCACTCCTCAGGAAAGCATTCTCATCCGGCCACGTGCTCTGTGTCTGGCATTGTGCTTGGTGGCAGGAAGTGCAGAGACAGAGCTGATCAGCCCTTCTCACCCTGCAGGAGTCACAGTCCAGTCAAGGGAAGTGGAAGGAAGTGTGGCCAGCCTCAGTGCAGGGCAGAACAGGGCTGTGGTTGTTCATCACCTAACCCAGCAAAGCCAGGCGTCTCCAGCATCCTTGGGTCTGTGTCCTGGCTCTGCTTCCCTAATCCTGCTGTCTGCTCCAGCCTGCTTACAAGCTTATTCTGAGGTCAGTTGTCCATTCATTCTTAGATCTGACAGACCAGGGGTTTATACAATTTTCCTTTAAAGGACCAGAGAGTAAATATTTTAGACTTTGCGGACCACGGAGTCCCAGTTCAGCTCTGCTTTTTAAAGTGTAAAAGCAGCTATAGATGATTTCTAATGAGTTGAGTGTGGCTGTGTTCCAAGAAAATTTTATTTACAAAAACAGGTGCATGTGGCCTGTGGGCTGAGGTTTGCCAACTGGGTAGCTACTGAGAATAACGGGAAAGAGTCTGAGCCCTGGAGATGGGCGTATGTGGGCCCAATCCTGCTGCTTTCTGGCTCTGGACTTGGATGAGTCACTCCGTTCAGGGCTGGAGTGTCTACTCACTGGCCATCAGGAGGGTCCATGGTTATGGTGTCTCGGGAGAGTGTGGCACAGGGCCTGGCACAGCCTGGATCCAAGCTGTTACTGCTGCCACTTCTGCTTGTTGCCCCTTTGCCTTGGCCAGTCCTTCGATGGCAGAAGTTGTGGGGAACGATTGTAGGCACATAGGCTTGTTGGAAGTTCATTTGCTTATTTTTCAAGCATGACATCTAAATGAAAAAAAAAAAATGCGGCCTCTTCTAGCTGCAGAGAAGGTCACCATTGCTGCCAAGCACTGTGGCTTTCACAGCTAAGCAGATTAAACAGTGCCACTGAGAGAACTGGTTAGACAAATCAAGATAAGGTTAAATATCTACTTCATCAGGCTCAGCCTGCTTTGCAGTTTCTGTAACAAAGACTACACTGGTTGACAGGGAAGGATGTGATCAGTAAATCCCACCTACTCAAGGCCTTGCAGTTCACTCCTCAGGAAAGCATTCTCATCCGGCCACGTGCTCTGTGTCTGGCATTGTGCTTGGTGGCAGGAAGTGCAGAGACAGAGCTGATCAGCCCTTCTCACCCTGCAGGAGTCACAGTCCAGTCAAGGGAAGTGGAAGGAAGTGTGGCCAGCCTCAGTGCAGGGCAGAACAGGGCTGTGGTTGTTCATCACCTAACCCAGCAAAGCCAGGCGTCTCCAGCATCCTTGGGTCTGTGTCCTGGCTCTGCTTCCCTAATCCTGCTGTCTGCTCCAGCCTGCTTACAAGCTTATTCTGAGGTCAGTTGTCCATTCATTCTTTAAATATATTTGAGTGTGTATTATATAACAGCAAGTAAGGCAAGGTCCCTGGTATCATGGATCTTAAAGGCTAATTGAAGAAGCACACAACTGTTTACAAAATAATGCAATGAGGGTGAGACACATAGCTCTGTGAGTGTTAATAATTTTTAAAAGTAAACTAATAAGGAGGTTTTCTGTGATGTGTGTGTGTCTATGTTTGTACACATGGGGGTTATTTTATACAGAAATGAGAGCAAACTATATTTTGCTTCTTCCCTTCTGGTCCATTCCACTCATCTCTTCCTTCCCTCTTCTTTCTGATGGATTCCCTTCTGATACCTCATCCAGTCTGAGTATGCTCAGCCTGACTTAAGCACATGTTTAGGAAAAGGGCAAAAGCATTAGTAACGTATCGGTACATACAAAAAATACAGTTAGAGTAAGAAAAATTGGAGTTTTTTTTTTTTTATTTAACCTACCTTGGGAGATACAGCTTTCATTTCAACTTATGAGTTTTGAAATTGTAAAATTTTCTGTAGTATTTGCCTTTTCCCTTAGGATTTCTTTTCCCTTCTACTTTTTATTTTGAAAAGTTTCAAACCTGTGGTAAAGTTGGAAACAATGAACATTCATATACTCTCTACCTAGATTCACCATTTGTTGACACTGTGCTTCATTTACTTTCTATCTCTCCATATTGAATCTTTTATTTTGCTGAATATTTAATTTATCAGGCCTCAGCCTGTAAATATCTACTTCATCAGGCTCAGCCTGCTTTGCAGTTTCTGTAACAAAGACTACACTGGTTGACAGGGAAGGATGTGATCAGTAAATCCCACCTACTCAAGGCCTTGCAGTTCACTCCTCAGGAAAGCATTCTCATCCGGCCGCGTGCTCTGTGTCTGGCATTGTGCTTGGTGGCAGGAAGTGCAGAGACAGAGCTGATCAGCCCTTCTCACCCTGCAGGAGTCACAGTCCAGTCAAGGGAAGTGGAAGGAAGTGTGGCCAGCCTCAGTGCAGGGCAGAACAGGGCTGTGGTTGTTCATCACCTAACCCAGCAAAGCCAGGCGTCTCCAGCATCCTTGGGTCTGTGTCCTGGCTCTGCTTCCCTAATCCTGCTGTCTGCTCCAGCCTGCTTACAAGCTTATTCTGAGGTCAGTTGTCCATTCATTCTTTAAATATATTTGAGTGTGTATTATATAACAGCAAGTAAGGCAAGGTCCCTGGTATCATGGATCTTAAAGGCTAATTGAAGAAGCACACAACTGTTTACAAAATAATGCAATGAGGGTGAGACACATAGCTCTGTGAGTGTTAATAATTTTTAAAAGTAAACTAATAAGGAGGTTTTCTGTGATGTGTGTGTGTCTATGTTTGTACACATGGGGGTTATTTTATACAGAAATGAGAGCAAACTATATTTTGCTTCTTCCCTTCTGGTCCATTCCACTCATCTCTTCCTTCCCTCTTCTTTCTGATGGATTCCCTTCTGATACCTCATCCAGTCTGAGTATGCTCAGCCTGACTTAAGCACATGTTTAGGAAAAGGGCAAAAGCATTAGTAACGTATCGGTACATACAAAAAATACAGTTAGAGTAAGAAAAATTGGAGTTTTTTTTTTTTTATTTAACCTACCTTGGGAGATACAGCTTTCATTTCAACTTATGAGTTTTGAAATTGTAAAATTTTCTGTAGTATTTGCCTTTTCCCTTAGGATTTCTTTTCCCTTCTACTTTTTATTTTGAAAAGTTTCAAACCTGTGGTAAAGTTGGAAACAATGAACATTCATATACTCTCTACCTAGATTCACCATTTGTTGACACTGTGCTTCATTTACTTTCTATCTCTCCATATTGAATCTTTTATTTTGCTGAATATTTAATTTTTAGTTTTGACAGTAAATTGTAGGCATCATGACACTTCATCCCTAAGAATTTTAGCTTGCAGCTCCTAAGAATAAGGAAATTCCCTTTCTGAGCCATAAAACCAATATTGTGCTGAAGAAATGTAACACAGATACAATAATACTTTGGAATACACAGTCAGGATTCAGATTTCCTAACAGTCTCAAAAAATGTCTTTCACTGTTTCTTTTTAATCCCTGATTCAAATAAAGATCATGCCTTGCCTTTAGTTATGTGTCTCTGGAGATGAAGAGAAGCGTGCATGCTCAGTCCTCACTGAGTCTGAGATGCTATGGACTGCAGCCTGCCAGGTTCTTCTGTCCATGGGATTTCCCAGGCAAGAACACTAGAGTGGGTTGCTATTCCCTGCTCCAGGGGATCTTCTGTTTCCTGCCTTTTTTTTTTTAGTGGCTTTCATTATGCTAGTAGTTTTTTTAAATGGCAATTTAAAACATTATTTATTTATTTTTGACAGTTCTGTGTCTTTGTTGGTGTACTCGGCTTTCTCTAGTTGTGGTGAGTGGGGGCTACTCTCTTGTTGTGGCTCACGGGCTACTCATTGTGGTGGCTTCTCTTTTTGTGGTGCGTGAGCTCTAGGCACGTGGGCTCAGTAGTTGTGGTCCACGGGCTTAGTTGCCCTGTGGCACTTAAAAGTCTTCCTGGACCATGGATTGAACCTGTGTCCCTCAGGATGTCCAGGACATCCCCAGTGCTAACAGTTTGGAAGAATCCAGGACACATGTGTTGTGGAGTGTTCCACACATGGAGTTGTCTGATTGTTTCCTTGTTATGAGATTCAGGTTAAACATTTCAGGAAGAATACTACACAGGGGATGCTGCTTCCCTCTCATTAAGTTTTTAAAAACAATTCAGGAATGTTTTATATTTTAATTTGTCCTATTTATTAGTAGTACACTTTTGAACATTCTTTTTTTACTTTTTATTTTGAAAAGTTTCAAACCTGTGGTAAAGTTGGAAACAATGAACATTCATATACTCTCTACCTAGATTCACCATTTGTTGACACTGTGCTTCATTTACTTTCTATCTCTCCATATTGAATCTTTTATTTTGCTGAATATTTAATTTTTAGTTTTGACAGTAAATTGTAGGCATCATGACACTTCATCCCTAAGAATTTTAGCTTGCAGCTCCTAAGAATAAGGAAATTCCCTTTCTGAGCCATAAAACCAATATTGTGCTGAAGAAATGTAACACAGATACAATAATACTTTGGAATACACAGTCAGGATTCAGATTTCCTAACAGTCTCAAAAAATGTCTTTCACTGTTTCTTTTTAATCCCTGATTCAAATAAAGATCATGCCTTGCCTTTAGTTATGTGTCTCTGGAGATGAAGAGAAGCGTGCATGCTCAGTCCTCACTGAGTCTGAGATGCTATGGACTGCAGCCTGCCAGGTTCTTCTGTCCATGGGATTTCCCAGGCAAGAACACTAGAGTGGGTTGCTATTCCCTGCTCCAGGGGATCTTCTGTTTCCCTGCCTTTTTTTTTTTTTAGTGGCTTTCATTATGCTAGTAGTTTTTTTAAATGGCAATTTAAAACATTATTTATTTATTTTTGACAGTTCTGTGTCTTTGTTGGTGTACTCGGCTTTCTCTAGTTGTGGTGAGTGGGGGCTACTCTCTTGTTGTGGCTCACGGGCTACTCATTGTGGTGGCTTCTCTTTTTGTGGTGCGTGAGCTCTAGGCACGTGGGCTCAGTAGTTGTGGTCCACGGGCTTAGTTGCCCTGTGGCACTTAAAAGTCTTCCTGGACCATGGATTGAACCTGTGTCCCTCAGGATGTCCAGGACATCCCCAGTGCTAACAGTTTGGAAGAATCCAGGACACATGTGTTGTGGAGTGTTCCACACATGGAGTTGTCTGATTGTTTCCTTGTTATGAGATTCAGGTTAAACATTTCAGGAAGAATACTACACAGGGGATGCTGCTTCCCTCTCATTAAGTCACATTCAGGAATGTGATATAAATTTGTCCTATTTATTAGTAGTACACTTTTGACTACTTGTTAAAGGTGCTCAGATCAACCTATTTGAATCGCCCCCACTCTCCCTATGTAATTAATAAGTCATCTATTAGGTGATACTTTGAGAACTGTGAATATTTTGTTCCCAGTAAGTTTCACTTAGTGATTTCAGCAACTATGGTTGAACTTTGCTAAATCAGTTGTTGTATTGGTGATTGCAAAATGGTGCTTTTCTAATTTTCTCCTTTTACCTTATTAGCCGGCCTTTTCTGTGAAAAGCAGTCTTCCCATACTTTCTGAAGTATCCTTATGGATTCATGGATTCTTTTTATTCTTTGGGTTATGATTAATTTCTGTCTTTTTTTTTAACTAAATATATTTTAAATGAGGTACAGTCTATACACAGTGAAATGTATAGTTATTAAGTGTTAGATTTGATTAGTTTGTTTAAAATTTTGGCCCTTTTATTTTTATTTTTTAATTTATTTATTTTCATCCATCTTTATTCTTTGTCCTGTGTGGGCCTCCCATCGCAGTGGCCTTTCTCAGATGCAGAGCACCAGCTCTGAGCGCATGTGCTCCAGAGTGTTGGCTTGTAACTGGACACACTAGTTTAGCCACTCCGTGGCATGTGGGATCTTCTTGGGCCAGGGATTAAACTGCAAGGTGGACTCTTCACCCACTGAGCCACCAGGGAAGCCTAGATTTGATTAGTTTTGACAAATGCACACGCCTATAAGCTCTTTCCCTATCAAGATATGGGACATATTCATTACCATGAAAAGTTTCCTTTGGCCCCTTCCCAGTCAGGGTTGAATCATTTCTCTTTTATCATCTCTGTTGTTTAAATTGTCCCAAATGTTGGCAATGAAAAGCCCTATCTAGCTGGTTCTGTGACTCTTTGTGGTGTCCCCTTGATCTTCGAGCACTTTCTTGCTTTCTGGCACAAGCAAGTGCTTTGTCTTATTATTAATTTTTTTAGTTGTTTTATTGTTTGTTGTTATTTAGTAGTACACTTTTGACTACTTGTCTACAAGGTTAAACATTTCAGGACGAATACTACACAGGGGATGCTGCTTCCCTCTCATTACGTCACATTCAGGAATGTGATATACATTTGTCCTATTTATTAGTAGTACACTTTTGACTACTTGTTAAAGGTGCTCAGATCAACCTATTTGAATCGCCCCACTCCCCCTATGTAATTAATAAGTCATCTATTAGGTGATACTTTGAGAACTGTGAATATTTTGTTCCCAGTAAGTTTCACTTAGTGATTTCAGCAACTATGGTTGAACTTTGCTAAATCAGTTGTTGTATTGGTGATTGCAAAATGGTGCTTTTCTAATTTTCTCCTTTTACCTTATTAGCCGGCCTTTTCTGTGAAAAGCAGTCTTCCCATACTTTCTGAAGTATCCTTATGGATTCATGGATTCTTTTTATTCTTTGGGTTATGATTAATTTCTGTCTTTTTTTTTAACTAAATATATTTTAAATGAGGTACAGTCTATACACAGTGAAATGTATAGTTATTAAGTGTTAGATTTGATTAGTTTGTTTAAAATTTTGGCCCTTTTATTTTTATTTTTTAATTTATTTATTTTCATCCATCTTTATTCTTTGTCCTGTGTGGGCCTCCCATCGCAGTGGCCTTTCTCAGATGCAGAGCACCAGCTCTGAGCGCATGTGCTCCAGAGTGTTGGCTTGTAACTGGACACACTAGTTTAGCCACTCCGTGGCATGTGGGATCTTCTTGGGCCAGGGATTAAACTGCAAGGTGGACTCTTCACCCACTGAGCCACCAGGGAAGCCTAGATTTGATTAGTTTTGACAAATGCACACGCCTATAAGCTCTTTCCCTATCAAGATATGGGACATATTCATTACCATGAAAAGTTTCCTTTGGCCCCTTCCCAGTCAGGGTTGAATCATTTCTCTTTTATCATCTCTGTTGTTTAAATTGTCCCAAATGTTGGCAATGAAAAAGCCCTATCTAGCTGGTTCTGTGACTCTTTGTGGTGTCCCCTTGATCTTCGAGCACTTTCTTGCTTTCTGGCACAAGCAAGTGCTTTGTCTTATTATTAATTGTTGTTGTTATTGTTGTTTTTAATAGCTGGAACTATCCTATGGTGTTGATACCAGTTTAATAATTTCTCCACTAGTGGACTTCAGATAATTTCCTTTTTTATCCTATTACAAAAACCCTGCAGCAGATGTCTGAGAACACATATTCTTGCAGCACTTTTTGAATATTTTTGTTGACTAGAGCTCTGGAGGTGATATTTCTAGGTCAAAGATATGCACCTTTGAATTTTTGATTGATACTGCCAAATTCTTCCTTGCCCTGTTAAAAAGCCATGCTAAGTTTCCATAAACAGTGGTGGTTTTCCTGCTGCGTTACCAACACTGACGTTTGTGCGTCTCTGTGTATATGGTGGTACAGGGTTTGACTTTGAACTCAACCTTAAGCAAGGTGAACATCCAAACCATAGATTTCCCCTTTTTGGTTGCAAGCCCTGTTTTGATTTGTTTAGAAATGAAATCTCTCCTTCAAGGAGAAGTTTGATCCTAGGAGAAATTTTTGTCATTCTCTGTCATTCTTTTTTTTATTATTATTTTTTAAAATTTTGGGTGGGGTGGGGAGGGAGGGGGGCGGGCAGGCTACTTCTATTGGTCTTTCATTTATCTATTTTCATCCATCTTTGTTCTTTGGCCCGTGTGGGCCTCCCATCGCGGTGACCTCTGTTGTCACAGAGCACCGGCTCTGGGTGTATGTGCTCCAGAGCTCTGGCTCAGTAATTGGACACATGGGTCCAGCCGCTCCACGGCACATGGGATCTTCTCAGGCCAGGGATCGAACCAGCACCCCTTGCACTGCAAGGCACCCACTGGACCACCAGGGAAGCCCCTCTGTCATTCATTTTTACATTCACTATTGGCGCCAATTTTTGTGGAGGATATCTTTATTGTTTTTGTTCTGTGTTAAATGAACATTGAAGATGGGTGAAGAGAGGCAGATGTGTGAGGAGGATGAAGACATTGTCCCCAGGGCTTCTGGTCCTCTTGGGAAGTCTTTGTAAAATTTAGTTCAGAGTGATTGCTCTGCATTTCTTCTTTTTTTGGCCCCTTCTGTTGCTCTTTCATTTATTCATTTTTATCCATCTTTGTTCTTTGGCCCTTGTGGGCCTCCCATCGCACTGGCCTCTCTCGCTTTAGAGTACTGGCTCTGGGCGCACGTGCTCCAGAGCTCCGGCTTGGTAGTTGGACACATCAGTCCAGCCGCTCCGCGGCATGTGGGATCTTCCCAGGCCAGGGATCGAGCTGGCGCCCCTTGCACTGCAAGGCAGTGTCCTTACCCACTGGACCACCAGGGAAGCCCTGCTCTGCATTTCTACCCTGAGGTAACTGTTAGAATTGATTTTTATTTTGCAGTGAACCTTGATGATTCTATGTTTGGGGCAGCAGGTCTTTCTTAGCTTACTTGTGTGTGTGTGTGTGAGGGAGGGAGGGAGGTAGATAGAGAGGGAGAGAGAGAGATCACTCTCTGACATCAGATATTTAAAGATTTTCTGTTTTTATTAATATTTTAAATATTGGACTTTAGGTTAAATGCCTTTGTGGATGACTTGTAATGTTTTTTTCAGGTTGAAACAGTTGTTTGAAAACTGTTTTAAAGTTATTATCTCTTTGCTCAAGTTCCCAATTTTGATTTTCCTTGCAGGTATTTGAAGCTGTGATTTCATGGATCAATTATGAGAAGGAGACACGTTTAGAGCACATGGCAAAGCTGATGGAACATGTCCGTCTCCCTCTCTTGCCGAGGGATTACCTTGTCCAGGTGAGTGTTGTGTGGAGAACCAAGTGCTTCCCTGGTCACCCAGGCCTCCAGGGGTAACAGTGGGCACCCCCAGTTATATGGAGTGGTGAGGAGATTCATGGGTCATTGATGTGGGGTAGGGGCACCGACCCACTGGGTTCAGTGTGAGAGTGTGGTCGTGTAAGGTTTAAGAGATTAGCTTTGAGAATGAGTTGCTTCGATTGAGTTCCTTCTCTCCTACTTCTTAGCTCTGAGCCTCAGTTTCTTCTTCTCTAGAAGGGAAATTATACTAGAGCCTGATAGACTTGTTGGGAGGACCAAAAGCATTTAAGTATGTAGTTCAGTTGTTTAGCATGGAGTCAGGGATAACATGTGTTTTATAGAAGTTGTCTGCTTTTGTTGAACAGGACCTCAGCCAGAAGGGTCATTTCCATCACGTTTCTTTGTTCTGTTTTTTGCCTTCATGTTAGGCAACTTAGTACCCAATCCAGGATGTAAAAGCCAGCTCTTCGCAGCTGCCTAAAGAGCACCTGCCTCAGGGTTTCCCAGGTGACTAGGGGTCTACGTGCTCAGAGCTCCGGCTTGGTAGTTGGACACATCAGTCCAGCCGCTCCGCGGCACGTGGGATCTTCCCAGGCCAGGGATCGAGCTGGCGCCCCTTGCACTGCAAGGCAGTGTCCTTACCCACTGGACCACCAGGGAAGCCCTGCTCTGCATTTCTACCCTGAGGTAACTGTTAGAATTGATTTTTATTTTGCAGTGAACCTTGATGATTCTATGTTTGGGGCAGCAGGTCTTTCTTAGCTTACTTGTGTGTGTGTGTGTGAGGGAGGGAGGGAGGTAGATAGAGAGGGAGAGAGAGAGATCACTCTCTGACATCAGATATTTAAAGATTTTCTGTTTTTATTAATATTTTAAATATTGGACTTTAGGTTAAATGCCTTTGTGGATGACTTGTAATGTTTTTTTCAGGTTGAAACAGTTGTTTGAAAACTGTTTTAAAGTTATTATCTCTTTGCTCAAGTTCCCAATTTTGATTTTCCTTGCAGGTATTTGAAGCTGTGATTTCATGGATCAATTATGAGAAGGAGACACGTTTAGAGCACATGGCAAAGCTGATGGAACATGTCCGTCTCCCTCTCTTGCCGAGGGATTACCTTGTCCAGGTGAGTGTTGTGTGGAGAACCAAGTGCTTCCCTGGTCACCCAGGCCTCCAGGGGTAACAGTGGGCACCCCCAGTTATATGGAGTGGTGAGGAGATTCATGGGTCATTGATGTGGGGTAGGGGCACCGACCCACTGGGTTCAGTGTGAGAGTGTGGTCGTGTAAGGTTTAAGAGATTAGCTTTGAGAATGAGTTGCTTCGATTGAGTTCCTTCTCTCCTACTTCTTAGCTCTGAGCCTCAGTTTCTTCTTCTCTAGAAGGGAAATTATACTAGAGCCTGATAGACTTGTTGGGAGGACCAAAAGCGTTTAAGTATGTAGTTCAGTTGTTTAGCATGGAGTCAGGGATAACATGTGTTTTATAGAAGTTGTCTGCTTTTGTTGAACAGGACCTCAGCCAGAAGGGTCATTTCCATCACGTTTCTTTGTTCTGTTTTTTGCCTTCATGTTAGGCAACTTAGTACCCAATCCAGGATGTAAAAGCCAGCTCTTCGCAGCTGCCTAAAGAGCACCTGCCTCAGGGTTTCCCAGGTGACTCAGTGGTGAGGAATCTACCTGCCAGTGCAGGAGCCGCAGGAGACGTGGGTTCAACCTCTGGGGCAGGAAGATCCCCGGAGGAGGAAATGGAAACCCACTCCGGTATTCCTGCCTGTGTAATCCCGTGGACAGAGGAACCTGGTAGGCTACAGTCCATGGGGTTGCAAGGAGTTGGACATGACTCAGTGACTGACCACACACTGCTTCCTCTAAAACAAGGCACCACATATTTTCTCATTGAATCCTTGTAACAGCCCTGTGAGCAGAAGTTATAACCCTCTTATTACAAACGTGGGCTTTGAGGTTTATGGAGATTGGGATTTATGTGGAGTCCCCAACTCGTAGGTGGCAGGGTGAGGATTCAAATCCATGCCATCTGGATCTAAGGCACCCACCTTCCCTAAGCAGGCCCCACCTTAAACGCGCTGTTCTGTATGTGCATTACATGACTGACTTCGTAAAGAAAATGGCATTAATGTTTTCCAAGCAGGCAAAGGATAAGATTTAACTAGATAAACAGCCAAGTGCCAAGGCAGGCCAGCTCAACCGTCCTCAAGAAGTCCCTGGGAGGTGCTGTGGGACTCTCTGCAGGGGTGGGATCGGGGGGATATACATATGACTAATCTGGGAACATACATATCTGTAAACAACAAAACTCTGTAAAAGTTTAAAGTAAAATAAAAGTATATATAAAAAAAGAAGTCCCTGGGAGAAACAGCAGGTATAAAGCAAGGATACGGGGAGGTTCAATGCCCAGCAGCTAAGCTCTGTTCCTTCTTGGCCATATGACACTGAATAGATCTTCCACCTTTCTGAGTCTCTGCCTCTCACCTAGTGAAAACAGCCCCTGCCTGTATACGGTCCTTTGGGGATCGAGTGAGATAAATCTTGTAAAGCCTTCCACCTGGTGTTCAGTGATACGACTGCTATCATCACGACCACTGCTACAGTTGGTAGTAGTGGAGACAGCCTCCTTACCAGCACTTGTGAAGTTCTCGTTTGTGACAGTATTGACCCAGGTGTCAGCAGTTAGTGGAAGGTTCTCTGAATCTGTAAACCTCAGCCCTCTTTCTCAGGGGCCGGAGCCTGTATTCTTAAACCTTCAGACATGCCCCGTGTTTTGCACCGTGGATGGTACCACTGCCACCTGGTGGCCGCATGTCTTTGCTGCAAGAGAGGTTCCTCAGCAGAGACACTGGACTCACCCCAGCTCCCAGTGTCAGAGCCAGACCTCCCACTGAGCGGGCCCAGCCACCTGTAGAGGCGGACGCCTGGCCTCCAGCACAGCCTCACCTGCACAGGGAGGGAGGGCAGCCTGTGGCGCTGGGTTCCGGAGAAAGCTAAAGGGGCACCACCTCCATCAGGTGCCCATGATGGAGTCTTAATGAAGACTTAATGAAGACTTGAGGAAATAGTTCCTTGCATTGTTAAAGCAAGGCTGGGTTTAGATCTGGAGAAGAAGGAGGGCAGAGACAATGGCCATGAGATCTGTGGTATGGGAATTTTTTTTTAAGGTTTCTTTTTTTTTTCAGAATACCTTTGGAAGAAGCTATTTCATTAACACTCATTTCACCTTGAAACTTCCAACTGTTCTAACCACTGGGGATGACCATTGGAGGAAGAGAGAAAGGAAGCTCAGGGCAGACCTATTGTAACACTGATTCCTGAGGGAGGTGTTTTTTTTTGTTGTTGTTGATTACTATTCTGTTTTTATAATTTTATTTTTAAAAATTTTTACAGAGTTTTGTTGCTCACAGACATGTGTGTTCCCAGATCAGTCATATGCATATCCCTGGTCCCCTCCCCACTCCCAGTTCCCCTCATCCCACCCCTTCAGGCCACTGCACCCCGCCCCTGCAGGATCTCCTATTCCCGCAGGGCAATGACTAGCTATCTTTTTCACATATGATAGTATAGGTTTCCGTGTTACTCCCTCTATGCCTCCCACCCACTGTTCATTCCCCACAATGTCCATGTCTGTTCTCTATGTCTGTTTTTCCATCGCTTCACTGCGTGTGTTACTATTACCCTCTTACTAGATTCCATATGTATGTGTTAGTATACTGTACTTGTCTTTCTCTTTTTGACTTATTTCACTTTTTATAATAATTTCTAGATCCATCCACCTCATTAGGGCTGATTCTTCTGCACTTCTTTTTACAACTGTGTAGTATTCCATTGTATATATGTACCAGAGATTTTTTATCCATTTATTCGTTGATGGACATGTAGGTTGCTTCCATGTTCTGGCTATTGTATAGAGAGCTGCAATGAACATTGGGGTACAGGTGCTTCTTTCAGTTTTTTTTGTTGTTGTTGTTAACTCAGAATTTAAAATTGCTGTTCATTTTTTTTTAATTTTATTTTTTTCCTTTATTTTAAAGATTTTACAGAGTTTTGTTGTTCACCAACATGTATGTTCCCAGATCATTTGCTTCTTTCAGTTTTGATTTCATCAGGGTAGAAGCCTAAGAGTGGGATTGCTGGGACGTATGGTGCTTCTATTTTTAGTTTTGTAAGGAATCTCCATACGGTCTTCCATAGCGGCTGTATCAATTTACATTCTCACCAGCAATGCAAGAGGGTTCCCTTTTCTCCGCACCCTCTCCAGCATTTATTGTCTGTCGATTTATTGATGATGGCCATTCTGACGGGTGTGAGGTAATATCTCATTGTAGTTTTGATTTGCATTTCTCTACTAATAAGCAAGGTTGAGCATCGTTTCATGTGGTTTTTGGCCATCTGTATGTCCTCTTTCATGAGATGTCTCTTAGATCTTTTTCCCGTTTTTTGATTGGGTTGTTCATTTTTCCTGTGCTGAGTTGTCTGAGTTGCTTGTAGATTTTGGAGATTAATTCTTTGTGTTGATTATTTTTAATAGCTGACGTTTATTAGGGTAGTAGTAAATATTTAGAAATATTGTACCAAGTATATAACATGCTATATTTTATTTAGAAATTGGTTCTTTTGATAAAATATGTATGATGCAAATGTCATCATTTTAATCATTTGAAGTGTACAATTCAGTGGCATTAATTCCATTCATTGTGCTGTTCAACCATGACCATACCCATTTCTAAAATTTTTTTATCGTTCCAATTGAAACTCTGTCCACATGAGTACGAAGTCTCTGAATGAGTTCTTTGGGAGAAGTAGCTACTCATGCATTTTTCCTTCTTCCCAAACTTTTAAAGAGATCCTCCCCCACCCTTTTAATTTTTTAACTGACCCTAAATGTTTATGATTTGTCTCATCCCGCCTCAGTCCCTCAGTGGGACGGAAGAAAAAAACATTCCCAGAGAAGGGAATGCTCCTGGGGATCGTCTGTGGGGAAGGAGGTGTCTAGAGGTAACCACTGTGCTCTCACTGAACCTCCTTTTCCTGGCACTTCTAATACTGCCTAACAAGTGATGGTCCTGCCACATACCTGTCCCTAGTTACAGGTGAGGACCCAGGAGAGGCACAGCCAGGCCTGTGCATGACTGCTCAAGGGCTGAGATAGTTGAGGTCAGGAGGTCTCATTCTCTGACTGGACCCATGGGCTTCAGCGTCAGAACCCTTGTCTTGTTCATCATTTTCCTTTTCCCGAGCTGGTTACACGGCACTGACCTTTGCCTCCAGCTCCCAAGCGCTCCAGCAAAGAAAACATGAAGTAGCCTCTGAAGACTATACTACCCTGTATCAATTTACATTCTCACCAGCAATGCAAGAGGGTTCCCTTTTCTCCGCACCCTCTCCAGCATTTATTGTCTGTCGATTTATTGATGATGGCCATTCTGACGGGTGTGAGGTAATATCTCATTGTAGTTTTGATTTGCATTTCTCTACTAATAAGCAAGGTTGAGCATCGTTTCATGTGGTTTTTGGCCATCTGTATGTCCTCTTTCATGAGATGTCTCTTAGATCTTTTTCCCGTTTTTTGATTGGGTTGTTCATTTTTCCTGTGCTGAGTTGTCTGAGTTGCTTGTAGATTTTGGAGATTAATTCTTTGTGTTGATTATTTTTAATAGCTGACGTTTATTAGGGTAGTAGTAAATATTTAGAAATATTGTACCAAGTATATAACATGCTATATTTTATTTAGAAATTGGTTCTTTTGATAAAATATGTATGATGCAAATGTCATCATTTTAATCATTTGAAGTGTACAATTCAGTGGCATTAATTCCATTCATTGTGCTGTTCAACCATGACCATACCCATTTCTAAAATTTTTTTATCGTTCCAATTGAAACTCTGTCCACATGAGTATGAAGTCTCTGAATGAGTTCTTTGGGAGAAGTAGCTACTCGTGCATTTTTCCTTCTTCCCAAACTTTTAAAGAGATCCTCCCCCACCCTTTTAATTTTTTAACTGACCCTAAATGTTTATGATTTGTCTCATCCCGCCTCAGTCCCTCAGTGGGACGGAAGAAAAAAACATTCCCAGAGAAGGGAATGCTCCTGGGGATCGTCTGTGGGGAAGGAGGTGTCTAGAGGTAACCACTGTGCTCTCACTGAACCTCCTTTTCCTGGCACTTCTAATACTGCCTAACAAGTGATGGTCCTGCCACATACCTGTCCCTAGTTACAGGTGAGGACCCAGGAGAGGCACAGCCAGGCCTGTGCATGACTGCTCAAGGGCTGAGATAGTTGAGGTCAGGAGGTCTCATTCTCTGACTGGACCCATGGGCTTCAGCGTCAGAACCCTTGTCTTGTTCATCATTTTCTCCCTGGTGTTCAGCACTGAGCTTCCCAGCTAGGAGACATTCAGTCACGGTTAGCTGTTGAATAGAACTGACCTTTGCCTCCAGCTCCCAAGCGCTCCAGCAAAGAAAACATGAAGTAGCCTCTGAAGACTATACTACCCATTATGGACATGCCATGTAGCAGTCTGACCTGTGCCCAAGGGCAGAGATTTGAGAGCTGGGATACCAGAGTGGTTCAGCCTTAGTTTGCATTGCATGTGGTGGTATCTGCTTAAGTTCTTGGCTCTAGCATAAGGCATGAAGAAGTCTCAGCTCCAGCTTAGCTGGGGTCCAAGTGGCGGTCAGCTGGTGGAACTTTAGTGCAAGACATTCTTTCTGCTCTGATATGACTGCTCTGTTGGAGAGTACCTCTCTGGTTGCTTCTCCATGAGGCTTGTACTATAAGAAAATGGATATGGATTCTTCTTTATGAATGTCGCTTTATTACACCCACTGCCTCTGAAGGTTGGTTGATGGGTCTCACCATTTTCCTCATTCCCTCCCTCTCCTTCTTGCAAATGCCTGACCATTTGCCTTAAACATTATAATATTTCGTTTGGTATAAAAGTAATTGGACACCTTCATGGACATGCACTAGGGCAAACTCTGGGAGATGGTGAGAGACAGAGAAGCCTGGCGTGCTGCAGTTCATGTGGTCGCAAAGAATCAGACATGACTTGGGGGCTGAACAACAAACAACAATAACAAAAGTAATTGCAGTTTTGGACTGTTAATTTTAAATCATTATAACTAGGCTCAAACACATCTTTGTTAATCAAAATAGGAACCATTACAATCAATACATTTTTTGCCAATGATAAATAAGTTTGTTTATTTCTGCAGTGTAGAAATATATGCTTCAGGATTCGACAAACCCTTGGAAAGCATTTTCTGCCTCCTTGTGGTTGTGGAAACATTTTCCCTGCAGAAAGTTGTCGAAATGCTTGAAGAAGTGGTAGCTGGTTGATGAGAGGTCGAGTGATTATGGCAGTTGAGGCAAAACTTTGTAGCCCAGTTTGTGCATGACTGCTCAAGGGCTGAGATAGTTGAGGTCAGGAGGTCTCATTCTCTGACTGGACCCATGGGCTTCAGCGTCAGAACCCTTGTCTTGTTCATCATTTTCTCCTGGTGTTCAGCACTGAGCTTCCCAGCTAGGAGACATTCAGTCACGGTTAGCTGTTGAATAGAACTGACCTTTGCCTCCAGCTCCCAAGCGCTCCAGCAAAGAAAACATGAAGTAGCCTCTGAAGACTATACTACCCATTATGGACATGCCATGTAGCAGTCTGACCTGTGCCCAAGGGCAGAGATTTGAGAGCTGGGATACCAGAGTGGTTCAGCCTTAGTTTGCATTGCATGTGGTGGTATCTGCTTAAGTTCTTGGCTCTAGCATAAGGCATGAAGAAGTCTCAGCTCCAGCTTAGCTGGGGTCCAAGTGGCGGTCAGCTGGTGGAACTTTAGTGCAAGACATTCTTTCTGCTCTGATATGACTGCTCTGTTGGAGAGTACCTCTCTGGTTGCTTCTCCGTGAGGCTTGTACTATAAGAAAATGGATATGGATTCTTCTTTATGAATGTCGCTTTATTACACCCACTGCCTCTGAAGGTTGGTTGATGGGTCTCACCATTTTCCTCATTCCCTCCCTCTCCTTCTTGCAAATGCCTGACCATTTGCCTTAAACATTATAATATTTCGTTTGGTATAAAAGTAATTGGACACCTTCATGGACATGCACTAGGGCAAACTCTGGGAGATGGTGAGAGACAGAGAAGCCTGGCGTGCTGCAGTTCATGTGGTCGCGAAGAATCAGACATGACTTGGGGGCTGAACAACAAACAACAATAACAAAAGTAATTGCAGTTTTGGACTGTTAATTTTACTAGGCTCAAACACATCTTTGTTAATCAAAATAGGAACCATTACAATCAATACATTTTTTGCCAATGATAAATAAGTTTGTTTATTTCTGCAGTGTAGAAATATATGCTTCAGGATTCGACAAACCCTTGGAAAGCATTTTCTGCCTCCTTGTGGTTGTGGAAACATTTTCCCTGCAGAAAGTTGTCGAAATGCTTGAAGAAGTGGTAGCTGGTTGATGAGAGGTCGAGTGATTATGGCAGTTGAGGCAAAACTTTGTAGCCCAGTTTGTTCAACTTTTGAAGCATTGGTTGTGCGATGTGTGGTTGGATGCTGTTGTGGAGAAGAATGGGGCCCAATGCTGACCAATGCTGGCTGCAGGCATTGCAGTTTTCAGTGCATTTCATTGATTTGCTGAGCATGCTTCTCAGACATAATGCTTTTGCCAGGATTCAGAAAGCTGTTACGGATCAGATGGGCAGCAGATCACCAAACAGTGACCATGATCTTTTTTGGTACAAGGTTGGCTTTGGGGGGTACTTTGGAGCTTCTTCTTAGTCCAACCAATGTGCTGGTTGTTTCCAGTCGTTATGTAAAATCCACTTTTTGTCACATGTTACAATCCAGTGGAGAAGTGGTTCATCGTTGTGTAGAATAAGAGAAGACAATACTTCAAAACAGTATCTTTGATTTGTGGTCAACTTATGAGGCACCCACATACCTAGCTTTTTTGCCTTTCCAATTTTCTTCAAATGCTTAATGACCAGTGTTGAGTTCTTCAGCAACTTCTCACATTGTTGTAAGAGGATCAACTTTGATGATGGCTGTTAATTGTTCATTGTCCACTTCTGATCACAGGCCATGGCACCCCTCATCTTCAAGGCTTTTGTCTCCTTTACAGAACATCTTGAACCACCGTTGCACTGTATGTTCATTATTGGTTCCTGGGCCAAATGCCTTGTTGATGTTGTGAATTGTCTCTACTGCTTTACAACACATTTTGAACTCAGATAAAAAAATCACTCAAATTTGGTTTTGCCTAACATCATTTCTATAGTCTAAAAAGATATTAAATAAATAGCAAATAAATAAATCATTAAAACAAAAAATAACAAAAAATCAGTGAAAGTAAACTTTGTTAATCAAAATAGGAACCATTACAATCAATACATTTTTTGCCAATGATAAATAAGTTTGTTTATTTCTGCAGTGTAGAAATATATGCTTCAGGATTCGACAAACCCTTGGAAAGCATTTTCTGCCTCCTGTGGTTGTGGAAACATTTTCCCTGCAGAAAGTTGTCGAAATGCTTGAAGAAGTGGTAGCTGGTTGATGAGAGGTCGAGTGATTATGGCAGTTGAGGCAAAACTTTGTAGCCCAGTTTGTTCAACTTTTGAAGCATTGGTTGTGCGATGTGTGGTTGGATGCTGTTGTGGAGAAGAATGGGGCCCAATGCTGACCAATGCTGGCTGCAGGCATTGCAGTTTTCAGTGCATTTCATTGATTTGCTGAGCATGCTTCTCAGACATAATGCTTTTGCCAGGATTCAGAAAGCTGTTACGGATCAGATGGGCAGCAGATCACCAAACAGTGACCATGATCTTTTTTGGTACAAGGTTGGCTTTGGGGGGTACTTTGGAGCTTCTTCTTAGTCCAACCAATGTGCTGGTTGTTTCCAGTCGTTATGTAAAATCCACTTTTTGTCACATGTTACAATCCAGTGGAGAAGTGGTTCATCGTTGTGTAGAATAAGAGAAGACAATACTTCAAAACAGTATCTTTGATTTGTGGTCAACTTATGAGGCACCCACATACCTAGCTTTTTTGCCTTTCCAATTTTCTTCAAATGCTTAATGACCAGTGTTGAGTTCTTCAGCAACTTCTCACATTGTTGTAAGAGCATCAACTTTGATGATGGCTGTTAATTGTTCATTGTCCACTTCTGATCACAGGCCATGGCACCCCTCATCTTCAAGGCTTTTGTCTCCTTTACAGAACATCTTGAACCACCGTTGCACTGTATGTTCATTATTGGTTCCTGGGCCAAATGCCTTGTTGATGTTGTGAATTGTCTCTACTGCTTTACAACACATTTTGAACTCAGATAAAAAAATCACTCAAATTTGGTTTTTGCCTAACATCATTTCTATAGTCTAAAAAAGATATTAAATAAATAGCAAATAATAAATCATTAGCAAATAACATACAGTGAGAAATGCACATTAAAATAATGTATAACGTAACCACATTTATTTAAGAATGCATTCCAGTCAAACAGCAAAGTTCAACACTGCAAAACCGCAATTTTTTTTTTTCACAATTACTTTTGTACCAATCTAATAATTTCAACCTGGAGGCATGCGGAAAGATGCTTTAGGGACAATACTTTGTCTTTATTTTAAGTTTACAAACAAGCACAAAGTATGAGGTTGTGGGATACTTTAATATGCCCACCTTGCGTCTTCCAGATGAAGAAACTGAGAATCAGAGGAGGTAAGTGGTAGAGCTGGGGTTTGATGCCAGAGCTTCATCACTTAACTTCATTGTGCTCTTGAAATGCAGGAAGTGGGCACTAAGCTGTAACTCTGTGGATCTTTGTCTTGGGTTTGAGACAGTGTGGTATGGGAATGGGTGAGTGTGGGAGTGCAGGAATGACAGTCCAGGAAGATGGCTTAGGAAATGGGGCTGAGCTCTGCTCCATGATCACCTGTGGGTTATTACCTTTAGACAGTTGAAGAAGAAGCTTTGATAAAGAATAACAACACCTGTAAGGACTTCCTCATTGAGGCCATGAAATACCATCTGCTCCCTCTGGATCAAAGGCTTTTGATTAAAAATCCGAGGACCAAACCCAGGACTCCAGTGAGCCTGCCCAAGGTAAGTCCCAAACCACTGCCAAGAGTTAAGACTGTGACCTGGGGAAATGGCCTTGCACACCTGCCTCCTAGTCTCTCCTCACCCATGGCTGCCCCGCATCTTGGTTGTATTTACCACCTAGGGGATGGGGTCTGCTGGTTCCTCTCAAATCTGCTGGTACCTCTCTTTTCCAGGGTCTTCCTTTCTTAAGAGTCTGAAGGTAACTTTCAGTGTCACCAGGGAGGTCTGAGAGTAACTCAGGGCTCTTTTCCTCTTCCCTATTTTTTTGTTTCACACCAGGTTTGAGCTCTGTTTCTTTTGGAAGCAGAGGAATGGCTGTGCAGGCCTTGACTCAGTGGTGGTCGCAGCTGTCTTCTCTCTAGGCCTTTCTTTGAGTCAGGACCATCCCAGTCTGGTTTCTCCCCTCACCACAGAGGCAATAAGGACAATTAGGTCTTCCAGAGGAGAGAAGGGCCCTTAAGGTAATGAGGAACAGGGGCAATAGAAAGCGTGTGAGGAAGCCAGGGGAAGGGAAGGATGAGTGTAGGAGGGGATGCCATGATGCAGGGTCTGTGCTGAGTGCCGGCTGTCCTGATACCCTGCAAGTCCTTCCTCGAGGGACAATACTTTGTCTTTATTTTAAGTTTACAAACAAGCACAAAGTATGAGGTTGTGGGATACTTTAATATGTCCACCTTGCGCTTCCAGATGAAGAAACTGAGAATCAGAGGAGGTAAGTGGTAGAGCTGGGGTTTGATGCCAGAGCTTCATCACTTAACTTCATTGTGCTCTTGAAATGCAGGAAGTGGGCACTAAGCTGTAACTCTGTGGATCTTTGTCTTGGGTTTGAGACAGTGTGGTATGGGAATGGGTGAGTGTGGGAGTGCAGGAATGACAGTCCAGGAAGATGGCTTAGGAAATGGGGCTGAGCTCTGCTCCATGATCACCTGTGGGTTATTACCTTTAGACAGTTGAAGAAGAAGCTTTGATAAAGAATAACAACACCTGTAAGGACTTCCTCATTGAGGCCATGAAATACCATCTGCTCCCTCTGGATCAAAGGCTTTTGATTAAAAATCCGAGGACCAAACCCAGGACTCCAGTGAGCCTGCCCAAGGTAAGTCCCAAACCACTGCCAAGAGTTAAGACTGTGACCTGGGGAAATGGCCTTGCACACCTGCCTCCTAGTCTCTCCTCACCCATGGCTGCCCCGCATCTTGGTTGTATTTACCACCTAGGGGATGGGGTCTGCTGGTTCCTCTCAAATCTGCTGGTACCTCTCTTTTCCAGGGTCTTCCTTTCTTAAGAGTCTGAAGGTAACTTTCAGTGTCACCAGGGAGGTCTGAGAGTAACTCAGGGCTCTTTTCCTCTTCCCTATTTTTTTGTTTCACACCAGGTTTGAGCTCTGTTTCTTTTGGAAGCAGAGGAATGGCTGTGCAGGCCTTGACTCAGTGGTGGTCGCAGCTGTCTTCTCTCTAGGCCTTTCTTTGAGTCAGGACCATCCCAGTCTGGTTTCTCCCCTCACCACAGAGGCAATAAGGACAATTAGGTCTTCCAGAGGAGAGAAGGGCCCTTAAGGTAATGAGGAACAGGGGCAATAGAAAGCGTGTGAGGAAGCCAGGGGAAGGGAAGGATGAGTGTAGGAGGGGATGCCATGATGCAGGGTCTGTGCTGAGTGCCGGCTGTCCTGATACCCTGCAAGTCCTTCCTCTCCCTGGTCCTCAGGTCCCTTACCCCCAGAATGAAGGATGCTGCAATATGTGGTCTGTAAAGTCCCTTCTGGCTTGGCACTGTGTCATCTTTCCAGGATCCTAACACATGAAGTCTGTGGGGTGGTCCCAGCCAACTCAGGGGGCAGGGGAGAGGAGAGGGGTGAGTTGTGTTGGCTTCTCCACTATAAACAGCTGCACCTTGGGATTTTGTCTGCCCTCGCCTTTCCCTCCTCTTCCCCTTTGCAGCTTGCCTTACTCCTCACCTGCTGCTTCCAGGAAGGGTTTCACAGGGCCAGAGAAGCGTGTTGTCCAAAACCAGATGTTTGGGTTTTCCAAGGTTTGCTGCTCCTTCTCTCCACTCTGCTGTATGACCCCAGGTCATGGAGAACATAGTGGTTGCAATATGAATGAAGGTTACAATGCCCCAGATAATAATATAAGCAGCTGATGTTATTGAGTGCTTAATGTGTGCCAGGAAGTGAGCTGAAGGTATCACACAGAAGGTAGGAGCAATTATCCTTGTTCAGGAAGGAGGAAACTGAGGGCCAGAGAAATTAAGGGACTTGCCCAAAGTCAGCACAGCTCATGTGGTAGAACCAGATTTTGAACTGAGTCCTTCTCCCTGCTCCACACTTATTCTTGAACCCATACCGTCTTGCACCTGTCCCACCTTTGTAAACCTGAGAGCTTTACCTGCCTGTTTGCCTCCTGCTGCCAGTGCTGTCTAGAAGGGCAACTACAGGGCATGGATGATTGGCTCATAGGCTGTTTGCCTTATTGCATGTTGATGTGTTTTGTTTTGTTAGAACATTGCAAACGTCTTTGTATTTTTTCACAGTGAAACTAACTTCTTTTTATTATAGAAATATGTGCTCATTGCATATTATTAAACAGATATTATAATTTCAAAATAAAGTAAAAACCACCTGAAATCCCTCCACCCAGGGACAGTCACTGCTATCACTTTGGTGAATTTCCTTTCAGAGATAGCTCGGTGCACTTACTCACAAGTAGTCAAAATCCACATAGTAAAAGATTTGCAATAGAAAGCGTGTGAGGAAGCCAGGGGAAGGGAAGGATGAGTGTAGGAGGGGATGCCATGATGCAGGGTCTGTGCTGAGTGCCGGCTGTCCTGATACCCTGCAAGTCCTTCCTCTCCCTGGTCCTCAGGTCCCTTACCCCCAGAATGAAGGATGCTGCAATATGTGGTCTGTAAAGTCCCTTCTGGCTTGGCACTGTGTCATCTTTCCAGGATCCTAACACATGAAGTCTGTGGGGTGGTCCCAGCCAACTCAGGGGGCAGGGGAGAGGAGAGGGGTGAGTTGTGTTGGCTTCTCCACTATAAACAGCTGCACCTTGGGATTTTGTCTGCCCTCACCTTTCCCTCCTCTTCCCCTTTGCAGCTTGCCTTACTCCTCACCTGCTGCTTCCAGGAAGGGTTTCACAGGGCCAGAGAAGCGTGTTGTCCAAAACCAGATGTTTGGGTTTTCCAAGGTTTGCTGCTCCTTCTCTCCACTCTGCTGTATGACCCCAGGTCATGGAGAACATAGTGGTTGCAATATGAATGAAGGTTACAATGCCCCAGATAATAATATAAGCAGCTGATGTTATTGAGTGCTTAATGTGTGCCAGGAAGTGAGCTGAAGGTATCACACAGAAGGTAGGAGCAATTATCCTTGTTCAGGAAGGAGGAAACTGAGGGCCAGAGAAATTAAGGGACTTGCCCAAAGTCAGCACAGCTCATGTGGTAGAACCAGATTTTGAACTGAGTCCTTCTCCCTGCTCCACACTTATTCTTGAACCCATACTGTCTTGCACCTGTCCCACCTTTGTAAACCTGAGAGCTTTACCTGCCTGTTTGCCTCCTGCTGCCAGTGCTGTCTAGAAGGGCAACTACAGGGCATGGATGACTGGCTCATAGGCTGTTTGCCTTATTGCATGTTGATGTGTTTTGTTTTGTTAGAACATTGCAAACGTCTTTGTATTTTTTCACAGTGAAACTAACTTCTTTTTATTATAGAAATATGTGCTCATTGCATATTATTAAACAGATATTATAATTTCAAAATAAAGTAAAAACCACCTGAAATCCCTCCACCCAGGGACAGTCACTGCTATCACTTTGGTGAATTTCCTTTCAGAGATAGCTCGGTGCACTTACTCACAAGTAAGTCAAAATGCACACTTTTAGATAAATGGATTTTTGCTACTCAGATTGAAATCTTTTTTTCTCACTCAACCAGATATTACAGACCACTTTAAGTGTTCTCAATATGGGTAAAACCAGCATTTAAGGTGCACAACATTTATTTATATTTATGTATTGTTATTTATGTAACAGTACTCTATTGATGAGCCTTGGAGTAATTTCCATTTTTAAATATGTAAACTTTTATGTGTCACATATCCTTTGCAAGATGGCATCGTGTTTTGGTTTGCATTTCTTTAATTGTGAGTAAGATTAATCTTGATTTCATAGGATTATTGGCATTTGTACAGTGGAGCCGGGGGGAGGGCTTAGAAATTCTCTGTCCATGTCCTTTGCCCATTCTTTTGTTGGATTGTATTTTTTTTATTTATGGTTTTTATGTGTGATTTTTAAAGAGTTTAGATCTTTGTAGATATTTTAGGTATTTTTTTCTTAGTTTGCAGTTTGTCTCTAAATTTGTTTATAACATTTTCAATCCCCCAAAATAATAAGTAGTCAAATTGATCTATCTTCTGCTTGATGCACTTATAATTTGTTTTTGTGCAAGGAGTGAGAATAGGAATTCAGCTTTATTTGTATTGTAAATCATGACCCAGTTGCCTCAAAGGTATTTTATTAAATTATCTCCCTCTCTCCCATGTACTCGAATGTCATCTTCATTAGGCTCTGAATTTCCACTAGCTTTGTGTCTGGAGAATACTGGTTCTAAGGTACACTGTTGTTTCGCGTGCAGGCCATTTTTTCACACCCTGAGTTTTCAGCTGGCCTTGTTGCTTGTGTGTGACTTTTCTCTTTGGAGACTGAAGTTCTCATCCTATCTGACATCAGGGTAATGACATGTTCTCCCAGGGAGTGTATCCTGGAGCTAAGGAAATGGTGCAAGACTGGCCCAGTTTCTCTGTGTGGTGACCATAGCCAGTGACCTCTGCCTTTTCTAGACTCCCGTCTAAGTGTTGCCACATCCATCCATAAAAAACAGTTTTGAAAAGTAAAGTGAAGTTTGTGTCTGGGCACGGACTAAGCCTGTTGAGACACCCCCACTGCTGCCGTCCGCCTCAGCAACACACCTGTGTCCCTTCCCAGATATTGAGTCTGTAGTTGAGAAGAGTCCACCTTTGTTTCAAGAAGTCAAAGGTGTGCCCCTGTTGCCTCTGCTTCTTAGGAACCATTTATTTTCTGAATGAAAATGCTTAGGTTTCTGGGCACATTGCCTGCAGGTGACTGGAACCATGATTTCCTTGGAATCTGTTGAAGGAATTTTTTAAAAAACGCATTGTTACTCTTAGCCTCTTTGTTTCTCAACTTTAATCGTTGAATGATAATAAGATTGTATTGTACCCCCGCTTCTTAAACTCTACTCCTATCACCATTGTGTGGGTATTTAAATTAGCAAGATCCTGGGCTTCGCTGGTGGTCCAGTGGGTAAACAATCCGCCTTGCAATGCAAGGGACACTGGTTCAATCCCTGGCCCAGGAAGATCTCACGTGCTGTGGAGCGGTTAGACCGGTGAGTCCAATTAGGAGCCAGTGCTCTGGAGCGCATGCGTCCAGAGCCGGTTTTCTGAGAAAGGCCACTGAGATGGGAGGCTCACACAGGCCAAAGATTTAAGATGGATGAAAATAAATAAATAAAAAACCAATAAAAGAGGCCAAAATTTTAAAAAAAATTAGCACGATCCCTACAGCAGGTTTGAGGAGTGGGGTGTACTGAGGGGAGCTGTCACTGTGAAGGTTATAGACTGGGCTCATTAGGTTGTGACAGTAGTAAGTCCGTGTAGTCATATCCCTGCTTTAGAGTTTACTCAGAGAGGTTAAGTATCTTGCCCAGTTACACAGCTAGTTAAGTACAGAGCTGGGATTTTAACAAGGTTTGTTCTACTACAAGTTCTTGTGCCAAACTGCCTCTAGGGGCAGGTTTTCAGGGTTTGGTGACAGGTGAAAACAGATCCTTTTCTTTCCCTTCCTTTTTTTTTTTTTTTTTCCTTTCCCTGCCTTCGTCTACCCTTTCCCCCCTTCTTCTCTTCATCTTTCCTTTCTTTATTTCTTTTTCTTTCTCATCAAAATATTTTGTAGTTAGAGCACTATAAGATCTCATCCAGTTCAGTTCAGTCACTCAGTCGTGTCCCACTCCTTGCCACCCCGTGGACTACAGCACACCAGGCTTCCCTATCCTTCACCATCTCCCGGAGCTTGCTCAAACCCATGTCCATTGACTCAGTGCCATCCAATCATCTTGTCCTCTGTCGTCGCCTTCTCCTTTTGCCTTCTGTTTTTCCCAGCATCAGGCTCTTTTCCTTCGCATCAGGTGGTCAAAGTATTGGAGCTTCAGCTTCAGCATCAGTTCTTCCAATGAATATTCAGGAGTGATTTCCTTTAGGACTGACTGGTTTGATTTCCTTGTAGTCCAAGGGACTCTCAGGAGCCTTCTCCAACACCACAGTTCAAAGGCATCAATTCTTCAGCTTTCAGCCTTCTTTAGAGTCCATCTCTCACATTCATACAAGACTGCTTGGATAGCCATAGCTTTGACTGTATGGACTTTTGTCGGCAAAGTGATGTCCCTGCTTTTGAATACGCTGTCTAGATTTGTCATAGCTTTTATTCCAAGGAACAAGTGCCTTTTAATTCCATGGCTGCAGTCACTACCCACAGTGATTTTGGAGCCCAATAAAATAAAGTCTGTCACTGTTTCCATTGTTTACCTGTCTGTTTGCCATGAAGTGATGGGACTGGATGCCATGATCTTCATTTTTTGAATATTGAGTTTTAGGCCAGCTTTTTCTTTCCTCTTTCACTCTCCTCTTCCACTTTCATGAAGAGTCTCTTTAGTTACTCTTTGCTTTCTGCAATAAGCGTGGTATCATCTGTGTATCTGAAGTTATTGATGTTTCTCCCATCAGTCTTGATTGCAGCTTGTGCTTTATCCAGGCCAGCATTTTGCATGATGTACTCTGAATATAAGTTAAGCAAGCAAGGTGGCAATATACACCCTTGACATACTCCTTTCCCAATTTGGAACCAGTCCGTTGTTCCATGTCTGATTCTGTTGCTTCTTGTCCTGTGTACAGGTTTCATAAGAGGCAGCTGAAGTGGTTCGGTTTTCCCATCTCTTTCAGAATTTTCCACAGTTTGATGTGATCCACACAGTCAAAGGCTTTAGTATAGTCAATGAAGCAGAAGTAGGTGTTTTTCTGGAATTCCCTTGCTCTTTCTATGATCCAGTGAATGCTGGGAATTTGATCTCTGGTTCCTTTGCCTTTTCTAAATCCCGCTTGTACATCTAGAAGTTCTCAGTTTATGTACTGTTGAAGCCTAGCTTGGAGGATTTTAAGCATTACTTTGCTAGCGTGTGAAATGAGTGCAATGGTGTAGTAGTTTGAACATTCTTTGGCATTGCCCTTCACCTCATTAAGTGATGCATTTATAATACATTTGCTTCTTTTTTAACTTAAGACTTCATGTTTTTAGAGCAGTTGCAGATTCATAGCCAAATTGAGGGGAAGATAGAGATTCCCTATATATATTTTGCCCCTCCACATGTGTAGCTTCTCTTATTACCCACATGCCTGATTATTTTCCTTTAAATTCAGATTTATTGAAATATAATAATTTATTCACAGTAAATTTTACTTTTTTAAAGGGATGCAGTTTTGACAACTGCACATAGTCATATAACCACCATCTTCATCAAAATACAGAATATATATATATATTTTAAATTTTGGCCTCATCCATTGGTTTATTTATTTATTTTCATCTCTCTCCATTCTTTGACCTGTGGGGGCTTCCCATTGCAGTGGCCTCTCGTTGCAGAGCACTGGCTCTGGGTGCATGTGCTTCAGAGTGCTGACTTGTAATTGGACACATGGGCCCAGCCATTCATTGGCATGTGGGATCTTCCTCAGCCAGGGATTGAACCGGTGCCCCTTGCACTGTAAGGTGGACTCTTTACCCACTGGACCACCAGAGAAGCCCAAAATACAGAATATTTTGATCACTGAGTTCCCTCATGTTGGTTTGTAGTCAAGCCCCTGCTCTTGATAGCTACTGATCTGATGTCTGTCCTTACAGTCTTCTCTTGTCTAGAAATCATGTAAATATAATTATGTCACATGCAGTCTTTTGAGCTTGCCTTTATCTCTCAGCCTTGTGCTTTGGGGTTTCATCCATTTTGTTGCATGTATCAGGAGTTTATTCCATTTTATTGCTAAGGAATATTGCATTGTATGGATGTACCATACTTTGTTTATCCATTTATCCGTTGATGGACATTTGGATGTCCAGGTTTTTGGCTATTCTAAAAAACTGCTTTAAGCATTCACCTACAGAGCTTTGTGTGGACATATATTTTGCTTTCTCTTGGGTAAATATTTTTAAGTTCTTTTGGGCCAAGTGATAACTGTATGTTTAACTTTTTAAGAAATTGCTAAACTTTTTTTTAAAGATGATTGTACTATTGTGCTTTCCCGGCAGTGATGTATGAGTCCTTGTTACTCCACTGTCTTACCACTACTTGTATTATCTTTTTTTTTTTTTTATTGGCCATTTTAGTAGGTGTGTGGTCTTATCTCACTGTGGGTTTAATGTACATTTCTCTGATTCATGATGTCAAGCATCTTTTCATGTGCTTATTTGTCATTTGTATGTCCTCTTTGGTGAAGGCTGTGTTCTGATCTTTCCTCATTTAAAAAGTTATTTTCTAATTATTGACTTCTAAGAGTTCTTAATAGGTCTGGCTAACTCAAAGACTTTGCTTTTGACCATGACACGGTGCTAACCCCACATGAATGGGAGTAGCAGGTCTAATTGCTGAGCACGTGCCAAGCACTGGGCTGAGTGGTTTACATTTACTTGTCTCATACAATTGTCAAAACTGTTATCATCCCTCTTTGACACATGAGGAAATTGAATCCTGGCTTATGCCACCTACTCATCATGTATTAGTTACCAGTTTCTGCATTACAGATTACCCTGACCTTGGTGGCTTAACATGGCAAATGTTTGTTATCTCTCAGTTTCAGGATGGGCAGGCATCCTGGAGCAACTTAACTGGGTCATGCTGGCCCAGGGCCTCTCATGAGGTTGTAGTCGATCTGCTGGTTGGGACTGAAGTCACCCCAGGCTTGACTGGGGAGGATCTGTTTCTAAACTCACTTTCATGGTACAGAATATTTTGATCACTGAGTTCCCTCATGTTGGTTTGTAGTCAAGCCCCTGCTCTTGATAGCTACTGATCTGATGTCTGTCCTTACAGTCTTCTCTTGTCTAGAAATCATGTAAATATAATTATGTCACATGCAGTCTTTTGAGCTTGCCTTTATCTCTCAGCCTTGTGCTTTGGGGTTTCATCCATTTTGTTGCATGTATCAGGAGTTTATTCCATTTTATTGCTAAGGAATATTGCATTGTATGGATGTACCATACTTTGTTTATCCATTTATCCGTTGATGGACATTTGGATGTCCAGGTTTTTGGCTATTCTAAAAAACTGCTTTAAGCATTCACCTACAGAGCTTTGTGTGGACATATATTTTGCTTTCTCTTGGGTAAATATTTTTAAGTTCTTTTGGGCCAAGTGATAACTGTATGTTTAACTTTTTAAGAAATTGCTAAACTTTTTTTTAAAGATGATTGTACTATTGTGCTTTCCTGGCAGTGATGTATGAGTCCTTGTTACTCCACTGTCTTACCACTACTTGTATTATCTTTTTTTTTTTTTTATTGGCCATTTTAGTAGGTGTGTGGTCTTATCTCACTGTGGGTTTAATGTACATTTCTCTGATTCATGATGTCAAGCATCTTTTCATGTGCTTATTTGTCATTTGTATGTCCTCTTTGGTGAAGGCTGTGTTCTGATCTTTCCTCATTTAAAAAGTTATTTTCTAATTATTGACTTCTAAGAGTTCTTAATAGGTCTGGCTAACTCAAAGACTTTGCTTTTGACCATGACACGGTGCTAACCCCACATGAATGGGAGTAGCAGGTCTAATTGCTGAGCACGTGCCAAGCACTGGGCTGAGTGGTTTACATTTACTTGTCTCATACAATTGTCAAAACTGTTATCATCCCTCTTTGACACATGAGGAAATTGAATCCTGGCTTATGCCACCTACTCATCATGTATTAGTTACCAGTTTCTGCATTACAGATTACCCTGACCTTGGTGGCTTAACATGGCAAATGTTTGTTATCTCTCAGTTTCAGGATGGGCAGGCATCCTGGAGCAACTTAACTGGGTCATGCTGGCCCAGGGCCTCTCATGAGGTTGTAGTCGATCTGCTGGTTGGGACTGAAGTCACCCCCAGGCTTGACTGGGGAGGATCTGTTTCTAAACTCACTTTCATGGTTGCTTATAGGCATCAATTCCCTGCCCCATGGGCTTCTTCATAAGCTATTTGGGTGTCCTCATGATGTGGCAACTGACTTCCCTCAGCCTAATTCTACAGTAGAAGAATGGAAAAGCATGCCCATGACAGAAGCTGTAGTTTTTAATAACCTTCTCTCAAAGTGATGCTCTACCACATCTGCTGTATTTTATTTGCTGGGAGCAAATCAGCAAATCTTGCCCACGCTCAAGGGAGAGGCGGTGATTAAGTTCCATGTCTTGAGTCGGGGAATATCGAAGAATATGTGATGTGTCCGTAAGCACAGCTAGTAAAGCAGCTGAGCTGAGATTTAAGCCCAGCGTGACTGATTCCAGACCTTGCCTCCTCATTTTACCAGTCTTCTAAGCAGAGTACTGGGTGGAAAGAAACTGAATTCCTACCCTCTGAGAAAGTGAGGTGGAAATGCAGAAGGGGCCAAATGAGAGAAAGAAGAAGAGAAGTTAGGAGACAGTGGGGCTCCTCAGAGGGTTGGCCACAGAAATTCCAAGGGCTGGCTGGTTTGGGCTTTCATGAGTCCAGGCCAAGTTGACTTTCTGACAAAGCTGACTTTGAGAACTAAGTGGTGGAGCAAGGTTTTCCCTGTTCTCAGCAATTGTCAGCAGTGAACTTGTGTGCCAGCCAAGCCCCCTCCCTGAAAGAAACAAGGCTTTGCCTTGAGATAGCTGCAGAGGGTAATCAAGGAGTTTTTGACTGTGCCATCTATGCCCTGATCGTACTGGCACATTCCAGCCGGAACAGTTAATAGCATCGTCTGAGCTCCCACACGCTCACCGCCCAGCACTTTCCCTGAGGCTGGGTTGCCATGGGCAACCAGGGACTGTCTCTTAGCCACTGACAACACTCCTACATACCCTGCGCTGCAGATGGTAGCAGAGAAGTGAGGTTCCAGGAAGATGCAGATACACCTTTTGGAGATATACTGAATCTGGCACTTTTTGCTGTCATCCCAGTTCAGTGGACATCTCTGTTAAACTCTCAGATGACACCAAAAAGCCATTCTGACTGACAGTGGCTGGCTTCCTCCTAGGTGGGGCTGTCCTGCTTTCAGAAGACAGTGCTGGACCCAAGTGCAACCCCTGACTTCCACTCAAGGCCTAATTTCCCTACCAAGTAGGTTATAGTGGCAACTGACTTCCCTCAGCCTAATTCTACAGTAGAAGAATGGAAAAGCATGCCCATGACAGAAGCTGTAGTTTTTAATAACCTTCTCTCAAAGTGATGCTCTACCACATCTGCTGTATTTTATTTGCTGGGAGCAAATCAGCAAATCTTGCCCACGCTCAAGGGAGAGGCGGTGATTAAGTTCCATGTCTTGAGTCGGGGAATATCGAAGAATATGTGATGTGTCCGTAAGCACAGCTAGTAAAGCAGCTGAGCTGAGATTTAAGCCCAGCGTGACTGATTCCAGACCTTGCCTCCTCATTTTACCAGTCTTCTAAGCAGAGTACTGGGTGGAAAGAAACTGAATTCCTACCCTCTGAGAAAGTGAGGTGGAAATGCAGAAGGGGCCAAATGAGAGGAAGAAGAAGAGAAGTTAGGAGACAGTGGGGGCTCCTCAGAGGGTTGGCCACAGAAATTCCAAGGGCTGGCTGGTTTGGGCTTTCATGAGTCCAGGCCAAGTTGACTTTCTGACAAAGCTGACTTTGAGAACTAAGTGGTGGAGCAAGGTTTTCCCTGTTCTCAGCAATTGTCAGCAGTGAACTTGTATGCCAGCCAAGCCCCCTCCCTGAAAGAAACAAGGCTCTGCCTTGAGATAGCTGCAGAGGGTAATCAAGGAGTTTTTGACTGTGCCATCTATGCCCTGATCGTACTGGCACATTCCAGCCGGAACAGTTAATAGCATCGTCTGAGCTCCCACACGCTCACCGCCCAGCACTTTCCCTGAGGCTGGGTTGCCATGGGCAACCAGGGACTGTCTCTCAGCCACTGACAACACTCCTACATACCCTGCGCTGCAGATGGTAGCAGAGAAGTGAGGTTCCAGGAAGATGCAGATACACCTTTTGGAGATATACTGAATCTGGCACTTTTTGCTGTCATCCCAGTTCAGTGGACATCTCTGTTAAACTCTCAGATGACACCAAAAAGCCATTCTGACTGACAGTGGCTGGCTTCCTCCTAGGTGGGGCTGTCCTGCTTTCAGAAGACAGTGCTGGACCCAAGGCTGTTGGCAGGGTAGGTCAGATGACTTCTGACCTGGGCCAGACCCGTGGGTGGATGCTGCTCCTCCCTCATCGTGATCCTTTAAAGGGACCACACCCTGGGAAACACTCTGGAGTCCCGAAAAAAAAAAAAAAAAAACAGTCATTATCCCTGGAATTACTGGTGGTCACTCTCCCATTCGCAGATCATAAGTGTCTTTTTCTACCATTTGTTGAGAATCTGTTTTTTAGAAACTGTTTTAAATGGTAGTAATGATGTTAGCATTGATCTAATAATAGAAGCTGACATTTTGTGTGTGCTCTTTACAAGGCGCTGTGCTAAATGCTTTAATCATTTAAGCCTCCTGACCCCCATGGGAGAAATATCCTGTCATCTGGAGTTTTAGGTGGTGGAAGCGAGCTTGGCAAGGGTATGTGCCTGCCCAGGTTCACACAGTGAGTTAGTGACAGGGTGGTATTTGAGGGCAGGTGTGCCTGACCTCAACGTCTGTTTCCCACTCCTGCTCCCCACTGCTCCTCGAGATCTTGCTCTCGCATTCCTGCTTCTGCACCCCTCGTTGTCTCTGAAGCCTGGTGTCAGTCCTTGCCCGGAGCACCTGTTGCTCAGGAACCTGCTGGGACAAGTCTGCTACCTCAACTTCGACATGCTCCTTCGGATGAAATTTTGGTGTTAGCCCTGCGGCCCCACGCACCAGGGTAAGAGAGACTCACTTCCTGCCCTGGCCCGAGGGACCGACTGGCTGGGCCTGCCTTCTGCCCAGCTCACCGGTCGTGGAAGAGAGTGTGGACTCACTTTCCTCTTGCTTAATGAACAAGGTGTGCAGAGCCCGGTTCGTTCCACTCTCCTGAGTGCTGCGTCTATGAGTTAGGGTTCAGGTCCAGCTGGAAGGTTCTACGCTGTTCACTTGCTGCCCTTTCCCTAGCCAGTTCTTGCCCCCAGTGTCTCTCTGAACAGAGCAATTGTCAGATCGAGAGGTGGCTCCCACGGTGACACTGGTGGAGTCAGGCTCATCCAAGTGGAAGAAACAGTAGGACGTGTGTTTTAAAAACAATGTTGTTATTTCGGCAGTGCAGGTAACTTCCTGAAGAATCAGGTGCTCTTCCCATGGTCTCACTAACATCCCCAAAGCAGACGGCCACTTTCTAAAAATGAGAGTCTTCCCCTTGGGAGTCCTCAGTACCCACACCCTGTTGGCCGAGCCTGGCCCACCAGTGTGTGTCACTGAGAGCTCCCCGCTCACCAGGAGGCCTGCCACCTTCCACACAGTGGTGACTGACCGCTGGGGCCAGGACCCTGGGTGCCTTGCAGGACTCCCAAGGACACTGTTGTTCTTCAATGTAGTTAAGTTTGGTCCAGCATAAATGTTAGCCTGGAGCCAGTTCTTCAGTGACTTTTGTGTGTGTGGTTCCCATATGACCACTGATAGTTCTTACTCAGGGTTAGTTACCTCAAAGGATAAATGTTAAAAATAGTGATCATTAAACAAGCTTGTTTGATTCACTCATTTATTACTATTAATGACATTACACATCTTTAGTAAAGTGAGATTTAGGGTGTTGGGAAAGAAAGAAATACGCCTGTTGAACTCTTTTGGCCTGAGTTTTTCTGGAAATGTCAAATGTGGGCTTTCTAGAAAGAGCGATTCAGGTCTCTTCTTGCCCTGACATACTGCGGTTTATTTAAGTGGCAGGAGGTTTATGGTTTCAGAGATGTGATCTGTGTAGACTTTGGGGAATACTCGTTTTTGTCTAATTGGTTGCTAAGTTCAGGTATCTATGGAAACAATCATCCATTAGCAGTCAAGATAGGATGTGTATTCTTTCACTGCACAGTTACATGGTGATGTACATGGTGCTCCACGTATGATGGCTTTTTGCAAAACCTGCTGTAGAAACTGGGTTTCTAATGTCCATGAGAGAGGCAGAAAGTGCACCTGCTCCTCCCTCTGCCTTAAGCTGCCTCCACGTTTTCTGAAATCAATGGTTCTGTCCCCATGAAACGTCATAATTGCTATTCCCAGATCATTGTACAAGTTTGAGATTTTGAAAAGTCACCTCTCACCAGTGGTTTTATGAGTTCAAAGGCAAGTTTATTTTGAAAATCTTGTTCTATCTCATTTTGTCTTTCTGCGCAGGTTTTACTTTAATTTTGCATTTCTGTAATACTGTTATGTGTTACTATGGAAGTTCTCATTGATGAGTGCTGGATTTTCTCCAGTATGAAGGTATTGCTAGCTCTCTGCACTGGTGGAAGGTGGTTTCTGGGACACCCTGAAGTCCCCTGAAGCTTTGCTTTTTTGTTTAAGGCAGAAACTTTGATAACTTCTGCAAAGACTAAACAGCCTTCTGGTGGTTGAATCAAAAGATGGGAAAACTCGTCTTTTTGTTTGTTTTCCACCAGTTCTGTCACTAGAATTGTAATCTGGTGTCCAACATGTCTTAACCCAAGAAAGAGACATTCTGGCTTATGTGGCTTTTTTTTTTTTTTTCATTTAAATGTGTGTTTTCTCATTTATCTCTTTGCATATGGTCTTTACTATTCATTTATTCTGTATTCTAAATACATATGGGAATCATCACTTTTACTTGGTACCCTGGGCCCCAAGGATTATTTTAGTAATTGAGGCAGATACATGTTTCTGCATTGGCTGGACTCACTGTCTAGAAGAGGGAGCAATGTTACCAGACAGAGCATCAAATGGGGCACCCGTAGTCGGGGAACCAGGGTACATGTGATCTCAGGGAAGGACCTGTGATTCAGCTCTGGAGGTCAGAGAGGTTCTCTTGGAGCAAGTGATGTGTAAACTGAGACCTGGAAGATGAGCAGATGTTAGAGGAGGGCATCAGATGGGGAAGAGTATCTTCAGGAGAGGAAGAGCTTGTGAGGGTCCCGAGTACTTGAAGTCATTGCAGAAGGAAAACTGAGCACTAACTGTATGCCTGCTTAGCCCCCGAATCAGGTTTCAAAGAAAATCCTTGCAGTGGTTTGACTTCATTTTAACTTTAGTAACTCGAAACCAGAAAGGCAGTACAGGTTCTAGGTATGTTTATGTACTCGGGTCATTCAGCCCTGGGGGAATCAATGGTTCTGTCCCCATGAAACGTCATAATTGCTATTCCCAGATCATTGTACAAGTTTGAGATTTTGAAAAGTCACCTCTCACCAGTGGTTTTATGAGTTCAAAGGCAAGTTTATTTTGAAAATCTTGTTCTATCTCATTTTGTCTTTCTGCGCAGGTTTTACTTTAATTTTGCATTTCTGTAATACTGTTATGTGTTACTATGGAAGTTCTCATTGATGAGTGCTGGATTTTCTCCAGTATGAAGGTATTGCTAGCTCTCTGCACTGGTGGAAGGTGGTTTCTGGGACACCCTGAAGTCCCCTGAAGCTTTGCTTTTTTGTTTAAGGCAGAAACTTTGATAACTTCTGCAAAGACTAAACAGCCTTCTGGTGGTTGAATCAAAAGATGGGAAAACTCGTCTTTTTGTTTGTTTTCCACCAGTTCTGTCACTAGAATTGTAATCTGGTGTCCAACATGTCTTAACCCAAGAAAGAGACATTCTGGCTTATGTGGCTTTTTTTTTTTTTTCATTTAAATGTGTGTTTTCTCATTTATCTCTTTGCATATGGTCTTTACTATTCATTTATTCTGTATTCTAAATACATATGGGAATCATCACTTTTACTTGGTACCCTGGGCCCCAAGGATTATTTTAGTAATTGAGGCAGATACATGTTTCTGCATTGGCTGGACTCACTGTCTAGAAGAGGGAGCAATGTTACCAGACAGAGCATCAAATGGGGCACCCGTAGTCGGGGAACCAGGGTACATGTGATCTCAGGGAAGGACCTGTGATTCAGCTCTGGAGGTCAGAGAGGTTCTCTTGGAGCAAGTGATGTGTAAACTGAGACCTGGAAGATGAGCAGATGTTAGAGGAGGGCATCAGATGGGGAAGAGTATCTTCAGGAGAGGAAGAGCTTGTGAGGGTCCCGAGTACTTGAAGTCATTGCAGAAGGAAAACTGAGCACTAACTGTATGCCTGCTTAGCCCCCGAATCAGGTTTCAAAGAAAATCCTTGCAGTGGTTTGACTTCATTTTAACTTTAGTAACTCGAAACCAGAAAGGCAGTACAGGTTCTAGGTATGTTTATGTACTCGGGTCATTCAGCCCTGGGGGAATCAATTGGGCATTGGTCTGAAGTTTGCCCTGGAGGCTGTGTTCATTAACATCTCCTCTTGAACTGTTCATGGATCTAAGCAAAGGATCATAGATGGGAAGTAATGTAGAAGTCTGCCTCTCTCTGAAAAGGACTGCTCCTGATAGAGCAGTGGAGCTTCTGAGAGGAGAAAAGTCAAGGGCAGAACATTGACTTCTGGAGGCAACAGCATCTCGAAGCCTGGACTCTGTGTCCTTGATACCTTTGGGATGTTCCAGAGGTCAGAACTGAATTCTGAGTTTTTGAACATTGGTCACTCACAGTTGGTCACAGAGGAGCTGTAGACTGACTCTGATGACCATTGACCACCCACGTGGGCAGTGGATGAGCCTGAGTCTAGAATCTTGGGGCCTGAATAACTGATCTTGTGCAATCATTGTCAGCCCTATATCTGTTTCCCTATCTGGTGGGAAACTGAGGGTACACTCCTGTCTCACACAGATTTTGATGGTCACTCTTCTCCCCAAAAATGTTTTGAGGGGAAGTAAAGAGCCTGATGATAATTATAATGGCAGAAATGATTAATGGCACATCATCTGGAAATCCCTATGTTTGTGGGGTAAAACAGTGGTTATCAAAGTATGACTCTTGGAATTTGCAGCATCAACATCAACCAGGAACTTGATAGAAATGTGTATTCTCAGTCTTGCTTCAGACTTACTGAATCAGAAACTCTGCGGGTGGGGCCCAGCAGTTTGTTCCTTAACAAGCCCTCTAGGGGATTCTGATGCACACTAAAGTTTGAGATCCACTGGCATAAATAAGACAAGCCACAGGTAATGAGAAGATCCTGCGACTTATATTTATTGTCTGCCCATGACTTCATCCCTTTCTCTCCACTGAAGAAAAAGCATCTTGGAAGGAGTGAGAGTAATGTCATAGTGGGAATTTGTATAAGCTTATAGAAATATGTAAACTCTTGTTAATTTTGGTACTTTAATTTTTATTTATTTTATAGCACATGACAATCATCATAGCAATGGAAATAACACAGTGAAGTGCCAAAGTTCTGTTGCTACAGTCAGATAGGTGGTTTCTTAGGAAAGTTTATTGAAACTCGGGTCATTGCCCTGGGGAATCAATTGGGCATTGGTCTGAAGTTTGCCCTGGAGGCTGTGTTCATTAACATCTCCTCTTGAACTGTTCATGGATCTAAGCAAAGGATCATAGATGGGAAGTAATGTAGAAGTCTGCCTCTCTCTGAAAAGGACTGCTCCTGATAGAGCAGTGGAGCTTCTGAGAGGAGAAAAGTCAAGGGCAGAACATTGACTTCTGGAGGCAACAGCATCTCGAAGCCTGGACTCTGTGTCCTTGATACCTTTGGGATGTTCCAGAGGTCAGAACTGAATTCTGAGTTTTTGAACATTGGTCACTCACAGTTGGTCACAGAGGAGCTGTAGACTGACTCTGATGACCATTGACCACCCACGTGGGCAGTGGATGAGCCTGAGTCTAGAATCTTGGGGCCTGAATAACTGATCTTGTGCAATCATTGTCAGCCCTATATCTGTTTCCCTATCTGGTGGGAAACTGAGGGTACACTCCTGTCTCACACAGATTTTGATGGTCACTCTTCTCCCCAAAAATGTTTTGAGGGGAAGTAAAGAGCCTGATGATAATTATAATGGCAGAAATGATTAATGGCACATCATCTGGAAATCCCTATGTTTGTGGGGTAAAACAGTGGTTATCAAAGTATGACTCTTGGAATTTGCAGCATCAACATCAACCAGGAACTTGATAGAAATGTGTATTCTCAGTCTTGCTTCAGACTTACTGAATCAGAAACTCTGCGGGTGGGGCCCAGCAGTTTGTTCCTTAACAAGCCCTCTAGGGGATTCTGATGCACACTAAAGTTTGAGATCCACTGGCATAAATAAGACAAGCCACAGGTAATGAGAAGATCCTGCGACTTATATTTATTGTCTGCCCATGACTTCATCCCTTTCTCTCCACTGAAGAAAAAGCATCTTGGAAGGAGTGAGAGTAATGTCATAGTGGGAATTTGTATAAGCTTATAGAAATATGTAAACTCTTGTTAATTTTGGTACTTTAATTTTTATTTATTTTATAGCACATGACAATCATCATAGCAATGGAAATAACACAGTGAAGTGCCAAAGTTCTGTTGCTACAGTCAGATAGGTGGCTTCATTTTTTTTTAAAATACTACATCCTACACTAAGAAATATGTCTAAATTGCTTTCTAGGAGACACATACATATATTGTATAACCAGAACGAGTATTCCATGAGTGACATCCTTACTGTATTTTCTGTGCTGGTCTATTAAAAGTATGCTGGTTGAAATATGTTAAATTGATCTCATGACCCACCAATGAAATGTGACCTGCAGTTTGGAAAACATTGTGTCATGAGCTGTCCTGGCATAGACCTGTCTTTAGAACAGGGCGGGTGCGGGGGTGAGGGGTGGGCTGGCTTCATGTCTGTGTCAGCACTTGGCTTCCAATCTCTCTTCTGCTACTCTTAGTCGTGTGACCTTGGGCAGTTTCTCTGTGTTCTCTGAGCTTTAACTTCCTAACCTGTCAAGACGGACAATAATATCTACCTCACTGAGTTGTGGTGACAACGAATGACAACACACTTCACATGATAGACCGCCAGTGGTAGCTCCTACCTGACTTGTAGAAATACTGCTATGTACTGTTTTTTTCGGAACATCATCAGTTACATATGTTTTTATGGTAATCACCACAAGGTGGTGTTTTACAATTTTTTTCCCCATACTCCAATGAATAAAGTACCTGCCCCCCTACACGCAGTCTGTGCATTTAGAAATATTTTTGAACTTTATCTTAAAAATGCATCTGGATTCTATACTTGATTCCAAAAGACATTCAGATGTTCAGATATATATGAATATTTTGTTTTCAGATAAAATTTAGTCTCCTTGCCCCCAGTCCTTAAGGACACTCAGATTGTAGAAGATGCCCCAAGTAGCTGCACGTACCCCCGACACAGCCCTGAGCCAGGGGCACTTGGGAAGGCTTAGACTTGATGGTTGTGTTTCCGTGGGAAGATGCTCATTAGATTTTTCTTGAATGTTCATACCTGTTGGTGATCAGGGCCAGCATCTTCATGTAGGTAGCTCTGTAAACTGGCATCTCAGATCACCCACGGACCCTGACATGATTACCGACCTTTTGGTACTTTAATTTTTATTTATTTTATAGCACATGACAATCATCATAGCAATGGAAATAACACAGTGAAGTGCCAAAGTTCTGTTGCTACAGTCAGATAGGTGGCTTCATTTTTTTTTAAAATACTACATCCTACACTAAGAAATATGTCTAAATTGCTTTCTAGGAGACACATACATATATTGTATAACCAGAACAAGTATTCCATGAGTGACATCCTTACTGTATTTTCTGTGCTGGTCTATTAAAAGTATGCTGGTTGAAATATGTTAAATTGATCTCATGACCCACCAATGAAATGTGACCTGCAGTTTGGAAAACATTGTGTCATGAGCTGTCCTGGCATAGACCTGTCTTTAGAACAGGGCGGGTGCGGGGGTGAGGGGTGGGCTGGCTTCATGTCTGTGTCAGCACTTGGCTTCCAATCTCTCTTCTGCTACTCTTAGTCGTGTGACCTTGGGCAGTTTCTCTGTGTTCTCTGAGCTTTAACTTCCTAACCTGTCAAGACGGACAATAATATCTACCTCACTGAGTTGTGGTGACAACGAATGACAACACACTTCACATGATAGACCGCCAGTGGTAGCTCCTACCTGACTTGTAGAAATACTGCTATGTACTGTTTTTTTCGGAACATCATCAGTTACATATGTTTTTATGGTAATCACCACAAGGTGGTGTTTTACAAATTTTTTTCCCCATACTCCAATGAATAAAGTACCTGCCCCCCTACACACAGTCTGTGCGTTTAGAAATATTTTTGAACTTTATCTTAAAAATGCATCTGGATTCTATACTTGATTCCAAAAGACATTCAGATGTTCACATATATATGAATATTTTGTTTTCAGATAAAATTTAGTCTCCTTGCCCCCAGTCCTTAAGGACACTCAGATTGTAGAAGATGCCCCAAGTAGCTGCACGTACCCCCGACACAGCCCTGAGCCAGGGGCACTTGGGAAGGCTTAGACTTGATGGTTGTGTTTCCGTGGGAAGATGCTCATTAGATTCTTCTTGAATGTTCATACCTGTTGGTGATCAGGGCCAGCATCTTCATGTAGGTAGCTCTGTAAACTGGCATCTCAGATCACCCACGGACCCTGAACAGTGAGCATGTAGACGGAGCAGGCATTGGCGACCCATGAGTCTGGATGTTGGGGTAGCCAGCTAATGTCCGCTTGTCTTTCTGGAGGTCATGATTGTGGTTGGCGGCCAGGCACCCAAGGCCATCCGCAGCGTGGAGTGCTATGATTTTGAGGAGGATCGGTGGGACCAGATTGCTGAGCTTCCATCCAGGAGATGCAGAGCAGGTGAGCTGCAGGGCTTCCCGGGGTGCTGGCTGCCTCCCCAACCCCTACTCCCCTGCTCCCTACTGCGGGTCTCTGCTGGATGCTGAAGTACTTTTCTGAAAACCTCCATGCCTTCCATGGTCCCTTTCCCTTCCCCACTGGCACACTTTCTAGCTGCGTCTCCTGGAGTCAGTTCTTACGTGCTTAGGAACTTGAGGCTAATCGATGTATTTGTTTGACACAAAATTAGCACTGCAAATTTGAGAAGAAAGGCCATTCCAAATATTTAAAGTTGGAGAGCACCTTCAGTGGTGATCAATATTTGCATGTCTGCCTCATTCCCCCATTATCACTCAACAGTGTGAGTCGTCAGCTGCCTGAGATGACCTTGATGCCTTGGTTTCCTGTGTCTCAGGTGTGGTGTTCATGGCTGGCCACGTGTATGCCGTGGGCGGGTTCAATGGCTCACTCCGTGTGCGGACCGTAGACGTGTACGATGGGGTGAAGGACCAGTGGACCTCCATCGCCAGCATGCAAGAGCGCCGGAGCACACTGGGCGCAGCTGTGCTCAACGACCTGCTCTATGCTGTTGGGGGCTTTGATGGCAGTACTGGTAGGTCCCAGCCTTCAGTCACCATCCAACCTAAGACATACCCTCCATACCTCTCTCAGGTGATGCAGTGGTAAAGAATTCACCTGCCAATGAAGGAGGCACAAGACACAGGTCCGATCCCCAAGTCAGGAAGATTCCCTGGTGGTGGGCAAGGCAACCCACTCTACTATTCTTGCCTGGAAAATCCCATGGACAAAGGAGCCTGGTGGGCTGTGGTCCATGCACTCACAAAGAGTCAGACACAACTGAGGTGGGAAGATGCGCTGAGCAGGGTCAGGGCCAGCATCTTCATGTAGGTAGCTCTGTAAACTGGCATCTCAGATCACCCACGGACCCTGAACAGTGAGCATGTAGACGGAGCAGGCATTGGCGACCCATGAGTCTGGATGTTGGGGTAGCCAGCTAATGTCCGCTTGTCTTTCTGGAGGTCATGATTGTGGTTGGCGGCCAGGCACCCAAGGCCATCCGCAGCGTGGAGTGCTATGATTTTGAGGAGGATCGGTGGGACCAGATTGCTGAGCTTCCATCCAGGAGATGCAGAGCAGGTGAGCTGCAGGGCTTCCCGGGGTGCTGGCTGCCTCCCCAACCCCTACTCCCCTGCTCCCTACTGCGGGTCTCTGCTGGATGCTGAAGTACTTTTCTGAAAACCTCCATGCCTTCCACGGTCCCTTTCCCTTCCCCACTGGCACACTTTCTAGCTGCGTCTCCTGGAGTCAGTTCTTACGTGCTTAGGAACTTGAGGCTAATCGATGTATTTGTTTGACACGAAATTAGCACTGCAAATTTGAGAAGAAAGGCCATTCCAAATATTTAAAGTTGGAGAGCACCTTCAGTGGTGATCAATATTTGCATGTCTGCCTCATTCCCCCATTATCACTCAACAGTGTGAGTCGTCAGCTGCCTGAGATGACCTTGGTGCCTTGGTTTCCTGTGTCTCAGGTGTGGTGTTCATGGCTGGCCACGTGTATGCCGTGGGCGGGTTCAATGGCTCACTCCGTGTGCGGACCGTAGACGTGTACGATGGGGTGAAGGACCAGTGGACCTCCATCGCCAGCATGCAAGAGCGCCGGAGCACACTGGGCGCAGCTGTGCTCAACGACCTGCTCTATGCTGTTGGGGGCTTTGATGGCAGTACTGGTAGGTCCCAGCCTTCAGTCACCATCCAACCTAAGACATACCCTCCATACCTCTCTCAGGTGATGCAGTGGTAAAGAATTCACCTGCCAATAAAGGAGACACAAGACACAGGTTCGATCCCCAAGTCAGGAAGATTCCCTGGTGGTGGGCAAGGCAACCCACTCTATTATTCTTGCCTGGGAAATCCCATGGACAAAGGAGCCTGGTGGGCTGTGGTCCATGCACTCACAAAGAGTCAGACACAACTGAGTGACTGAGCGCACAACCCTGGTTTGCTCAAATAGCTCTTGGGCCAACCTTCGGTCCCTCTGTAGCTACTCCCCCAAGAGCATACCCATTCTTTCTCCTCTCACAGCTTGTGTGTCAGGGTCACACCTTCCTACACACAGGATACGTAATTGTCCCTGTGCTGTCATTTCCAGGGTTCTGGGAAGGAATCCACCCTGAGAAGAGGCCCTTTTCTCCTTTCCAGTGTCTGGGAACCCATTTACTCCATCGATGAGACATAGAGCAAGCTCAGCTGGAGAGTGTCTCAGGGTTGAGGTCTGAACCCTCTGCTGAACAAATGAAGGAGCTGAGGTTCAGCTGTGGGAAGAGACTTGGCTTGGGTCACACAGTCTTTGTCCATTGCCCTTTCTGCTATCCCACCAAAGCTGAGCAAGGCTGTGTCACTGCAGAAGCGTCCCCTTGCTCCTGGTGTTTGTCTGGCTCTGAAGTTAGAAACTCTAGTAGACATGGACCTGGAGAAGTTATTTTATCTCTCCTTTTATCTCCAGGTGGTTGTCTGTGTAGGAAGTAACTCTTTTAGTCCCCAGTGACATGAGAAACAATATGCTTTACCTCTCTGAAATCTCTTTTCTGTCTTCACCGATTGGTAACCTTTTTCAACCTTCTCTTTGGCTCTATGTAATTCCAAGGTCTATAGCCCCTTCAGAAGCTGCTTCTAGTAAGTGGGAGCTGGGAATATAGAGAACAAAGGATAGTGGGGCATTGTCTCTTTTAGGCATTGCTTTTGACTGCTAGTAGAAAACCTGACAAAACTGTAGCTTAAACAAATGAGAGCTTTTGTTTTACTCATGAAACCAAGTCAGAGGTTGGTATTTGCTGACTTGGTTTAGTTGTTCGAGAATATTGGGGCTTCCCTGGTGGCCAAGCGGGTAACAAGTCCACCACGCAGTGCAAGGGGCACCAGTTCGATCCCTGGCCCAGGAAGATCCCATGTGCCATAGAGCGGCTGGAACAGTGTGTCCAATTACAAGCCAGCGCTCTGGAGTGCTTGCGCCCAGAGCCAGTGCTCTGCAACGGGAGAGGCCACTACGATGGGAGGTCCACACAGGCCAAAGAATAAAGATAGATGAAAATAAATAGATTTTAAAAATCAATGAAAAGAGGCCAGAATTAAAAGAAAAAAAGAATATTGGGGCCAAGATCTTGCAGAGTCTCAGGGTCACATGGTGGCTGTTATAACTCCAGCCAGTACATTTGTATTGCAGGTAGCAAGAAGTGTGTGCGTGTGTGTGTGTGTGTGTGTGCGTGCGTGCGTGCATGCACATGCGTGTGTGTGTTGGGAAGCTCTTATCAGAAAAGCAAAGGCAGTTTCCGAAATCCTGCTCAGACTGGACTGACTTGGTCATTCCCCAGCTCCAAGGGAGTCTGGGAAGGCAAGTTTTCAGCTTTCCAGCCTCTAAAATAGAGGAAGACAAGGGAAAAGAGGGTTGGGATGGTGTTCACTGAGGCAACCTCCGGTATTTATTCCATTTTGTCAGTTCACCTCAGTCATGTCTGACCCTTTGTGACTCTGTGGACTGTGCCAGGCTTCCTTGTCCTTCACAATCTCCCAGAGTTCTCTCAAACTCATATCCATTGAGTTAGTGATGCCATCCAACCATCTCGTCCTCTATTGTCCCTTTCTCCTTCTGCCTTCGAGTTTCCCCAGCATCAGGATCTTTTCCAGTGAGTTGTCTCTTCGCTTCAGGTGGTCAAAATATGGGAGCTTCAGCATCAGTCCTTCCAATGAATATTCAGGGTTGATTACCTTTAGGATTGCCTGGTTTGATCACCTTGGAGTCCAAGGGACTCTGAAGAGTCTTCTCCAGCACCACAGTTCGAAGGCATCAGTTCTGTAGGTTTTATGATATACTCGATACCCTTAGTCCCCTCACAGCCCACTCTCTAGGTCAGGTCTTAGTGGTCCCCTTAGGCAGACACACTGACTATGTGTTTAGGGAGGTTCCATGGGATGCACAGTGAGGCAGAGGTAGTGCGGAGTCATACACCCCTGGATTTTCGCCCCCAGGTCTGCCTTCTTCCCCCTCCTCACTGTCAGCTCAGCAGAGTGAGGCCTGGCACCATAGAAACCTCATGAATCTCTTCTCTCCCAGGCCTGGCGTCAGTGGAAGCCTACAGCTACAAGACCAACGAGTGGTTCTTCGTGGCCCCCATGAACACGAGACGCAGCAGTGTGGGTGTAGGCGTCGTGGAGGGTAAGGAGCGGCAGCAGGTGGCGGTCTGTTCCTTTTCTGGCTCTGGGCCTTCTTCTAGTGTCCTGGCTCCATTCCTCCTGTTGCTGCTGCGTTGGTTACTCATATTCTGACCAGCGGACAAGAAGAGTTGAGACTCTGAGAGGTGAAGCTACTAACCCAAGGCTAGAAAGTGGGGGAACTGGGTTGAGGGTACTAGGAAGAGCCTAGAGGGGAAATGCTGGCCTCGCACTTTGGCCACTTGTCTGTATTACACGTTGGGGAACCCTGAGCCAAGATATAACCTAGGTGTGTAATGTGTTTATTGGGGGTGGAGGGCAGTGAGAGTCAGTTGGTTAATTCGTTTGGTCCTCATTTCCTGTGTTGAGCATTATAAGCAGAGTCCTGAGTGAGGTGGGTGCCTTTCCCCACCTCTGATGAGTCACTGCAAGGCAGGTTGGTGGTGGGTCCCGCTCTGTCGGGAATGGTGTGTGCAGTGAGCTGGGAGGAGTAGAGAGGTCTGGTGCCTGGTTAGACATTGCGCTGTACCTTGTAAGTGCCTTCATATCCCGCTTCTGATTTTGTTTTTAAAACTCTCCTGAAGGAGATGGGCAGAGCTTAGATTTTCTCCATTCTTCAGAAGGGGAAACTGCGTCTCTGAGGGGTAATCAGTGTGTCCCACATGAGTAGATAGCACAGCCACTGCTTGAACCCAGGTCTCTGACATATAACTCGGACCATTAGCAAATGTTCTTAATAACAGGGAGGAACTGTAGAAATATATGGAGTCAATGTATTAAAGCATAGAGTATTCTTTGGACTAAAACGTTCTACTTTGCCAGAGAAATTTTCTCACAGCCCACTCTCTAGGTCAGGTCTTAGTGGTCCCCTTAGGCAGACACACTGTTTTTTCCATGGGATGCACAGTGAGGCAGAGGTAGTGCAGTCATACACCTGGATTTTCGCCCCAGGTCTGCCTTCTTCCCTCCTCACTGTCAGCTCAGCAGAGTGAGGCCTGGCACCATAGAAACCTCATGAATCTCTTCTCTCCCAGGCCTGGCGTCAGTGGAAGCCTACAGCTACAAGACCAACGAGTGGTTCTTCGTGGCCCCCATGAACACGAGACGCAGCAGTGTGGGTGTAGGCGTCGTGGAGGGTAAGGAGCGGCAGCAGGTGGCGGTCTGTTCCTTTTCTGGCTCTGGGCCTTCTTCTAGTGTCCTGGCTCCATTCCTCCTGTTGCTGCTGCGTTGGTTACTCATATTCTGACCAGCGGACAAGAAGAGTTGAGACTCTGAGAGGTGAAGCTACTAACCCAAGGCTAGAAAGTGGGGGAACTGGGTTGAGGGTACTAGGAAGAGCCTAGAGGGGAAATGCTGGCCTCGCACTTTGGCCACTTGTCTGTATTACACGTTGGGGAACCCTGAGCCAAGATATAACCTAGGTGTGTAATGTGTTTATTGGGGGTGGAGGGCAGTGAGAGTCAGTTGGTTAATTCGTTTGGTCCTCATTTCCTGTGTTGAGCATTATAAGCAGAGTCCTGAGTGAGGTGGGTGCCTTTCCCCACCTCTGATGAGTCACTGCAAGGCAGGTTGGTGGTGGGTCCCGCTCTGTCGGGAATGGTGTGTGCAGTGAGCTGGGAGGAGTAGAGAGGTCTGGTGCCTGGTTAGACATTGCGCTGTACCTTGTAAGTGCCTTCATATCCCGCTTCTGATTTTGTTTTTAAAACTCTCCTGAAGGAGATGGGCAGAGCTTAGATTTTCTCCATTCTTCAGAAGGGGAAACTGCGTCTCTGAGGGGTAATCAGTGTGTCCCACATGAGTAGATAGCACAGCCACTGCTTGAACCCAGGTCTCTGACATATAACTCGGACCATTAGCAAATGTTCTTAATAACAGGGAGGAACTGTAGAAATATATGGAGTCAATGTATTAAAGCATAGAGTATTCTTTGGACTAAAACGTTCTACTTTGCCAGAGAGCACTGATTCATTAGCTTGTCCTCAAGTGGGAGTTTAGTTGGAAATCTGTGCATTCACGCACGCACACAGGCATCTTCTTCTTCTTTTTTTTTTTTGGCATCTTCTGTCTCACGTGCACACTCAGTACACACACGTGCTTCAGAGAGGAGTGTGATGTGGAGGGAGTTAGACATTAATAGAAATGTTCGTTTCTCTCACTGCATGTCTTGGGCCATACCAGTATTATGCAGTTATGCAATTTAAGTTTTCATGTAAACGTATGTTGTTCTAGCATACTGAATGAGTCACCTTAGTCAGGGCAAGGATTTTGTCCTACCAAGATAAATTGTTTCTTGCAATATCATCCCCCTGGTGGAGCAGAAATTGATTTGTCTGCCAAGTGTAAGTGCTTTGTCTAGCCACCTTCCCATTTCCCCCCTTGTTCCCCGGCCGGGAATATCAAACAATAGAGTAGGGGTTAAAAATAGCATATCCCCGAAAGGAGAAGCCTTGAGCGGGTGTTTTTTCAGCTGACACAGGGTTGAGATGGTTGATGGGGGTTGGAGGTGAGGCCTTCGCTGCGCTCCCTTGAAACACTCCCCTTGAGCCCCTTGACGGAGGCGTCCGTGAGCACGGTATGCGTAGAAGCACACCTTGCTGACACGGAACACAGGCTAGGGGCTTAGTCAGTTCCTCCGTCCTGAATCTGAAGCTCTTCCGGCCGTGGGTAGCCATGGAGTTGCAGAGCCCGACGGGCCGCTTCGGTGGCAGTGTTCAGGGAGGACGTCCAGTGGTCACTGCTTCCCCAAGGCCCTGCAGGTACAGCCCAGCCTCCCCCGCCGTCTGCACAGAACCCGCCTTTCGTTTCCAAGGAGATGGGCAGAGCTTAGATTTTCTCCATTCTTCAGAAGGGGAAACTGCGTCTCTGAGGGGTAATCAGTGTGTCCCACATGAGTAGATAGCACAGCCACTGCTTGAACCCAGGTCTCTGACATATAACTCGGACCATTAGCAAATGTTCTTAATAACAGGGAGGAACTGTAGAAATATATGGAGTCAATGTATTAAAGCATAGAGTATTCTTTGGACTAAAACGTTCTACTTTGCCAGAGAGCACTGATTCATTAGCTTGTCCTCAAGTGGGAGTTTAGTTGGAAATCTGTGCATTCACGCACGCACACAGGCATCTTCTTCTTCTTTTTTTTTTTGGCATCTTCTGTCTCACGTGCACACTCAGTACACACACGTGCTTCAGAGAGGAGTGTGATGTGGAGGGAGTTAGACATTAATAGAAATGTTCGTTTCTCTCACTGCATGTCTTGGGCCATACCAGTATTATGCAGTTATGCAATTTAAGTTTTCATGTAAACGTATGTTGTTCTAGCATACTGAATGAGTCACCTTAGTCAGGGCAAGGATTTTGTCCTACCAAGATAAATTGTTTCTTGCAATATCATCCCCCTGGTGGAGCAGAAATTGATTTGTCTGCCAAGTGTAAGTGCTTTGTCTACCCACCTTCCCATTTCCCCTTTTTCCCCCGGCCGGGAATATCAAACAATAGAGTAGGGGTTAAAAATAGCATATCCCCGAAAGGAGAAGCCTTGAGCGGGTGTTTTTTCAGCTGACACAGGGTTGAGATGGTTGATGGGGGTTGGAGGAGAGGCCTTCGCTGCGCTCCCTTGAAACACTCCCCTTGAGCCCCTTGACGGAGGCGTCCGTGAGCACGGTATGCGTAGAAGCACACCTTGCTGACACGGAACACAGGCTAGGGGCTTAGTCAGTTCCTCCGTCCTGAATCTGAAGCTCTTCCGGCCGTGGGTAGCCATGGAGTTGCAGAGCCCGACGGGCCGCTTCGGTGGCAGTGTTCAGGGAGGACGTCCAGTGGTCACTGCTTCCCCAAGGCCCTGCAGGTACAGCCCAGCCTCCCCCGCCGTCTGCACAGAACCCGCCTCCCTCTCCTTGTCTCCCTAGCACAGCGGCTATACAGCCTGAATGGCACTGGGGCAAAAGCAGGAAAGACCAGGATCCTCAGCTCCCGGCTGCCCCGAAGAATCTCCACGTAGCAGAAGGAACAGTGAGGCTGAGGGGTCAGGCAGAAGCTCCCAACAGAGCGGAAATGGTGTGTTTTAGAGATGGGCTGCCCTCAGGAGCTTCTCCTTTCCTCCACACCCCAGGCCTGTCCCCTCTGTTGAGATGGATAGCTGGTCAGGAGGGGGCTCACACCCGCACACCACGAGAGCAGCCAGGTTCTGGAGCAGCTCTGAGGTGGGATTTGGGCCCGTTGAGAGGGCCATGAGGCAGGAAACAAGGCCAGGCTCAGTGATAGAAGAAGAAACAATTTTACATTCGGCGTGGCAAATGTCTCAATGGTTGAATATGGTTCTGAACCTGAGAATCTGTTTCTGACCTAAAGTAACTGCAGATTTTTCACATAGTGGTTGTATTCTTGGTATCGCTCCATTAAGAAAGTGCACGTTGACCAAAAAGAATCTTGATGAAATGACCTTTAAGTAGATATGCATTCAATGGTGTATATTTAGTTCGTAGCTAGTGTTTAAGATTCTTACTGTAATTCCAGGGTCCCTCGTAGGACTGAGACATCAGATGAGGTAGCACCCCCACACCCAAAGTGCGCACACACACACACACACACACACACACACACACACACACACAGAAGAAACCCTCCCTTTGCTTTCTAAGACGACATGTTAAACCCAAGCATCTGAATCTCTCTGGGAGAACTTGATTTCCTGCCTCCCTTGCCCAGTCTTGCCGCTGTCCTCAGGCCAAACTGATGATCTTCAATAACAGCTTAAGGTATTTTAAAAATAGATGATGGTCAGCAGAAAGTAACACAACATTGCAAAGCAATTATCCTTCAGTTTTTCAAAACTTTACCTTTAATGTAGTTCAGCAGATCAGTATTTTTCTTTAGGATTACACTTTTTGTGTGTTTGGTTAATAAACCTTTGGCTTTTCCAAAATAAGGAAAGAGAACAGATGATGGTACTTTGGGGCTCTTGTGCGTGGCTCAGGTTGCAAGGAGGTCTGCAGATAAAATTCTAGCCACCCCAGCCCAGAGTGCCCACAGAGTACTGCGTTCTCACACTCTGCCTGTCTGAGTTGTGGACAGAATATAAAGCATAGTGAGGACAACGTGTGGGTTCTTGTTGGAGAATATTTTTGCATATTTGTTCTGTCTGCTGTTGTGAGACTTCAGCCAGAAAGGCTGCCTGCCTGGCTTGAAGCTGGGTCCCCAAGCTTCCCTCTCTCTGGTGCCTTGTTCTGGAGAAATCCGATGTAGTTCACTAGTCAGAGTGCATCGAGCCTCAGCGACCGCCAGGCCATAGCTCTGCACTGGGTGTTTGGGATGCTTTGGGGGAAAGAGCGCCCATGTTGCTCTGAGGAGAGCCCAAGGCTTAAGAGGAAGTAGGAGGCAGAGTCGTGGAGGATGCTGATCCCCGCTCGGGAGGGAGTCGGTAGTCTTCCTGGGGAAGACGTCCTGAACCCTGATGGAGGCGAGGGCGCCCCAGGGGGTCACGGGCAGAGTGGCCGCCCTGCTCCAGTTCCACGCCAGAGTCGGAAGCACGCCCTCGGTCGCCTTGTCTGTTTCAGGGAAGCTGTATGCTGTCGGGGGTTACGATGGGGCCTCCCGCCAGTGCCTGAGCACCGTGGAGCAGTACAACCCAGCGACCAACGAGTGGACGTACGTGGCGGACATGAGCACTCGCCGCAGCGGCGCAGGTATGGGGGCGGGGGAGGGGGCGCTGGAGGCTGAGGGGCAGGTCGTGCCTGGTCTTGCAGGTGCCTCTGCAGGGGGATCCCTTTGGTAGAGACCGGGGGAGATCACCCTCCATCGCCGTCTCTTCCATTTCTCTGGAGGTGTCTGCGTCTGTTGAACGTGAAACTCGCTGTGTGCCACGGGCTGTCCTAAGAAGCACGCCCTGTGCCTCATTTTTATTTAATCCTCATCAGAGCCCTGCAGGGCAGACACAACGTAACTCCACTGAACCGACTTAGAAAGTTCGTCAGCCAGGGGTCCGTTAGCCCTACGTGATACCATCGTTACCATTAGTCACTGCCAGAGTCAGGATCCCTACTCGCGTCTGTCTCACTTTAAAGTCAGCTTTCCCCCCACTTCTCCCAAACCTTATATTGGTTTTCCTGCTGCTACCTCTTTGGAGAGTCTCTGGGTCTCTCTCTCCTTCACTTCAGCCCCCACGAGGAAGCAGCCCCATGTGGGGCCCACTCTAGATGGACGTTGCAGGACAACGTGTGGGTTCTTGTTGGAGAATATTTGCGTCTGTCTGCGGGGAGACTTCAGCCAGAAAGGCTGCCTGCCTGGCTTGAAGCTGGGTCCCCAAGCTTCCCTCTCTCTGGTGCCTTGTTCTGGAGAAATCCGATGTAGTTCACTAGTCAGAGTGCATCGAGCCTCAGCGACCGCCAGGCCATAGCTCTGCACTGGGTGTTTGGGATGCTTTGGGGGAAAGAGCGCCCATGTTGCTCTGAGGAGAGCCCAAGGCTTAAGAGGAAGTAGGAGGCAGAGTCGTGGAGGATGCTGATCCCCGCTCGGGAGGGAGTCGGTAGTCTTCCTGGGGAAGACGTCCTGAACCCTGATGGAGGCGAGGGCGCCCCAGGGGGTCACGGGCAGAGTGGCCGCCCTGCTCCAGTTCCACGCCAGAGTCGGAAGCACGCCCTCGGTCGCCTTGTCTGTTTCAGGGAAGCTGTATGCTGTCGGGGGTTACGATGGGGCCTCCCGCCAGTGCCTGAGCACCGTGGAGCAGTACAACCCAGCGACCAACGAGTGGACGTACGTGGCGGACATGAGCACTCGCCGCGGCGGCGCGGGTAGGGGGGGGGGGGGGGGGGCGCTGGAGGCTGAGGGGCAGGTCGTGCCTGGTCTTGCAGGTGCCTCTGCAGGGGGATCCCTTTGGTAGAGACCGGGGGAGATCACCCTCCATCGCCGTCTCTTCCATTTCTCTGGAGGTGTCTGCGTCTGTTGAACGTGAAACTCGCTGTGTGCCACGGGCTGTCCTAAGAAGCACGCCCTGTGCCTCATTTTTATTTAATCCTCATCAGAGCCCTGCAGGGCAGACACAACGTAACTCCACTGAACCGACTTAGAAAGTTCGTCAGCCAGGGGTCCGTTAGCCCTACGTGATACCATCGTTACCATTAGTCACTGCCAGAGTCAGGATCCCTACTCGCGTCTGTCTCACTTTAAAGTCAGCTTTCCCCCCACTTCTCCCAAACCTTATATTGGTTTTCCTGCTGCTACCTCTTTGGAGAGTCTCTGGGTCTCTCTCTCCTTCACTTCAGCCCCCACGAGGGAAGAGAATCAGTCCCCATGTGGGGCCCCCACTTCGGCTTCCTGGAGGAAGACTAGGAGCTCCCCTGGAAGAGGAGCAGCGGCCCCTTCTTCCCTGCTCTGTCAGCTCCGTCACCTAGGGGCGCAGGGGACAGGGTCTGGGAGGGCAGTCGGAGGCACGGGAGGCTGGGCCTGGACTCCCCGTCCCCAGTTCCCGTGGCGGTGGTGACCGCTGGCCACGCTGGCTGGCGGGAAGGCCACCTGACTTCTGGGAAGGGAGGCCACAGCTGAGAGCTTTTCCCCACAGTGCTATCACTTTATATTTTTTTGTATTTTGAAGATTGAGCTGTGATCTCATTCTGTACCACCAAACACGACCACTTCCTTAGCATTCCTTGAAAATTAGGCTAGTTTACTCTTTTCCAGAACCACTGTGCACTCACTGGTTAGAAAAGAAGAAGCTGTGCGATTCCATTTAAGAAGCATTTGTGTCTGTAAGGCTGCTTTTAGGGAGCTCGTCTCTGCTGATCCTGACAGGTTGGCGCTTGCTGAACTTGCAGCAAACACAAGGAAGGCAGGAGGTCTGGACCTTGGCTCCGGGTCTGCTCAAACGTACCGTGTGTGGTCTTGGCCTCCGACTCCTAAGATGTGAATGAGTGGGTTGCAGTTCACAAATGTGCTGTTCCCCTCTCTTTGCAGGGCTCCTGTAGTCATTTCAGCGGATTGTGTTGGTAGAGTCTTCTCTGTACTTCATGGAAGTCTTGTGTGTGACTTGAGTTACGAGAGCAGGCGGTCAGAGCCGGGGAGCAGGGGCAACTCGGGAAGAGTGGAGGAGCGCCCTGTGGGGTGTGGTTGCTTCTGGGGCACCTGAAGCAGGACGTGTGGAGGGGCGACCCTGGGCAGAGCCGCGAGCACAGAGCCGCCGGAGAAAGCTCAGGTTCCTCCTGCGGGCAGAGCTGCCTTTGGAGGTCTAACTGCCCTGTCTCAGCTGCCCAGGGGTTACTGCTGAGTGGACGTCACTCAGGCTGCTCCGGCCTCTCCCCCTCGCCCGCGGCCCTGGATGGCGACGCGGGAGGCACAGAGACCTCCCTGCAGGGGACAGTCTCTCTCCCAGAGGTGGATTCTTTCCTCGGTGTCCTGGCCTCAGGCTCCCAGGGCAGCCTTTCATTAGTGCGTCACATCCCCAAGAGTTGGGGAAGCCTCACCTCTGAGGTCAGGCGCCCACATACTTGTCCTGGTCGGTGTTCTTTGGTGGCTAAAGACCCAGAGGCCCTGGCACCGGGGGCCCCTGGGGCTCACACCCTCTTCTCCTCTGTGTGAGTGTTGGTGGAGGAGCCGCAGAAGGGCACAGTGCCCCTGAGGGTCTGGAAGGCCATTCTCCTCCCCAACAGGGGTGGGCCGTGCCAGCAGATGGCTGCGCGGAAAAGAGGCCATCTCCAGGTCCCAGCGTGCTGGCCTTCCCTGCCCGCAGAAGAGGGGAAGAAGAGGCGGCTTGGGAGCGCTCTGGGTTTTATTTAACGCGAGTCCATCGGGTGGCCACTGTTGATACAACACCCCCATCTGCTGTTAGTTCAGGGCAACTGCGAGGACCCATTTGTACAACCGCCTGACTGCTGGTGGGACTTTACTCGTCATTCAAGCACTGTTTGCTGAGACCCTGCTACATACCGTCAGGCGCAGGGAAACCTCCACGGTGAGGCAGACGTGGTTCTCGCCCATGTGAGGTTTATATTCTGGAAATTGAGAGTTTGCATCTGATCCCTGGCTGCGTGTCCCAATCACCTGAGGGACTTTTTCTGGCTCCCGACCAGTGTCTCTGGGAGCGAGGCTGTGGGATCTCTATTTTCAACAATTCCCCATCTATTTGAGCTGCAGCCTGTCCAGGGCACAGAGTAGTTCGTGGTCCCCGGGAACTACCCATCTTGTCTGGCTCCCTCACCGTGCACGTGGGAAAACCGAGGCCGCGAAAGGGCAGCGCCACCTGGCGGGCAGGTTGGAGATACAGGTGTGCTGGCCACCACGTCAACTGCTCTGTCCCGGGCAAGGTGCCACCTACCAGCTTTCTGACTTTTATTTCCTTGGCTTGTTCTAGAGGATGTCAAAAGGTGGTGCTGAAACCTGTAAGTGATGCAGTCCTAGCCCTCAGCTCAGGCTTATCCCCGTCGGGAGTGATTCAGGGCCCTCTCTGCCACCGAGGGGGCGAGCCCAGGGGCAGAAAGGACAGCTTCTGCTTCCAGACACGCAGAGGGGTCTCAGCAGTAATGGTCTCAACACACAACGCTGTGTAGTTTCCATTTTAACTCTCTACTATACACACACACACACATCCATGTGTAGTATGTGTGTGTATCTATATATATATATTTATTATTATACATCTTTAAATAAAAATTGGTCCTATTTGCTTTCTCGTTGGAGGTTTTCAGGTTGGTAATTTTATGAGGGAGGCAGGGTGTCACTGTATTTGCTTTATGGATGAGGACCCTGAGTTCCAGAGAGACACAACGGCACCTCCTGTGTCACCCTGCTGGCGACGACTGTCCAGGACAGGGGCCAGGCCTCCTGGTCTCTGGTCATTGCAGCCAGCCTGAGACGGGTACTCTGCTCTGCCTTTCAGGGGTTGGGGTCCTCAGCGGGCAGCTGTACGCCACAGGCGGGCATGATGGGCCCTTGGTGAGGAAGAGCGTCGAGGTTTACGACCCTGGGACAAACACCTGGAAGCAGGTGGCAGACATGAACATGTGCCGGCGCAATGCAGGTAATGTGGCTGTTCCCTCCTCCTTTCCCTGGAGGGAGGTGGGGGTGGTTTTCTCCCTGCAAACACTAGCCCTACAAGAGAGGCAGAGGGAGGAGCTCCCGTGACCTAGGGCTGAGCTGGTACCCTGAGCAGGGCGTGTCCGTTTGCTGGCAGGGGAGAGCGTGGAACCTCAAGGCTTTGTTGGGGAGCTAAGCCTAGGGCTGTGTGCACAGGGCCAGACATGGCACTCGGTTCTATCTCCTCTTTGCTCATGTCTGGATAGGAGAACTGCTCATCTTCCCGCCAGAAACACCAGTTCTCCTTCCTTTGAGAGGTATCCACGAGAAGATGTGTGATCCATTCTCCAATGGCACCACTTTCCTTATTCCCTTATCTGTATTTCCTGCCTCCCCTTCCTTGCCCCTCCCTCTGCCCCTTGGTTTTTTGTTCTAGAGGATGTCAAAAGGTGGTGCTGAAACCTGTAAGTGATGCAGTCCTAGCCCTCAGCTCAGGCTTATCCCCGTCGGGAGTGATTCAGGGCCCCCTCTGCCACCGAGGGGGCGAGCCCAGGGGCAGAAAGGACAGCTTCTGCTTCCAGACACGCAGAGGGGTCTCAGCAGTAATGGTCTCAACACACAACGCTGTGTAGTTTCCATTTTAACTCTCTACTATACACACACACACACATCCATGTGTAGTATGTGTGTGTATCTATATATATATTTATTATTATACATCTTTAAATAAAAATTGGTCCTATTTGCTTTCTCGTTGGAGGTTTTCAGGTTGGTAATTTTATGAGGGAGGCAGGGTGTCACTGTATTTGCTTTATGGATGAGGACCCTGAGTTCCAGAGAGACACAACGGCACCTCCTGTGTCACCCTGCTGGAGACGACTGTCCAGGACAAGGGCCAGGCCTCCTGGTCTCTGGTCATTGCAGCCAGCCTGAGACGGGTACTCTGCTCTGCCTTTCAGGGGTTGGGGTCCTCAGCGGGCAGCTGTACGCCACAGGCGGGCATGATGGGCCCTTGGTGAGGAAGAGCGTCGAGGTTTACGACCCTGGGACAAACACCTGGAAGCAGGTGGCAGACATGAACATGTGCCGGCGCAATGCAGGTAATGTGGCTGTTCCCTCCTCCTTTCCCTGGAGGGAGGTGGGGGTGGTTTTCTCCCTGCAAACACTAGCCCTACAAGAGAGGCAGAGGGAGGAACTCCCGTGACCTGGGGCTGAGCTGGTACCCTGAGCAGGGCGTGTCCGTTTGCTGGCAGGGGAGAGCGTGGAACCTCAAGGCTTTGTTGGGGAGCTAAGCCTAGGGCTGTGTGCACAGGGCCAGACATGGCACTCGGTTCTATCTCCTCTTTGCTCATGTCTGGATAGGAGAACTGCTCATCTTCCCGCCAGAAACACCAGTTCTCCTTCCTTTGAGAGGTATCCACGAGAAGATGTGTGATCCATTCTCCAATGGCACCACTTTCCTTATTCCCTTATCTGTATTTCCTGCCTCCCCTTCCTTGCCCCTCCCCTCTCCTTTTCTTTCCTGTAGGAATGATTTTCCTTAGAGGATTTAGATTTTTGTTCCTGAAGCCTGACACCCCTATTAAACCATTTCCTTTTAGACCTTTGCCCTATGGGTCACGTCCTATGTTGGTATATCTTGCTTTATGCCTTCTTACTCTGTCAGAGTGTTGGCTTAGCCCAGTTTTCCAGGCTGGAACTATAAGCAGGTGATGTTCAGGCAGATTTATTTCCTTTATACTCAAATTACCTGTTTGCTAAACCCATTTGCAGCTGACTTGTTGAAAGTGTAAATAGAGGGGAGGTTATTAATTTGCTCATTGTCTAAGCCCGCTGTGATATAACCTGGCATTTGGCCTTGAGCCACATGAATAAGGAATTACAGAGCCTTCAAGGCAGCTAATGAAAGAATCAGGTTTAGATATAAATGCATGTGTATACACACATTCACATATAGATATTTCTATTTTTATAAGAGAAATGGAATCATATTGTAATACTGCTTTGTAACCTACTTTTTAAATTTTTGAATTTATTTTTAAATTGAAGGATAATCGCTTTACAGAATCTTATTTATTTCTGCCAGACATCAACATGAATCAGCCATAGGCATACATATGTCCCTTCCCTCTTGAACCTCTCTCCCATTTCCCTCCCCATCCACCCCTCCAGGTTGTTACAGAGCCCCTGTTTGAGTTCCCTGAGTCATACAGCAAAGTTCCACTGGCTATGTGTTTTATATATGGTGATGTAAGTTTTTGTGTTATTCTGTAACCTACCTTTTTAATACATTTTGCAATCTTTTGTTGGTATCTTATTATAACACTAAACATATTTATATAATGTTATTTTAAATGGCTATAACATAACTTAAATAGCGAAGCTACTGTTGGGCATTTAGGTCATTTCCATCTTTTCTGTATGTAATGCTTTGGTTATTATAAAGAGTCTTTCTAGTTAATTAATACACACATTTTAAGTTATTTCTTAGAGTAAAAGGTCAGAAGTGAATTTTTTTTTTTTTTTTTGGCCGCTTCTATTGGTCTTTCATTTATTTGTTTTCATCTATCTTTGTTCTTTGGCCTGTGTGGGCCTCCCATCGCAGTGGCCTCTCTCGCTGCAGAGCACCCGTTGTGGGTGCATGCGCTCCAGAGCTCCGGCTTGGTAGTTGGACACATCGGTCCAGACGCTTTGCGGCATGTGGGATCCTCCCAGGTCAGGGATCGAACCGGCACCCCTGGCACTGCAAGGCGGTGTCCTTACCCACTGGACCACCAGGGGAAGCCCAGAAGTGAAATATTTGAATCAGAGGGAGTATATGTGCTTTTGACACCACCCAGGAAGGTGGTGCCTTTTATACTCACCAGCATCTGACAGTATGTGTGCCAGCACTGGTAATTACTACTTTTTGAGCATCATCAATCCCAGAATCAGGACTTCTCAGGTGTCACTAGTGGTGAAGGAACCACCTGCCATTGCAGGAGATACAAGAGATGGAATGCATTCCCTGGGTTGGGAAGAGAGACCCTGGAGGAGGAAGTGGCATCCCACTCCATTATTCTTGCCTGGAGAATCCCCTGGACAGAAGAGCTTGATGGGATACAGTCCATGGGGCAGCAAAGAGTCAGGCACAACTGAGCGTCTGAGCCCATTATCCCTAAATCTAATTTTGAAAAACAAAAAAAAAAAACACACAGAATACTGGACTGCGGTTTTTTAAAGTCTTGGGAGAGCAGTATTTAACATCTTCCTACTCTTGAGTCCCTGCTACATGAGACCTTGCCCCCAAGCCAGTGCCCTCTGAGATCAGGGTGGGTGGAAAGCCTTGTCCCTGGAAAGTGTATGTGGATTTAGACCACACTTGTGTGAAGGAAACACAGGCACAGCCATAGTGTGAAGGAAGCCGGCTTTATCAGAGAACCAAGCTGAACAACAGTCGTGAGCATGAGATCCCAAGCTGTCTTCTTCCTTAGCTCATACCGGGTGTGGAGCTCTGAATGCACCAGTGGGCAGTGCTGCAGTAGCACGGGGCCTCTGCCTGTTTATAGGGTCGGGGAGGGAATACCTGGGGGGCTGCATCGCCATCAGAGACATGACCTGTTAGGAGCCCGGTGTCTGTTGTGTACTCATCCATTGAACCGATTTAAACCTGAGGAGCCAGTCGTCTGTTGTGCTGCCACGAAACTGGGGAGGAAGAGTGTCTCCAGGGCAATCCTGACTTCTCTCTCGTCCCTCCCCTTGGCGCTCCTGCCCTCATGCCTTCTCTGGCCTCTGTTTGACTCCAGGGGTCTGTGCGGTGAACGGGCTCCTGTACGTGGTTGGAGGGGATGATGGGTCCTGTAACCTGGCTTCGGTGGAATACTACAATCCGGTCACCGACAAGTGGACGCTGCTGCCCACCAACATGAGCACAGGGCGGAGCTATGCGGGTCAGTGTGCTGCCCCCCACCCCCCCCCAACCCTCAGGGCCTGGGTGGGCGGGGCCCAGGTCAGCTTGCTCAGCTTGGGGCTGAGTGCCTCCTGCAGGGATGGCAGATGGTGGTCACACACCACCACTCCTTCATTCTGTGCCTACGCCAGATACCCATAATTAGCACTCACTTCCCCAGTCGAGCTGAATGTAGAGCCTCAAAACTCTTCTTAACCCAGTGCTCCAGGGAGCCATTTCCAGTTGATGTGAGTTGTCATAAGAGGTTTTAGAATTTCATTGCCCTTTGGACCTACCTCCAAAACCAGGAAATAAAAGATGATGTAGGTGTAAGTTCTATAAGATATGTACTAGGCAAGCTTTAGGACGTGACCTGTGAGAGCTGGCAGAGTCAGGAGACACTTCCTAGAGGAGACGAAGCCTGATTAAACTTTGAAGCTGGGTCACAGTCACACAGATCACTGTCTTTGCTGCATGCCCACTCCCTGGGCCACAAGGCAGTGTATGAGACACAGCAAATATTCCACAGCTTATTCAGCTATTTCCCTCGTGTCATACAGTAAGGGGTTCTCAGGGCTTTTTACTATGATAAATAATGCTCCAATAAATAACTTTGTTTATAAATCTTCACCTACAAGATACTCAGTCTTTCCCAATAAGCTGTAGGGGGAGGGGGGGAGCCACGGGCCTCTGCCTGTTTATAGGGTCGGGGAGGGAATACCTGGGGGGCTGCATCGCCATCAGAGACATGACCTGTTAGGAGCCCGGTGTCTGTTGTGTACTCATCCATTGAACCGATTTAAACCTGAGGAGCCAGTCGTCTGTTGTGCTGCCACGAAACTGGGGAGGAAGAGTGTCTCCAGGGCAATCCTGACTTCTCTCTCGTCCCTCCCCTTGGCGCTCCTGCCCTCATGCCTTCTCTGGCCTCTGTTTGACTCCAGGGGTCTGTGCGGTGAACGGGCTCCTGTACGTGGTTGGAGGGGATGATGGGTCCTGTAACCTGGCTTCGGTGGAATACTACAATCCGGTCACCGACAAGTGGACGCTGCTGCCCACCAACATGAGCACAGGGCGGAGCTATGCGGGTCAGTGTGCTGCCCCCAACCCCTCCCCAACCCTCAGGGCCTGGGTGGGCGGGGCCCAGGTCAGCTTGCTCAGCTTGGGGCTGAGTGCCTCCTGCAGGGATGGCAGATGGTGGTCACACACCACCACTCCTTCATTCTGTGCCTACGCCAGATACCCATAATTAGCACTCACTTCCCCAGTCGAGCTGAATGTAGAGCCTCAAAACTCTTCTTAACCCAGTGCTCCAGGGAGCCATTTCCAGTTGATGTGAGTTGTCATAAGAGGTTTTAGAATTTCATTGCCCTTTGGACCTACCTCCAAAACCAGGAAATACAAGATGATGTAGGTGTAAGTTCTATAAGATATGTACTAGGCAAGCTTTAGGACGTGACCTGTGAGAGCTGGCAGAGTCAGGAGACACTTTCTAGAGGAGACGAAGCCTGATTAAACTTTGAAGCTGGGTCACAGTCACACAGATCACTGTCTTTGCTGCATGCCCACTCCCTGGGCCACAAGGCAGTGTATGAGACACAGCAAATATTCCACAGCTTATTCAGCTATTTCCCTCGTGTCATACAGTAAGGGGTTCTCAGGGCTTTTTACTATGATAAATAATGCTCCAATAAATAACTTTGTTTATAAATCTTCACCTACAAGATACTCACTCTTTTCAACAACACTCGGTTGAATAAGACTGTATCCTTCCATTTTATAGATGACACAACTGAGATTGGGACTATTTAAATAATCCTCCCCCCAAGACCATGTGGATAAAAATGTATCAAAGTCAGAATTCAAACCCAGTCCTAAGCCCATGCCTTTTTGCTGCCATAGCTCAGGGTTGGGGGAAAAAGCAAGAGGCTGAGGGGAAGAGAGAGGAATGAAGCTGAGAAGAGGCTTTTTTTTTTTTTTGCATGCAGTATCTTAGTTCCCTGACCAGGGACTGAACCTGTGCCCTGCACTGGAAGCAGTAAGTTGTAACCTCTGGGCTGCCAGGGAAGTCCCTGGGGGCTGTTATTCCTGGTGGGGTATGTGATGGTTTTAGTGAGGTGTGGGGGACAGGATCGGAGTTGCTGAGGCTGAGGTCGAGGATCTCAAGGGAGACAAGCAAACCTATCTGTGCAGCTCAGCTCCTTGTATCTGGTTCTCCAGAAACTGGAAGAGTTAGAGCTAACATTTATTTATTGAGTACGAGCAATACGCCAGGCATTCTCCTAAGTATTTTATGACCATTATCATTCACTGTGACTCCAGTGTATTCTTATTCCATTTTATGTTAGAAAGGTCATCATTCCATCTTGTTTGGATTTCAGTGCAAAGGAAGATTATGCTGTGCAGGCTCAAAGGGATTTGCATTGCATTCTGTCTGCTCACGTCTTCAATTAACTTATTTTTATCTTTTTTTCTCTCTCTTTTAGGATTTTTCTCAACCAAATAGAAAAGATTTTAAAGGCATTTTGGTCCTAGAGTGATTCTGTTCTTACTGTTACTGAGTAAAACCAGCACTATCATTTTCTCTCCAAAGCTGAAGTGGAAAGTGCAGGGCATTTTCCTGTATGAGGCAGTGAGGCCTGTGAGCAATGGCCTCCTTGGCTCCATGTGAGCATTAACGAGAGGAGAAAGTGCAGGTGTGAGGGGTTAGAATTCTGTGTATGTGCTAAATATTTCATGTCCATTTCTTTACTGTTTTCTTACTCCAGAAGTAGGTGGGAAGGAGCTGAGCAGATGTGCGGTTTGTGTTAAGCCCATTAACTGAGTGAATCTGTTTCCTTAGAATCTAAGGAAATGGCCTGACATGCAAAAATTTAAGGACCAAGTTATTTATTGGAGCATTATTTATCGTAGAAAAAACCCTGAGAACTACTTATCGTCTGACATGAGAGATATGGCTAAATAAACGTGAATGTGTATACAGTGGGCGTGTGTTTTTCATATGAGAATATGTTTATGACAGACTTTTAGGTCAGAAGAAGGATGATGCAGAATGTATGTACCCTGTGAGCTCGGTCGAGCAGTCCTGGGTCCTGAGGGTTGGAGTAGCTCCTGCTTACAGAGAAGGATACTGGAGTCACATCTGAATTCAAGTCCCAGCTCTGCCACTAGCCCTGGGCCTCTGGGCAAGGCAGTCAGTCTGACTGTGCCTCTGTTTTCTCCTTTGTGAAAGGAGAATACACTTATATCAAGCCTCTTAGGGCTGCTGTGAGGATGAAATGTGAGAATGTGTGATAAACTCTTAGTACCATGCCTGTCTGGCAGGTAGAAACCACTCAGTGGATGTCTATGATTATCATTAGAAGTCAGGAAATATTCCAGAAAAGATAATGGTGATTCTCATTGAATGCAGGGATTAAAATTCTTTTTCTTGGTGTTCTTATGTGTTTTCCAAAATTTCCATAATGAGAGTATTTTGCTTTAATAATCAGAAGAGAAAGGTTATATAAAACGCAATACAGGAGCCTGCTTTTTAAAGAAACGCTACCTTGAGAAGGAGGAGCCTCAGGTGCAGGTGAGATGTTCTCAAGGTCAGGCAGCACATTTGGGTCTGAAGACTTGGGTTCGCCCTACCTCTGACCTTTCCTGTCTGAACCTTTATCCAGATATTAATGTGAAATGTGTGTTTCAGCAGGGTCTCACTGAGGGGTGTCCTGAGCTTTCTTTTAGCAGTGTTCTCTCAGTCTCTTCTGCCAGCAGATCTGATAGTCTTAGGAATACGTTACAGTCAGGCTCCTAGGTACACCTTACCTGTAAGTTAGAATTTGATTGCCAGAAAACCGGACATCGCATTAACGAGAGGAGAAAGTGCAGGTGTGAGGGGTTAGAATTCTGTGTATGTGCTAAATATTTCATGTCCATTTCTTTACTGTTTTCTTACTCCAGAAGTAGGTGGGAAGGAGCTGAGCAGATGTGCGGTTTGTGTTAAGCCCATTAACTGAGTGAATCTGTTTCCTTAGAATCTAAGGAAATGGCCTGACATGCAAAAATTTAAGGACCAAGTTATTTATTGGAGCATTATTTATCGTAGAAAAAACCCTGAGAACTACTTATCGTCTGACATGAGAGATATGGCTAAATAAACGTGAATGTGTATACAGTGGGCGTGTGTTTTCATATGAGAATATGATTATGACAGACTTTTAGGTCAGAAGAAGGATGATGCAGAATGTATGTACCCTGTGAGCTCGGTCGAGCAGTCCTGGGTCCTGAGGGTTGGAGTAGCTCCTGCTTACAGAGAAGGATACTGGAGTCACATCTGAATTCAAGTCCCAGCTCTGCCACTAGCCCTGGGCCTCTGGGCAAGGCAGTCAGTCTGACTGTGCCTCTGTTTTCTCCTTTGTGAAAGGAGAATACACTTATATCAAGCCTCTTAGGGCTGCTGTGAGGATGAAATGTGAGAATGTGTGATAAACTCTTAGTACCATGCCTGTCTGGCAGGTAGAAACCACTCAGTGGATGTCTATGATTATCATTAGAAGTCAGGAAATATTCCAGAAAAGATAATGGTGATTCTCATTGAATGCAGGGATTAAAATTCTTTTTCTTGGTGTTCTTATGTGTTTTCCAAAATTTCCATAATGAGAGTATTTTGCTTTAATAATCAGAAGAGAAAGGTTATATAAAACGCAATACAGGAGCCTGCTTTTTAAAGAAACGCTACCTTGAGAAGGAGGAGCCTCAGGTGCAGGTGAGATGTTCTCAAGGTCAGGCAGCACATTTGGGTCTGAAGACTTGGGTTCGCCCTACCTCTGACCTTTCCTGTCTGAACCTTTATCCAGATATTAATGTGAAATGTGTGTTTCAGCAGGGTCTCACTGAGGGGTGTCCTGAGCTTTCTTTTAGCAGTGTTCTCTCAGTCTCTTCTGCCAGCAGATCTGATAGTCTTGGGAATACGTTACAGTCAGGCTCCTAGGTACACCTTACCTGTAAGTTAGAATTTGATTGCCAGAAAACCGGACAGATGCTTGCTTAAATAACGAAGTACCTTATTTGCATGTATGTGCTTGTCCCAGGCAGAAAGGAGTCCAGGGCTCGCCTGGGGGCTCAGACTGTCGTTGGAGAATCAGGTTGCTCCTGTCTTTTCTCTTCTGCCACCTTCAGCAGCTGCCGCCGCTGGCTCTTGCACCTTACGTGAGCTTCTTCCAGGCAGGACGCGGGAGAAAGTCAAAGCTGCAGCCCTGGCAGACTTGTCTTTGCAATTTTCTGGGCCAGGACTGCAGCGCGTCCAGCTGTAAGATGGTGGGGGAAGCTGAGCTCGCAACTTGCTAGTCTCTGCGGCAGAGGACGGCCGGTAGAAGGGGTGGTGGGTGAGTCTGCCTGCTGATGGCTGGTGCGTAGCTGCAGCCCGTTCCACGCGAGAGTTTAGGCTCCTTGGTTAGCTCTTGAGGATGGTTCCACTTGGCTAAAGCAGTCACGCATGCAGACATGTCTAGAGTGTTTATCCAGGCATAGAATTGAGCACTGGAGGGGTCTTTCAGTTAGATGACCTTCACTATGTGGGAAGGGAGCCTGAAGAGGTACATGGACGTGCCTGAAGCCACCGTGAAGCTGGACTGGCGACAGAGCTAGGATGGGAATTTAGTTCTTGCTGCTGTGAAGTCAGTCCATTGTTCTGTCCAGTTCTCGTCCATGTCTTCTAAAAGGAGACACAGATCACTCATCACTTCTCTTAAGGTGATACAGACTTAGAGCTGTGAGGTTTCCAGTGAGGGCTGGGGGTCACAACAGTATGCTGTGAATCCACGTTGCTGCTGCTGGGTGAGACTTCTCATCTGCGACGCTGAAGGACTGTGCTCTGTGTTTAAGCCTCTTGTGGGGATGTGGCTGTTACAGCAGGGAACTGCTGGTTGCTGGCAGCCTGAGTCCTCAGGCCCTTCAGGATTTGGGTACAAATCAAGTGCATTTCCCTTACCCGCCCCACCCCGCAGAATCATGTGCATTTCCCTTGACTGTGGCATGGGATGCTGTGGGTTTATGAACTGCTTTGTTCTTCAGTCACTGAGTCTGTCCGACCCTGCGACCCCACGGACTGCAGCGTGCCAGACTTCCCTGTCCTTCACTATCTCCCAGAGTTTGCTCAAACATGTGCATGGAGTCAGTGATGCCCTAAAGACTGAATAAGTTTGGAGAAACTGTTAATACTATGGTAACTTTCTCCCCTTTCATTTTAGGTGTTGCTGTGATTCACAAGCCCTTGTGACACCGACCCCCACTGCCAGGAGGTGGAGGAAGGGGTGCTGCTGCCTGAGACTCGGCGCAGCGGGACCACGCTGGCCGGGTGCCACGCGCTGCTGGAGTCTGCAGGGGAGCAGGGACTGCTCTCCTCCAACTGGGCAGTGTCACCCGGGCGCGAAGACAGTGACCAGCCCCCTGCGCCCACGAGGTGTTTTGTCCTCTGCCTTGAGCAGTGGACTCCCGTTGGCTCCGGCTGCACCTTCTTGCATTGTGTGTGTGTGTGTGTGTACATACGTGTGCGCGCAAAATGTGTCATCTCACTAAGCTGGGGGATGGTGACGGTCTGCTCCATTGCTGTACTACTGATCCTTCCGTTGTGCTACAAATCAGATCACAGAAGCCTCTCTTCTGGATTGGCCCCTGGAGACCTTGAGACTACTGAAGCTGTTGTCTGCTGGACGTGCAGCTGGACACACCATGGTGTCCAGAAATGACCAGGCCCGTGTCCTGGTCTGGACCACTGGCACTGTCTGCAGAAGAGTGGGGCTCTCCTGAAGCGGCCCCGTGTCCTCGTGTGCTAGAACTAGGACCGTGGTTTCTCCAGCCCCTTGGCTGGGTGCTTTTCCTTCGACTCTCCTACTGGAAGTTCTCATCAGAACTGCCCAGTCTTGGGGCTCCTGGTCTTTGAGGTCATGGATTCCAGGTTTGGGAGACTGTGTGTCTCTTCAGCTGAGAAAACTAGCTCTTCTGTGAAACACTAACACACTGGAGAAACCAACAATGTGGAAGATAGAAGCAGCAAAACAAAGGGGTCAAGGCTTTAGTCCTTGCCCATAATGGTCCCACAGAGGAGCCTTTTCTGGGTTTTCCCAGGATAGGACAGCCTCTGTTTATACTTATTATCCAGGTTTCATTACTCAGAGCATCCCATTTTACTGTCCTAAGCGTTCTGGTTTGGAGGTGAAGTAAAAGGTCACCCTACCTCTAAGCCCAAAGATAGGTTTTTCCTTGCACTGAATGGAGTCCGTGTGAGTCATATGAACATGGATGACTTTAAAGGGGTGTACCTGGCCCTCGGCAATCTGTGACGAAGGGCCAGTCTGTCTGACACCCTGGCCTTCCTTTCCTTGTACTGCCCCATTCCAGGCCTGTACCCTCTCTCCAGCCCTCAGAACATCCCCCTTCTTGCTTCCATGTAGGCGGACATGGTGGCAGGCCTTGGATGGGTGATGTCTCTCAGGGGTCCTTGCGCTTTTGAGAGAGGAGTCTGATGAAGGCTTTGCTAATTCACAGGTACAAATGATTAATGATAGAACTTCAGGCCTCTGGAGAGGGGTATTTGAGGGTGCGTAGAATCATTTGCATTAAAAAAAAAAACCCTTAAAGCTGTATTGTTCCTGACCTATCAAGTGGACTGTATTGGAATTTCCAGCACAAGGAGGGCAGGTCTTTGGTCTGGAGCAGTCTCACAACCTGGGGGCTGGGATTTGCCCTCCCTGATGTCAGGGTCCACCCTTAGGGAGCCAAGCAGCTTTTATGAACCCTGACGCTGGACTTCTGATACAACCGGGCAACTTGCAAGCAGATTTTTCAGGAGACTGGCATTCTCCCCGCTTCACCCTAAGTTAGAAACCCAGGACTCTCCCCCGGGAACCGGCCACTCTTGTGTATTTACTGTGTATTTATTGTGCACGAACCACTGACTCGCCTGAAGGGGGAACCATCTCCTTCTGATGTGGAGCAGATGTTATTTTAGTGCCATGTTTGGAGAACGCCAAAGCACCCAGAATGTTTAGAACCCTTGGGAAGAGGCTAAAGTGTCCAGCTCTGGTGGGCCTGGAAGAACAGTTCCAAAGGGATCAGGACATGCTGTTAGCTGGGCTGCCCGCCTACCTGGTGCGAGACTGTGTGTCTCTTCAGCTGAGAAAACTAGCTCTTCTGTGAAACACTAACACACTGGAGAAACCAACAATGTGGAAGATAGAAGCAGCAAAACAAAGGGGTCAAGGCTTTAGTCCTTGCCCATAATGGTCCCACAGAGGAGCCTTTTCTGGGTTTTCCCAGGATAGGACAGCCTCTGTTTATACTTATTATCCAGGTTTCATTACTCAGAGCATCCCATTTTACTGTCCTAAGCGTTCTGGTTTGGAGGTGAAGTAAAAGGTCACCCTACCTCTAAGCCCAAAGATAGGTTTTTCCTTGCACTGAATGGAGTCCGTGTGAGTCATATGAACATGGATGACTTTAAAGGGGTGTACCTGGCCCTCGGCAATCTGTGACGAAGGGCCAGTCTGTCTGACACCCTGGCCTTCCTTTCCTTGTACTGCCCCATTCCAGGCCTGTACCCTCTCTCCAGCCCTCAGAACATCCCCCTTCTTGCTTCCATGTAGGCGGACATGGTGGCAGGCCTTGGATGGGTGATGTCTCTCAGGGGTCCTTGCGCTTTTGAGAGAGGAGTCTGATGAAGGCTTTGCTAATTCACAGGTACAAATGATTAATGATAGAACTTCAGGCCTCTGGAGAGGGGTATTTGAGGGTGCGTAGAATCATTTGCATTAAAAAAAAAACCCCTTAAAGCTGTATTGTTCCTGACCTATCAAGTGGACTGTATTGGAATTTCCAGCACAAGGAGGGCAGGTCTTTGGTCTGGAGCAGTCTCACAACCTGGGGGCTGGGATTTGCCCTCCCTGATGTCAGGGTCCACCCTTAGGGAGCCAAGCAGCTTTTATGAACCCTGACGCTGGACTTCTGATACAACCGGGCAACTTGCAAGCAGATTTTTCAGGAGACTGGCATTCTCCCCGCTTCACCCTAAGTTAGAAACCCAGGACTCTCCCCCGGGAACCGGCCACTCTTGTGTATTTACTGTGTATTTATTGTGCACGAACCACTGACTCGCCTGAAGGGGGAACCATCTCCTTCTGATGTGGAGCAGATGTTATTTCAGTGCCATGTTTGGAGAACGCCAAAGCACCCAGAATGTTTAGAGCCCTTGGGAAGAGGCTAAAGTGTCCAGCTCTGGTGGGCCTGGAAGAACAGTTCCAAAGGGATCAGGACATGCTGTTAGCTGGGCGTTCCGCCCTTACCTGGTGCAGAGATGACTGTGGTTTCAGAGCTCTGCCCGGCTCTGGATGGGAAGCTGAGGGAATGTGCTTTCTGTCCCAGATGTTCTTCCCCACTCTTGGAGGAAGGTTTGGGGCATTGTTTCAGGGTGTGTGTGTGTGTGTGTGTGTGTGTTGGGGATGAGGTGTTTCAACACCTGGACGCTAAACTTTCATACTTACTGTGCTTGTATAAGGGAAGCTCCTGTTCACATGTCATTTTCCCAGAGAGGGTCCCCTCCACGAGAGCTCGCCAGAATGGTTTCTGCTTTGGGACTTTTGCTGTTGGCCCCTCCTCGCGCCTCCCTTCCCGGGCAGCGCCGGCCCTGCTGGCAGTGCTGCTGAGGCCGTGTTCCTCTCACCCTCATGCGTCCTTTCTCACAGGGACTAGAACACTGGTACGTCATCACCAAAAAGCCAATCTGCCCTCGCAGCCCACAGCTGTCACCCCAAACCGACTCTCCCTTCATCACCAGCTGTGGTTCTCTCTCCACAGGGGGCACAGCAGACTTATTTGCAAGTCTGTGCCGGTCATGCGCTAGGTGGAGCCCCCCACGCAGCACCCCCTCGTCTGGTGGCCACAACTGCTTGTGAATGCAGCTTTGCCAGTGGTGTAGCTGAAGTCCAGTCACAGTGATGAAATGGAATTGCAGCCGCAAGGTTAGAAGCAGCTTAGACGCCGCTTGGATACTGATTTGATCAACAGAGAAGTCAGACTCTGAATTCCAAAATTATTTCTCCTAAGTACCCAATGGCATCTCTCCATCTAAAAAGTTGCAGTATTATGCAAATGAAAGTGACCTCATTTTCTGCTATGCAATAAGAATACCTAATTCTTTTCGTGATGAACCAGTCGCAATATTCCCTGAGATGCTTCCCGAGCTGTCTTACTTTGATATCTGTTGTGTAATGTTTGTATATTCCTGAGCCAGAGCCTTTCAGAGACTGCCTTTTTATAAAGTGGAAGCTATCGCTTTCAGGCTACACTTTTAATGTAGATATTTTTATACAATAATTTTTCACAATATTTGGATTGCTTTTTATCGTCCATGATTCTGAAATGTTACGTTCTATTGTGTCATTCACTCTCGAACGTCATTCATGCTGGTAGCTCTCCTCCCTTTGTTTCTCACCTTCCCCAAACTGATTTTTCAGTCGCTCCAGGCTGATTTGGAGGCTTCTTTCTTACACCACATGCAAGGAAGAGTGCTGAAAAAGCACACTGACTGGTGTTTCTTCACTTGTTGAGGGTCTGACATTAAGCCTGACTCAGCACTTACCCACCTATATCACCCGTCTGCTTTTTCTGAGTCGGCTTTTGACAGGAGGGAGGCAGAGGTGCAGTAGGACGAGTCTGGTTGGACCATCTCCTGGCATCTTTTGTGGTCTGGCATGGAGCCTGGCACGCTGTGGTATGGAGAAGCCTGGGGAGAGGCCTGCCCTTCAGCACATACTCCTGGGAGGTACCTGGGTCCAGCTGACTAGTCTTCATTCTTTCCTATCCCCTTGTTCTTCAGAGCTTCAGGCTTAAGTCCTCTGCTGCTGAGTGACATACATCTCTCTTGAAAGCATCTTGTCATGGAACTTTAAAAGAGGGGCTGAGATCCCTGCTAAGAATGTGATCAGGATGTGCTTTGCAGATATTCATGCTATACTCACAACTTACTTGTCTCTTGAGCTGTGTCTGCATTCCAGGCTCTGCTTTGCAGATTTAACTGCCAACTAGTCTCATTTTTAAAAATCTTTATTCTTACTGGGACAGGTGCCATTTGAATTGCCTCCGTGTTCCCTATTTGCACCTTGATGGACCAAGTTGAGAAACTGAGCAAACTCACAACCCAGTTAGCTGGAGTTTTTCTGTTTGCCTAGAGAAGTGAGGAGGCTAGAATGTATTTTTTTTCTTAAGTGTTTGCACTATTTAGAGTCCTAAACCCCTCGTGTTCAGCCATGCTGTGTGTCTACTGACTAAGCGGGAGAGCTGGCAGCACTTCTGATGTTCGAGCGGTCACAGGCCTCTTCTGTAGGAGGTAAATCGCAGCCTCAGAGCCCTTTTTTGTTTGTTTTTATTCCTGAGCCAGAGACTTTCAGAGACTGCCTTTTTATAAAGTGGAAGCTATCGCTTTCAGGCTACACTTTTAATGTAGATATTTTTATACAATAATTTTTCACAATATTTGGATTGCTTTTTATCGTCCATGATTCTGAAATGTTACGTTCTATTGTGTCATTCACTCTTGAACGTCATTCATGCTGGTAGCTCTCCTCCCTTTGTTTCTCACCTTCCCCAAACTGATTTTTCAGTCGCTCCAGGCTGATTTGGAGGCTTCTTTCTTACACCACATGCAAGGAAGAGTGCTGAAAAAGCACACTGACTGGTGTTTCTTCACTTGTTGAGGGTCTGACATTAAGCCTGACTCAGCACTTACCCACCTATATCACCCGTCTGCTTTTTCTGAGTCGGCTTTTGACAGGAGGGAGGCAGAGGTGCAGTAGGACGAGTCTGGTTGGACCATCTCCTGGCATCTTTTGTGGTCTGGCATGGAGCCTGGCACGCTGTGGTATGGAGAAGCCTGGGGAGAGGCCTGCCCTTCAGCACATACTCCTGGGAGGTACCTGGGTCCAGCTGACTAGTCTTCATTCTTTCCTATCCCCTTGTTCTTCAGAGCTTCAGGCTTAAGTCCTCTGCTGCTGAGTGACATACATCTCTCTTGAAAGCATCTTGTCATGGAACTTTAAAAGAGGGGCTGAGATCCCCACTAAGAATGTGATCAGGATGTGCTTTGCAGATATTCATGCTATACTCACAACTTACTTGTCTCTTGAGCTGTGTCTGCATTCCAGGCTCTGCTTTGCAGATTTAACTGCCAACTAGTCTCATTTTTAAAAATCTTTATTCTTACTGGGACAGGTGCCATTTGAATTGCCTCCGTGTTCCCTATTTGCACCTTGATGGACCAAGTTGAGAAACTGAGCAAACTCACAACCCAGTTAGCTGGAGTTTTTCTGTTTGCCTAGAGAAGTGAGGAGGCTAGAATGTATTTTTTTTCTTAAGTGTTTGCACTATTTAGAGTCCTAAACCCCTCGTGTTCAGCCATGCTGTGTGTCTACTGACTAAGCGGGAGAGCTGGCAGCACTTCTGATGTTCGAGCGGGTCACAGGCCTCTTCTGTAGGAGGTAAATCGCAGCCTCAGAGCCCCTGTGCTGCTTTTGTCGTGGGGCTCGGTGACATGCACATTCAGCATCGGCCAAGGCAGTCGTGCCTGTGACAGGAGCATTTGGAGCAACAAAGTGCCCTCGTGCTACGTTCTTGCCTTTGGTTATGAGATTTCAAATTATTTTGCCTCCCCTCTCCCAGACCCGTGGCAATAAGAACCTTTGTTGGACTTGTTGTTTAATCCATATACAATGTGTGATATACTTTCTTTGAAAGCAAATTCAAGACACTGAATGTGTCTGTGTGGGTGCCGTGTCTGTGTGGTTGTCCACAGGTGGGCAGACTTGACCCTGACGCCCTGTCCACCACACCGCCTGAGCCGGGTCCTGGACCGGGCGTCCTGCGCTCGGGTGGCGGGGACCGCAGAGCTTGTAGAAGGACACTGGCCGCCTGTGCCATCAGTCCCAGCACGCGTTGAAGAAAACAGTTCCTCACACAGATTCTTCCAACAGGACTCGTGTTCTAGGTTCCTATAATTTATGTTCCTTTAATTTTAATAAAGGCTGAGCTGTGAGACCCTTTCTTGGTATTTCGTTTCTGTCATCCGGCCTCTCCACACTGCCTCAGACATGAGCAGGACAGACTTAATGCCTGTGTGCTTTGAAGTTTAAAACATTGTTTTTCTTCAAAAAAATTTTTTTTGTTTTTCTTCAAGATCTACTGGACAGAGCCTGGTTCCTTCGGCCTCTGTTGTCTGGCACAGTGCCAGATCCATGAAGCTCTTCAGTGAGGCTTAGAGAGGCCAGTCCCTTCCATGAGTGTGCGGTTATGCAGATAAGGGCCAGGTGATCATCGCGAGGTGGGTGAGATGGTCTCAGACACAGGAGGAGGAGGGAGAGATGTGGCTGTGAGTAAACATTGAGTTTTCGAAGTTTGTTATAAGACCTAGAGGCTGTAGAGACGTTTTGTTACATTTGAATCATTAAAAATGCGAATATTGGGCTTCCCTGGTGGTCCAGTGGGTAAGGACACTGCCTTGCAATGCAGGGGGCACTGGTTTGATCCCTGGCCTGGGAAGACCTCACGTGCTGTGGAGCGGCTGGACCACTGTGTCCAACTACCGAGCCAGCGCTCTGGAGCGCATGAGCCCAGAGCTGGTGCTCGGCGACAACAGAGGCCACCGCGATGGGAGGCCCACACAGGCCAAAGAACAAAGATAAATAAATGGAATATCAATAGAAGTGGCCAAAAAATGCAAATATTGCATTTTATCAAAAATATACAACTGTTTATTGAATATGTTGACTTCTAAAATATCAGCACCTATGAAATAATACTAATAGCTAACTTTTGCTGAGTATTACTATTGTGCTGGTGCTTTTCTAAGTGCTTTCGTCAATACATTTAATCCTTACCACGGTCTTCCGAGTTACTCTTCTTGTCTTCATTTTACAGAGGAAGCTGTGAGGTGCCGAGGGGCTGGATGGCCGCCTGCGGTAACGGTGCTGCAGGATGTTGGTCACTCTCCCGAGCCTCTGTCCTTAGTTTTCTCGCTTCAGCTGAGAGGAGGTGATGAGGGGAGCAGGGTGTGCTGAGGGGCCCCCAGGAGAGGGAGGCCCCAGGGGTCCCCGGGAAGTACAAACTAGGCGCAAGAAAAATGCTGAAGCCCAAGTTCTCAGGCCAGTTAGACCAACTGCATCCTCACCTCACACTAATGGTGAATAACTGCATTGGTTCCTGTTGCTGCAGTTGCAGTAGCCACTGTCGATTGCCTCTGTCCTGGGACAGAAGCCCAGAGAGGGGCATCCGGCTCTCTGAGGGTGCACTATTAGTGAGCTGTGCTGCAGACCCAGGCGGAAGCCATTCTGGCCCCCAACTGAGTTTCAGAAACCTCCTGAGAAGAGGACTTGGAGAGTGCTTGTTTCCTTCGTCATGGTGACGAGCCTTTATCATACATTTCCTGTGCAGCAGGCCCTGGGCTTTGATGCCCACGGCACCTCATACAGAGGAGTGATGCCCAAGTCACAGGATCGCAGGGCTAATTAAGTGGCCTGAGGTCATACCGAACCTTGGGAAGCGAGGCAGACCCCATCCTATTAGGCTTCTCGGGGAGCTATGACACCTGACGTGAGCATTTTGGAGGGAGCAGGTCACCAGCATCTGGCCCTCCACTTGCAATGAGCATTCTAGAGGGAGCAGGTTGCCAGCATCTGGTGCTCCAGGGCAGGCAGGAGGCAGAGCCCAGTGCCAGCCTGCCATGGGCCCACCCTTCAGACCGTGTCACCCTCCCTGAGAGGACTCCGGGGAGGACAGATGAGCAAATGAGTGCTCACATACACCTTTCCCTCCCACTGACCTGGCTTCTGCTTACCCAGAGTGAAATCATATTTGGTAACTTTTCTACCAACTTATCCTTCTACAGTTTACAAATAAGGTCTTTTGATGCTACCTAACCTGGTTTATTTTAATACAGAATCTGTTGTTTCTGTCTGCCTCATGAGAGTTTCACTGAGCTACTTGCATCCCCCACTGACCACCCCTTTCTGCCCAGGCAGCTTTTCCTATAATGCTGTGTATTAGGGCCTATGTGTGCATTGGTAGGAGGGTACCTGGCTGGGACTCTGGAAATTGTTTGGTCCAGCCCCCGTGTTTGCAGGAGGGACTGGGGACGGGTGCCAGAGACAAGCCTGAGCTCCTGTGGCAGAGCCAGGTCCCACAGGAGTGTAGAGGAATGCCAGGGCCAGGCCTGTCCACTTGGACCCGAGGTGGTTCTGGGAGAAAGAGCAGTGGCTTCAGGCTTGAGGACCACCACCCTTTCCAGGTCGGGACAGAGGAGAGGTGGTCCTGTCGTGGTGGGCCTGGTCTTTCCGAGACTCCTTGTGGTCACTCCAGCTTCAAGGCTTGTTCTAGACTCCCCCTTGGCTATCCGTATCCTCCGCTGGCCTCAGGTAGGAGGAGGCCTTGTTCACAGCTGAGTGGCCTGAAGGGAACCCCTTCCCCTCTCTGGAACTCATTTCCTTGTTTGTAAACAGAGGGCTGTTGTGTCCTTAGGAGCATTGACTCTACTTGCAGGGTCTTGATCTCACTCCCACGTGACGGGGGAGGAGATGAGGCTCAGGGAGGCCAGGCAACCGTGGGGAGCTAGGATCTGAACCCACATCTCCCATGGAATTAGTTTTGAACGACAGTGCCACACATTTCTAAGCTCTTGGGCCACTGGACCCTGCTAGCACACACACATGAGCAAGTCTGGCAAATCCTCTCTGAGTTTTATAAGGATCAGAAAAGTCGGCTTTAGACCTCTTTCCCTGTCTGTTTTCCTTCCTTTCCCATTCCCAGCTGCCTCAGAGAGCCCCTCGGGCCCTGTCTTTCCCAGTGTTGGGGATCTCTCATTCTCCCTTCACAGTGTGTTCAACAAGTAGTTATTCATTCAACAGAAATACAGTCCGCGTCTAAGCTGCACATCATGGTGGCTACTTGAGATTCAGCTGCCAACAAGGCAGATGGTCCCCGTGGCCTGGAGGGTGGCGCTGTGGAAGGGACACGGTTAACCGCAGGTGCAGTATGGTGGGCTAGTTGCAGGGGATGGGGTGACAGGCAGGGAGTACCGAGAAATCCACTCACCCAGAGAGAGCAGGACAAGCTCACAGGGACCTAGGGACAGGGTGTGAGAGTCACACAAAGCAAGAGAGACGGCGGCCAGGAGAGAGACCGTGACACACAGAGACAGAAACAGAGGGAGACAGAAAGACCACGAGCAAGAGGCACACATGCAGCCAGATGAAAGGCCATTGGTGCAGAAATACGTAGGCGAGGCAGGCAGAGCCAGCCTCACTTGTTCAAGTGACAGGAGGCATGTCAGCCTAGAGCTCTGGGTCAGAAGCTTCCGATTCCATAGACGTGGGTTCAAGTGTAACCTTGGTCTGGTCTGGTGGTTTTGAGCCAGTCTCTGCTGCTCAGCTGTCGTGCCCTCAACTGTAAAATATGGGTGGTACTGCCAGTTTTGGGAGCACATGCAGATTACGTGAGAAGACCCTGAAACATAGCAGGCAGGCACTCCAGGTCCTGGGGAGACGGGGCCTGGCAGAACAGCCTCTGGAATGAGCGCATGCAGAATTACGTGGAACCCAACATTTCTCGACTCTACTTGCAGGGTCTTGATCTCACTCCCACGTGACGGGGGAGGAGATGAGGCTCAGGGAGGCCAGGCAACCGTGGGGAGCTAGGATCTGAACCCACATCTCCCATGGAATTAGTTTTGAACGACAGTGCCACACATTTCTAAGCTCTTGGGCCACTGGACCCTGCTAGCACACACACATGAGCAAGTCTGGCAAATCCTCTCTGAGTTTTATAAGGATCAGAAAAGTCGGCTTTAGACCTCTTTCCCTGTCTGTTTTCCTTCCCTTCCCATTCCCAGCTGCCTCAGAGAGCCCCTCGGGCCCTGTCTTTCCCAGTGTTGGGGATCTCTCATTCTCCCTTCACAGTGTGTTCAACAAGTAGTTATTCATTCAACAGAAATACAGTCCGCGTCTAAGCTGCACATCATGGTGGCTACTTGAGATTCAGCTGCCAACAAGGCAGATGGTCCCCGTGGCCTGGAGGGTGGCGCTGTGGAAGGGACACGGTTAACCGCAGGTGCAGTATGGTGGGCTAGTTGCAGGGGATGGGGTGACAGGCAGGGAGTACCGAGAAATCCACTCACCCAGAGAGAGCAGGACAAGCTCACAGGGACCTAGGGACAGGGTGTGAGAGTCACACAAAGCAAGAGAGACGGCGGCCAGGAGAGAGACCGTGACACACAGAGACAGAAACAGAGGGAGACAGAAAGACCACGAGCAAGAGGCACACATGCAGCCAGACGAAAGGCCATTGGTGCAGAAATACGTAGGCGAGGCAGGCAGAGCCAGCCTCACTTGTTCAAGTGACAGGAGGCATGTCAGCCTAGAGCTCTGGGTCAGAAGCTTCCGATTCCATAGACGTGGGTTCAAGTGTAACCTTGGTCTGGTCTGGTGGTTTTGAGCCAGTCTCTGCTGCTCAGCTGTCGTGCCCTCAACTGTAAAATATGGGTGGTACTGCCAGTTTTGGGAGCGCATGCAGATTACGTGAGAAGACCCTGAAACATAGCAGGCAGGCACTCCAGGTCCTGGGGAGACGGGGCCTGGCAGAACAACCTCTGGAATGAGGAACCTAATTTCGGCAGTGACGGCACAGAGAACTCCTGCCTGCCTGCAGTCACCACCACAGGGGTGTGCGCTGAGGGGAGACACACGGGAGGAAGGAGGGAACTCTGCCCAGGGTCTTGTCTGGGCTGGGGATGCACCCAGGTTTAATTTCTGAAGGAGGTCCCCAAGGGAAACAGCGCAGACAGGGCCCACTTTCACCCCGCAGGCACGTGACTTTTTTCTTTGTGGCACAACCGTTGGCTCAACCCCTTTTGTCTTCTTCTTTCCTGTGGATGGTGATGGGGGCTTGTCTCCCGAGTTTACTTCCTGCTTCAGGGGTCGAGCGTCTCCCTGGATTTGATCCCACTGACTGCAGAGAATGTGGGGCCCAGTAGGCACCTGTGTAACCTTTTATGCCAAAGGAATTTCCAAGGTGGTCTCCTTTGAGTCTCAAAAAAGCCCAGTGAGGTGGCCAAGGCAGGTGTTATTTGGGGAAGCATGTCTCTACCTATTGTATATGATGATCACTTTCTCAGTGCTGTGGTGGGGCATTTGACACCTGGCCTGGTGCCTGCGCGTAGTGGATGATTTATTAGTGGTAGCACTTATTACCCTCACTGTTCCCTTTATACAGATGGGGGGAATTAGCCTGGAATCAGGTGAAGCAGCCTGCTCAAACTCCCGGTCAGTTCCAGTTTGGACTTTATCACCCAAGACTGTATTTGGCCCCATGTAATAGCAAACTGACAATAGTGACTTCAACCAAAGAGTGTTTTTTTCCCCCAGATAACCACAAGTCCCAAGGTGGGGCTGGCACAAGTCATTGGAATCCCAGGTCCTTACGTCGCTCTGCTCTTCCATCCTTGTTGTTCACTTGCCAAGTCGTGTCCAAATCCTTGTGACCCCATGCTTAACATGTTGCAAAAGAGGGGCTCCATAGCTGTTTTCACATCTGCAAAAAGCGTGAGAAAGAGAAATGGGGAAGTAGAAGGAACAGTGTCTATGAAAGGAAAGTAAAACCTTTTCAGAAGCTCCTGATAAAGTTCTTTGCAGGGTAGAGTCAGGGGAGCTGAATGCTTTTAGCTGGCCACATTGCTGCTCCAGTCAAACTCAAGAGAAAAAGAAGGGCAGGATGGATATTGGGTAGATAATTAGTAGTGCCGGCCACAATCAAAGCTCCTAGTAGCCAAGCATCATGTGGCTCCTGCTCCATGGTCAGTCCCCTTGCATCCAAAGTCAGCCTCCTCCTGGGCTATTGTCTAGCATCTACCCCTGCAGTTATCTTGGCTGGACACTCACCGTGGGCAGGGCCCTTGTCACTGAAGCCTCCTGATACTGTGTGCTTGGCATCTGCTGAGGGGTTGCAGAGTGGTGGGTCCCGGGCCAGGGCTGGGTGGGGAGGGCTTCCTCTCCCACCCCACTCAGCCGTCTGCCTTGCTGTGTTGGCATCGAGGGCGGAGGTGCCTCTTGCAGGATGAGTGAGACATTCTTAACAGTGGAGGCCTTTAAGAGCCTGTCACTAAGGCTTTGGGGACAGCTCATTTATCAGCTGAAGATGCTTTCCTGAAGCTCTGATTGAGGAGGCCTGTCAGCTGCAAGATCTATGACCTTTATCTCAAGAATGACCCCTGTATGCAGCACTATAAATCTTTCTGGGCCGCCAGCTGGGAGGTGGAGGTGGGTAAGGCTTGGTGTTGGCTTTTTGGAGGCATTTCCCCAACTCCCTGATTGTGCTGCCCTCCAGGACACCCTCACATTTGATGGTAGCCCATCGAATGGCATCAGAGCCTTGCCAAGCTGAAGGAGGTCAAGGAAATGATGTACCGCGGGGCTGTCCTGGGTCTGTACTCACCCAGTGAGGCTCCTCCTCTGCCCTGGTGGTCGAGGTAAGGGGATCTATCTGAGCTTGAGGGGGGCCCGGGCCTTCCCTGAATCTGGTGAGGGGGTCATGTGGCGGCAAGGAGAGGGCCATAGAAGAACTGGCGGATGTAGTCACCCAATAGGGCTTGACAATGTAGCACAGTGGTTAAGAGCTGAGGCTCCGTGTTGGAGAATGTGGATTTAAACCCACGGCCACCAAACACTAGCAGGGGACCCTGGTAAAGGCCCCCGGCCCCAAGGAAGAGGCCATAGGACGGCCTTAGTGGAATTGGAAGTAAACTCAAAGAAAAGTTTTTGCAGGGTGATAGTTAGCTGGCCACATTGCTCCAAACTCAAGAGAAAAAGAAGGGCAGGATAATTAGAAAGTGCCGGCCACAATCAAAGCTCCTAGTAGCCAAGCATCATGTGGCTCCTGCTCCATGGTCAGTCCCCTTGCATCCAAAGTCAGCCTCCTCCTGGGCTATTGTCTAGCATCTACCCCTGCAGTTATCTTGGCTGGACACTCACCGTGGGCAGGGCCCTTGTCACTGAAGCCTCCTGATACTGTGTGCTTGGCATCTGCTGAGGGGTTGCAGAGTGGTGGGTCCCGGGCCAGGGCTGGGTGGGGAGGGCTTCCTCTCCCACCCCACTCAGCCGTCTGCCTTGCTGTGTTGGCATCGAGGCGGAGGTGCCTCTTGCAGGATGAGTGAGACATTCTTAACAGTGGAGGCCTTTAAGAGCCTGTCACTAAGGCTTTGGGGACAGCTCATTTATCAGCTGAAGATGCTTTCCTGAAGCTCTGATTGAGGAGGCCTGTCAGCTGCAAGATCTATGACCTTTATCTAAAGAATGACCCCTGTATGCAGCACTATAAATCTTTCTGGGCCGCCAGCTGGGAGGTGGAGGTGGGTAAGGCTTGGTGTTGGCTTTTTGGAGGCATTTCCCCAACTCCCTGATTGTGCTGCCCTCCAGGACACCCTCACATTTGATGGTAGCCCATCGAATGGCATCAGAGCCTTGCCAAGCTGAAGGAGGTCAAGGAAATGATGTACCGCGGGGCTGTCCTGGGTCTGTACTCACCCAGTGAGGCTCCTCCTCTGCCCTGGTGGTCGAGGGTAAGGGGGATCTATCTGAGCTTGAGGGGGGCCCGGGCCTTCCCTGAATCTGGTGAGGGGGTCATGTGGCGGCAAGGAGAGGGCCATAGAAGAACTGGCGGATGTAGTCACCCAATAGGGCTTGACAATGTAGCACAGTGGTTAAGAGCTGAGGCTCCGTGTCGGAGAATGTGGATTTAAACCCACGGCCACCAAACACTAGCAGGGGGACCCTGGTAATAAAACCAGGCCCAACCCCAGGCCCTCTGAGGTTGAGGACAAGGACAGACAGGCCTTGCATCCCGGTCAGGAGGGAGCCCACACCCTTGGGAGCGGATAGTCCCCTGGAGGGCCTTCCTTTGATCCTGGGCCTCATCTTCACTTTCGAGCTGCAGTCTGGGTCTGGGAGGATGGGATCTGGACAGGGAAAGGCTGAGACTCCAGAGGGCTTTCCAAATACATTTCTCAGGCACAGATTCATCATTTTAATGTACCCCAGCCTCCTGCTTGAATGATTAACTGAGGAATGGGCTGCCCCAATGCCTGTGACTTCTGCAGTGGCCTGATAAGACAACCCATAAAACCTTCTCCAGGCAGCTAGCGGAGGTTTTATGCATGTCTCAGAGTGGTTTGATTCCTAGCAGCTTCCATTTGTGTGTGTGTGTGTGTGTGTGTACCTGCGAAAATGCTAGGGCTCAGGAGGCCCAGGTGGAGACAGATGAACGAGAGAGCTGGGCCCTGCTGTGGTGTGACCGCATGGTACAGGCAGGCTCCGGGGGCTCCAGCCTCTGGAGGGGCTTCAGTGGAGCCCGCTGCCTGGTAGCTGAGGGGCTCCTGTGCAGGACTTTCCCTTCTTGAGACAGTCCCTGGTTAGTCACTGCATTTTCTGGGATGCTTCTGTACTTTGTAGGTGCTCAATACATATTGACTCATTCAATGCATGTTAATCGAGCTCTTCTTGGATGTCAGCTCTACAGAGACAGAGGTAAATGGGAGGATCTCAGCCCTTGTGGGCTTCCTGTCCAGTCATGCAGACAAAGCAATAGAGAAGGGATTAGAATCAGTGTGGTATGCCTAAGGATGGGATGAGGAAAGCGGCCTGTGGGTGTACACAGAAGGGTCAGCGACAGCTTCCTGGGGAAGTGATGGTCAGCTAAGGTTCTGCTTTGAATGAATGATTGATGGTAGCCAGGTTAGGGGATAGATGGAGTTGTGAGGGAGGGAGGAAGAAGGTATAGCGAGTGTAGAGGCCCAGAGGTTGCAGAGATGGCCTTTTTGAGAAAACACAAGTAGTTCAGTATGGCTGTTCATGGCGTGTAAGGAGAACGTGCAGAGGATGAGGCTGGAGGAGTGGGAGGAGCCATGTTGCAAGAGGACTTGGAACCTTGGTGTGGAGCTCAGGCTCTTCCTGGAGGTCAGCGGGAAAACACTGGAAGTTCCTAACCTTGTGTCCTCCCGAAAGCATCCTCCTAGATACTGAGCTCTTCACCAGCAGAGCGTTACTGGTGAGTCCTGTTAGCCATAAGCCTCATGAAGGAGAGAGGGAAGCAGGAAGAGATAGAGGGAAAACGATACTGCCACTGCAGAAGAGGCCTCCGCCATTCAGCCGGGATGCCGTGGAGCTGGGATGACCTTTGGTACTGCCTAGTATTGACACCAGGGGCCTACTTTTTGAGTCTTTGCAAACATCAGTCACTGATCAAAAAGAAAAGGGCAAATTTGGCTCTATCAAAATTTAAAACTTTTGTCCTTCAAATGATGCTATCAAGAAGGTGAAGCGATCACTCACAGAAGGGGAGAACAGATTTGCAAATAAAAAATCTGCGAAGATCTACCATCCAGAATATATAAAGAATACTTCCCACATAGCCATGGAAAAGACAGACAACCCAAGTAAAAGGCCTGAGTCAAAGGGCAAAGGGTCTGAATAGACAGTTCGTCATGAAGACATACAGGTGACCAGTAAGCACATGAAAGGATCCTCAACACTGTTAGCTACCAGAGAGATGTGGATCAAAACCACAGTGAGATACCACTTCAGACCCCCTAGCAGAGGAACTGGAATCCTCCTGCTTTGCTGGTGGGAATACAAACTGGTGGAACCTGTTTACAAAATAGTCTGATAGCTCCTCAAAATGTTAAGCATAGAGTTACCATATGACCTAGCAGTTCCACCCCATGGTACATATCTAAGAGAATGGAAATCATATGCTGCCACAGAAACTTGTCCATGAATGTTCATAGCAGTTTTATTCCTACTAGCCAAAAAAAGTGGAAACTTAAATCTTCATGAGCTGATGAATGGATCAACAATAAAAAAGAATGAAGTACTGAGACTCCTTACAACATGAATGAACCCTGAAAACATTCGCCCAGTGAAAGAAGCCCAACATAAAAGACCATATGTTGTACAGTTTCATGGATATGAAATGTCCAGGATAGGCGATTCTGTAGAGACAGAAACTAGATCAGGGGTTGCGAGAGGCAAGGGAACAGAGAGTAACTGCTAATGGGCATGAGATATCGGGAGTATTTTTGAGGAAATGGAATGTTCTGGGATTGTGATGATGACTATACAATTTTGTGAATATATGAAACCCTGCTGAGTCGTACTTTAAAAGGGCAAGTTTTTATGGAATGTGAATTACAGCGTATTGAAAAAGGTCATTTTATATGCATACTCTCACGTCCCACCGCTGCAGGCAGTATAACCTTGGGTGAGACAGCTCCCCTCGGCAGACAGTGATATCTGGGCCGGGGTTCGGCCGTGAGACCTTAGCTCAGGACACCCGAGGAGGCTGGGGGATCGCGTGCCCTCAGGGAGCTGGGTCATGCACCAGTGTGCCCACTCCAGGCGGCTTTAAGGGTGGAAGTGGCCCAGAGCTTTTCTTTCACATGTGACCTTCATGACAACCCTGAGAGACAGGCATTGTTATCCGCCCTTTTCAGTTTAAGCTCAAAGTAGTTAAACCACTGGCACAGGGCCTCCAGAACTAGTGGAAACCTGCACAGGATTGTGACTTCACGTCTATCTGAGACTGACGTGCTATGATTCCGTGCTGTTTTGCACTCACTCATTCACAGGTTTGTTTCTCCTGACAAATTAATTGGTTTGGAAGCAGGGACCAGATCTGAATGGGTCCTCAGCACCCAGTACAGGGCATAAAGAAGGTGCTCAGAGGTGTTTGTTAAATTGAAGTAAGGACTTCTCTTCCGAGAGACTTAAAGATGTCAGGCCACAATACTGTTCAGGGAAGGTAACTTTCTTCAGGTTATAGCAAAAAATGAATGAACAGGCTTTCTTCATTGTTAATCCTTTTTGGGGATGCAAATTTGTGCTAACACTTTGACAACTTGTTTGTATTGTACTAAAGTCTAGTATCGGAAAGCATATTATTTATCAAAAATTATAGGCTTGGATCAACAATAAAAAAGAATGAAGTACTGAGACTCCTTACAACATGAATGAACCCTGAAAACATTCGCCCAGTGAAAGAAGCCCAACATAAAAGACCATATGTTGTACAGTTTCATGGATATGAAATGTCCAGGATAGGCGATTCTGTAGAGACAGAAACTAGATCAGGGGTTGCGAGAGGCAAGGGAACAGAGAGTAACTGCTAATGGGCATGAGATATCGGGAGTATTTTTGAGGAAATGGAATGTTCTGGGATTGTGATGATGACTATACAATTTTGTGAATATATGAAACCCTGCTGAGTCGTACTTTAAAAGGGCAAGTTTTTATGGAATGTGAATTACAGCGTATTGAAAAAGGTCATTTTATATGCATACTCTCACGTCCCACCGCTGCAGGCAGTATAACCTTGGGTGAGACAGCTCCCCTCGGCAGACAGTGATATCTGGGCCGGGGTTCGGCCGTGAGACCTTAGCTCAGGACACCCGAGGAGGCTGGGGGATCGCGTGCCCTCAGGAGCTGGGTCATGCCCCAGTGTGCCCACTCCAGGCGGCTTTAAGGGTGGAAGTGGCCCAGAGCTTTTCTTTCACATGTGACCTTCATGACAACCCTGAGAGACAGGCATTGTTATCCGCCCTTTTCAGTTTAAGCTCAAAGTAGTTAAACCACTGGCACAGGGCCTCCAGAACTAGTGGAAACCTGCACAGGATTGTGACTTCACGTCTATCTGAGACTGACGTGCTATGATTCCGTGCTGTTTTGCACTCACTCATTCACAGGTTTGTTTCTCCTGACAAATTAATTGGTTTGGAAGCAGGGACCAGATCTGAATGGGTCCTCAGCACCCAGTACAGGGCATAAAGAAGGTGCTCAGAGGTGTTTGTTAAATTGAAGTAAGGACTTCTCTTCCGAGAGACTTAAAGATGTCAGGCCACAATACTGTTCAGGGAAGGTAACTTTCTTCAGGTTATAGCAAAAAATGAATGAACAGGCTTTCTTCATTGTTAATCCTTTTTGGGGATGCAAATTTGTGCTAACACTTTGACAACTTGTTTGTATTGTACTAAAGTCTAGTATCGGAAAGCATATTATTTATCAAAAAATTATAGGCTTATCTTCATCAATATTTCAGTTTCCTGTCGGAGGCTTCCACACCGAAACGCATTCCCTTGAAAACATGGGGAGAGTTATGGATTTCAATAAATTGAAATCGGGGCTGACGGAGATGCAATCTGACTGCTGTTTTTCCCCTAGGCTTCCCCGTGAAGCTGCTTCCTGGAGGCTGATGCGAGATCCGGGACGTTATCCTCGACACGTGGCGCCAGGCTCGCCGGCTCTCAGGCTCACTGCTGAGGCCCCACGTTGCTGCCTCTTGGATACACCCTGGCTTGGAGCGGGGGTGCCAGTAGGTGCATCTGGGTTGCCTTTGGTAGATTTTTCTCCCTGTGGAGGAGATTGGAAAGAGATACCTGGGCCGGAGGGTGGTGGGAGGTTAGCTGGAAGACAGTATGAGAACCTGGAGAGGCCAGGTGCCTGTGGGGTGGTTTTCAGGAAGCCAGGAAGGCCTCTCCCATCTCACTCTGCTCACTTTGAAGTTTTATCCTTCAAGCTCAGAGGATCTTCTTGATGCTGTTAAAGTGGTAACGCCCCCGCCTGTCAAAGTTAACACCTCAGCTGTTGTTCCTGTCTGAACATGAATGCCTAAGTGCATTTTGAAACAGGAGGGAAGCAAAGGGCACTGGGAGCCTCTGTGGAGGCCATGCGGGCAGGAAGAGGGAAACTGGGGCCAGAACAGCAGAGCGGTGAAGAGCAAGGCTCCAGCTTCTCACTGTCCAGGCTACCTTCCTGGCCCTACTGCTTACAGGCCGGGTGAGCTTGGGCACTGTTTCTTTGAGTTTGTTACTTCAGCTTTGAATTGGGAAGAATAATCGTCTTCAACTCCAGGGTTACTGGAAGGACTGAATGAGCTAATACATGTATGAACAGCATATGATGGAAAGGTAGTCATATGAACAGAGGAAACATGGTATTGGTGTCTCTAATAGTGCTCTGGTTTTCCTCACAAGTCACCCAATTGCTTGCTAGTGGTGAGTCTAGCCTTTTGGGGATGAATTGGCTAACACTTTGACAACTTGTTTGTATTGTACTAAAGTCTAGTATCGGAAAGCATATTATTTATCAAAAAATTATAGGCTTATCTTCATCAATATTTCAGTTTCCTGTCGGAGGCTTCCACACCGAAACGCATTCCCTTGAAAACATGGGGAGAGTTATGGATTTCAATAAATTGAAATCGGGGCTGACGGAGATGCAATCTGACTGCTGTTTTTCCCCTAGGCTTCCCCGTGAAGCTGCTTCCTGGAGGCTGATGCGAGATCCGGGACGTTATCCTCGACACGTGGCGCCAGGCTCGCCGGCTCTCAGGCTCACTGCTGAGGCCCCACGTTGCTGCCTCTTGGATACACCCTGGCTTGGAGCGGGGGTGCCAGTAGGTGCATCTGGGTTGCCTTTGGTAGATTTTTCTCCCTGTGGAGGAGATTGGAAAGAGATACCTGGGCCGGAGGGTGGTGGGAGGTTAGCTGGAAGACAGTATGAGAACCTGGAGAGGCCAGGTGCCTGTGGGGTGGTTTTCAGGAAGCCAGGAAGGCCTCTCCCATCTCACTCTGCTCACTTTGAAGTTTTATCCTTCAAGCTCAGAGGATCTTCTTGATGCTGTTAAAGTGGTAACGCCCCCGCCTGTCAAAGTTAACACCTCAGCTGTTGTTCCTGTCTGAACATGAATGCCTAAGTGCATTTTGAAACAGGAGGGAAGCAAAGGGCACTGGGAGCCTCTGTGGAGGCCATGCGGGCAGGAAGAGGGAAACTGGGGCCAGAACAGCAGAGCGGTGAAGAGCAAGGCTCCAGCTTCTCACTGTCCAGGCTACCTTCCTGGCCCTACTGCTTACAGGCCGGGTGAGCTTGGGCACTGTTTCTTTGAGTTTGTTACTTCAGCTTTGAATTGGGAAGAATAATCGTCTTCAACTCCAGGGTTACTGGAAGGACTGAATGAGCTAATACATGTATGAACAGCATATGATGGAAAGGTAGTCATATGAACAGAGGAAACATGGTATTGGTGTCTCTAATAGTGCTCTGGTTTTCCTCACAAGTCACCCAATTGCTTGCTAGTGGGAGGGGGAAAAAAACCCTTCGATTTTTAGTCTAATCTGGTAATTTGAGTCTTATGCAAAATTTTTAACAATCCCTTTAGGTTAGTTCTCAGCCTCTCACATTTGCCTGGTCCCCTTTCCTCTTACCCAGAATGGTATCTAAGAACATGTGTTGGTTTCTCGTGGCAGTGGAGAATCGGTCCTTGTCTAGTACGTGTTCAGTTGTAGAGAGGAGGACATATAGCAGGATACTTAATGGCTTGTGAAATTGTTGAAAGAGGTAAAGAAACAGACCCGAGGCTGCATTCGCTCTCAAAGCTGTGCTGCACGGCTTGGCGGCCAGCCCAGGGCTGTTTCCGCCACAAGTGAGGACTCGCAGAATCAGAGATGGGTGTCACAGGTCCTGGCCCGCTGCCCACCTCCTCAGCCACATCCACACCAGGAGTGCGGGTGCCCACCTCTCTCCCCAGACCCTGAGATCTCCTCCTAAGTTTTGCTTCAGAGCATCTTGTTAGCAGAACCTAAATCACAGCTAGAAATCCTAGGTTTAAAATGAGTCTTGGAGATGTAGTTAATTTTTTGAAATTATTTTTATTGAAGTACAGTTGATTTACAATGCTGTGTTAATTTCTGCTATGCAGCAAAGTAATTCAGCTGTGTACATATGTACAGTCTTTTTCATATTTTTTTCTGTTATGATTTATCACAGGGTATTGAGTGTGATTTCCCATGCTGGAGGTTTAGTTTTCTTTTTCTTTTCTTTTTCCTTCCAGCCTCTGTCCTGTGGGAGGGGACCAGAAGGCTTATTGAGTGCTCAGTCCTCAGGATCTGCTGCATGCATTCCATCTGCTATTCAGTACCCATATGTACCGTTCTTCCCACCTATCTAAACAACCAAAGCACAATCAGTTTGCTCTTTTCCAACCTCGTGCAACTGCAAAAGTTTCATCAGTCACTCTATCTCTAAGTGATATTATTCCTCTTCTAGTTCAGTGACTGTTCTGCCTTGGTAGCATGTCATCTGAAGCCTAAATATACAGCTGGCAACTACAGTCTGTACCAGAGCCTTTATAAAGGAGAGAAAAGGAGAGAAAAAGGACAATCGGGGCACGTGTGCTTGTACGTTTGTATGTATGTGTGTATGTAATGTGTGTTATGTAACAGGTGTGTGTGCACACTTAGTCACTTTAGTTGTGTTTGACTCTGTGTGATCCTATGGACTGCAGCCTGCCAGGCTCCGTGTATACACTTACATGGTGTATAACAGGCACTGCAGAACCAGCTGGCTTAGGATACTGGCTCTGCATAATTCTCACTATTCTGTGGATTGGTTGGGCAGTTCTGGTCTGATGTAGTCTGGCTGGTCTGGTCTCTGCTGGGATTTCTCATGTGCCTGTGGTCAGCTAGCGGCTTGAGGATCTAGGCTGGCTGAACTCAAGACATCTGGTGGTTGGCAGGTTATTGGGGTGGGGCGACCTCAGGCTTGTTGGCCCGATAGTCTCAGAGCTTCAGGCACAGCAAGAGGCCAAATCCCAAGTGGCAAAAGCTTCTCTCACATTTGCTGAAGTTGCGCGGCCAGCTCTGACTCAGAGGATGGAAAGCTAGAGCCATCATTTGTTGGTCATTTTTGCCATTTACCACAGTGTATCTGCACACCTAGGTCAACCACATGAAGCTGTAAAACACATCTCAGTCAGTTTATAAGTACTGAAACTATTCCCTGGCCACAATGGAATTAAGTTGGAAATCACTAACAATAGGATATTTAGGGGAAAAGACCCAAATATGTAGAAACTAACCCAAAGTCCTCCTCAGTTTTGGAGGAGGCTGACAGAAGTCCATCTTCACTTTTCTTCATCCCCACTTGGTTTTCATTTTTTCCCACAAGTTTGGCAAAGATTCAGCAAATTCATCGGCTAGCAGTTTTTTATGCTCTTGGACACAAGCCCTGCTACCTTTGCTCTTTTTTTTTTTCCTCCCCAAACTTTCTGTGGACAGATACGGTCAAATGGCTAGGTTAAGATGTTCTATTAGTCAGAATTCTCCAGAGAAAAAGATCCAAATAAAATCTATCTATATATATAGGTATATATTTATGCATATATAGACACTTATCATAGAAACTGGATCCTATTGATATGGAGGCTGAGAAGTCCCACCGTTTGCTGTCTGCAAGCTGGAGAAGCAGAAAAACTGCTGGAGTAGTTGAGCCCAAGTCTGCAGGCCTGAGAACTCATGGGCAGGGGCGGAGGGAGTGGTGAAAATCCCAGTCTCAGTCCCAGAGTCCAAGGGAAGGAGAAGGTGGATGTCTCAGCTCAAGCAGAGAGTAAATTCTCCCTTCCCTGATTTTTTTGTTCTTCTCAGGTCCTCAAGGATCCGGTGACACCCAACAACCTTGGTGAGGTTGAGCTTCTTTATGAAGTCTACCAATTCAACTTCTGTTCTCTTCCAGAGACACCCTTCCAGATTCACTCAGAAATAGTGCTTTTTGTTTTTTTAACTGGCCATCTGGGCATCCCTTAGTCTAGACAAGTTAACATAAGATTAACCCTCACAGAGGCCTCTCCTCATGGCCCAGTTGTCTAAGTTTGCCTCTCCCACTTTGTCCTGGAAGGTCACTTTCACTAAGCATGAAGCACCCTATCCTCTTTCTGAAGAGAGCCTCTCCTTGGGGGACTCCTCCCTGCTCTAGCAGAGTGGTGATAATTCATCTCCTAACTAGCTGGAGAAAATTGTATCTGCACACCTAGGTCAACCACATGAAGCTGTAAAACACATCTCAGTCAGTTTATAAGTACTGAAACTATTCCCTGGCCACAATGGAATTAAGTTGGAAATCACTAACAATAGGATATTTAGGGGAAAAGACCCAAATATGTAGAAACTAACCCAAAGTCCTCCTCAGTTTTGGAGGAGGCTGACAGAAGTCCATCTTCACTTTTCTTCATCCCCACTTGGTTTTCATTTTTTCCCACAAGTTTGGCAAAGATTCAGCAAATTCATCGGCTAGCAGTTTTTTATGCTCTTGGACACAAGCCCTGCTACCTTTGCTCTTTTTTTTTTTCCTCCCCAAACTTTCTGTGGACAGATACGGTCAAATGGCTAGGTTAAGATGTTCTATTAGTCAGAATTCTCCAGAGAAAAAGATCCAAATAAAATCTATCTATATATATAGGTATATATTTATGCATATATAGACACTTATCATAGAAACTGGATCCTATTGATATGGAGGCTGAGAAGTCCCACCGTTTGCTGTCTGCAAGCTGGAGAAGCAGAAAAACTGCTGGAGTAGTTGAGCCCAAGTCTGCAGGCCTGAGAACTCATGGGCAGGGGCGGGAGGGGAGTGGTGAACATCCCAGTCTCAGTCCCAGAGTCCAAGGGAAGGAGAAGGTGGATGTCTCAGCTCAAGCAGAGAGTAAATTCTCCCTTCCCTGATTTTTTTGTTCTTCTCAGGTCCTCAAGGATCCGGTGACACCCAACAACCTTGGTGAGGTTGAGCTTCTTTATGAAGTCTACCAATTCAACTTCTGTTCTCTTCCAGAGACACCCTTCCAGATTCACTCAGAAATAGTGCTTTTTGTTTTTTTAACTGGCCATCTGGGCATCCCTTAGTCTAGACAAGTTAACATAAGATTAACCCTCACAGAGGCCTCTCCTCATGGCCCAGTTGTCTAAGTTTGCCTCTCCCACTTTGTCCTGGAAGGTCACTTTCACTAAGCATGAAGCACCCTATCCTCTTTCTGAAGAGAGCCTCTCCTTGGGGGACTCCTCCCTGCTCTAGCAGAGTGGTGATAATTCATCTCCTAACTAGCTGGAGAATTAGCACAGAATCTAGTGATGTCACAAACATAACGCCAGAGTCCTGGGTTCCCTGCTTTGAGCCCAAGGCAGACATCACTACTCAATTATGATGCCGTCTTACTGACCTGTGCAAGACAAGGCACCAGGCAGCCTCTGGCTGATCAGTGAGCGTTGGCACCAGAGATGAGCCTGATTTTGCCTGGGGAAGCCCTACTGTATTGTTTTGATGTTCCAGGTGTGGGGGCAGGGGCGGAGAATCGTGTCTTAGACAGATGCTTCAGCGGTCAAAAGTGCACGAAACTGGCTGCGTCAAGAAGTGAAACAAGCCGTGACTCTTTTCAGCCACCTCCCCCAAACAGAAGTTTGCAATGTTTCTCACGGTGGGAGAATTGTTGAAAGTTACCATAAACAGTGTTACATGGAGACTTAACACCGAGTTGCCTGTGTCGTCTCCAAAACATTTTTTTCCCCTTGAAGGTGTTTTCCAGCCTCATCTCCATATCCTTGAGATATCCTGAAAGCTTTTCCCTTTGTGTGTAAAGAGAAGGTTTTGAAAGTCAGTTCTGCCTTATAACTTGAATTAAATCCCTTCTCTGCACACCAGAGGCCCCTCTTGGGTTTAGAAATACAAACACAGTGGAACAGCCACTAGCTCTTGGATTTCTTTGGTGTCCCAGTCACTCCCCTGAATGCGTTGTCTGCATCAGCTCATTTACTCCTCACGAGGGTCCTGACAGCCTGGTGTTAGCATCCCACTTCTACTGTTGATGAGATGGCTTCGGGTGGTCCAGTAATTTGTCCCAAATTGCACAGTCAGGAAATGGCAGCGTTAGGATTCGAATCCAGGTCTGTCTGCCATCACAGCCTCACCTAGTACTTTCCCTGGACTCTCTTTTAGAAGGGTATGGTTCTCTGGGTTTATAAGACCCCTCTGCCTTTCCTCTTTCTTTCCAGTTTCTTTTGCTTGAACTAAGTCAAGTACTCTTCAGTCTCTTTCTCTTCCACCTTCCTCTTTCCCTTCCTCCTCCTCTCCCTCCAGCCTCCCTCCTTTGCTTATTGGTCATACTTGATGTTTCTCAGATAGGGACAATGCCTTTCATTCCAGGGACCCAGCTTGAAATGCAGGAGCCCCAGGACAGAGAAAATGGCCCGAGAACTGAGTGCATGATGGCATCAGGTACCCCCCACCCCCCCAGGGGAGGAGACTTTGAGAGAAGCAGGAGGAAACACAGTAGGATTGGGGAGGCCTGGGAACTGAGAGGGTAGGAATGGCAAAGTACCTCTCTCTGTTAACTCCACAGACTTCAGGCCTTAGACCTAGAGAGTTCGTCATTGTCCAGTGCACCTACTGTGTGCTAGACCCTGCTGGGGTCCCTGGACACACCAGGGTGACTCAGCAGTCACAGCAGAGGATGGAGAAGACAGGCGCACATGGAACCCTAGAGAAGTGCATGTAGATAGGGGAGGAGGGCAGGCAGGCCGGGAGGAGAGAGCCTTCCTTGGGGCCAGCTCCTGTTGGCAGCAGGCACTGGGTGAGACTTAACACCGAGTTGCCTGTGTCGTCTCCAAAACATTTTTTTCCCCTTGAAGGTGTTTTCCAGCCTCATCTCCATATCCTTGAGATATCCTGAAAGCTTTTCCCTTTGTGTGTAAAGAGAAGGTTTTGAAAGTCAGTTCTGCCTTATAACTTGAATTAAATCCCTTCTCTGCACACCAGAGGCCCCTCTTGGGTTTAGAAATACAAACACAGTGGAACAGCCACTAGCTCTTGGATTTCTTTGGTGTCCCAGTCACTCCCCTGAATGCGTTGTCTGCATCAGCTCATTTACTCCTCACGAGGGTCCTGACAGCCTGGTGTTAGCATCCCACTTCTACTGTTGATGAGATGGCTTCGGGTGGTCCAGTAATTTGTCCCAAATTGCACAGTCAGGAAATGGCAGCGTTAGGATTCGAATCCAGGTCTGTCTGCCATCACAGCCTCACCTAGTACTTTCCCTGGACTCTCTTTTAGAAGGGTATGGTTCTCTGGGTTTATAAGACCCCTCTGCCTTTCCTCTTTCTTTCCAGTTTCTTTTGCTTGAACTAAGTCAAGTACTCTTCAGTCTCTTTCTCTTCCACCTTCCTCTTTCCCTTCCTCCTCCTCTCCCTCCAGCCTCCCTCCTTTGCTTATTGGTCATACTTGATGTTTCTCAGATAGGGACAATGCCTTTCATTCCAGGGACCCAGCTTGAAATGCAGGAGCCCCAGGACAGAGAAAATGGCCGAGAACTGAGTGCATGATGGCATCAGGTACCCCCCACCCCCCCAGGGGAGGAGACTTTGAGAGAAGCAGGAGGAAACACAGTAGGATTGGGGAGGCCTGGGAACTGAGAGGGTAGGAATGGCAAAGTACCTCTCTCTGTTAACTCCACAGACTTCAGGCCTTAGACCTAGAGAGTTCGTCATTGTCCAGTGCACCTACTGTGTGCTAGACCCTGCTGGGGTCCCTGGACACACCAGGGTGACTCAGCAGTCACAGCAGAGGATGGAGAAGACAGGCGCACATGGAACCCTAGAGAAGTGCATGTAGATAGGGGAGGAGGAGCAGGCAGGCCCCGGGAGGAGAGAGCCTTCCTTGGGGGCCAGCTCCTGTTGAAGCTTCAGGCTGCGCTCTGTGTCTTTCCTCTTGCTCCCCGTTTGGCTAGTTGTGAAGACCAACTGGCCTGCCTTTTGAGGCTCAGGTGAACCATTAGACACCATGAAATAAGTAATTCCCTGCTTCTACTCACTGTCCAGTAAGAAAGTGCCCCACTACAAACCAAGACCCACAGTGAACATTCCTCTTGTTTTCTCTGCTTGTCTTGTCATATGAATGGAAAGATTTCATCGAGAGCCGGAACTGTGGTTGTCAACAGATGCTTTGGAGGAGGGGAGTCCCCTGTCAGTGCTTTTAAAGTGACTAGTGTCTGTCCCTGTGCTTTGATTCAGACTTTCTTGCACACCCTTAATTAGAAGGAAAGCTGTCTCCAGCCTTTTTGCTGCACTGTGCTGAGACAGAAATGGAACTGGTCCTTGTGTGCATGCTTGAAGACATTTTCTGCCCAGTTCCTCCCTCTCTAGCCTTTGGGGGAGCCTGGCATACGATTGGCTCGACTCCCTGATTCCTGCAGAATCCGTCTCCGCAGACACCCCTGCAAGCCCCGTCTGCTGCCTTTCTCTGCTCTCAGCCCACTGCGTTCCAATCAAATACAGATCTGCCTCTGGGCCCACTCCTCGTCGAGGCCCTGAACCCAGTGGAAGACCCACTACTGGAGCCAATGGGACAACGCAGTGGCTGGTTGTTCCATTTCCTTGAGGCCTGGCCTGGCTTGGTTCTGACTCATGGGTGTTGGCCAGGCTTCTCTCTTCTCGCGTTGTGTGCTCAGGCATTTGGCACTAAATATTCAACCCAGTCCCCCTGTTACCCCACGAGAGCGGGCCATGTGGGCACCTGCCATCCTGAGCCTCTGCCTCCCGCGTAAGCCGTGCTGACAGTTCCAGCACTGCGTTTGCAGAAGTGCCGTCCTGCAATGGCAGGAGAGCGGCAGGGTACTCCCGAGGCCTCAGCATAATTTGGTTTTATTACAAGGGTTTTCATTTTGATGGCAACATTATTCTTTTCAGGAAGAAATTATCTTCAAATTATTTAATCTTACTCTTTTATCTCTGGGGAGATTTGGGGGGATATTGCTGCTATCTTTACAGATTGCTGGAAAATCATAGGCCTGTCTGTCGATCGTTTTAAACATTCTCACAGGCCCACGTTTGGGAGGGGGAGAACGGATCTTGTTATCACAGAGGCATTTGGTCCCTGAAAGAATCCTGAAATATCCATGCTTTCTGGAGTAGAACCGTTCAGGTTCCCTCATCACTCCAAAGGAAAATATGGTCAGCCGGTGAGGAGCTGAAGCTTCCTTTCAAGGAAGATTCCGAAGGAGATACACTCAGCTATCTTTTGGGTAGCATGTGTTACCGTGAATTGCACATCCTGGACAGAATATTCATTTTAATTAAAGCAATTTTTTTCTTGGCTTGGGATATAGTGAGCATTAGAAAGAATGAGTAGTAGTTGGTGTTGCTAATAATAAAGCAGCTGGTTAAGCTGGCTCAGTGAGGCCTGGGAGGGACCTGGAGCCAGGAGCAGGAGAAGGCCCCTCAGGGTTGAGTGTGGTAACAGCCGGCGCAGGTGGCACTGTGGTCCCCAGCTTCTGGCCTGGAAGCGTCCCCAGAGGAAGGTGCAGGGTGAGGGTGTCAGGAGAACCTGAGATTAAGGCTGCCTGAACGTCGTTGGCTTCTCTGGCTAGTGTCAGGAGCTGAGCGTGACTAGACCACGGTGGGCGTGCCGCCGGGAGGTGCACTGTGGGGTGTCGTGCCCACTGGGTAGGAGAGTGTTACGGGATGCAAGGAACAGCTGCTGGGGATTAACCAGGGGACATTCCAGGAGAGGGGACGAGGGCAGCACACAGACACGGGAGACAGGAGCACAAGTGGCTGCTCCAGGCTCCAGCCCTCCGAGTAATTCCTTAAGCCTGAATCTGGATGGTCCTCCCCAGCCTCACTTGGCTTCGTGGCTGTGGTGGCTCTCCTCACAGCAGCTTTTGCTTTCTGTCTTCGTCTCCCCAGAAGGGTTGATTGGCACCTCCTGTGTGTCCCTAAGGGACCTTGTGCAGACACCCACACCAGCAATTGCAATCATCTGTTCATATCAACATGTCCATCTTTGAGGGCAGAGCAGAGCACGGTGTCTGGCTGAAACCGTGGTCTCCATGAATGAGTGGTAAGATGCTCACTCGCCTGCTTTCCACAGGAAGAACAAGGGAGGGTGGGAAATGATGGCGTGTGCACTGGATGAGGGTTCCCGTCTTCCTGGAGCACCGCTTCCTGGCTTGTGTGGAGCTCTGGGTAAATCACTTTGCCTCTCCGTGTCTCCGCTTCTAGACCAGTTACAGAGAGGGAGTGATTGCAGAGGGCTCCAGCGAGGCTCCAGTGGACTTCTGGTTGTGCCGGCCAGGTGGAGGGCGGGTGCTTTGCCCGTGGTGCTCTCCTGCATGGGGGTGTGTGCACACCCACACCCAGAATGGCTTCTTGGCAGCGCTAACATGATGCGTCATTCTCGCCAGAGGGATGAGACCTTTCTGGGGTTAGAAGGTGGGATGACAGCTAACAGCCAGTTGTGTGCCGAGCTTTCCCTGCATGGTCCCATCCGGCACTCCCAATGCCCCCCACCCAGTGAGGACTATGCTGTCATTTCCATTTTGCAGATGGGGAAACGGAGAGGGGAAGTGATTTTCTCCAGGTTTCCAAGATAAGAATCCCACTGGTCAGACTCCAGGGTCCCGCTCTTAACCACCACATTCTGCTGCTTCTCTATGAGGTTAGACCTTCCTGCCAAAAGCCCAGGGGATCATGTTTGTCCCTCTTGGAGAGGGAGCAGGGAGAGCCATCAGCCCCAGCTCTGGATTTGGGGTTCCAGGGCCGTCCTTTCTGGGAACTTCAGTCCAATGGCTTCTGACTGCCCGGTGCCCAGGCCCTTGGTTTCCAGCTCTGAGGGTGTCTCTCCTTGTCTCAGCCCAGCAGGCCACCCGGGGCTTGCTGTCTGGCAGAGGACACAGTGAGGACCGTCATTCTATCCTCATTGCAGAAGAGGGCCCTGCTTACCCTTTCTCCATTCCCCTGGCGCCTAAAGGAACGCCCAGCGGGAGGCTTAGCAAAGCGGTTAACGGTGCTCGGAAGTCAGACAGCACTGGGGTTTGAGGCCTAGTTACGTCACTTACAAGTCGCTTAACCTTTCTGAGTCCCACATCCATCCTCTGTGTAACTGTGAGGACACAGTCTGAAATGTGGGCCTGGCTCGCAGTAATCACTCCATAGATTGTTAAATTCTCATTAGCAGGTAAGAAACCAACAGTCTGAAGTGGGTGTGGAGGGAGACTGACATGGGAGCCGCCCTGTGAAGTGCTGGGGGGTGGCTTGTGTGGGGCTCTGGCTGGTCTGAACACGGGGAGCAGCCTGGCCCCTCGCAGTTGGCTCTGCTGGACGTGCTGCCTCCCTGGATAGCGTCCTCCCTGCTTCTCTTTCTGGAGGCAAGCCTTTGAGAAGGGTGAACGTGTCTGTTGATTCTTGAGGTAAAGGGCGGCATATAGAAATGACCCGGTATACTTTTGTAATAGTATGAGGATTTTTCTTTAGTTAGAAAGCACTTTTTAGGAGTTGGGCTGAAATTCCTTGCTTTTTTTTTTTTTTTTTTAATTTTGACCTCTTTTCTTTTTTTTAATTTTTATTTTGCTTTTCACTTTTACAGAGTTTTGTGGTTTACAGATATGTATGACCCCAGATTAGTCGTATGTATATCCCCCCATCCTACCCTTCCAGGCTGTCCCAGAGCACCCTTGCAGGATCCCCTTTTCTCACAACGCAATGACAATAGCTATTTTTTTCACATATGACAGTATAGTTTTTCATGCTACTTTCTTTACGCCTCCCACCCACTGTTCATTCCCCACAATGTCCATGTGTCTGCTGTCCATGTCTGTTTTTCCATCACTTTAATTTTGGCCTCTTTTATTGGATTTTTATCTATTTATTACTTTTCATCCATCTTTATTACTTGGCCCACGCGGGCCTCCGACCACAGCAGCCCCTCTCACCACAGAGCACCGGCTCTGGGCACACGCGCTCCAGAGCACGGACTGATAATTGAACATACCGGTCTAATCGCTTTGTGGCACGTGGGATCTTCTCGGGCCTGAGATTGAACCAGTGCCCCTTGCACTGCAAGGTGGACTCTTCACCCACTGGACCACCAGGGAAGCCCTGGAATTCCTGCTTCTTGATATCTGAAGGTGCCTCTCTTTTGTGAGGCATAATGGTAACTTCTTGTTCCCTTGTCTTTTTTTTTTTAAATCTGTTTTCCTCTCAGGAGTGCCAACTCCATATGAGAAGGAGTGGTGTTGAAGAGGCTGAGACCCCCCATTTCATCATGCTGGGAGTTGCTCCGAGATCTAGATGGAAGAGTACGAGGCTCTGGCTCTTTCCAGTATTTGTTGTTCCTGTTTCAGGCCCTGCCAAAAACATCACGTCACTCACTGCACACAGTATATTCCACTGCCTTTTACTCTCACCTGGTGGAAGCATTATCCTCATAACTAATCTCCCTGCTTCCAGCTCCCCCAAACCACACCCATCTGCTGCACAACTGCCAACATAGCTTTTCGAAAATAGGAAACTCCCCTTATCTCTTGCCAGCTTAGTAACTTCCCTTGGCGTTGCAAAGTGACGAAACACCCTGAGCAGAGCCTTCAGGCCTCAGTGTGACCATGCCCTACCAGCCTCTCCAGGCCCGTCCCTTCTGACTTACGTCATCACAGTCTTCCTCACGGGCCTTCCTTCAGTGCTCCAGACTTGAGGGCTTTGCATATACTGTTCCCTCATCCTGTAACATCCTCAGGATGTAACATCCTGCTTGTCCTGCCGCTACCCTCCTTTGGTTTAACCAACTCCTATTCATCTTTCATGCTTCTACTTAAACATCTTCAGTTAGGCTTGCCACCACCATGGCAAACTGAATCAGATGACTCTGTTCAATACCCACGTGGTTCACTTGGTCAGCTTGGCACCCCCTGCAGTTGTGAATTCCGTATCTTTTGAAGTTACTCTGTTCAGGGTCTCTCCTCTTGCACTCTAAGTAGGTTGTTCAAAATTGTTGAGCAAATGAATGGAAATCTCTCCCCTTATCCCACCAGGCTTATCCCACCACTTTTCCCTCTGAAGACCTTCTCTAGAGATGATTCTCTTGTATTTTTTTGGGAAACATATGCATTTTGACTGTGTGGTAAATGGGCCTTCAGGAAAAAATAAGCTTCCCTAAACATAAGCACCAGGTCCCACCCACCCTCTGTCCCTGTTTACCTCCAGCCTTCGGCGAGGGCATGACTCATTTCCCCAGGATGGTGTGCAGGGCCTCTCTTGTGTTTTGAGCACTGCTTTGCCTGCAGCCTGTTCACGGGCCTGTGTGTTTTCTCCCGGAGCCTAGGCAGTTACTCTTCCCTTGCAGGTCTCGTGTCTTCCTGCCCTATGGACACCCCCACGTTCCAATGGGAGCTTAGTGAGCACCGGGCTGGGTGCAGCTCTGGGGGAAGCCGCTAAGAGTGCAGGCTGTCAGGTCAGGAAGACCTAGATTGGACTCCTTAGGAGTCCTCCACTTCCTAGTGGTGTGACATTAGCCAGTTAGTCTCTGATGCTCAGTTTTCTCACCTGTAAAGCAGTGATAACAGCAGTGTCCAGAGCAGAGTCATAGAAAGGACTGACTGGGGTGGGCTGCCCAGAGCTCTGGGGGCTGTGGAGGGCATGAGGGAGCACAGACGTTTGGCAGCGGCTGCTCTTATTAACCTCAGGACACAGAAGTCAGCCTTGGTGGAGCCTGACACGTCCCTAAATCCCCTCTCTCTGGGCCTGTGGCTCTTGCTGTGAGGAGTGGAGGGCCAAGGCAGGAGGGTGGTGGGGAGGCGTCCAGAAAGTGAGCTTCTCCTTGGGACTCTTGGGGAATTTGTTCTGGTTGTGTGTATGTGGGCCTTCCACTCAGCATATGAGAAGCCACATTTCCAAGGGAATCCGTGGACTAGTGGGCCTGGGCTGCGTGCTGAGAATTATGGGGGTCTTTTACCTAAAGACGGACAAAAGACACTTCCATGGGCCTCCCACTTCTCAGAGGACACCCCCACCTCCGCTGGCCTAGGAGGACTTTGGACAATAGGGCTTGGCCCCTGCACGCTAAGGAGGGAGCCAATGAGCATGGAAGAGGAAATGCGGGCATTCCTTCCACTGCCTGGTTGGAGGTGGCTTCCTTGCTTTTCCTGAAATCACAGGCCTTAGGTGTGGAAAAGACCTTAGAGACTGTCAGGGGCCATCCTGCTGTTTTGTAGATGAGAAAACTGAGGCCCATGCCAGTAATTTTTGCTTTGCCATAACCCAATGTCCTTATCTGTAAAATGGGACCATCTCCCATGTAGTAGCATCTCCCAGGCAGAGCCTCTGTTTTGAGGGTGTGGTGCATGGAACAGGCCTTCGTCAAGTGCTTGGATTGTGGCAAGTGCTCACAAGGTTTCCTTCCTCTGTGCCTGCCATTCCCGTGTTCTGCTAGGTTTCTCTTACTGAATTCAGCTGACAGGGAGTTTTCTGGGGAGGATTTTCAATATAATTTGTGTACAGGAACTACAAGGCTACAATTTGAATCCTCACACTACTGGGGAGAAAAACCCCAAACTTGGGCAAGTCACAGAACTTATTGGGGATTCCTCATCTGTACCCTATGGGTGTCTGTTCACTGACCACATAGGGCAGGTACAATGTTTGAACAGAATCATGTACACCAAAGAGCTTCAGAATGTTCAAAATTCCTGACAAGCGGCAGGCAGCATCCTCCTCTCCTAGTCTGTCCTGTCTCAAGGACTTCTTCTGCAAGAGGAAGATGAGGTCTTAGGGAATGAGTGGGTGGGAGTATGAGCTGGAGGTGCGTCTGGTTCTTTGAGTGAGTGTTAGATTCTTCAAAGGCTGTGAGCTGGTCTCACGGATTCCCACCTGCAGGACTTCTCCCTCTCTTTTCTTTGCTCTCCCCTGATTTGTGTGAAAGCTGGGTCTTCTTCCCTATATTTTAATTCTGTTAAGTCACCTAAATAACCACAAGTGAACAGCTTCTGAATTGGCTGGAAATAATTTCACACTTTTTGGGCAAGAATGCTACTATCTGATCCTGATTCATAAGAACCAAGGGTTGAATTCCATTACAGAGGAGACAAGTCTCTAGTTTATTTTCAGGAAAAAGGAGCAATTGAATCTGGTGCAGGTGATAAGGTTTTTGGGTTTTTTTAAAAAACAATCATGGTAATTGTATCTTTCTCATGTACAGTTCATCACATCCTTTAATATTTTTCTCTATTGGCTCTCATTCTTTTATCTTCCAGGCATCCTTGTAAATCCATCTTTTTTTTTCTTATTAACATGTTCATTAATCCTCATGTATGTATTGTGCTTCATTAAGCAGGTTAGAAGATTAGCAAAAATGGGGATTTTGAGCAATGAAAATTATAGGCAGAGGCAGGTCAGATACAGAATTTCAGTTTGTTGATGGCTTCATGCCCAGCCTGGGTGCTGAGGATGAGGAAATTGAGAGAGAAGAGCGGTTTGAATTCAGTGTTCTTCCTGGGTATTGGAGCTCTCAGTCCAGCCCTCGGGGATCAATGGGCTATGCAAGGTCCAATTTTGTTGGCTTAAAAACATGTTTGTCCCAAGAAACATGCTCCTGAGAGTAATCATCTCAAGAGTCCATAACAAGTTAGGGTTTAGAGTTCAAAGCAATTATTTTAAAATCTTTTTTTCTGTAATGTTAGTAATAATGAGAATTCTCCTTGGTTGGGTATTTACCACAAGCCAAACACTGTGCCATGCATGTCTCATGAATGATCTAATTTTTCCTCACACGAACTCAAAGAGGGTGGAGTTAACTGCGTCTCTGTTCAACAGGTGAGAAAACTGGGGCCCAGAGAAGGCAGTTCACTTCCTAGGGGACACACAAACACTGAGTGGTACAGCCCAGTGACCATACTGTAGCAGAGTAGACCCTGGGATGGGATCAGAGCCTTGAATTATCTCCCTAATTCTGTGACCTTGCAGCAACCAGTGTCTTCATGTGATCTTGTGAGCTGGTCTCACGGATTCCCACCTGCAGGACTTCTCCCTCTCTTTTCTTTGCTCTCCCCTGATTTGTGTGAAAGCTGGGTCTTCTTCCCTATATTTTAATTCTGTTAAGTCACCTAAATAACCACAAGTGAACAGCTTCTGAATTGGCTGGAAATAATTTCACACTTTTTGGGCAAGAATGCTACTATCTGATCCTGATTCATAAGAACCAAGGGTTGAATTCCATTACAGAGGAGACAAGTCTCTAGTTTATTTTCAGGAAAAAGGAGCAATTGAATCTGGTGCAGGTGATAAGGTTTTTGGGTTTTTTTAAAAAACAATCATGGTAATTGTATCTTTCTCATGTACAGTTCATCACATCCTTTAATATTTTTCTCTATTGGCTCTCATTCTTTTATCTTCCAGGCATCCTTGTAAATCCATCTTTTTTTTTCTTATTAACATGTTCATTAATCCTCATGTATGTATTGTGCTTCATTAAGCAGGTTAGAAGATTAGCAAAAATGGGGATTTTGAGCAATGAAAATTATAGGCAGAGGCAGGTCAGATACAGAATTTCAGTTTGTTGATGGCTTCATGCCCAGCCTGGGTGCTGAGGATGAGGAAATTGAGAGAGAAGAGCGGTTTGAATTCAGTGTTCTTCCTGGGTATTGGAGCTCTCAGTCCAGCCCTCGGGGATCAATGGGCTATGCAAGGTCCAATTTTGTTGGCTTAAAAACATGTTTGTCCCAAGAAACATGCTCCTGAGAGTAATCATCTCAAGAGTCCATAACAAGTTAGGGTTTAGAGTTCAAAGCAATTATTTTAAAATCTTTTTCTCTGTAATGTTAGTAATAATGAGAATTCTCCTTGGTTGGGTATTTACCACAAGCCAAACACTGTGCCATGCATGTCTCATGAATGATCTAATTTTTCCTCACACGAACTCAAAGAGGGTGGAGTTAACTGCGTCTCTGTTCAACAGGTGAGAAAACTGGGGCCCAGAGAAGGCAGTTCACTTCCTAGGGGACACACAAACACTGAGTGGTACAGCCCGAGTGACCATACTGTAGCAGAGTAGACCCTGGGATGGGATCAGAGCCTTGAATTATCTCCCTAATTCTGTGACCTTAGCAGTCACCCATCATCTCGGGGTTTCAGGGTTTTATTGTTGTTTGCTTGTAAATGAGGCTATTGAAACACATGGAGCAGATTTAAGCCCTTTCTATCTTTGACATTCTGGAATACTGAGAAATCATACTGAGACTATACTTAGAATAGAAAGGGCCACCAAAGTGGACTGAATAAAATTATCCCCCATGCAGAGCACTCCATCTGACCTTGATTTCTAGCTGTGACCCCTCTGTGCTGGTGCGGTGATTACCCTGCAGAGAAGTCCTCGCCAGGCTCTGAGCAGTTCTCAGCTGCCTCACACTCTCAGGCCCCTTCGTGCTGCCCTCAATTTTGTGGTCTTTCCTCATGTGCCCTGAAGCGCAGACAACATGTAAACAACCCGACCAAGAACAATAATGCTGCTTCTTGGTATTGAGGAGCGTATCAATTTTCTGTAATTCCTTGTAGTGGAGTTAGCATGCACGACAGAGTTCAGATGTTTTGAAAACAGGCTACGAGGAATTGTTACCTGCTGAAAGAACTGGCTGTTCATCACCTTCCAGTGGCTGAGTGGCTGAGTGGCTGAGTGCACTCTGTGTGGTACATGCTGCCAGTGAGGGTCTCAGAGAGGCATGGATATGGGAGGAGGGGAAACAGGGAGGGAGCGTCCCTTTAACCCCTCAAAGAGAAAAGTAATTTAGCTGTTGGAGATATGAGGGAAAGAAGCTATGCATATATAAAATAAAAGTAAAGAAAATCCATAGAAACTTTGGTACAACTCAATCATAATCATCCAGACTCAAGAACTTAATTGCTTGTGTCAACACCAGCCAATCTTGGCATCACTTGGTGCTCTTGCTAAATTGTCTGCTTTCCTGAGTAATTTTGTAACTCAGAGTTCAGTTAGGGTTTGTCGTGCCTGCTTGGTAGCTATGATTTGTTTGTTTTTGGCTGTACCACACACAGGCAGGATCTTAGTTCCCTGAGCAGGGGTTGAGCCCACACCCTCTGCTTTAAGAGCATGGGAGTCTTAGCCAGTAGACTGCCAGGGAAGTCCCAGTAACTACAATTGTTTGAAAAATAAAACAAGTTGTCTTTTTATTTACTTGACTGTTTATCTTTCAGTGGTCTCTGCCTTTGCAATCATCTTTTTTTTTTTTTTTTTAATTTTGGCCTCTTTTATTGCTTTCTTATTTATTTATTTTCATCCATCTTTATTCTTTGGCCTGTGCAGGCCTTCCATTGTGTGGCCTCTCTCATTGCAGAGCGCCGGCTCTGGGCACATGCGCTCTAGAGCGCTGGCTCGTAATTGGACACACCAGTCCCGCCCCTCTGCAGCAAGTGGAATCCTCCTGGGCCAGGGATCGAACCAGCGCCCCTGGCACTTCAAGGCAGACTCTTTACCCACTGGACCACCACCACCAGGGAAGCCCCTGCAGTCATCTTTGCTTTTTTTCTTTCTCTTTCTCCCTTTCTTTCTCTGTCACCATTGCCTTTTCCTTCATATTTTAAAAGAATTCTTGGAAGAAGTTGCTTGGTGATCCCATTGTACCTGATTAGGAGAAAAAAATACATACTTTGGCAAGCAGGATCAGAACTGTGGACAGCATCACACGTGCACATACTTCCCAGGTTCATCGTTAAGTTTCTATCCATGTATAGTAGATTTATAATATTATATTAGTTTCAAATATTCTTATGGATTATATTTCATTAAACGTCATGGCTGTAATTCCTGGTGCGGTACTGCAGATCCTTGTTGCTTATCAACTTTACACATAGTAGTTTGAACCTTTTAATCCCATATCCCTGTCTTGTCTCTCCCCACTTCCCTCTTCTCACTGGTAACTACTAGTTTGTTTTCTACATGCTAGTCTGTTTCTATTTTTTTGAAGTATAGTTGATTTACAATGGTTCAAGTGTGTTCCAGTACACACACACACACACATATACATTCTTTTTCAGAAAAATCTTTCATTATAGGTTATTCCAAAATATAGTTCCCTGTGCTATACAGTAGGTCTTCATTGTTTATTTTAAATATATATATTCATATATATCTGTTAAATCCAGTTCCCAATTTATCCCTTCCCACCTCTGCTTTAAGAGCATGGGAGTCTTAGCCAGTAGACTGCCAGGGAAGTCCCAGTAACTACAATTGTTTGAAAAATAAAACAAGTTGTCTTTTTATTTACTTGACTGTTTATCTTTCAGTGGTCTCTGCCTTTGCAATCATCTTTTTTTTTTTTTTTTTTAATTTTGGCCTCTTTTATTGCTTTCTTATTTATTTATTTTCATCCATCTTTATTCTTTGGCCTGTGCAGGCCTTCCATTGTGTGGCCTCTCTCATTGCAGAGCGCCGGCTCTGGGCACATGCGCTCTAGAGCGCTGGCTCGTAATTGGACACACCAGTCCCGCCCCTCTGCAGCAAGTGGAATCCTCCTGGGCCAGGGATCGAACCAGCGCCCCTGGCACTTCAAGGCAGACTCTTTACCCACTGGACCACCACCACCAGGGAAGCCCCTGCAGTCATCTTTGCTTTTTTTCTTTCTCTTTCTCCCTTTCTTTCTCTGTCACCGTTGCCTTTTCCTTCATATTTTAAAAGAATTCTTGGAAGAAGTTGCTTGGTGATCCCATTGTACCTGATTAGGAGAAAAAAATACATACTTTGGCAAGCAGGATCAGAACTGTGGACAGCATCACACGTGCACATACTTCCCAGGTTCATCGTTAAGTTTCTATCCATGTATAGTAGATTTATAATATTATATTAGTTTCAAATATTCTTATGGATTATATTTCATTAAACGTCATGGCTGTAATTCCTGGTGCGGTACTGCAGATCCTTGTTGCTTATCAACTTTACACATAGTAGTTTGAACCTTTTAATCCCATATCCCTGTCTTGTCTCTCCCCACTTCCCTCTTCTCACTGGTAACTACTAGTTTGTTTTCTACATGCTAGTCTGTTTCTATTTTTTTGAAGTATAGTTGATTTACAATGGTTCAAGTGTGTTCCAGTACACACACACACACACATATACATTCTTTTTCAGAAAAATCTTTCATTATAGGTTATTCAAAAATATAGTTCCCTGTGCTATACAGTAGGTCTTCATTGTTTATTTTAAATATATATATTCATATATATCTGTTAAATCCAGTTCCCAATTTATCCCTTCCCCACATTTCCTTTAATAACCATGTTTGTTTTCTTTGCTTGTGAGTCTCCTGTTCTGTAAATAAATTAATTTGTATGATTTTTAAAGATTCCTTATGTAAGTGATACCCCATGGTATTTGTCTTTCCTTGTCTGATTTACTGCAGTTAGTATGATAATCTCTAGATTCATCCATGCTGCTGCAAATGTCATTATTATGTTTTTTTGGCACTTCTATTGATCTTTCATTTATTTATCTTTGTTATTTGGCCTGTGTGAGCCTCCCATCGCAGTGGCCTCTCTTGTTGCAGAGCACTGGCTCTGGGAACATGCGTTCCAGAGCTCCTGCTTGGTAATTGGACACATCGGTCCAACCGCTCCGCTGCACGTGGGATCTTCCCAGGCCAGGGATTGAACTAGCGCCCCCTGTACTGCAAGGCGATGTCCTTACCCACTGGACCACCAGGGAACCCCTGCAAATGTCATTATTACATTCTTTTATATAACTGAGTAATAGTCCCTTATACATATCTACCATATCTTCTTTACCCATTCATTTATTAATGGACACCAAGGCTACTTCTGTATCTTGTCTATATAAATTGTGATGCTGTGGATATTGGGGTGCATGTATCTTTTCAAATTAGAGTTTCTTTGTTTTATGGATATATTCCCAGGAGTGGGATTGCTAGATCATATGGTAGCTCTATTTGTCATTGTTTAAGGACCCTCCATACCATTCTCCATAGTGGCTGCACCAATTTACATCCCCACCAGCCCTGCAGGAGGGGTTCCCTTTTCTCCATACTCTTTCCAGCATTTATTATTTGTAGACCTTTTAATGATGACTATTCTGACTGATGTGAGATAGTACCTTATTGTGGTTTTGATTTGCATTTCTATAATGATTAGTGATACTGAGCATTTTCCATGTCCCTGTTTGCTATCTGTATGTCTTTGGAGAAATGTCCATGTAGATCTTCTGCCCTATTTTCATTTCCTCATTGCAGGCAGATTCTTTACCACTGAGCCAGCAGAGAAGCCCTGCCCTATTTTTGATTAGGCTGTTTGTTTTCTTTGATATTGAGCTGTCTGAGCTGTTTCTATACTTTGGAAGTGAATCCTTTGTTGGTTACAACATGTGCAAATATTTTCTCCCATTCCGTAAGTTGCCTTTTTGTTTTGTTTATAGTTTCCTTTGCTGTGCAAAACCTTTTAAATTTAGTTAGGTCCCATTTTTCTTTTTTTTTGCTTTTGTTTCCATTGCTCTAGGAGATGGATCCAAAGGACCTATTGCTGTGGTTTATGTCAGAGTGTTCCACTTATGTTTTCCTCTAAGAGTTTTAGAGTATCCACTGTTACATTTAGGTCTTTAATTAATTTTCAGTTTATATTTGTGTATGGTATTAGAGAGTGTTATAATTTCATTTTTTTAAATGTCCAGTTTTCCCAGCACCCCTTATTGAAGAGACTGCCTTTTTCTTTCTTGCCTCCTTGTTGTAGGTTAACTGAAGTGCGTGGGTTTATATATGGGCTTCCTATCCTGCCTCAGTGATCTGTGTGTACATTTCAATGCTGTACTGTTCTGATTACTGTGCTTTGTAATATAGTCTGAAGTCAAGGATCTTTTTTTTTTTTTTTTTGCTATATACAATGGTTTTATTTTAAGATTTCTACAAATAACAAATGTTGAAATTTTGCCATTTTCAGGCATGTAGATGGACCTAGAGAATATTATGCTTAGTAAATCAGACAAAGACAAATACTAATATGATATCATTTATATGTGAGATGTAAAAGATTTGTCATTCTTTTTAATCAGAATGCCTTTTGGGGGAGGGATAAATTAGGCATTTGGGATTAATGGATTTATACTACTATATATAAAATATTAGTAAATAAACAACAAATACCTTCTATATAGCACAAGGATCTTTTAATATATTAAGTCTTATAGTAACCTATAATGGAAAAGAATCTATAAAGTATATGTAAATGAATATATATATAAATGAATCACTTTGCTATACACCCAAAACTAACACATTGTAAATCATTTATATCTAAATTTTGAAAATGATAATGCAGTATGATACTTAAAATGCATTTAACAGTATCATCTTAGGCCATGATTAAACTTATAGAAAAAGATTATATATTTTAGATGCTCAAGTGGGCCTTAGGAAGCATTGCTACAAACAAAGCTAATGGAGGTGATGGAATTCCAGGTGAGCTATTTCAGATCCTAAAAGATGATGCTGTTAAAAGTGCTGCACTCAATATGCCAGCAAATTTGGAAAACTCAGCAGTGCCCACAGTACTGGAAAAGGTCAGTTTTCATTCTAATCCTAAAGAAGAGCAATGCCAAAGAATGTTCAAACTACCATACAGTTGCGTTCACTTCACATGCTAACAAGGTAATGCTCAAAATCCTACAAGTTAGGCTTCAGCAGTATGTGAACTGAGAACTTCCAGATGTATAAACTGGATTTAGAAAAGGCAGAGGTGGGGCTTCCCCTGGTGGTCCAGTGGGTAAGGACACCGTCTTGCAGTGCAAGGGGCGCCAGTTCGATCCCTGGCCTGGGAAGATCCCACGTGCCGCGTATCGGCTGGATCGATGTGTCCAGTTACCGAGCCGGAGCTCTGGCATGCATGTGCCCAGAGCCGGCGCTCTGGACAACAGAGGCCACCACCATGGGAGGCCCACACGGGTCAAAGAACAAAGATGGATGAAAACAGACAAATGAAAGACCAATAGAAGTAGCCTGCCTGCCCCCGCCTCCTCCCCAAGCTGTCCCCCCCCAACAAAAAAAAAAAAAAAAGAAAAGGCAGAGGAATCAGAGATCAAATTGTCAACATTCATTGCTTTATAGAAAAAGCAAGAGAATTCCAGAGAAACATCTACTTCACAAAAGCCTTTGTGTGGCTCACAGCAAAGTGGAAAATTCTTAGAGATGGGAATACTGGACCACCCTTCCTATTTAACTTCTATGCAGAGTACCTCATGTGAAATGTTGGGCTGGATGAATCAGAAGCTGTAATCAAGATTGCCAGGAGAAATATCAGTAACCTCAGGTGATGACACCACTTTAATGGCAGAAAAGAAAGAGGAACTAAAGAGCCTCTTGATGAAGGTGAAAGAAGAGAGTGAAAAAGCTAGCCCAATACTCAACATTCAAAAACTAAGATCATGGCATCTGGTCCCATCACTTCCTGACAAATAGATGGGAAAACAATGGAAACAGTGACAGACTACTTCCTTGGGCTCCAAAATCACTGTGGATGGTGATTGCAGTCATGAAATTAAAAGGCGCTTGCTCCTTGGAAGAAAAGCTATGATAAACCTAGACAACATATTGAAAAGCAGAGACATCACTTTGCAAACAAAGGCCCGTCTAATCAAAACTATGGTTTCTCACTAGTCATGTATGAATGTGAGAGTTGGACCATAAAGAAGGTTGAGCACTGAAGAATTTGTGCTTTTGAACTGTGGTGCTGGAGAAGACTGTTGAGAGTCCCTTGGACAGTAAGGAGATCAAAGCAGTCAATCCTAAAGGAAATCAACTGTAAATATTCTTTGGAAGGACTGAAGCTGAAGCCGAAGCTCGAATACTTTGGCCACCTGATGTGAAGAGCTAACTCAATGGAAATGACCCGAATGCTAGGAAAGATTGAGGGCAGGAGAAGGTGCCAACAGAGGGTGAAATAGTTGGGCGTCATCACTGACTCATTGGACATGAGTTTGAACAGACTCCAGGAAATAATGAAGGACAGGGAAGCCTAGCGTGCTGCAGTCCATGGGGTCACAAAGAATTGGATACAACTTACCGACTGAACAACAGTAGAAGCTACAGGGCTAAAAAAGGACTACTGTGTCCGCTATTGTTCTAGGAAAGAGAACATTCTGTCCCTAGGAGCCTGACAACCACAATTTGTTTCAGAAAATTAATTGCTTCTAGCTTTGAGCAGGGAGGGAGATAAGATTAAGAAGGAAAAAATTCAGAGATGACTTTGATCAGAGGTTGTGGGGCTGGAACTGGGGATAGGTATTCCTTAGAGGAGAGTAGTAAGTGTTAGACCAGGGCTCTAGGTGAGTGTGCCTGAGAAGGAAAGACAAGGACATTTATTTATAGGAGTCATGGATGGGAAACTGGTACACATTTTGTTTTTGGAGGAATAGAGTGTCATGACATGTAAATTGGTTGCCAATATTTTGCTTCCATTAGCCCATGTGGTTTGTAGAATGTTACAGAGATAGGAGTGTAAGAATCTAAACATGAATAACATTACCCAGGAGTAAAGGAGAATCTTATGGGTTACAGAATCTATTCCCATGGAGCCATGAGTAGGGGAGACCCTCTGTTGGGGGCAAAGACTGGGATGCTTTGCTACCAAGAGAAACTGGTCCTAGAATGAATGGTAAGGTAGAGAGAGGGACAGTGATGTTATGGAGACCATGTAACATGAGAGATTCAAAGATGTTTAATTATTAATTCTAAGAATCATTAATTCTTTTACTGTTAATTTTTGAAGATGTAAAGGATCCTTTAACTTTTGGATATTGGAATGTTTCAGTCTATTCTTTTATGATATCTGGGTTTTGTGTCACATTTTTTAAAACTGCGAAAATGATGAAATAAAAATCATGAAAATATGTGTGATTGTATACTTTATCAGTCATTTTTATGGTTCTATTTTTAAAGGCGTCGTGAAAATTATCAAGTAGGTGTCTTGTTTGTCTCCCAGTTATGTACTTCTCCTACCCAGAGGCAAGTATTGTTATCAGTTTTTTTGTGAATTTTTCTAGAGATAGTCTATGCATATAAAAGTATATACATACTATATTCTTTCCTTCTTTATACACCAGTAATAGCCTGCTATACACAGTATAAACTATCTTACTCTTTTTCAGTTGACAAAATATCTTGCAGGTGGTTTCATATCAGTATCTATTACGTTGCTTCATTCTTTAGAGGTTTCAACAGTTTTTAGGATATGTGATTCTATTCAAGCTATTCTATTCACACTCTGCATCAGCTCTCTAAAGTAAGCAGACATTCCTGTGATGCAAATGAGTAAACTAACTTGCCTGGAGGCTTTGCAGCCTGTGCAATTGTCATGCTCCCTAACAGAACCAGGGATAGGATTCAAATTCCGGTCTTGTGGCTCCAGTGCTAAAGGTTTTCTGCCATAATACAGAAAAATTATACCAGGTATTCCCGAGAAACCTCCTTATTCTATTAAAGTTGAAATCTCTCAATTATAATTTGTCTTTATCTAGATGGTAGTCATTTTCTTTCAGTACAGTGTACATGCAATTTCTCTGTCTTCAGGCTTTTATTGTTGCTGTTGATAAGTTAGAGCTAATTCATTTCTCTTTATCATTTTCCTCTGCGTGCTTTTATGTTTTTCCCTCCCTCCTCTTTACTTGTGGTGTTCTGTGGTTTCACCATAACATATCAGGTGATTTTAAAAAATGATCTTTCTTAGATTTGTTTGGCTCCTTGAATCTGTGGATTGGTATCTCTTATATATTCTGGAAAATCCTCTCTGAATTTTGCATCTGACTCATTTTTTTCTTTTCTCCTATTTTTAGAACTCTGATTTAAGCATGTTATATATTTTTATTTTACACCCTTGGTATCTTTTTAAAAAAATGTTTTCCCCATTATGCCTCTTTTATTTTTTTATATTTATTTTCATCCATCTTTTTGTTCTTTGACCTATGAGGCCCTCCCAGTGGCCTCTCTTGTTGCAGAGCACCGGCTCTGGCCACATGCGCTCCAGAGTGCTGGTTCATAATTAGACACACCGGTCCAGCCGCTCTGCGGCACATGGAATCTTCTTGGGCCAGGGATCAAACCAGTGCCCCTTGCACTGCAAGGTGGACTCTCTACCCACTGGACCACCAGGGAAGCCCTGTATCTTTGTTTTTGAACAGCTTTATTGAGATATAGTTCACATACCATACAGTTCACTAAAGTATAGAATTCATTGGTTTGTTAGTATATCCACAGAATTGTGAACCCATCACTGGGTCAATTTTAGAACTTTTCATTACTTCAGAAGGAAAATCTGTGTCTTCTCTCATCCTATCATCCCAATAGTTAGAGTCTGAAAGTTTTATTTTCCCCTAAAATTCTTACGTGGACACCTAATTCTCAGTGGGATGATAATTAGTGGGGTCTTTGGGAGGTGAATAGGTCATGAAGATGAAGAGCCTCATGAATGGGATTAGTGCCATTTTAATAAGAGACCAGAGAGCTAACTTGCTGCATTTTAGCCATGTGAGGAGAAAACAAGAAATCAGTAGTCTGTAACCCAGAGGAGGGCCTTTATACCCCAACAGTGTTATCACCTCCATCTCAGACTTCTTCCTCTGTGAGAAATAAATGTCTGTTTATAAGTCATCTAGTCCATGGTACTTTGCTATAGCAGCCTCAGCTACGAAGCTGTCCAACATTCAGCGCCCACTCATCTACGTTATGACTCTATATATTTGCCTCTTCTGACATTTCATATAAATAAATACAATACGTAGTCGTCTGTAATTTCTTTCACTTAGCATGATGTCTTCAAGGTTAATCCATGTTGTAGCTTTCATCCATGCTTCATCCTTTTTTATGGTTGAATAGCATTCTGTTGTATAGATACACCACATTTTGCTTCTCTCTTTATCAGCTGATGGACTCTTGAGTTGTTTCCATTATTTGGCTAGTATAAACAATGCTGCTGTAAACATTTGGGTACAAGGTTTTGTATAGACATGTGCATTCATTTCTCTTAAGTATATACCTAGGATTAGAGTTACTAACTCCATGTATAACTTTTTGAGAAACTTCTAGAGTGTTTGCCAAAGTGGCCGTGCCATTTAAATTCCTATAAGCAATGTATAAGAGTTTCGATTTCTTCACATCCTCACCAACACTTGTATTTTGGACTTTTTGAATATATTCACTCTACTGGGTTTGAAGTAATATCCCATTGTGGTTTCAGTTTCCATTTCCCTGGTGTTATTGATTTTGAACATCTTTTTTTAAAAAAATTATTTTAAAAACCATTTTGGCCTCTTTTATTGACTTTTTATGCATTTTATTTTCATTCATCTTTTTATTCTTTGGCCTATGTGGGCCTTTCATTGCAGTGGTATCTCTCATGGCAGAACTCTGGCTCTGGGTGCTTGTGCTCCAGAGCACTGGCTCGTAATTGGACACACTGGTCCAGCTGCTCTGTGGCACATGGGATCTTCCCAGGCCAGGGATTGAACTGGTGCCCCTTACACTGCAAGGCAGACTCTTTGCTCACTGGTCCACCAGGGAGGCCCTTGAACATCTTTTAAATGTACTTACTGGACATTTGTATGTCTTCTTTGGAGAAATGTCCGTTTAGATATTTTTACCACTTGAAAGCTGCATCATCTGTTTTTATTATTGAGTATGTTTTTTAGATTTTAGGTATGAGTACATTGTCATATATGGTTTGGAAATATTTTGTACTATTCTGTGGTCTGTCTTTCACTTTCTTGATGGTGTCCTTTGAAGCAAAAAAGTTTTTAAGTTTGAAGAAGCCCATTTTATCTATTTCTTCTTTTATTCCTTGTACTTTTGGTGTCATATCTAAGGATCCATTGCCTAATCCAAGGTCACGAAGATTTGCTGCTCTGTTTTCCTCTAAGAGCTTTAGAGAGCTTTAGAGTGTTGGCTCTTATGTTTAGGTCTTTGATCCATTTTGAATGAATGTTTTTTAAGATATGAGTTAAGACTACAACTTCATTCTTATGCATTGGCTTACACAGTTGTCCCAGTACAATCTGTTGACAGTACTATTCTTTGCACCATTGAATGATCTTAGAGCCTTGTTAAAAATCAGTTGATCATGAAGGATGGATTTATTTTTGAACCCTCAGGTCTAATCCATTGGTGCATATGCCTATCTTTATACCAGTATCACAGGGTCTTGACTTCTGTAGATATGTAGTTTTATTAAACTTATTCTAGCTCTTTTACTCTTTATGATGCTGTTGTAAATTGAATTGTGTTCTTAATTTCATTTTCAATTGGTTTATTGCTAGTATATAGAAATACAGTCAGTTTTTAGTCTTGTATTCTGAAAATTGTCTGTACTCATTTATTCATTCTAATAATTTTTTAGTGGACTTCTTAGGGTTTTGTACATACAAGATTGCATCATCTGTGAATAGAGGTAGTTTTACTTCTTCCTTTCCATATGTATGACTTTTATTTGTTTCATTTTCTTGTCTAATTTCCCTGGCCAGAACATCTGGTAAAATGATAGATAACAATAGCAGAGTGTACATGCTTCTGTTGTTCCTTATCATAGGGGAAAGCATCCAGTTTGGGTACCATTAATATGATGTTAACTGTGGGGGTTATTTTTGTACATATGCTTTATCATGCTGAGGAAATGCCCTTCTATTCCTAGTTTGTTGAGATTTTTATCATGAAAGCATGTTGGCTTTTGCCAAATGCTTTTTCTTCATCTTTTGAGATAATAACTTAAATTCTATTGATATGTGTGTGAATGCAGTATGTTTTTAGATTTTAGGTATGAGTACATTGTCATATATGGTTTGGAAATATTTTGTACTATTCTGTGGTCTGTCTTTCACTTTCTTGATAGTGTCCTTTGAAGCAAAAAAGTTTTTAAGTTTGAAGAAGCCCATTTTATCTATTTCTTCTTTTATTCCTTATACTTTTGGTGTCATATCTAAGGATCCATTGCCTAATCCAAGGTCACGAAGATTTGCTGCTCTGTTTTCCTCTAAGAGCTTTAGAGAGCTTTAGAGTGTTGGCTCTTATGTTTAGGTCTTTGATCCATTTTGAATGAATGTTTTTTAAGATATGAGTTAAGACTACAACTTCATTCTTATGCATTGGCTTACACAGTTGTCCCAGCACAATCTGTTGACAGTACTATTCTTTGCACCATTGAATGATCTTAGAGCCTTGTTAAAAATCAGTTGATCATGAAGGATGGATTTATTTTTGAACCCTCAGGTCTAATCCATTGGTGCATATGCCTATCTTTATACCAGTATCACAGGGTCTTGACTTCTGTAGATATGTAGTTTTATTAAACTTATTCTAGCTCTTTTACTCTTTATGATGCTGTTGTAAATTGAATTGTGTTCTTAATTTCATTTTCAATTGGTTTATTGCTAGTATATAGAAATACAGTCAGTTTTTAGTCTTGTATTCTGAAAATTGTCTGTACTCATTTATTCATTCTAATAATTTTTTAGTGGACTTCTTAGGGTTTTGTACATACAAGATTGCATCATCTGTGAATAGAGGTAGTTTTACTTCTTCCTTTCCATATGTATGACTTTTATTTGTTTCATTTTCTTGTCTAATTTCCCTGGCCAGAACATCTGGTAAAATGATAGATAACAATAGCAGAGTGTACATGCTTCTGTTGTTCCTTATCATAGGGGAAAGCATCCAGTTTGGGTACCATTAATATGATGTTAACTGTGGGGGTTATTTTTGTACATATGCTTTATCATGCTGAGGAAATGCCCTTCTATTCCTAGTTTGTTGAGATTTTTATCATGAAAGCATGTTGGCTTTTGCCAAATGCTTTTTCTTCATCTTTTGAGATAATAACTTAAAAATTCTATTGATATGGTGTGTGTGCATGCTAAACGCCTTTGGTCCTGTCCAACTCTTTGCAACCCTCTGAGCTATAGCCCTCCAGGCTCATCTGTCCATGGAGTTCTCCAGGCAAGAATGCTGGAATGAGTTGCCATGCCCTCCTCCAGGGGATCTTCCCAACCCAGAAACTGAGCCTGTATCTTTTATGTCTCTTGCATTGGCAGGCAGGTTCTTTACTACTAGCTCTGCCTGGGAAGCCCAGTTGATATGGTATATTACATTAATTTTCAAATGTTCAATATTCTTATTTCTCTTCCATATTTCCATCTTATTATAGCACTGATATTTTACTATGGTCTGTGTCTTCCCAATAGGACAGGAGCCTAATGAAGGTAGATACTGCATCTACAATAGCTTCTTGACTTTCAGGAAGGAGATCTTTGTGGATCCTGAAATATCTGAATTCCTCTGCAAAATGCCAGTGAGGAAAAAAGAGAGAAAAACAAATTAGATCAAGCTTGTATTCTGGGTTGTCATGGGACCCAGTCACTAGAGAAATGTCTTTTTCCTGCATACCAATCTTCAGGCAAGTAATTTGAATTTGTGTTTCAGCAAAACAACAAACCAGAAACCTTCAGAATCACTCTTGGTAGCATACACATCTGTTGCTATATTCTCCAGGGCTGTAGACCACTTGTGCACATCCCTGCAGTATCTCGGGTGTAGTGGGAGGGTGCAGAACATTTGTTCATGTTATTAGGACTGTGTATTCTGTGCTAGGCACTGGATTCATTGCTGAGATTACAGAAATGCATAAAACAGAGTGCTTACCTCAAGGAGCTCAGAGTCAGGGAAAGAGACGACTCACATGCTGGGTGAAAGTGGTCCAGTGGTGCAGGCACCGCAGAAGAGGAGAGAATGAGGCTTATGGTAGCAAGTGGGGTCTGAGCTTTCCTTTCTCCACCTTCACAGGCATATGCTTTATCATGCTGAGGAAATGCCCTTCTATTCCTAGTTTGTTGAGATTTTTATCATGAAAGCATGTTGGCTTTTGCCAAATGCTTTTTCTTCATCTTTTGAGATAATAACTTAAAAATTCTATTGATATGGTGTGTGTGCATGCTAAACGCCTTTGGTCCTGTCCAACTCTTTGCAACCCTCTGAGCTATAGCCCTCCAGGCTCATCTGTCCATGGAGTTCTCCAGGCAAGAATGCTGGAATGAGTTGCCATGCCCTCCTCCAGGGGATCTTCCCAACCCAGAAACTGAGCCTGCATCTCTTATGTCTCTTGCATTGGCAGGCAGGTTCTTTACTACTAGCACTACCTGGGAAGCCCAGTTGATATGGTATATTACATTAATTTTCAAATGTTCAATATTCTTATTTCTCTTCCATATTTCCATCTTATTATAGCACTGATATTTTACTATGGTCTGTGTCTTCCCAATAGGACAGGAGCCTAATGAAGGTAGATACTGCATCTACAATAGCTTCTTGACTTTCAGGAAGGAGATCTTTGTGGATCCTGAAATATCTGAATTCCTCTGCAAAATGCCAGTGAGGAAAAAAGAGAGAAAAACAAATTAGATCAAGCTTGTATTCTGGGTTGTCATGGGACCCAGTCACTAGAGAAATGTCTTTTTCCTGCATACCAATCTTCAGGCAAGTAATTTGAATTTGTGTTTCAGCAAAACAACAAACCAGAAACCTTCAGAATCACTCTTGGTAGCATACACATCTGTTGCTATATTCTCCAGGGCTGTAGACCACTTGTGCACATCCCTGCAGTATCTCGGGTGTAGTGGGAGGGTGCAGAACATTTGTTCATGTTATTAGGACTGTGTATTCTGTGCTAGGCACTGGATTCATTGCTGAGATTACAGAAATGCATAAAACAGAGTGCTTACCTCAAGGAGCTCAGAGTCAGGGAAAGAGACGACTCACATGCTGGGTGAAAGTGGTCCAGTGGTGCAGGCACCGCAGAAGAGGAGAGAATGAGGCTTATGGTAGCAAGTGGGGTCTGAGCTTTCCTTTCTCCACCTTCACAGGCATCTTCTGGTTCACATCCCCATCAGCACTCTCTTGGAACCGTACAGGGACCTCCTCATGGACCTCCCTGCTTCCTCCTTGCTGTGCGTGCAGACCGTTCTTTGTACACCATCCAGGGGGATCCTTCAAAAGCTTCAGTATGCATCTGTCTCTCTTCTGCTCACAGACCAGACTGACTACCTGCCTTTCCAGAGTTAAAAACCAAGTTTTTGCCTCAGTTCACAAGCTCTGCCTGATCTGACCCTCCACTGTCTCTCTGACCTGTCCTCCTACTTTCACTCTTAACTCCACTGCATGAACTCTGGTCTCCTGCCGGTCTTCCAACATATCAGATTCATTCTGCTCCCACTTGGGGACTTTGTATTTGTGGGCTCCTCTTCTGGAAAACTCTTCCAAGATATCATTTCCTCACTTTCTGTAGGCCTCTGTTCAAAATCCTTGCAAGAAAATCCTTCAAATTCTCTATAGAAGCCAACAGACTCCTTCCATGCTTGCTTTCCACCTGAGCATACCTTATTTTTCTCTATACCACTCACTCATTTATCTGTTTATTGTCTGGATAATCCAACTAAAATATAGCTTCATGAAGTCAGGGATATTTTTGCCCATTTTGTTCATTGTTTTTACTCCTGTTGCTTAGTGTGCTTCCTAGAACATAGTAGGTACTCATTAAATATTTGCTGACCCAGCTATTGTACTGCCATTCCAAAGGTTGAATGGGAGTGACTTTAGGAAGAAGAAATACCTCATTTTGACTTGCAAGTAATTTGAATTTGTGTTTCAGCAAAACAACAAACCAGAAACCTTCAGAATCACTCTTGGTAGCATACACATCTGTTGCTATATTCTCCAGGGCTGTAGACCACTTGTGCACATCCCTGCAGTATCTCGGGTGTAGTGGGAGGGTGCAGAACATTTGTTCATGTTATTAGGACTGTGTATTCTGTGCTAGGCACTGGATTCATTGCTGAGATTACAGAAATGCATAAAACAGAGTGCTTACCTCAAGGAGCTCAGAGTCAGGGAAAGAGACGACTCACATGCTGGGTGAAAGTGGTCCAGTGGTGCAGGCACCGCAGAAGAGGAGAGAATGAGGCTTATGGTAGCAAGTGGGGTCTGAGCTTTCCTTTCTCCACCTTCACAGGCATCTTCTGGTTCACATCCCCATCAGCACTCTCTTGGAACCGTACAGGGACCTCCTCATGGACCTCCCTGCTTCCTCCTTGCTGTGCGTGCAGACCGTTCTTTGTACACCATCCAGGGGGATCCTTCAAAAGCTTCAGTATGCATCTGTCTCTCTTCTGCTCACAGACCAGACTGACTACCTGCCTTTCCAGAGTTAAAAACCAAGTTTTTGCCTCAGTTCACAAGCTCTGCCTGATCTGACCCTCCACTGTCTCTCTGACCTGTCCTCCTACTTTCACTCTTAACTCCACTGCATGAACTCTGGTCTCCTGCCGGTCTTCCAACATATCAGACTCATTCTGCTCCCACTTGGGGACTTTGTATTTGTGGGCTCCTCTTCTGGAAAACTCTTCCAAGATATCATTTCCTCACTTTCTGTAGGCCTCTGTTCAAAATCCTTGCAAGAAAATCCTTCAAATTCTCTATAGAAACCAACAGACTCCTTCCATGCTTGCTTTCCACCTGAGCATACCTTATTTTTCTCTATACCACTCACTCATTTATCTGTTTATTGTCTGGATAATCCAACTAAAATATAGCTTCATGAAGTCAGGGATATTTTTGCCCATTTTGTTCATTGTTTTTACTCCTGTTGCTTAGTGTGCTTCCTAGAACATAGTAGGTACTCATTAAATATTTGCTGACCCAGCTATTGTACTGCCATTCCAAAGGTTGAATGGGAGTGACTTTAGGAAGAAGAAATGAGCTGGGATAGGAGGCGGATACAGTATTTATTGAATTCAGTGATTTGATATCCCCATTTTGATTTGGGTTTTGAGCTAGGTAGATGGTCACTGATGCCCGTTTTCATTCAATCATCTCAGAAATAGCACAACAGAATGGCAATTTTGCAGCCCAGAGTGGAACAAGAATCTGTGTGAAGACCATTGATAGCTTTAATCAAGCTGAATGTGTGTGCTATGCTAAGCTGCTTCAGTCGTGTCTGGTTCTTTGTAACCCCATGGACCGTAGCCCGCCAGGCTCCTCTGTCCATGGGATTCTCCAGGCAAGAATACTGGAGTGGGTTTCCACGCCCTCCTCCAGGGGATCTTCCCGACCTAGAGATCAAACTGGCATCTCTTACGTCTCCTGCGTTGGCAGGTGGGTTCTTTACCACTGAATCTGAAAGTGTAGGGGTGCCTAAATGTTCTTAACACCAAAACCTATTACCAGGCAGTGAAGGTGGCTCCTGAGACCACAGCTGAATTATAGATGCTACCCAGAACTGTTTAGGAAGACACCTGGCTCTCTCATCCCAGGATAGCCCTTGCACCAAACCACAAAGCTCAAAGTTTATAAAAGGCATCCCCAGCATAATGTATAATTAAGAACTATCATTTATTGAGTGCTTCCTGTGCCTTGTTCAGTGCTGGGAGCTTTATAATCTCTCTTATTATCCTTGGAGACAGGTACTATTGTCGTCTCCATTTTACAGATTATAAAAAACAGGTGCTGAAAAACTTCATAACCTGCCTAGGGCCAGGGGGCTGGTAAGCGGCTAAGCTAGTAAATTTTAATTTCAAGTTGATGGAGTCTAAAGCCCATGTGCTCGACCACATTGTGTATTCTCCAGATCAGCCACCTGCAACAAATATTTTACCTCTGAGGGCAAGAACACATCTCTCCAGTTTCTGTACTCTTCTGATTTTGGAAATGAGGCGTTGGATTTTCCAGCAGTTGCAGGTGTGTTTCCAGGAGCTTTGATAGGACGAGGGCTGAAAGACATTTGTAGGCCTAGACATTACTCTAACTTTTTATGATTAAAAATTTAACTTGCAGGGGGACTTTAGGAAGAAGAAATGAGCTGGGATAGGAGGCGGATACAGTATTTATTGAATTCAGTGATTTGATATCCCCATTTTGATTTGGGTTTTGAGCTAGGTAGATGGTCACTGATGCCCGTTTTCATTCAATCATCTCAGAAATAGCACAACAGAATGGCAATTTTGCAGCCCAGAGTGGAACAAGAATCTGTGTGAAGACCATTGATAGCTTTAATCAAGCTGAATGTGTGTGCTATGCTAAGCTGCTTCAGTCGTGTCTGGTTCTTTGTAACCCCATGGACCGTAGCCCGCCAGGCTCCTCTGTCCATGGGATTCTCCAGGCAAGAATACTGGAGTGGGTTTCCACGCCCTCCTCCAGGGGATCTTCCCGACCTAGAGATCAAACTGGCATCTCTTACGTCTCCTGCGTTGGCAGGTGGGTTCTTTACCACTGAATCTGAAAGTGTAGGGGTGCCTAAATGTTCTTAACACCAAAACCTATTACCAGGCAGTGAAGGTGGCTCCTGAGACCACAGCTGAATTATAGATGCTACCCAGAACTGTTTAGGAAGACACCTGGCTCTCTCATCCCAGGATAGCCCTTGCACCAAACCACAAAGCTCAAAGTTTATAAAAGGCATCCCCAGCATAATGTATAATTAAGAACTATCATTTATTGAGTGCTTCCCCTATGCCTTGTTCAGTGCTGGGAGCTTTATAATCTCTCTTATTATCCTTGGAGACAGGTACTATTGTCGTCTCCATTTTACAGATTATAAAAAACAGGTGCTGAAAAACTTCATAACCTGCCTAGGGCCAGGGGGCTGGTAAGCGGCTAAGCTAGTAAATTTTAATTTCAAGTTGATGGAGTCTAAAGCCCATGTGCTCGACCACATTGTGTATTCTCCAGATCAGCCACCTGCAACAAATATTTTACCTCTGAGGGCAAGAACACATCTCTCCAGTTTCTGTACTCTTCTGATTTTGGAAATGAGGCTTGGGATGTTCCAGCAGCTGCAGGTGTGTTTCCCCCAGGAGCTTTGATAGGACGAGGGCTGAAAGACATTTGTAGGCCTAGACATTACTCTAACTATATTAGTTATGATTTAATACATAATATTGTCAAAACTCAATTAGAGAAATCATTAGGAGTGCAAAGGGCAAGGCAGATTAAGAAGGTAATGCTTCTTAGAATAAATATATTCTTGTCTAGGAAATGTGTATTCTATAATTATTTTGGGAGTCCAGGCTCCATAAGCTTTATTGAAAAGAGCCTGATATATACTGGAGAGAGAGAGAGTTTGGAATAGCCCAAGTTCCCTTAGGGAACGAACAGGAGGTGTGTACTGAAGTGTGATGGTGAGTTCCTGTAATTCTTCGGCAGAGAGTTATGGGGCTAGAAGGGGAGGGTGTGAGGTTTAGAAAAAGCAATACAGGCCACAAGTGATTGTGGGTTTTTCTGAGGTTTATAAACACTGCAGCTCAGATAATAACAAGATTCTTCCTTTAGAGGGGTGGTGGTTCTTTTTATGGGTGGCAGGGGAGAGGGTTCAGTCCACAGAGACTGTAGTTGGTATTAGTGAACCTGGGTTTCCAGAAATTTCTGGTTATATCGTGGGCAGTGCTGTGACACCTCTGCCTTATGTCATGAGCAGTGCTGTGTGGCACCTTGGTGTTCAGCATTGTGGAGACAGCAGTGGCTTTTGACCTTAGAGAACCCCTCATGGGGGACCTGACAAATCTTCGACCTGGTGCAAATCCTCTATGTCTATTATCCTATGGTAACTTCTACTCATGGGGTGATCTTCAGGGTCTGGTGGCCAAATTGGGACTTAAACATTATCCTTGGAGACAGGTACTATTGTCTACAGATTATAAAAACAGGTGCTGAAAACTTCATAACCTGCCTAGGGCCAGGGGCTGGTAAGCGGCTAAGCTAGTAAATTTTAATTTCAAGTTGATGGAGTCTAAAGCCCATGTGCTCGACCACATTGTGTATTCTCCAGATCAGCCACCTGCAACAAATATTTTACCTCTGAGGGCAAGAACACATCTCCCCAGTTTCTGTACTCTTCTGATTTTGGAAATGAGGCTTGGGATGTTCCAGCAGCTGCAGGTGTGTTTCCCCCAGGAGCTTTGATAGGACGAGGGCTGAAAGACATTTGTAGGCCTAGACATTACTCTAACTATATTAGTTATGATTTAATACATAATATTGTCAAAACTCAATTAGAGAAATCATTAGGAGTGCAAAGGGCAAGGCAGATTAAGAAGGTAATGCTTCTTAGAATAAATATATTCTTGTCTAGGAAATGTGTATTCTATAATTATTTTGGGAGTCCAGGCTCCATAAGCTTTATTGAAAAGAGCCTGATATATACTGGAGAGAGAGAGAGTTTGGAATAGCCCAAGTTCCCTTAGGGAACGAACAGGAGGTGTGTACTGAAGTGTGATGGTGAGTTCCTGTAATTCTTCGGCAGAGAGTTATGGGGCTAGAAGGGGAGGGTGTGAGGTTTAGAAAAAGCAATACAGGCCACAAGTGATTGTGGGTTTTTCTGAGGTTTATAAACACTGCAGCTCAGATAATAACAAGATTCTTCCTTTAGAGGGTGGTGGTTCTTTTTATGGGTGGCAGGGGAGAGGGTTCAGTCCACAGAGACTGTAGTTGGTATTAGTGAACCTGGGTTTCCAGAAATTTCTGGTTATATCGTGGGCAGTGCTGTGACACCTCTGCCTTATGTCATGAGCAGTGCTGTGTGGCACCTTGGTGTTCAGCATTGTGGAGACAGCAGTGGCTTTTGACCTTAGAGAACCCCTCATGGGGGACCTGACAAATCTTCGACCTGGTGCAAATCCCTCTATGTCTATTATCCTATGGTAACTTCTACTCATGGGGTGATCTTCAGGGTCTTGGCCAAGACTGGAGGGGAGCCCTGGAAATGTTGAGAAAGCTATGACTTTTTCCAGCTTTCAAGGAATTTCCTCTAAGCTTCTTTAAGATGAGAAAAGTACTCAGGATTGTCATGAGGCTAAAAATGAGTTTTTGTAGGCTATTAAGTCAATTGCCAACAAACTCAACAAGTGGGGAATTGAGAAGAAAGGCATGATATTTTGGTCCTTGTTTTAGGTTCTTCCTTTTTTCACTTGTGCTGGAGCTGTACCCAGCCAATCCTGCAAATTCCAAGGTGAGTCTGGCCAGCTTAGACTTACTAACTTTATCAGCAACCTGTATTGTGAGGGAAACATATTGGGTGTGTATGTTTAGAAGGCAGTTGGGAGGAGGCAAAGCTCATGAGATTCTGTGAGGCTGTTGCAGTGCCTCCACATGGCGTTGACACTCCACCTCAGGGGGAACTCTTGTCTTGCTTCTGAGATGTAACACCCTCCCACAACCATTCACCCCAGACTTGGTCGTCCACTCTCCAGTTTCATCTTTACATTTTCCTGTATTTGGGCTTAAGCATGGTTCCTTCATTCAGTGTCTTAATTCAGTTCCCCTTCGATTGAGTTTCTTTTTTTTTTTCTTAAACCTTTATTTTGCTTTTAACTTTTACAGAGTTTTGTTGTTTACAGATATGTCTGTTCCCAGATTAGTCATATGTATATCCCCCCACTTCCCGCCCCTCCCAACCATCACACAGCACCCCAAAGGATCCCCTTTTCTCACAGAGCAATGACTATAGCTATTTTCTTCACTTATGATAGTACAGGCCTTCATGCTACTTCCTTTATGCCTCTCACCCACTGTTCCTTCCCCACAATGTCCATATGTCCGCTGTCCATGTCTGTCTTTCTGTCGCTTCACTGCGTGTGCCATCATCACCATCCTACTAGATTCCATATATATGTGTTAATATACTGTATTTGTCCTTCTCTTTCTGACTGACTTCACTTTTTATGATACGTTCTAGATCAAGCCACCTCATTAGGGCTGATCAATTGAGTTTCCTTACTTCATTAGAAGTTAACTCTCAAATAAAGCTATCTGACATACCATTAATATTCCTTAATTCTCATGTTGCATTCTAATGGGCTTTATGGGGACAACCCCTCAGTCCATGGAAGAACTCTAAAAATGACTACACAGACATTGGGCAGGCCTGTGGTCCTGGTCCATGGTCTCCTGACCTTGGAGAGGAAGATCTGGGTGGAGGAGTGGAGGAGTCATGGGAACAGGTAGGAGGAAAGAGGAAAGTGGGAAGGAAAGCTCCATTGTGTGGGAGATGCTGTTGTGCAGGGGTTGTTGGGCTCTGTGTATGTATCACAAGCTAATTAGGAGAATAGATTAAGCTGCTTTGGTGTCAAAATAGCTGTGGGGAAAACAACCTTAATAGCAGGTTGCAGATGAAAGAAAATGAAATGGGAAAGAAATGAGGAGCATTTAAAAGAAAACAATCAGGCTGGAGGGAATGGAGAGAGGAAGATACAACAGAGCATTTAAAAAATTAAAGAAGTTTGTACGGGTGGCATATGCATTTCTGATGAGCACCAGGGGAAGAGAGCCTAGCTCCAAGTTTCCTCAGCCTCAATGTTTGTCATGTTGAAAGCCACAGAGTTCCTAGGGGACAGGAGACGGGAGAGGGGAGGTGGTAAGAAACTTTGGGGCTCAGCCAGGAGGGGTAGCGTTAGCCAGCCAGACCGTGCTCTGTTCCCACTCAGTCTCAGCTCTGCCATTCCGTGTGCCTCTCTGCCTGGTTTTCCTCTTCTCATTCCTTGCCGTGAGATCCCTGGTCCTTCCGTCTATCTCAGGACTTTCATCATCATTCCTCAGCGCATGACTCTCAAATCCAGTCCAGTCCAGGTGAGTCTGGTTTCCAGTCCAGGTGAGTCTCCTGAGTTCTCCAGCTGCTGCCCAACCTGTCCAGGACTGTCTCACCTCACACGACTGAAATGGACTCGCTCCTCTCCTCTTGATACCCACGTGTGCTTCTCCTCCAAAACTCTTCCCCACAGCCGTTGTGCCACTGTCCAACGAGCCAGGACCCTGGCAGTTTTCCTTGCCTCCCTCTTTCCCATCAGTCCACCCGCCAGTCCCACTGTCATGGCAATTTTTAAAACTCTCAAATAAAGCTATCTGACATACCATTAATATTCCTTAATTCTCATGTTGCATTCTAATGGGCTTTATGGGGACAACCCTCAGTCCATGGAAGAACTCTAAAAATGACTACACAGACATTGGGCAGGCCTGTGGTCCTGGTCCATGGTCTCCTGACCTTGGAGAGGAAGATCTGGGTGGAGGAGTGGAGGAGTCATGGGAACAGGTAGGAGGAAAGAGGAAAGTGGGAAGGAAAGCTCCATTGTGTGGGAGATGCTGTTGTGCAGGGGTTGTTGGGCTCTGTGTATGTATCACAAGCTAATTAGGAGAATAGATTAAGCTGCTTTGGTGTCAAAATAGCTGTGGGGAAAACAACCTTAATAGCAGGTTGCAGATGAAAGAAAATGAAATGGGAAAGAAATGAGGAGCATTTAAAAGAAAACAATCAGGCTGGAGGGAATGGAGAGAGGAAGATACAACAGAGCATTTAAAAAATTAAAGAAGTTTGTACGGGGTGGCATATGCATTTCTGATGAGCACCAGGGGAAGAGAGCCTAGCTCCAAGTTTCCTCAGCCTCAATGTTTGTCATGTTGAAAGCCACAGAGTTCCTAGGGGACAGGAGACGGGAGAGGGGAGGTGGTAAGAAACTTTGGGGCTCAGCCAGGAGGGGTAGCGTTAGCCAGCCAGACCGTGCTCTGTTCCCACTCAGTCTCAGCTCTGCCATTCCGTGTGCCTCTCTGCCTGGTTTTCCTCTTCTCATTCCTTGCCGTGAGATCCCTGGTCCTTCCGTCTATCTCAGGACTTTCATCATCATTCCTCAGCGCATGACTCTCAAATCCAGTCCAGTCCAGGTGAGTCTGGTTTCCAGTCCAGGTGAGTCTCCTGAGTTCTCCAGCTGCTGCCCAACCTGTCCAGGACTGTCTCACCTCACACGACTGAAATGGACTCGCTCCTCTCCTCTTGATACCCACGTGTGCTTCTCCTCCAAAACTCTTCCCCACAGCCGTTGTGCCACTGTCCAACCGAGCCAGGACCCTGGCAGTTTTCCTTGCCTCCCTCTTTCCCATCAGTCACTGCCTCCCACTGGCCCTACCTTCTGCCAGTACCTCAAATGAGCTCAGCATTTCTCTTCACCTCCCCGCCACTCTCTTGATCACCAGCTACCTCCACAACTGCAGGAGCCCAGAGAATTGTTCTGTTCCATTCTCCCCACTCCCCACACCACCCCCCAACATGGCTTCTTCCATAATGAATTAAATCATGTCACTCCTCCTGGAAACCTTCAGCCCTCCTTTGCTGTTCTGGATATTTATTGCCTCATAAAAAAAAAAAAATACTCCTCTGAATCTGAGTAGCTTAAGACAACAGATATCTCATAAATTGTGGGTCAGGAATTCAGGCAGGGCTCAGCTGGGTAATCCTGTCCCATGGGGCATCAACAGAGGCTATTTGGTCATATCCACCTGGAAATTGGCTAGCCTGAAGTCCAAGATGGCTCCACTTACATATATGGCATGGTGGTCTTAGGGTAGTAGGTCTTACATGGTGACTCAAGGCTCCAAGAATGAGAGTTCCAGTGAAGAAGGTAGAAGCTGTGTGATGTTTGATGACTTCACCTCATAAATCATATGACCTCGTTTCTATAGTACTGTGTTGGTTGAAGCAGTTACAAGCCTGCCAAGTTTCAAGGAGAATGGACATACACCCTACCTCTTAGTGTGAGGGCTACAGCCATGCCTTCAGAGGATGGCCTTAGTACCGTGGCATGTGTGGCCCTTCGTGGGCTGGCTCCTGCTGGCCTCCTCTCTGCTTACCATTCCCTAACTCACTGCATTGTACACCCCAAGACTCCAGCCATCCTTAGCAATTTATAACACCTTGAGTACTCTGAGCTCTCTTGAACTGTTGGATTTCTCTCTCTTTTTAAGAGTGACCTTCTTACCCCTTCTCCATCTGACAAATTTCCTTTCAAGTCTTAGCTTAAGTGCTACTTCCTGTAGGAAGCCTTCCATAAATCTTTTTTTTAATTTGACTTCCCATATGGTCAAATAAGACTCATTACACAGTATTGTAACCACTTATTTTAGTAGCCTACATCTCTCACTGAACTGAAGACATCTAACACAAGAGCTGGTATGGATTAATTGCCCAAAATATGTTTACTGAATCTCATACTCTCTCTGGGTCTTGGTTTCCTCATTTGTAAATTTAGACACCAAATAGATTTATCCAATATGCTATTGTCTTGCTCAGTTGCTTCCTCAGCAAGAACTGAAGAGGATCCTGAAGCTACATCTGGGCTCAGCAAGAAGGAGGATGGTGATCCGTTAGTGATGTCTGCCATGGGCACAGCAGGGGGAAGAGGTCGTTTGTATGCTGTGCATTTGGCATGCCTAGATTAGATCACTTCCAGCTTTAAATGTCAGTCCATAGCCCTATCTATATCACATCTACCTAGAATCCTAGACAAAGAGATGGAAGTTTCCCATGAGATCACTCAGTCCAGTATTCTCATTGTATAGATGCAAAAACTAAGACTCAGGGAAAGTGATTCACATGAAGTTAGAAGGGATTCCAGGGTGAGATCTAATATAATGAATGAATTTGCAGTCATGTAACTTGTGCAGGAGTCGTGGTTTAGTATCTAAGATAGTGGATGTGAACTCCAGCCCAGTGTTAATTTCTTCTCTAATCAATTCTGAGGGTTCAGACAATTAGCCAGGAGAACAACTAGGTTTGATTTCTGAGCACAAGTCATTTTGTAGTTGCCTCTTCTTGAAAAAATTGCTTGACCTTTTAAACCTTCAGCTGCTTCTTCTGTAATATAGGTAATAGTAATACCTACCACATAAGTGAAATTAATCTTTGTCTAGAAAATTAGTGTTTGGAGGGCTACAGCCATGCTTTCGGGCCTGTCGTGGCCCTTCGTGGGCTGGCTCCTGCTGGCCTCCTCTGCTTACCATTCCCTAACTCACTGCATTGTACACCCCAAGACTCCAGCCATCCTTAGCAATTTATAACACCTTGAGTACTCTGAGCTCTCTTGAACTGTTGGATTTCTCTCTCTTTTTAAGAGTGACCTTCTTACCCCTTCTCCATCTGACAAATTTCCTTTCAAGTCTTAGCTTAAGTGCTACTTCCTGTAGGAAGCCTTCCATAAATCTTTTTTTAATTTGACTTCCCATATGGTCAAATAAGACTCATTACACAGTATTGTAACCACTTATTTTAGTAGTCTACATCTCTCACTGAACTGAAGACATCTAACACAAGAGCTGGCATGGATTAATTGCCCAAAATATGTTTACTGAATCTCATACTCTCTCTGGGTCTTGGTTTCCTCATTTGTAAATTTAGACACCAAATAGATTTATCCAATATGCTATTGTCTTGCTCAGTTGCTTCCTCAGCAAGAACTGAAGAGGATCCTGAAGCTACATCTGGGCTCGGCAAGAAGGAGGATGGTGATCCGTTAGTGATGTCTGCCATGGGCACAGCAGGGGGAAGAGGTCGTTTGTATGCTGTGCATTTGGCATGCCTAGATTAGATCACTTCCAGCTTTAAATGTCAGTCCATAGCCCTATCTATATCACATCTACCTAGAATCCTAGACAAAGCGATGGAAGTTTCCCATGAGATCACTCAGTCCAGTATTCTCATTGTATAGATGCAAAAACTAAGACTCGGGGAAAGTGATTCACATGAAGTTAGAAGGGATTCCAGGGTGAGATCTAATATAATGAATGAATTTGCAGTCATGTAACTTGTGCAGGAGTCGTGGTTTAGTATCTAAGATAGTGGATGTGAACTCCAGCCCAGTGTTAATTTCTTCTCTAATCAATTCTGAGGGTTCAGACAATTAGCCAGGAGAACAACTAGGTTTGATTTCTGAGCACAAGTCATTTTGTAGTTGCCTCTTCTTGAAAAAATTGCTTGACCTTTTAAACCTTCAGCTGCTTCTTCTGTAATATAGGTAATAGTAATACCTACCACATAAGTGAAATATTGCAAGGAGAGCCCTCTTTAATTGTTTCTAGAAAATGGTTAGGATTCAACTGTTATCTATTATTAGTAAAAATTCAGCATTAATATCATGGCTGCCAATACTATCATCACAAGGCTTTGACTTGGCTTATTCTCTGGAGTTAGCACAAAGGCCAGGCAGTGGTGGGTCACAAAGCACAGGACACATGCTACCTGAATTCTCAGGGCTGACTGAACACTTGTTAAGGAAAATTTGAGGAGTTCCATTTTCTCCAACAAGACTTCCCAACTGAAACTAGCGACAGATTGTGACTCACACCTAGGAACTGTCTCTAGCCCACTATCAGAGCAGAGACATTTTCAATCAGTATTTCTGTAAGGGAGAAAAGAAAGCTTATCTGACAGGCCAGATGCTTTATCAGATCTGAACAGTGTTGTCTTTGAGGAAGAGGGAAGAAATGGAAAAGTCAAAGGAAAACAATTGGCTGCAGACAAATTTTACACACACACACACACACACACACACACACACACACACACACACACAGAGGCTGGCACTGTGGTGAGGACATGGGGAGCAGCAGGAATGGTTAGGTGTTGATCTAATTTTTGAAGGACTAATGCATGAAGCTCTCCAGGTAACAACGGCAAATGCACTCCTAATCATCTCCATATTAAATTTAGCATCAAGGAGAAGGGCACTTCTCTCTCCTCAGTTTCATAGGAATGTGATTAACATGGATAAAGAAAAAGTTAAAGGCAACAGAATTTGATTTGAACTTCATGGTCCATTTCAAAGTGAAAATTAAGATGCATTTGTAGGATTTTCGGAATCCCGGAGTAAATGGACTGAACCAAGTTCATGAATGTGCAGTAGTCGTGGTTTAGTATCTAAGATAGTGGATGTGAACTCCAGCCCAGTGTTAATTTCTTCTCTAATCAATTCTGAGGGTTCAGACAATTAGCCAGGAGAACAACTAGGTTTGATTTCTGAGCACAAGTCATTTTGTAGTTGCCTCTTCTTGAAAAAATTGCTTGACCTTTTAAACCTTCAGCTGCTTCTTCTGTAATATAGGTAATAGTAATACCTACCACATAAGTGAAATATTGCAAGGAGAGCCCTCTTTAATTGTTTCTAGAAAATGGTTAGGATTCAACTGTTATCTATTATTAGTAAAAATTCAGCATTAATATCATGGCTGCCAATACTATCATCACAAGGCTTTGACTTGGCTTATTCTCTGGAGTTAGCACAAAGGCCAGGCAGTGGTGGGTCACAAAGCACAGGACACATGCTACCTGAATTCTCAGGGCTGACTGAACACTTGTTAAGGAAAATTTGAGGAGTTCCATTTTCTCCAACAAGACTTCCCAACTGAAACTAGCGACAGATTGTGACTCACACCTAGGAACTGTCTCTAGCCCACTATCAGAGCAGAGACATTTTCAATCAGTATTTCTGTAAGGGAGAAAAGAAAGCTTATCTGACAGGCCAGATGCTTTATCAGATCTGAACAGTGTTGTCTTTGAGGAAGAGGGAAGAAATGGAAAAGTCAAAGGAAAACAATTGGCTGCAGACAAATTTTACACACACACACACACACACACACACACACACACACACACACACACAGAGGCTGGCACTGTGGTGAGGACATGGGGAGCAGCAGGAATGGTTAGGTGTTGATCTAATTTTTGAAGGACTAATGCATGAAGCTCTCCAGGTAACAACGGCAAATGCACTCCTAATCATCTCCATATTAAATTTAGCATCAAGGAGAAGGGCACTTCTCTCTCCTCAGTTTCATAGGAATGTGATTAACATGGATAAAGAAAAAGTTAAAGGCAACAGAATTTGATTTGAACTTCATGGTCCATTTCAAAGTGAAAATTAAGATGCATTTGTAGGATTTTCGTGGATAAGTTCCCAGGGACTGTAAATGGTGACTGAACCAAGTTCATCTTGTACTTTTCCTCCCTCCTTTTCTCCTTTCCAGGAGATTTAAGTCTGCTGGGAATGAAGCAAGAGGAAGAAAGAAAGAAAGCAGTGGAGTGGGAAGAGGATGCCATGCTGAGGGCAGAGAGGAAAGGTGCTTTAGCAACTCTGCAGTCTAGAAGATTTCAGGCTGGTGTAGTTAGGGGGAGTGAGCCCCTTGGTTGGTGATGAATCCTTTGTTGGCATGAGAGTGGGGCTCTCTGAATTTGGAACAAGCATGTTGGACACAACCAAGAAGGAGCATCTGCACGTTGACTTCAGTGCTGACATGTAATAGGCTGCAATTCAGTCGAGTCACCCAAGTACAGGGCAACTCAAATCCTCTTCTTTTTCTGGTCCCTCTAGCTCACCTCTTGATTAAAATGTTTTGTATTTAGACCCTGAGAACTTGAAAAGTTCTGTGGGCATTTGTACCTGGAAAGATCTCTTCTAAGGTTCTCTCTCTCAATTTAATAATTTGGGGGAATAGTGAAGGAAAAGGGGAGAGAAATGGGGCCCCTCTGGCTTTGATAATAAGGGCACCTATAATGTTCCTCTCTTGTCTCATGTAAACAGGCTGTGCTTTGCAGCTCTCAACCTGTGGTGTTTATTTTTAATTAAAAAAAATTGGAGTATAGTTGATTTACAATGTTGTGTTAGTTTCAGGTGTACAACGAAGTGAATCAGTTATACATAGATCTGCTCTTCTTTTCCCATATAGGTTATTATAGAGTATTGAATAGAGCTCCCTGTGCTATATAGCAAATTCTTATCAGTTATCTATTTTATATGTGGTAGTGTGTATATGTCAATTGCAATCTCCCAATTTATCTTCCCCACCCCTTATCACCTGGAAACCATGAGTTTGTTTTCTCCATTTATGACTCTCCTTCAGTTTTGTAAATAAGTTCATTTGTACCCTTTTTGTTTTAGATTCTATATATAAGCGATATCATATTTGTCATTCTGTGTCTGACTTACTTGACTCAGTATGACAATCTCTAGGTCCATCTATGTTGCTGCAAATGGCGTTATTTTGTTCATTTTTTATGAATGAGTAATATTGCTGTGTGTGTGTGTTTATGTGTATGTCTTCTTTATCCATTCCTCTGTTGATGGACATTTAGGTTGCTTCCATGTCCTGAGTTTTGTAAATTGGCTACAATGAACACTGAGATGCATACATCTTTTCAAATTATAGTTTTCTCTGCCCAAGAGTGGGACTTCTGGATCATATGGGAGCTCTGTTTTTAGTTTTTAAAGGAACCTCCATACTGTTATCCATAGTGGTTGTACCAATTTATATTGCCACCAATAGTGTACGAGGTTTCCCTTCTCTTCATACCCTCTCCAGCATTTATTGTTTGTAGATTTTAAATTTTTTTCTGACTAGTGTGAGGTAACACCTCATTGTGGCTTTGATTTGCATTTCTCTAATAATTAGTGATGCTGAGGATATTTTCATGTGCTTTTTGGCCATTGTGTGTCTTCTTTAGAGAAATGTCTATTTAGGTCTTCTGCCCATTTATTTATTTATTGCTATTGAGCTGCATGAGTTATTTTTATACTTAGGAGTTTAATCCATTGTTGGTTGGTTGGTTTGCAAATATTTTCTCCCTTTCAAAGGGTTGTCTTTTTGTTATGTTTATGGTTTCCTCTGCTGTGCAAAAGCTTTTAGGTTTAATTAGATTTCATTTGTTTATTTTTGCTTTAATTTTCATTATTCTAGGAGGTGGATCAAAAAAGATCTTGCTGAAATTTACATCAGAGAGTGTTCTGCCTAGGCTTTCCTCTAAGAATTTTATAGTGTCCAACCTTATATTTAGGTCTTTAATCCATTTTGAGTTAGTTTTTGTATATGGTGTTAGGGAATGTTCTAATTTTTTTTTTCATCCATCTTTATTCTTTGGCCCGTGTGGGCCTCCCATTGCAGTGGCCTCTCTCACTGAAGAACACTAGCTCTGGGCACATACAGTCTAGAGCACTGGCTGGTAATTGAACACACTAGTCCAGCTGCTCCGTGGCACATGGGATGTTCCTGGGTCAGGGATCAAACTGATGCCTCTTTGCACTGCAAGGTGAACTCTTTACCCACTGGACCACCAGGAAAGCCCTAATTCTTTTTTTTTTTTAACATGTAGCTGTCCAGTTTTCCCAGCACCATTTATTGACAAGATTCTGTTTTCTCTATTGTATATTCTTGCCTCCTTTGTCATAGATTAGGTGACTATAGGTGCATGGGTTTGTCTCTGAGCTTTTATTCTGTTTCATTGATCTATATTTCTGTTTCTGTGCTAGTCCCATACTATTTTGATGACTGTAGCTTTGTGCTATAGTCTGAAGTCAGGGGGCCTGATTCCTCCAGCTGTTTATCTTTCTTAAGATTGCTTTGGCTAGTGAAAGTCTTTTGTGTTTCCGTACCAATAGTGTACGAGGTTTCCTTCTCTTCATACCTCTCCAGCATTTATTGTTTGTAGATTTTAAATTTTTTTCTGACTAGTGTGAGGTAACACCTCATTGTGGCTTTGATTTGCATTTCTCTAATAATTAGTGATGCTGAGGATATTTTCATGTGCTTTTTGGCCATTGTGTGTCTTCTTTAGAGAAATGTCTATTTAGGTCTTCTGCCCATTTATTTATTTATTGCTATTGAGCTGCATGAGTTATTTTTATACTTAGGAGTTTAATCCATTGTTGGTTGGTTGGTTTGCAAATATTTTCTCCCTTTCAAAGGGTTGTCTTTTTGTTATGTTTATGGTTTCCTCTGCTGTGCAAAAGCTTTTAGGTTTAATTAGATTTCATTTGTTTATTTTTGCTTTAATTTTCATTATTCTAGGAGGTGGATCAAAAAAGATCTTGCTGAAATTTACATCAGAGAGTGTTCTGCCTAGGCTTTCCTCTAAGAATTTTATAGTGTCCAACCTTATATTTAGGTCTTTAATCCATTTTGAGTTAGTTTTTGTATATGGTGTTAGGGAATGTTCTAATTTTTTTTTTCATCCATCTTTATTCTTTGGCCCGTGTGGGCCTCCCATTGCAGTGGCCTCTCTCACTGAAGAACACTAGCTCTGGGCACATACAGTCTAGAGCACTGGCTGGTAATTGAACACACTAGTCCAGCTGCTCCGTGGCACATGGGATGTTCCTGGGTCAGGGATCAAACTGATGCCTCTTTGCACTGCAAGGTGAACTCTTTACCCACTGGACCACCAGGAAAGCCCTAATTCTTTTTTTTTTTTTAACATGTAGCTGTCCAGTTTTCCCAGCACCATTTATTGACAAGATTCTGTTTTCTCTATTGTATATTCTTGCCTCCTTTGTCATAGATTAGGTGACTATAGGTGCATGGGTTTGTCTCTGAGCTTTTATTCTGTTTCATTGATCTATATTTCTGTTTCTGTGCTAGTCCCATACTATTTTGATGACTGTAGCTTTGTGCTATAGTCTGAAGTCAGGGGGCCTGATTCCTCCAGCTGTTTATCTTTCTTAAGATTGCTTTGGCTAGTGAAAGTCTTTTGTGTTTCCGTACAAATAAAAAAAAATTGTTCTAATCCTATGAAAAATGCCATTGATAATTTGATAGGGATTGTGTTGAATCTGTAGATTGCTTTGGGTAAGTATAGTGATTTTCACAAATTGCTTCTTCTACTCTAAGAACATGGTATATCTGCCCATCTGTTTGTGTCATCTTTGATTTCATTCATCAGTATCTTATAGTTCTCTTAGTACAGGTCTTTTCCTCCTTAGGTAGGTTCACTCCTAAGTATTTTGTTCTTTTTGTTGCAATGGTAAATGGGAGTTTTTACTTAATTTCTCTTTCTGATCTTTTATTGTTTTTGTATATGAATGCAAGAGATTTGTGTGTATTAATTTTGTAACCTGAAATTTTACCAAATTCATTGATGAACTCTAATAGTTTTCTGGTAACACTTTTAGGATTATCTATGTATAGTACTATGTCATTTGCAAACAGTTGACAGTTTTACTTCTTTTCCAATTTGGATTCCTTTTCTTTTTATTTTTTAATTGCCATCGCTAGGACTTCCTAAACTATGTTGAGTGGACATTCTTGTTTTGTTCCCGATCTTAGAGGAAATGCTTTAGATTTTTCACCATTGAGAATGATGTTAGCTGTAGGTTTGTCATATATGGCCTTTATTAGTTGAGGTGGTTCCCTCTGTGCCCACTTTCTAGATTTTTTTTTAAAAATCACAAATTGATGTTGGATTTTGTTAAAAGCTTTTCTGGATTTATTGAGATTGTCCTGGTTTTTATTCTTCAGTCTGTTAATATAGTGTAATTCATTGATTGATTTGCATATATTGAAGCATTCTTGCATCCTTGGGATAAATCCCACTTGGTCATGGTACACGATCCTTTTAATGTGTTTTTGGATTCTGTTTGCTAATATTTTGTTGAGGATTTTTGTGTCAATGTTCATCAGTGATATTGACCTTTAGTTTTCTTTTATTGTGATATATTTGTCTGGTTTTGGTATCAGGGTGATGGTGGCCTTGTAGAATGAACTTGGAATGTTTCTCTGTAAATTTTTGGAAGAATTTTAGAAGGGTAGGTGTTAACTCTTTAAGTGTTTGATAGAATTTGCCTGCGAAGCCATTTGGCTCTTGACGTTTGTTTGTTGGAAGATTTTAAATCACAGTTTCAATTTCATTACTTGTGATTTGTCCATTCAGCTTTTTCATTTATTCCTGGCTTAGTCTTGGAAGGTTGTACCTTTCTAAGAATTTGTCCATTTCCTCCAGGTAGTCCATTTTAATGGACTATAGTTGCTTGTAGTAGTCTCTTATGAGACTTTGTATCTCTGTAGTGTCATTTGTCTCTTCTCCATTTTCATTTCTAATTTTATTGATTTTAGTCCTCTCTCTTTTTTTTCTTTTTTCTAAAATTCTTTATTTTAAAGGTTTTACAGAGTTTTGTTGTTCACAGACATGTATGTTCCCAGATCAGTCATATGCATATCCATGGTCCGCCCCCCCCCCAATTCCCCCCATCCCACCCCTCCGGACCATCGCCCCATGCCATTGTGAGCACTCCTATTCCCTTAGCACAATGACACTAGCTATCTTTTCCACACATAACAGTATAGGTTTCCATGTTACTCCTCCAATTTGGATTCCTTTTCTTTTTATTTTTTAATTGCCATCGCTAGGACTTCCTAAACTATGTTGAGTGGACATTCTTGTTTTGTTCCCGATCTTAGAGGAAATGCTTTAGATTTTTCACCATTGAGAATGATGTTAGCTGTAGGTTTGTCATATATGGCCTTTATTAGTTGAGGTGGTTCCCTCTGTGCCCACTTTCTAGATTTTTTTTTAAAAATCACAAATTGATGTTGGATTTTGTTAAAAGCTTTTCTGGATTTATTGAGATTGTCCTGGTTTTTATTCTTCAGTCTGTTAATATAGTGTAATTCATTGATTGATTTGCATATATTGAAGCATTCTTGCATCCTTGGGATAAATCCCACTTGGTCATGGTACACGATCCTTTTAATGTGTTTTTGGATTCTGTTTGCTAATATTTTGTTGAGGATTTTTGTGTCAATGTTCATCAGTGATATTGACCTTTAGTTTTCTTTTATTGTGATATATTTGTCTGGTTTTGGTATCAGGGTGATGGTGGCCTTGTAGAATGAACTTGGAATGTTTCTCTGTAAATTTTTGGAAGAATTTTAGAAGGGTAGGTGTTAACTCTTTAAGTGTTTGATAGAATTTGCCTGCGAAGCCATTTGGCTCTTGACGTTTGTTTGTTGGAAGATTTTAAATCACAGTTTCAATTTCATTACTTGTGATTTGTCCATTCAGCTTTTTCATTTATTCCTGGCTTAGTCTTGGAAGGTTGTACCTTTCTAAGAATTTGTCCATTTCCTCCAGGTAGTCCATTTTAATGGACTATAGTTGCTTGTAGTCTCTTATGAGACTTTGTATCTCTGTAGTGTCATTTGTCTCTTCTCCATTTTCATTTCTAATTTTATTGATTTGAGTCCTCTCTCTTTTTTTTCTTTTTTCTAAAATTCTTTATTTTAAAGGTTTTACAGAGTTTTGTTGTTCACAGACATGTATGTTCCCAGATCAGTCATATGCATATCCATGGTCCGCCCCCCCCCAATTCCCCCCATCCCACCCCTCCGGACCATCGCCCCATGCCATTGTGAGCACTCCTATTCCCTTAGCACAATGACACTAGCTATCTTTTCCACACATAACAGTATAGGTTTCCATGTTACTCCCTCCATGTCTCCCCCTCCCTATTTCTTCCCCACAATGTTCCTATGTCTATGCTCTGTCAGTTTTTCTGTGAGTTCACTGCGTGTGTTATCAAGACCATCCTACTAGATTCCATATATGTGTGTTAGTATACTGTATTTGTCTTTCTCTTTCTGACTTATCACTTTTTATGATAGGTTCTAGAGCCAGCTACTTCATTAGGACTGAGTCTTCTGCATTTCTTTTAACAGCTGAGTAGTATTCCATTGTATATATGTACCAGTGCTTCTGTATCCATTCATTCGTCGATGGACATCTAGGTTGTTTCCGAGTTCTGGCTATTGTAGAGAGCTGCAATGAACATTGGGATACAGGTGCTTCTTTCAGTTTTGATTTCATCAGGATATAAGCCTAATAGTGGGATTGCTGGGTCATAGGGTGCTTCTATTTTTCGTTTTTTAAGGAATCTCCATACTGTCTTCCATAGAGGCTGTATCAGTTTACCTTCCCACCAGCAATGCAAGAGGGTTCCCTTTTCTCCGCACCCTCTCCAGCATTTATTGTCTACAGATTTTTTGAAGATGGCCATTCTGACGGGTGTGAGGTGATATCTCATTGTAGTTTTAATTTGCATTTCTCTAATAATAAGCGAAGGTTGAACATCGTTTCATGTGCTTTTGGGCCACCTGTATGTCCTCTTTGGAGAGGCGTCTCTTTAGATCTTTTTCCCATTTTTTGATTGGGTTGTTCGTTTTTCCTGTGCTGAGTTGTCTGAGTTGCTTGTAGATTTTGGACATTAATTCTTTGTCTGTTGTTTCATTTGCTATGATTTTCTCCCACTCTGTGGGCTGTCTGTTCAGCTTTTTTGTAATTTCTTTGGCTGTACAAAAGCTTTTAAGTTTCATGAGGTCCCACGTATTCATTTTTCTTTTCAGTTCCGCTATTCTAGTAGGTGGGTCAGGGAAGATCTTGCTTTGATTGATGTCCTTGAGGGTTTTGCCTATATTCTTCTCTACGAGTTTGATGATTTCTGGTCTTCCATTTAGGTCTTTACTCCATTTTGAGTTGATCTTAGTGTATGGTGTCAGGGAATGTTCCAACTTCATTTTTTTGCATGTAGCTGTCCAATTTTCGCAGCACCACTTGTTGAAGAGGCTGTCTTTGTCCCATTTTATAGTTTCGCCTCCTTTGTCAAAAATAAGGTACCCATAGGCACATAAGTTTATCTCTGGGTTCTCTATCTTTTTATGATAGGTTCTAGAGCCAGCTACTTCATTAGGACTGAGTCTTCTGCATTTCTTTTAACAGCTGAGTAGTATTCCATTGTATATATGTACCAGTGCTTCTGTATCCATTCATTCGTCGATGGATATCTAGGTTGTTTCCGAGTTCTGGCTATTGTAGAGAGCTGCAATGAACATTGGGATACAGGTGCTTCTTTCAGTTTTGATTTCATCAGGATATAAGCCTAATAGTGGGATTGCTGGGTCATAGGGTGCTTCTATTTTTCGTTTTTTAAGGAATCTCCATACTGTCTTCCATAGAGGCTGTATCAGTTTACCTTCCCACCAGCAATGCAAGAGGGTTCCCTTTTCTCCGCACCCTCTCCAGCATTTATTGTCTACAGATTTTTTGAAGATGGCCATTCTGACGGGTGTGAGGTGATATCTCATTGTAGTTTTAATTTGCATTTCTCTAATAATAAGCGAAGGTTGAACATCGTTTCATGTGCTTTTGGGCCACCTGTATGTCCTCTTTGGAGAGGCGTCTCTTTAGATCTTTTTCCCATTTTTTGATTGGGTTGTTCGTTTTTCCTGTGCTGAGTTGTCTGAGTTGCTTGTAGATTTTGGACATTAATTCTTTGTCTGTTGTTTCATTTGCTATGATTTTCTCCCACTCTGTGGGCTGTCTGTTCAGCTTTTTTGTAATTTCTTTGGCTGTACAAAAGCTTTTAAGTTTCATGAGGTCCCACGTATTCATTTTTCTTTTCAGTTCCGCTATTCTAGTAGGTGGGTCAGGGAAGATCTTGCTTTGATTGATGTCCTTGAGGGTTTTGCCTATATTCTTCTCTACGAGTTTGATGATTTCTGGTCTTCCATTTAGGTCTTTACTCCATTTTGAGTTGATCTTAGTGTATGGTGTCAGGGAATGTTCCAACTTCATTTTTTTGCATGTAGCTGTCCAATTTTCGCAGCACCACTTGTTGAAGAGGCTGTCTTTGTCCCATTTTATAGTTTCGCCTCCTTTGTCAAAAATAAGGTACCCATAGGCACATAAGTTTATCTCTGGGTTCTCTATCTTGTTCCATCGGTCTATAGTTCTGTTTTTGTGCCTGTACCATACTGTCTTGATGACCGTTGCTTTGTAGTAGAGTCTGAAGTTAGGGAGGCTGATCCCTCCAGCTCCGTTTTTCTTTCTCAGGATTGCTTTGGCTATTTGAGGTCTTTTGTGTTTCCATATGAACTGTGTTATTCTTTGGTCTAGTTCTGTGAAAAATGTCAATGGAAGTTGAATAGGTATTGCATTGAATCTGTAGATGATGTTTGGTAGTATGGTCATTTTCACAATGTTGATTCTTCCGACCCAGGAACATGGAATATCTCTCCGTCTGTTTAAGTCTTCTTTAGTTTCTTTCATGAGTGTCTTGTAATTTTCTGTGTCCAATTCTTTTGTTTCTTTGGGTAGGTTTATTCCTAGATATTTGATTCTTTTGGTTGCAGTGGTGAAGGGGACTGCCTCTTTGATTTCATTTTCTGATTTTTCATTGTTTGTGTATAGGAATGCCAGTGATTTCTGTGTGTTGACTTTGTATCCTGCAACTGTGCTAAATTCATTGATTAGCTCTAGTAGCTTTGTAATAGAGTCTTTGGGATTTTCTATGTATAATATCATGTCATCTGCAAAAAGAGTGAGCTTGACTTCTTCCTTTCCAATCTGAATTCCTTTGATTTCTTTCTCTTCTCTTATTGCTGTTGCTAGGACTTCCAGGACAATGTTGAATAGTAGTGGTGAAAGTGGACACCCTGTCTTGTTCCTGATCTTAGAGGGAATGCTTTCAGTTTTTCACCATTGAGGATAATGTTCGCTGTGGGCTTCTCATATATGGCTTTCACTATGTTGAGATAGGTTCCTTCTATGCCCATTTTCTGAAGAGTTTTTATCATAAATGGGTGTTGTACTTTGATGGTGTCAGGGAATGTTCCATTTAGGTCTTTCATCCATTTTGAGTTGATCTTTGTGTATGGTGTCAGGGAATGTTCCAACTTCATTTTTTTGCATGTAGCTGTCCAATTTTCGCAGCACCACTTGTTGAAGAGGCTGTCTTTGTCCCATTTTATAGTTTCGCCTCCTTTGTCAAAAATAAGGTACCCATAGGCACATAAGTTTATCTCTGGGTTCTCTATCTTGTTCCATCGGTCTATAGTTCTGTTTTTGTGCCTGTACCATACTGTCTTGATGACCGTTGCTTTGTAGTAGAGTCTGAAGTTAGGGAGGCTGATCCCTCCAACTCCGTTTTTCTTTCTCAAGATTGCTTTGGCTATTCGAGGTCTTTAGTGTTTCCATATGAACTGTGTTATTCTTTGGTCTAGTTCTGTGAAAAATGTCAATGGAAGTTGAATAGGTATTGCATTGAATCTGTAGATGATGTTTGGTAGTATGGTCATTTTCACAATGTTGATTCTTCCGACCCAGGAACATGGAATATCTCTCCGTCTGTTTAAGTCTTCTTTAGTTTCTTTCATGAGTGTCTTGTAATTTTCTGTGTCCAATTCTTTTGTTTCTTTGGGTAGGTTTATTCCTAGATATTTGATTCTTTTGGTTGCAGTGGTGAAGGGGACTGCCTCTTTGATTTCATTTTCTGATTTTTCATTGTTTGTGTATAGGAATGCCAGTGATTTCTGTGTGTTGACTTTGTATCCTGCAACTGTGCTAAATTCATTGATTAGCTCTAGTAGCTTTGTAATAGAGTCTTTGGGATTTTCTATGTATAATATCATGTCATCTGCAAAAAGAGTGAGCTTGACTTCTTCCTTTCCAATCTGAATTCCTTTGATTTCTTTCTCTTCTCTTATTGCTGTTGCTAGGACTTCCAGGACAATGTTGAATAGTAGTGGTGAAAGTGGACACCCTGTCTTGTTCCTGATCTTAGAGGGAATGCTTTCAGTTTTTCACCATTGAGGATAATGTTCGCTGTGGGCTTCTCATATATGGCTTTCACTATGTTGAGATAGGTTCCTTCTATGCCCATTTTCTGAAGAGTTTTTATCATAAATGGGTGTTGTACTTTGTTGAAGGCTTTTTCTGCATCTATTGAGATGATCATGTGATTTTTGTCTCTCAGTTTGTTGATATGGTGTATCACGTTGATTGATTTGCAGATGTTGAAGAATCCTTGCATGCCTGGGATGAACCCGACTTGATCGTGATGTATGAGTTTTTTGATGTGTCGTTGAATTCTGTTTGCTAGGATTTTGTTGAGGATCTTGGCATCTAAGTTCATCAGAGAAATTGGTCTGTAATTTTCCTTTTTTGTGTTGTCTTTGCCTGGTTTGGGTATTAGGGTGATGGTGGCCTTGTAGAATGTGTTTGGAAGTTTCCCTTCCTGTGCAATTTTTCAAAAGAGTTTTAGAAGGACAGGCATTAGCTCTTCTTTAAATGTTTGGTAGAATTTGGCTGTGAAGCCATCTGGCCCTGGGCTTTTATTTTTGGGTAGATTTTTCATCACAGATTCGATTTCTGAGCTTGTGATTGGGTTGTTCAAAGTTTCTGTTTCTTCCTGGCTCAGTCTTGGGAGATTGATCTTCCCCAAGAAACTGTCCATTTCTTCCAGGTTGTCCAGTTTGTTGCTGTAGAGTTGTTCATGATAGTCCCTTAGAATCCTTTGGATTTCTGCATGATTTGTTGTAATCTCTCCTTTTTCATTTTTGATTTTGTTGATCTGGTTCTTCTCTCTCTTTCTCTTGATGAGTCTGGCCAGGGGCTTGTCAATTTTATTTACCTTTTCAAAGAACCAGCTTTTTGTTTTATTTATCCATGCTATAGTTTCTTTCATTTCTTTCTCATTTATTTCTGCTCTAGTCTTTATAATTTCTCATCTTCTGCTGGCTTTGGGGTGTTTTTGTTCTTCTTTCTCCAATTGTTTTAAGCGGAGGGTTAGGTCACCTGCTTCATATTTTCCTAGTCTCTTAAGGTAGGATTGTATTGTATGGGTCATGTTTCTGGTTCCATTCAGCCAACCTGTGTCGTTTGGTTGGAGCATTTAATCCGATTTACGCTTTGAGATTTTTGAGGTTTTAATGGTTCGCTGTGGGCTTCTCATATATGGCTTTCACTATGTTGAGATAGGTTCCTTCTATGAAGAGTTTTTATCATAAATGGGTGTTGTACTTTGTTGAAGGCTTTTTCTGCATCTATTGAGATGATCATGTGATTTTTGTCTCTCAGTTTGTTGATATGGTGTATCACGTTGATTGATTTGCAGATGTTGAAGAATCCTTGCATGCCTGGGATGAACCCGACTTGATCGTGATGTATGAGTTTTTTGATGTGTCGTTGAATTCTGTTTGCTAGGATTTTGTTGAGGATCTTGGCATCTAAGTTCATCAGAGAAATTGGTCTGTAATTTTCCTTTTTTGTGTTGTCTTTGCCTGGTTTGGGTATTAGGGTGATGGTGGCCTTGTAGAATGTGTTTGGAAGTTTCCCTTCCTGTGCAATTTTTCAAAAGAGTTTTAGAAGGACAGGCATTAGCTCTTCTTTAAATGTTTGGTAGAATTTGGCTGTGAAGCCATCTGGCCCTGGGCTTTTATTTTTGGGTAGATTTTTCATCACAGATTCGATTTCTGAGCTTGTGATTGGGTTGTTCAAAGTTTCTGTTTCTTCCTGGCTCAGTCTTGGGAGATTGATCTTCCCCAAGAAACTGTCCATTTCTTCCAGGTTGTCCAGTTTGTTGCTGTAGAGTTGTTCATGATAGTCCCTTAGAATCCTTTGGATTTCTGCATGATTTGTTGTAATCTCTCCTTTTTCATTTTTGATTTTGTTGATCTGGTTCTTCTCTCTCTTTCTCTTGATGAGTCTGGCCAGGGGCTTGTCAATTTTATTTACCTTTTCAAAGAACCAGCTTTTTGTTTTATTTATCCATGCTATAGTTTCTTTCATTTCTTTCTCATTTATTTCTGCTCTAGTCTTTATAATTTCTCATCTTCTGCTGGCTTTGGGGTGTTTTTGTTCTTCTTTCTCCAATTGTTTTAAGCGGAGGGTTAGGTCACCTGCTTCATATTTTCCTAGTCTCTTAAGGTAGGATTGTATTGTATGGGTCATGTTTCTGGTTCCATTCAGCCAACCTGTGTCGTTTGGTTGGAGCATTTAATCCGTTTACATTCAAAATAATTATTGATACGAATGTTCCTATTGGCATCTTCTTAGAAGTTTGGGGTTTGATTTGTAGGACTTCTCCTACTCTTGTATTTATTGGCTATATCAGGCCCTTCAACACCTGTTGTAGGGCTGGTTTTGTGGTACAGAATTCTTTTAGTTTTTGTTTGTTTGTGAAGCTTTTGACTTCACCGTGAATTCTGAATGAGATTCTTGCTGGGTAGAGAATTCTTGGTTGGAGGTTATTCTCTTTTAGCCATTTAAATGTGTCTTGCCATTCTCTTCTGGCCTGGAGGGTTTCTGTTGAAAGATCTGCAGTTAGACGTATGGGGTTTCCTTTATATGTTATTTGTTGTTTGCTTCTAGCTGCTTTTAGTAATCTGTCTTTATATTTAGTCTGTGTTAGCTTGATTAGTATGTGCCTTGGTTTGTTTCTTCTGGGGTTTATCCTGTATGGATCTCTCTGTGCTACTTAGACTTGATTGTCTATTTCCTTTCCCATGCTGGGGAAGTTTTCCATTATAACCTCTTCAAGAATTTTTTTGTAACCTTTCTTCCCCTCTTCTTCCTCTGGAACTCCCATAATTCTAATGTTGGTGCATCTGATATTGTCCCAGAGGTCTCTGAGGCTATCCTCAGTTCTTTTAATTCTTTCAACTTTGTTCTGTTCCTCAGTATTTACCTCAACCATTCTGTCTTCCAGCTCACTTATCCATTCTTTCTTTCTCTTGATGAGTCTGGCCAGGGGCTTGTCAATTTTATTTACCTTTTCAAAGAACCAGCTTTTTGTTTTATTTATCCATGCTATAGTTTCTTTCATTTCTTTCTCATTTATTTCTGCTCTAGTCTTTATAATTTCTCATCTTCTGCTGGCTTTGGGGTGTTTTTGTTCTTCTTTCTCCAATTGTTTTAAGCGGAGGGTTAGGTCACCTGCTTCATATTTTCCTAGTCTCTTAAGGTAGGATTGTATTGTATGGGTCATGTTTCTGGTTCCATTCAGCCAACCTGTGTCGTTTGGTTGGAGCATTTAATCCGTTTACATTCAAAATAATTATTGATACGAATGTTCCTATTGGCATCTTCTTAGAAGTTTGGGGTTTGATTTGTAGGACTTCTCCTACTCTTGTATTTATTGGCTATATCAGGCCCTTCAACACCTGTTGTAGGGCTGGTTTTGTGGTACAGAATTCTTTTAGTTTTTGTTTGTTTGTGAAGCTTTTGACTTCACCGTGAATTCTGAATGAGATTCTTGCTGGGTAGAGAATTCTTGGTTGGAGGTTATTCTCTTTTAGCCATTTAAATGTGTCTTGCCATTCTCTTCTGGCCTGGAGGGTTTCTGTTGAAAGATCTGCAGTTAGACGTACGGGGTTTCCTTTATATGTTATTTGTTGTTTGCTTCTAGCTGCTTTTAGTAATCTGTCTTTATATTTAGTCTGTGTTAGCTTGATTAGTATGTGCCTTGGTTTGTTTCTTCTGGGGTTTATCCTGTATGGATCTCTCTGTGCTACTTAGACTTGATTGTCTATTTCCTTTCCCATGCTGGGGAAGTTTTCCATTATAACCTCTTCAAGAATTTTTTTGTAACCTTTCTTCCCCTCTTCTTCCTCTGGAACTCCCATAATTCTAATGTTGGTGCATCTGATATTGTCCCAGAGGTCTCTGAGGCTATCCTCAGTTCTTTTAATTCTTTCAACTTTGTTCTGTTCCTCAGTATTTACCTCAACCATTCTGTCTTTCAGCTCACTTATCCGTTCTTCAGCCTCTGATACTCTACTGTTGAGGCCTTCTATAGTATTTTGGAGTTCAGCAATTGAGTTGGTGGTCTCTATTTGCTTATTTTTCATTTCTTGCATGTCTCTTCTCAATGCACTAATTTCCTCTAATATTCTGTTTTTGGTGTTTTGCATCCTCATTAGTATAGCTTTTCTGAATTTTCTTTCAGATAATTTGTCTATGTCCTCCTCTGTCATTTGAAGCTGTGATTCTCTAGCTTGGTCCTTCATTTGTGCAGTGTTTCTCTGTCGTTTCATTATTAGGCTAGTTTTTGTTTCTTTGTGTGTGTCTCTGTGTATGGAGATCTTTTCCCCACCAGGCCTCTTGGTTGAATTCTCCCTTCCTTTGGGTTTCTGTCATTGTAGAAGGGTTCAGTGGTTTGTGTCTTGGGTGGTGTTAGGTCTTGTTTACAGGTGAACAATCTCTAGTGTTGTATGTTCTTTGATAGTGTGGGGTCTTGGAATCAGGGCTTCTACTCCGAGGATCCTTGGTTTGATGATTGGTCAGGGGGTGTAGGCTCTATGTCTGGTTTGCTATGGTGTTCCGTGATATTAGTTCAAATATTAGCATCTGAGGAACAAGAGGTGTGTCCCTGGTGTGTGACAGTCATAAAAGCATGCAGATGTTTTCTAATATAGTCATAAGATATACATATATACAGAGCAATAACCACATCTAACCAGTCTTACAGAGATAAAGCATAGGAAATTTTTCTGGCAAACAACTCAATCAAAGATGGTACTTGCCCGTTAAGCTCTGAATTAATTAAAATAGTGCCTGGAAAAATAGATCTTGGGGAAGTTTCTCTGTGTTTTTACTTAGACTTGATTGTCTATTTCCTTTCCCATGCTGGGGAAGTTTTCCATTATAACCTCTTCAAGAATTTTTTTGTAACCTTTCTTCCCCTCTTCTTCCTCTGGAACTCCCATAATTCTAATGTTGGTGCATCTGATATTGTCCCAGAGGTCTCTGAGGCTATCCTCAGTTCTTTTAATTCTTTCAACTTTGTTCTGTTCCTCAGTATTTACCTCAACCATTCTGTCTTTCAGCTCACTTATCCGTTCTTCAGCCTCTGATACTCTACTGTTGAGGCCTTCTATAGTATTTTGGAGTTCAGCAATTGAGTTGGTGGTCTCTATTTGCTTATTTTTCATTTCTTGCATGTCTCTTCTCAATGCACTAATTTCCTCTAATATTCTGTTTTTGGTGTTTTGCATCCTCATTAGTATAGCTTTTCTGAATTTTCTTTCAGATAATTTGTCTATGTCCTCCTCTGTCATTTGAAGCTGTGATTCTCTAGCTTGGTCCTTCATTTGTGCAGTGTTTCTCTGTCGTTTCATTATTAGGTTAGTTTTTGTTTCTTTGTGTGTGTCTCTGTGTATGGAGATCTTTTCCCCACCAGGCCTCTTGGTTGAATTCTCCCTTCCTTTGGGTTTCTGTCATTGTAGAAGGGTTCAGTGGTTTGTGTCTTGGGTGGTGTTAGGTCTTGTTTACAGGTGAACAATCTCTAGTGTTGTATGTTCTTTGATAGTGTGGGGTCTTGGAATCAGGGCTTCTACTCCGAGGATCCTTGGTTTGATGATTGGTCAGGGGGTGTAGGCTCTATGTCTGGTTTGCTATGGTGTTCCGTGATATTAGTTCAAATATTAGCATCTGAGGAACAAGAGGTGTGTCCCTGGTGTGTGACAGTCATAAAAGCATGCAGATGTTTTCTAATATAGTCATAAGATATACATATATACAGAGCAATAACCACATCTAACCAGTCTTACAGTGACAAAGCATAGGAAATTTTTCTGGCAAACGACGCAATCAAAGATGGTACTTGCCCGTTAAGCTCTGAATTAATTAAAATAGTGCCTGGAAAAATAGATCTTAGGCAAGGTTCTGGCTTGGACTATTTCATTGAAAGCAATTTTTAGCTAAGACATGTTTTGAGGGTGAGGAGGAGGAGAGTGTATGGGTAATGAGAAGGAACAGTTTCATCTTGGAAGGATTTTATAGGGTTATGTAGCCAAGATTAGTGTGTTGTATTGTTTAGTGCAGCTGGAAGAGAATAGTGGAGACAGGAATGTAGGAACTATTTTTCTAGAGGATAGTGGTATATAGGAGAAAGTTTTAGATTTAGAACATGGAGGGAGGAAGCATTGGGAAAGAGGAAAGAAAATTAGAAGTTTCCAAGAAATCAAATTAAAAAAAAATTAATAATTAAAAATCAGAAAAAAGAAATTAAAAATTAAAAAGGGAAGAAAAACTTAATAAGAGACAAAAAAAAAATAAAAAAGAAAAGAAAAAATCCTGGCCGATCAATCAAATAAACAGAACCATCCACAACAAATAAACAAACAAAAAAAGCTAAATACTGTCCCTGGTTTTTATCCTCTCATCTGTCTGGTGGAAGCCAATCTGCTCTCGATGGTGTTGTCTTGATAATGTAGCCTTTCCCTTATGGCACTGGTTGCTATGGTTTGTTTTCAGCAAAATAATGGCTTGCTGCAAGCTCAGGTGCTGGCCAGGGCGGTGGGCTGATCCCAGTCCATCCGATGGGGGACCGCTGTGCGCGCAGTCCCGTGTTGTAGCGGGGTGCCCTGGCTCTGCTGTGCACCCTCTGGTAGCTGAACAATCTCTAGTGTTGTATGTTCTTTGATAGTGTGGGGTCTTGGAATCAGGGCTTCTACTCCGAGGATCCTTGGTTTGATGATTGGTCAGGGGGTGTAGGCTCTATGTCTGGTTTGCTATGGTGTTCCGTGATATTAGTTCAAATATTAGCATCTGAGGAACAAGAGGTGTGTCCCTGGTGTGTGACAGTCATAAAAGCATGCAGATGTTTTCTAATATAGTCATAAGATATACATATATACAGAGCAATAACCACATCTAACCAGTCTTACAGAGATAAAGCATAGGAAATTTTTCTGGCAAACAACTCAATCAAAGATGGTACTTGCCCGTTAAGCTCTGAATTAATTAAAATAGTGCCTGGAAAAATAGATCTTGGGGAAGGTTCTGGCTTGGACTATTTCATTGAAAGCAATTTTTAGCTAAGACATGTTTTGGGGGTGAGGAGGAGGAGAGTGTATGGGTAATGAGAAGGAACAGTTTCATCTTGGAAGGATTTTATAGGGTTACGTAGCCAAGATTAGTGTGTTGTATTATTTAGTGCAGCTGGAAGAGAATAGTGGAGACCGGAATGTAGGAACTATTTATCTAGAGGATAGTGGTATATAGGAGAAAGTTTTAGATTTAGAACATGGAGGGAGGAAGCATTGGGAAAGAGGAAAGAAAATTAGAAGTTTCCAAGAATTCAAATTAAAAAAAAATTAATAATTAAAAATCAGAAAAAAGAAATTAAAAATTAAAAAGGGAAGAAAAACTTAATAAGAGACAAAAAAAAAAAAAAAAGAAAAGAAAAAATCCTGGCCGATCAATCAAATAAACAGAACCATCCACAACAAATAAGCAAACAAAAAAAGCTAAATACTGTCCCTGGTTTTTATCCTCTCATCTGTCTGGTGGAAGCCAATCTGCTCTCGATGGTGTTGTCTTGATAATGTAGCCTTTCCCTTATGGCACTGGTTGCTATGGTTTGTTTTCAGCAAAATAATGGCTTGCTGCAAGCTCAGGTGCTGGCCAGGGCGGTGGGCTCATCCCAGTCCATCCGGTGGGGGACCGCTGTGCGCGCAGTCCCGTGTTGTAGCGGGGCGCCCTGGCTCTGCTGTGCACCCTCTGGTAGCTTCCAATCCCTGCCCTTCTCCCGGCTTCCTCTGCTGCGGGTGTAGCTATGGGGATGCATGGGGTCCTTCGCCGCTGGCGCGCGTGCCACTGCCAGTTACATGTCCAAGTCCCAAAGGCAGGCACAAGCTTTCCCGTCTGGCTCGAGCCTGGTCCCTGGTTAGCAGTCCGTGGGCGACTTCCCTTCTCCGTTCAGCAAGCCCCCCACTGAGAGTGTTTGAACTTACCCGGTGCCAGGCGGAAAGTCGCGATTTTCGCCTGGCCAAGCGGCGCGATTTTCGCACTGGGCGCTCCCTTCGGCTCCAGGTCTCTAGGCAGCACTCCGCGGGGAACTTCCCAATTGCATTCAGCCCGGCCCTGCTCCAGTATCCTATCTTTGCAGTGTCTTAATTTCTGCCGGCGATCCAGCCGGATTCTTGGAATTTTCGCGCTGAGTGCTGCCCTCTCTCCCCCGACGCTCCACTCAGGCCCCCTTCTAGGGCACTTGCTGGCGCACTCTCAGTGGGTCCGGTCTGGCGTGGGGGTTAGGATACAGGGTTCTCAGAACAGTAGCTCCGGGAAAGTTCTGGCTGTTCACTCTTCTACTCTCGCGGACCTAAGGAGTTCTTTTGTTGTCTAGCGGCTGGTTTGTTGGTGGTGTTTCATTTCTTGATTCGTTCTGGTGATTCTGTTGGGGAGCTGGTGAAATCTTCCCCTCATTTCTCCGCCATCTTGGCTCCCTCTCCCCCTTTTTTCTTGATGAGGATGGCTAAAGGTTTATCAAATTTGTTTATATTTTCAAATAACCAGCTTTTAGTTTCATTGACCTTTGCTCTTGTTTTCTTCATCTGTATTTCATTTATTTCTGCTCTAATCTTTATGCTTTCTTTTCTCCTATTAACTTTAGGTTTTGTTTATTCTTCGTTCTCTAGTTGCTTTAGGTGTAAAGTTAGGTTGTTTATTTGAAAATTTTCTTATTTCTTAAGGTAAGATTGTATTGCTGTGAACATCCCTGTTAGAACTGCTTTTGCTGCGTCCTATAGATTTTGGGTACTTGTGTTTTCATTGTCATTCATTTCTAAGTGGTTTTTGCTATCCTCTTTGATTTTTTCAGTGATCTATTGGCATATTGTTTAGTTTTCATATGTTTGTGTTTTTTTGCAGTTTTTCCCCTGTCACTGATTTCTTGTCTTACAGTGTTGTAATTAGAAAAGTTGCTTAATATAATGTTAGTTCTCTTAAATATACTGAGGCTTGATTTGTGACCCAAGATATAATCTATCCTGGATAATGTTCCATGTGTACTTGAGAAGAAAGGGTGTTCTGATGATTTTTGGATGGAATGTCCTATAAATATCATTTAAGTCCAGCTGGTCTAATACGTGATTTAAGGTTTGAGCTTCCTTATTAGTTTTCTGTGTAAGTTTGGTGTTAAAGTGCTCTGCTATTGTGTTACTGTCCATTTCCTCTTTTATGGCTGTTAGCATTTGCCTTATGCATTAAAGTCTCCTATGTTGGGTGCATGCTTTTTTTTTTTCTTTGGCCACTTCTATTGGTTTTTCATTTATTTCTTTTCATCCATCTTTGTTCTTTGGCCTGTGTGGGCCTCCCATTGCAGTAGCCTCTCTCTTTGTAGAGCACCAACTCTGGGCACATGCACTCTAGACGGCTGACTCGTAATTGGACACACTGGTCCAGTCGTTCCATGGCATGTGGAATCTTCCCGGCCCAGGGATCAAACTGGCGCCCCTTGCACTGCAAGGCAGACTGTTTACCCACTGGACCACCAGAGAAGCCTGCAAAATTTTTATAGTTATTATATATTCTTAGACTAATCTCTTGATCATTATGTAGTGTCCTTCCTTGTCTCTTGTAACAGTCTGTTTTAAAAGTGTTTTGTCTGATATGAGTGTTGCTACTCCAGCTTTCTTTTGATTTCAATTTGTGTGGAAATGCTCTTTTGGTTGAAGCATAAATCTATTTACATTTAAATGGTAACTATCAGTGTGTATGTTCCTATTTCCACTTTCTTAATTGTTTTGTTTGTTTTTGTAGGTCCCTCTTTTGTTCTGTTCTCTTGTATTTCTTACCTAGAGAAGTTCCTTTAGCATTTTTTTGTAAAGCTACTTTGGTGGTGCCGAATTCTTAGTTTTTGCTTGTCTGTAAAGCTTTTGATTTCTCCATTGAATCTGAATGAGAGCCTTGCTAGGTAGAGTATTCTTGGTTGTAGATTTTCCCCTTTTATAACTTTAATTATATTCTACCACTCTCATCTGGCCTGTAGATTTTCTGCTAAAAAGTCAACTTAGGAAGATTTCCTTAGATGTTATTTGTTTCTTTTCCCTTGTTGTTTTTAATATTTTTTGTATTTAGTATTTGTTAGTTTGATTAATATGTATCTTGGTGTGTTCCTCCTTGCCTTTATCCTGTATGGGATTCTCTGTACTTCCTGGATTTGGGTGACTATTTCCTTTCCCATGTTAGGGAAGTTTTCAACTATAATGTCTTCAAGTATTTCAGGTCCTTTCTCTTCTTATTCTTCTTCTGGGACCCCTATAATTCAAATGTTGGTACATTTAATATTGACCCAGAGGTCTCTGAGACTGTTCTCATTTCTATTAACTCTTTTTCCTTTATTCTGTTCCATGGCAGAGATTTCCACAATTCTGCCTTCCATGTTACTTACCCATTCTCTTGCCTCAGATGCATATTTCCTCTTCATTTAGTTCTTCTTGTAGGTTTTTATCTTGCTCTTTCATCTGCAGCATATTTCCTTGTCTTCTCATTTTGTCAGACGTGTTGTGTTTGTGGTCTCCTTTCCATAGGCTGCAGGATTGTAATTCCTCATGCTTCTCATGTCTGCCCCCTGGTGGGTGAAGTTGATCCAGAGGCTTGTGTCATCAGCCCCTTGACTGGGGTCTGATTAGTGCTGTGGTGCTCAGGGCCTCTTCTCTGTTCTGTGGTTGTCCCTGCCCTGCCAGGAGTGGGGTCTGCTCCCTAGTTGTTAGACTGTTGTTGTCATTCACTTGCTAAGTCATATCTGAGTCTTCACAACCCCATGGACTACAGCACACCAGGCTTCCCTGTCCCTCACCATCTCCAAGAATTTGCCCAAGTTCATGTCCATTGCATCGATAATGCCATCCAACCGTCTCATCCTCTGTTGCCCTCTTCTCCTTCTGCCTAGCTCTAGCTGTTGGAATCTAGCTGTTGGACTAGGGACCCTCAGATCTGTTTCTCAGCTGTGATTCTGACCTGTGGTATGAGGTAGGCAGGATTGGAGCACTCCCACTGGGAGAGAAGGCACTGTGTATTCCTTCTCTGGAGCTGTTCACCTGTGAGTGTGCTTTGTTGTGTGCCCTGGGAACCCCTGTATAGGCTCACAAAGTATACCGTGGTTGGCACTGCGCTCAGCCCTGCCTTATTGGCCCCGGTGACTCTCGGGCATTGTCTTCACCCAGCCACCAGCACAGATCTACTGAGGTCAGGTCCCAGGGCTGCAGTAGCTGTGCACCTGGACCCACTGTGGGAGCTATGGAGGCAGCTTGAACTCTGGTTGGGTCCAACTCCTGTGTGTATGTGCCTACAAAGCCCACAGCTGCTAAAGCCAGACAGGTCCCAGCTCCAAGAGCACTCGTCCTTTCAAATGTCTTGAAGGCACTGAACTTGGGAAGCCATCAGTGAAGGCGTAACTCCACCGTCTGCACAGCTACAAGGAGAGATTTCTGTTCTTCTTCCGTAGTCACATAGCCCCTGAGGCGCTATTGTGGCTTCAGTCCTTTCTCTGGGTTGATTTCCTGGGAGGCGGGGGGGTCTATCTGCACCCTCCTGGGATAGTGAGGTGGGCACCCACTGGAAGATTTCCTAGTAGTGAGAGTTTTCCATGCCCTTCTGGGACAGTGGTGCAGGTCCTGGTAACTGCTGATGGATTTCCTAGTGGGTGTTACCCATGCCCTCCTAGGACAGTTGGGAGGGTCCCATCATCCTCTGTCAGTTTCCTAACTGCGGGAGCTATCCATGCCTTCCTTGGACGATGTGTACAGGTCCTGGGACCTGCTGGCAGAGGTCCTAGTTGGGGAGCTGTCTCTGCTTGGTTGTCCTTTTGCCCTCCCCAGGAGTGGGGTCTGCTCCCTAGTTGTTAGACTGTTGTTGTCATTCACTTGCTAAGTCATATCTGAGTCTTCACAACCCCATGGACTACAGCACACCAGGCTTCCCTGTCCCTCACCATCTCCAAGAATTTGCCCAAGTTCATGTCCATTGCATCGATAATGCCATCCAACCGTCTCATCCTCTGTTGCCCTCTTCTCCTTCTGCCTAGCTCTAGCTGTTGGAATCTAGCTGTTGGACTAGGGACCCTCAGATCTGTTTCTCAGCTGTGATTCTGACCTGTGGTATGAGGTAGGCAGGATTGGAGCACTCCCACTGGGAGAGAAGGCACTGTGTATTCCTTCTCTGGAGCTGTTCACCTGTGAGTGTGCTTTGTTGTGTGCCCTGGGAACCCCTGTATAGGCTCACAAAGTATGCCGTGGTTGGCACTGCGCTCAGCCCTGCCTTATTGGCCCCGGTGACTCTCGGGCATTGTCTTCACCCAGCCACCAGCACAGATCTACTGAGGTCAGGTCCCAGGGCTGCAGTAGCTGTGCACCTGGACCCACTGTGGGAGCTATGGAGGCAGCTTGAACTCTGGTTGGGTCCAACTCCTGTGTGTATGTGCCTACAAAGCCCACAGCTGCTAAAGCCAGACAGGTCCCAGCTCCAAGAGCACTCGTCCTTTCAAATGTCTTGAAGGCACTGAACTTGGGAAGCCATCAGTGAAGGCGTAACTCCACCGTCTGCACAGCTACAAGGAGAGATTTCTGTTCTTCTTCCGTAGTCACATAGCCCCTGAGGCGCTATTGTGGCTTCAGTCCTTTCTCTGGGTTGATTTCCTGGGAGGCGGGGGGGTCTATCTGCACCCTCCTGGGATAGTGAGGTGGGCACCCACTGGAAGATTTCCTAGTAGTGAGAGTTTTCCATGCCCTTCTGGGACAGTGGTGCAGGTCCTGGTAACTGCTGATGGATTTCCTAGTGGGTGTTACCCATGCCCTCCTAGGACAGTTGGGAGGGTCCCATCATCCTCTGTCAGTTTCCTAACTGCGGGAGCTATCCATGCCTTCCTTGGACGATGTGTACAGGTCCTGGGACCTGCTGGCAGAGGTCCTAGTTGGGGGAGCTGTCTCTGCCTTAATGAGTCAGTAGAAGTGGGTCCCAGGGCCCGCTGGTGGAGTTGCTAGTGGCTGAAGCCATCTGTGCCCTTCTAGGTCAGTAGAGCTGGGGATGGCATCCACCTGTGTGTCTAGAAAAGGCGATCAGTGCCTGCCTCTGTAGCCCAAGATAGTGGCAGTGACCCATGCCACCCCTGGAGTTCCTTCAGGCAGTGTCCTATCTCCTGAGAGCACTCCTGGGAACAGAGGTTTCTGTGTTGGTCCCGCCCTTCTCCTTAGGCACCTCCCAACAATGCTGCTTTGTCTCTCTGGTGGGCCCAGACTTCTACCTAGTCCACCCTCAGTTGCGATGGCCTCACCTCTTCAGGCTGTTTTTGCACCTAACCCTGGTCCTCATTCTGGGACTGAGCTTCCAAGTCTGAACTTCAGCACCTGACCCCCACCCTCACCGACCAGTTGGTGGAGCACCTGGCAGTGGTAGCGACCCTCTGTGCAGGTTACTCTCCATTTTGTCTTCCACAGACTAGCTGCTGCTCTCCCCTTGGAGGTTTCCAAAACTCCCTTTCCATCCAGTCTAATCTCTCTGTTGGTGAGAAGCCTCCCCATGGTGTGAAAACCTTTCCTTCTTCACAGCTTCCTCTCTGGGGTGTAGGCCACTTCCCGATTTCAAACCAGACAGGTCCCAGCTCCAAGAGCACTCGTCCTTTCAAATGTCTTGAAGCATGACTTGGGAAGCCATCAGTGAAGGCGTAACTCCACCGCTTCTTCTTCCGTAGTCACATAGCCACTGAGGCGCTATTGTGGCTTCAGTCCTTTCTCTGGGTTGATTTCCTGGGAGGCGGGGGGGTCTATCTGCACCCTCCTGGGATAGTGAGGTGGGCACCCACTGGAAGATTTCCTAGTAGTGAGAGTTTTCCATGCCCTTCTGGGACAGTGGTGCAGGTCCTGGTAACTGCTGATGGATTTCCTAGTGGGTGTTACCCATGCCCTCCTAGGACAGTTGGGAGGGTCCCATCATCCTCTGTCAGTTTCCTAACTGCGGGAGCTATCCATGCCTTCCTTGGACGATGTGTACAGGTCCTGGGACCTGCTGGCAGAGGTCCTAGTTGGGGGAGCTGTCTCTGCCTTAATGAGTCAGTAGAAGTGGGTCCCAGGGCCCGCTGGTGGAGTTGCTAGTGGCTGAAGCCATCTGTGCCCTTCTAGGTCAGTAGAGCTGGGGATGGCATCCACCTGTGTGTCTAGAAAAGGCGATCAGTGCCTGCCTCTGTAGCCCAAGATAGTGGCAGTGACCCATGCCACCCCTGGAGTTCCTTCAGGCAGTGTCCTATCTCCTGAGAGCACTCCTGGGAACAGAGGTTTCTGTGTTGGTCCCGCCCTTCTCCTTAGGCACCTCCCAACAATGCTGCTTTGTCTCTCTGGTGGGCCCAGACTTCTACCTAGTCCACCCTCAGTTGCGATGGCCTCACCTCTTCAGGCTGTTTTTGCACCTAACCCTGGTCCTCATTCTGGGACTGAGCTTCCAAGTCTGAACTTCAGCACCTGACCCCCACCCTCACCGACCAGTTGGTGGAGCACCTGGCAGTGGTAGCGACCCTCTGTGCAGGTTACTCTCCATTTTGTCTTCCACAGACTAGCTGCTGCTCTCCCCTTGGAGGTTTCCAAAACTCCCTTTCCATCCAGTCTAATCTCTCTGTTGGTGAGAAGCCTCCCCATGGTGTGAAAACCTTTCCTTCTTCACAGCTTCCTCTCTGGGGTGTAGGCCACTTCCCGATTTCATTGTCCTTTTTTTCCTAATCGGTTATGTGGAGGTTTTCTTGTCTTTTCTGTCCTCTGAGATTTTCTGTCTACATTCAGGAGCTGTTGGGCTGTGAATTGTTCCACTTGCAGATGTGTTTTCAGTGTTTCTATGGAGGCAGGTGAACTCTGCTTCCTATTCCTTTTCCATCTTGGGCTTGACTAGGATTTACATTTTATAACAAAGATGTTTTTGGGGGGTAAGTTTACAAGTTTATTTCCTTCTTTAGGGAGGGGCTTCTTTGAACATGTTCTTAGCTTTAGTAAGTAATTTAAGAAACACAGTCCCTTGGTCTGGCTAAACATTAGAAAACAGTGCAGTCCAAGGCATGTATATAATTGAGAAATGGACCCAGAGCCCAATTGAGCATCATCATCTGGGCCAGACAGAGCTAGGCTGACGTCAGCAGGAGTCTGGCTGCCTCAGGAGTTGGGGACAGGCCTTGCTTGATTAAGATGTTTCCTGGGAAATGAAATTAAGCCTAATGATTTCCAATGGAAGGGACTGCTAATTGGGGAGGCAGTGCTGCTTAATTGGGACACCTGCAAGTAATTAAAGGCTCCCTCCCAATGGCCTTCTCTGTATTTACGGCTCAAGGAGGTTAAGACAGCATGGAGAGCATAGATGCCCTCAGCCCCTGCGTCGTGTCTTGGCCTTGACCCTGTCCCCGGCCTCTCAACCAGGCCGCTTTTCTACTCCTTGGCAAACGAACTTTGCGTGAGGCCTTCCATGGACATTCAGGGTCTTGAGTGGGTTTGGGTATCTGATGCTAACCTGCTGCTCTGGAGTCTAGTGAGCTCCACTGGAAATGGGAGAAAAGGGCAACGAGGTGACATGGCAGCGCCTGGGAGGGGCCCTGTGTTCTGATCTTGACACCAGACCCCAGCGAACACTATATCAAGGGACTCTGGCTGAACAGGACTTAAGGCTGAAGATGTCACCTTCTGCCAAGATGGGCAGGCCCAGCCCCATGTGGGAAGGGAGCCCTGGTGGGAAATCTCTGGATTAAGAGCTAGATAACCTGATTTCTAGATCCAAGTCTACAGCCCATGGGCATTGTGACTCTTCTCTTTGCACTTCAGGTTTTCCAGCTGTAAAATGGAAATGATTCTCTCTAATTATGGACAATGTACAGATCTTTTCCTTCTAGGTGCTGGGTAAGGGGACTGGAGAAGAATGAAGTTTTACAATTTATGTTCTAAGGAACTCAGTCTGGTGGGATAGACAAACCTATAAATCAGCACTTGCCATGTAGTGTTACAGGTCATACTAGACAGTGGAGGAACAGAGCTTCTGTCAGAGAAGAACAGAGGGGGCTTCAGAAGGAGGAACATTCCAGTGAGTGCTTATGAACAGGTAAGGAGGAGAGAGAAATCATCCCAGGCAGGGAGAACAGCACATATAAAGGGCCCAACAAAAAGCTCCAAGGCTATGTATATAATTGAGAAATGGACCCAGAGCCCAATTGAGCATCATCATCTGGGCCAGACAGAGCTAGGCTGACGTCAGCAGGAGTCTGGCTGCCTCAGGAGTTGGGGACAGGCCTTGCTTGATTAAGATGTTTCCTGGGAAATGAAATTAAGCCTAATGATTTCCAATGGAAGGGACTGCTAATTGGGGAGGCAGTGCTGCTTAATTGGGACACCTGCAAGTAATTAAAGGCTCCTCCCAATGGCCTTCTCTGTATTTACGGCTCAAGGAGGTTAAGACAGCATGGAGAGCATAGATGCCCTCAGCCCCTGCGTCGTGTCTTGGCCTTGACCCTGTCCCCGGCCTCTCAACCAGGCCGCTTTTCTACTCCTTGGCAAACGAACTTTGCGTGAGGCCTTCCATGGACATTCAGGGTCTTGAGTGGGTTTGGGTATCTGATGCTAACCTGCTGCTCTGGAGTCTAGTGAGCTCCACTGGAAATGGGAGAAAAGGGCAACGAGGTGACATGGCAGCGCCTGGGAGGGGCCCTGTGTTCTGATCTTGACACCAGACCCCAGCGAACACTATATCAAGGGACTCTGGCTGAACAGGACTTAAGGCTGAAGATGTCACCTTCTGCCAAGATGGGCAGGCCCAGCCCCATGTGGGAAGGGAGCCCTGGTGGGAAATCTCTGGATTAAGAGCTAGATAACCTGATTTCTAGATCCAAGTCTACAGCCCATGGGCATTGTGACTCTTCTCTTTGCACTTCAGGTTTTCCAGCTGTAAAATGGAAATGATTCTCTCTAATTATGGACAATGTACAGATCTTTTCCTTCTAGGTGCTGGGTAAGGGGACTGGAGAAGAATGAAGTTTTACAATTTATGTTCTAAGGAACTCAGTCTGGTGGGATAGACAAACCTATAAATCAGCACTTGCCATGTAGTGTTACAGGTCATACTAGACAGTGGAGGAACAGAGCTTCTGTCAGAGAAGAACAGAGGGGGCTTCAGAAGGAGGAACATTCCAGTGAGTGCTTATGAACAGGTAAGGAGGAGAGAGAAATCATCCCAGGCAGGGAGAACAGCACATATAAAGGCCCAAGGAGGCAAACCCCATGGCACAGCCGGGGGTTGTCCCTGGTAGTACATTTCTGTTGAGTGGGAAAGATGTGCATCTTGGGGCAGGAGAAGAGTAAGGGGAAAATGATAAGTTCCCTAAGTACAAGTGAGCTCTGTTCCAAGCATGCATTCATAAATTCAGCAGAGTATGTGCAATTACCTAACAAAATTAGCTATATTGTACTATACTGTAATAGGTTTATAATACTTTTCAGACAAATCATACGTAAAAAGCAAACAAACACAAAAAGTGAACACGTGTTTAGTCTTACAGTACAGTGCCTTTAAAAGTACAGCAGCATCACAGCTGGCGTACAGGGGCTGGCATCTAGTGAACAGGTAAGAATGGAGGAGGGAGAGCAGGTGGGAGATGGTGGAGCTGAAGGATCTTCAGCAACAGGAGATGGAGGGCAAGCTGCAGGTTCACTCATGCCTGGCACTGAAGGGACACACGTTTGCATCTTAGCTTGCAACTTAAAGGTTTGTCTGCAGTGGACTTCCTGTGCCAGACCGTGCAGCTTGCAGGAGGTCATGGGCTATGAAGGGCCATCCACGTTCCTCGAGGGAACTTGGCTGGAATTTTTCTCACAGGCCAGTGGGTGGGTGTCGAAGAGTGTTCAGGGTGTGAGTGACAGAGTCACAACTGAGTCTGGTCACTCTGATGGAAGTGTGGTCCTCATTTGGAGAGCTGGATTAGACAGGCCAGGATGAAGGCAGGCAGGCTGCTATGACAGTCTGGAAGATGAGTGGCAAGTTCCTAAGAAAGCTAGTGGGAAGTGAAGGGAGGGAACAATTTGAGTTTGTATTCTGGATTGCTTTGTGTGCTCGTATTTATATTTTTAGGTTTTTGAGAACTCCACAGTCTACCCCCAGGATAGCTCTTGCCTCCATTTCAGCCAAAGGCGCCGTGTTCATACTTCTTTACCTGCACTAACTCTTTGCTCAACAGAGAGTTTCCCAGGACTCAGTTTTCCACAGGAGACTTGGCAAGGCTTGGGACTCCCCACTCAGTGTCCTCAGACAAGAGGAGTGAGATAGGACAAGAATTTGAGACTTCTAGCTTTCCCAGAAGGCTTAGGAAAGAGAGGTCTGGCAACACACAGGAACGCAGCGCAGCACTCGAGTTTCAGTAGTTTTGGGGAAAAAAAAACACTCGATTGAAAAGCAGCAGAGAAGGGGATGCACAAAGGTGAGCGGGAGCCATGGGTAATTGCAGTTTTCACTGTGAAGGTCATCTCATGTTCCCTTCCTTTCATAGCCAGCAGTTTGGGTAATAGACATGGTATTCATGCCTCAGTGGATGGGGTAGGGGCCCATTTGCAATTCTCTTAAAAAGCTGGTCCCAAGGGTTGGGTCACTGTAAAGGCTTGATACAGCCTGTTGGGGCCAAGGCACACTCTTGGGACTAAAGCTGTTACCTTCTCAGACCCTATCAGAAAGCATCTTCAATGGTGAATTCTTTTGAAGTGTTCAGCTATGCTTCTGTATGAAGAAAGGGCTTCTTCGAATAGCCCATGTACATCGTGTGTGCTAATGGAGGTGAGCTGAGCTAGCAGGGGGTTTTCTTGCCTTTCCATCTGAAGAAGCGGAGAGCCTCATCCCTCCCCTCCTCAGTGTTACAACACTGACCTAGCAGGAGCATCCCTTAGCAGAGAATGCCTTAGACTGAGACTGGAACATATGTGTCCATGTGAAAAGTATTACTTGGTACATTTTTAGAATTCTCATTTCTAAATGAAGTTCATTTCCTTCAGCTTGTTTTATTTCCTTCTAAAGTCCCAAGTTAAAAGAATCCCATGAGAGCAAGGGTCTGCAGGCTCCCACTCCTCTTGTTTGGGGAATCACAGGCTGACTTGCCTTTTCTCTCCAGCCTTGTGAGGGCAGGAGCCTGTGCTCCCCGCTGTGGCTTCCATGTGCTGAGGCAGTGAAACACCTAGAATTTCTTTAGGACAGTCTCTTCCACTGATCATGTGACACTGCTTTTACCCATGGTGTGGGAGAGTCCGTCTCATTAACTTAGTATATACTTACTTGTTCTGGGAAAATGCTTTCCAAATGGGAAACCGTACTATAAAGTTTATGTCCAGTGAAGAGTGAAAGTGTGAAGTCGCTCAGTTGTGTCAGACTCTTTGTAACCCCATAGACTGTAGCCCGCCAGGTTCCTCTGTTCATGGAACTCTCCAGGGAAAATATACTGGAGCAGGTAGCCATTTCCTTCTCCAGGGGATCTTCCTAGCCCAGGGATTGAACCTTCGTCTCCCACACGTTGCAGGCAGATTCTTTACCATAAACCACAGAGAGGGCTGTCCTGCTTGAGTAAGTAACTTACTGGGCCTACCCAGTTGGCCTTAATCCCGCCTCTGTGGGCTGCTGTGGCCTCTTTTTTCTTTGCCGTCCTTGGCTCAGCTGTGCTAACCTCTTGGCACAGTCCTACCGCCAGACACAGCACAGACTGTGCCTCTGGTGGATATGCTCTTTTTCTCCACATCCAGCTAATTTCTTGCTTGTTCTCCAGCTGGCCCTACGGAGGTCTTGTCTGACCCCTAATCTAAGCTAGGTGCCCCCTCGCACGCTACTGTCCACCCACCACCCTCACGTCACAGCCCTTATTAAAATTTGTTGGGCCATGTCGCATGCTGAGATTATTGATTTAGTCTGTCTTCCTAGGCTCTAAATTCCTGAGGACAAGCCCCTTGTCTGTCTTATTAATTCCAGTAAATTCTAGTTTGCAATGCAGTGCTTGGAACATAGCTGGTACTTAACAAATTATCTTTTGAGGAAATAAATGGTGGATGTAGACTTTTAGTCCAGTGTGGCAGCCAAGGCAGGCAGAGCCGGAAAGCATTAGCTCCAGTGCAGATGGTCTAGGTCTGGGCCATCCAAGAGCAGTGATGGCCACACTGCTTCTAGAACCTCACTGCCTCTGCCCTACCAGGGCCATCAGTGTCGGGGAGAGAGGCTCACGCCAGGGCTGTGATGTCTCTGACTCCATGGTAGTTCTGCTCTGGCTTCTTCCATCTTCTCTGGTTCCTGACAGTGCCCTCAGTGTTTTCTTCTGTTCCTGCAGGGTTGGGTGGTCTGATAGACTGGGAGCCAGGGTGGGGAAGGAGGAGGGTAGGAGTTGTCTGTGGCCAAATTGGAGGCTGGCCGAGCTGTTTCCTAAGCAGGATGTCTGTTGATGAACTAGCTAAGAGCCAGTTGTGAGAGGTTATTAATCTCAATTAAGCCTGATGAGGATGTGATTGAATTTGGGCTCAGACTGTCCAAGTCAAGCCTGGCCTGCTTGATAGTCTCCTCAGTGGCAGGCTTGTATCACAATAGGCTGGCTTTCACATTAGGGCAGAAGGAGAGCCTCTGGAACCTCTGGGAAGGAGGGTCCAGATGCAGCCACTATTCAGGACCCCAGCCCCGGGGAGCACCACAGATTGTAGGAACCTAACTGGGCCAACTTCTTGGGAAGATGTGACATTCAAAATAGGGAGATTATTAATTGTCACCATTATGGGAAGACTGCCTTGCAAAAAGACACTTATCATCTTCCTGCTGAGGGTGTGTGTTGGGAGAGGACTATGATACTCAGTGTTGATCCAGGGGATCAAGCTGGCCCCAGCAGCTTCCTGGCTTCTGCTGAGGGGCAGGTGGATTCCTTAACAGACAGGAGTGTTGGCCAGGCCTGGCAGGCTGCTTAGGGCTCCAGCTGTTGAAAATCACAGCTCAGGGGTTGTTATCATAGGGAAAAATGAATGAGGTCATTAGTGTATGGGCCAGACAGACTGGGCCAATCATGAAACTATTAGTCCAAGCCTGGACTGCAGAGGCCTGGGGAGCCATTAGCGACTGAATGGTAGGAAAATGTTAGCAGTCACACCCCCCCCCACGTGCCTGAACGTACAGGTGAAAGTCAAATGTGATTAGGTCGACTTTGAACAAGAGTGTTTGCTCTCAGAGAACTGAAACTATAACAAAATCCTTAAAGCCTCTTACCATTTAAACATATTCTTAAATGATATGCTCATGTTTCAAATGTTATTTTAAAAAAATTAAATTTACTTTTATCAAGGTAACTGTGCCATGCTCAGTTACCTCAGTCATGTCTGATGCTGCGACCTCATGGACTGCAGCCTGTCAGGCGCCTCTATCCATGGGACTTTTTCAGGTAAGAATACTGGAGTGGATTGCCATTCCCTTCTTCAGGGGATCTTCCCCACCCAGGGATCGAACCTGGGTCTCCTGGGTCCCCTGCATTGCAGGCAGATTCAGTAAAGAATCTGAGCCATCAAGAAAAACCTCAAGGGGCTTCCCTGATGATCCAGTGGGTGAAGAATTCATTTTGAAGTGCAGGGGCAGCGGTTTGATTCCTGGCCTAGGAAGATCCCATGTGCCACGGAGCGACTGAACCAGTGTGTCCAATTGTGAGCCAGTGCTCTAGAGCACATGTGCCCAGAACCAGTGCTCTGTGGTGAGAGAGGTCACTGCAATAGGAGGCCCACCCACACAGGCCAAAGAATAAAGATGGATGAAAATAAATAAATAAACCAATAGAAGGCCAATTTTTTTTTAAAAAAGAAAACCCCAAGTTAACATATGTACAGTCATTAAATACTTGCTTAATGAAAAATAGCAGTCAAATGTCCATCCTTCGTTAGTTCTGTCCCCCAAAGTCAACTGCTTTCCACATTTATAGTATTTCTTTGGGGACTTAACTCTGTTTATAGATAATGTGCTAATGCTGTCATTTCTTTCCATTTATTAATTTATTGGGATAGAGTTAAGGTACAGTATTATATGTTACAGGTGTGCAGCATCATGATTCATAATTTTTAAAGGTTGTACTCCATTTATAGCTATTATAAAATGTTGGCTTTTTTGCATGTTCCATTTCTTGAGTATGGGCCAGACAGACTGGGCCAATCAGAAACTATTAGTCCAAGCCTGGACAGAGGCCTGGGGAGCCATTAGCGACTGAATGGTAGGAAAATGTTAGCAGTCACACCCCCCCCACGTGCCTGAACGTACAGGTGAAAGTCAAATGTGATTAGGTCGACTTTGAACAAGAGTGTTTGCTCTCAGAGAACTGAAACTATAACAAAATCCTTAAAGCCTCTTACCATTTAAACATATTCTTAAATGATATGCTCATGTTTCAAATGTTATTTTAAAAAAATTAAATTTACTTTTATCAAGGTAACTGTGCCATGCTCAGTTACCTCAGTCATGTCTGATGCTGCGACCCCATGGACTGCAGCCTGTCAGGCGCCTCTATCCATGGGACTTTTCAGGTAAGAATACTGGAGTGGATTGCCATTCCCTTCTTCAGGGGATCTTCCCCACCCAGGGATCGAACCTGGGTCTCCTGGGTCCCCTGCATTGCAGGCAGATTCAGTAAAGAATCTGAGCCATCAAGAAAAACCTCAAGGGCTTCCTGATGATCCAGTGGGTGAAGAATTCATTTTGAAGTGCAGGGGCAGCGGTTTGATTCCTGGCCTAGGAAGATCCCATGTGCCACGGAGCGACTGAACCAGTGTGTCCAATTGTGAGCCAGTGCTCTAGAGCACATGTGCCCAGAACCAGTGCTCTGTGGTGAGAGAGGTCACTGCAATAGGAGGCCCACCCACACAGGCCAAAGAATAAAGATGGATGAAAATAAATAAATAAACCAATAGAAGGCCAATTTTTTTTTAAAAAAGAAAACCCCAAGTTAACATATGTACAGTCATTAAATACTTGCTTAATGAAAAATAGCAGTCAAATGTCCATCCTTCGTTAGTTCTGTCCCCCAAAGTCAACTGCTTTCCACATTTATAGTATTTCTTTGGGGACTTAACTCTGTTTATAGATAATGTGCTAATGCTGTCATTTCTTTCCATTTATTAATTTATTGGGATAGAGTTAAGGTACAGTATTATATGTTACAGGTGTGCAGCATCATGATTCATAATTTTTAAAGGTTGTACTCCATTTATAGCTATTATAAAATGTTGGCTACATTCCCTACAATATATCCTGTAGCTTATCTGTTTTACCATTTCTTGATTTATCCACTTTAGACATTATTGCATTCTTTTTAGAGTCCAGGTGTGTTTAGAATACTCACCCAGTCCTCTAGCCACCTTCCGCTCCTCACCACACTGCCACTTCCCCTTTCTTATGATTGTATATGATTGTGTTGTATATTTTGTTTGAATTTGAAGTCAGTGGTTACATGACTATGATTACTTTAGGACAAGTTAAGTACAATACTACAGTTGTTTTCTTTTTGTAGGAATTTTTATTTTATTTATTTATTTATTTATTTTAGAATGAGTGTCTCCCAACTCCTACTTTTTTACTTGTAGAATTTCTTTATGTATAACCTTCATTTCCTTTTCATTAGCAACCTCTACGCTTGTATCACAGTTTTTTATAAATACACATGGAGAGAACCTATCAATCCTGTGATGTTGGTTTTCCTCGTGGAATCCTCTTTCCTAGAAGCTTCCACCGTCTTTCTTCTAAACTGGACTGACCATTCTCTAGGCCTCTGGCACAGTATCGCCCAGGGATAGTGACATCATTCCTGCTTCAGATCCCCTCCTTAAATTTTGAGTTCTTTCAAGTCTGAAAATGAATTTGTTTTTTCTAAGGTGAATCATAGTTTAGCTAAATATGAAATCTTAGGCAAAAATGTATTTGAAATCATTAAGCCACTATCTTTTCCATCCCATATTCAATTCTCTCCCTTTCTAGAAAAGAGGAAACTAGATGAAATTTCTAGTTTGGAGGTAAATTCTTTGTTTTCCTAGCCTTTAACTGATTTTTATTTGAGCTATCTTACATTTTCATTTGATTTCTTTTTTCAATTCTTTCCCCTTAACAAAGAGAATCCCAATTTTTTCTTGGATGCAAAATCTATCTTTTATTAAAAATTTGACATTTGTTACTCTTGAAATGTAATTTATTTATTTTTTAAATTTTGGCCTCTTTTATTGTTTTATTTATTTATTTATTATTATTTTTTATTCTTTATTTTAAAGGTTTTACAGAGTTTTATTGTTCACAGACATGTATGTTCCCAGATCAGTCATATGCATATCCATGGTCCCCACCCCCCAATTCCCCCCATCCCACCCCTCCAGACCATGGCCCCAAGCCATTGTAAGCACTCCTATTCCCTTAGCACAATGACACTAGCTATCTTTTCCACACATAACAGTATAGGTTTCCATGTTACTCCTGCCATGCTTCCCCCTCCCTATTTCTTCCCCACAATGTCCCTATGTCTATGCTCTGTCTGTTTTTCCATGTGTTCACTGCATGTGTTATCAAGACCATCCTACTAGATCCCATATATGTGTGTTAGTATACTGTATTTGTCTTTCTCTTTTTGACTTACTTCACTTTTTATTATAGGTTCTAGAGCCAGCCACTTCATTAGGACTGAGTCTTCTGCATTTCTTTTAACAGCTGAGTAGTATTCCATTGTATATATGTACCAGTGCTTCTATATCCATTCATTCGTCGATGGACATCTAGGTTGTTTCCGAGTTCTGGCTATTGTAGAGAGCTGCAATGAACATTGGGATACAGGTGCTTCTTTCAGTTTTGATTTCATCAGGATATAAGCCTAATAGTGGAATTGCTGGGTCATAGGGTGCTTCTATTTTTCGTTTTTTAAGAAATCTCCATACTGTCTTCCATAGAGGCTGTATCAGTTTACCTTCCCACCAGCAATGCAAGAGGGTTCCCTTTTCTCCGCACCCTCTCCAGCATTTATTGTCTGCAGATTTTTTGAAGATGGTCATTCTGACGGGTGTGAGGTGATATCTCATTGTAGTTTTAATTTGCATTTCTCTAATAATAAGTGAGGTTGAGCATCGTTTCATGTGCTTTTGGGCCATCTGTTTGTCCTCTTTGGAGAGGCGTCTCTTTAGATCTTTTTCCCATTTTTTGATTGGGTTGTTCGTTTTTCCTGTGCTGAGTTGTCTGAGTTGCTTGTAGATTTTGGAGGTTGATTCTTTGTCTGTTGCTTCATTTGCTATGATTTTCTCCCACTCTGTGGGCTGTCTGTTCAGCTTTTTTGTAATTTCTTTGGCTGTACAAAAGCTTTTAAGTTTCATGAGGTCCCACATATTCATTTTTCTTTTCAGTTCCGCTATTCTAGTAGGTGGGTCAGAGAAGATCTTGCTTTGATTGATGTCCTTGAGGGTTTTGCCTATATTCTTCTCTAAGAGTTTGATGGTTTCTGGTCTTCCATTTAGGTCTTTACTCCATTTTGAGTTGATCTTAGTGTATGGTGTCAGGGAATGTTCCAACTTCATTTTTTTGCATGTAGCTGTCCAATTTTCGCAGCACCACTTGTTGAAGAGGCTGTCTTTGTCCCATTTTATAGTTTCGCCTCCTTTGTCAAAATAAGGTACCCATAGGTGCATGAGTTTCCATGTGTTCACTGCATGTGTTATCAAGACCATCCTACTAGATCCCATTAGGAACTGTATTTGTCTTTCTTTTTGACTTACTTCACTTTTTATTATAGGTTCTAGAGCCAGCCACTTCATTAGGACTGAGTCTTCTGCATTTCTTTTAACAGCTGAGTAGTATTCCATTGTATATATGTACCAGTGCTTCTATATCCATTCATTCGTCGATGGACATCTAGGTTGTTTCCGAGTTCTGGCTATTGTAGAGAGCTGCAATGAACATTGGGATACAGGTGCTTCTTTCAGTTTTGATTTCATCAGGATATAAGCCTAATAGTGGAATTGCTGGGTCATAGGGTGCTTCTATTTTTCGTTTTTTAAGAAATCTCCATACTGTCTTCCATAGAGGCTGTATCAGTTTACCTTCCCACCAGCAATGCAAGAGGGTTCCCTTTTCTCCGCACCCTCTCCAGCATTTATTGTCTGCAGATTTTTTGAAGATGGTCATTCTGACGGGTGTGAGGTGATATCTCATTGTAGTTTTAATTTGCATTTCTCTAATAATAAGTGAGGTTGAGCATCGTTTCATGTGCTTTTGGGCCATCTGTTTGTCCTCTTTGGAGAGGCGTCTCTTTAGATCTTTTTCCCATTTTTTGATTGGGTTGTTCGTTTTTCCTGTGCTGAGTTGTCTGAGTTGCTTGTAGATTTTGGAGGTTGATTCTTTGTCTGTTGCTTCATTTGCTATGATTTTCTCCCACTCTGTGGGCTGTCTGTTCAGCTTTTTTGTAATTTCTTTGGCTGTACAAAAGCTTTTAAGTTTCATGAGGTCCCACATATTCATTTTTCTTTTCAGTTCCGCTATTCTAGTAGGTGGGTCAGAGAAGATCTTGCTTTGATTGATGTCCTTGAGGGTTTTGCCTATATTCTTCTCTAAGAGTTTGATGGTTTCTGGTCTTCCATTTAGGTCTTTACTCCATTTTGAGTTGATCTTAGTGTATGGTGTCAGGGAATGTTCCAACTTCATTTTTTTGCATGTAGCTGTCCAATTTTCGCAGCACCACTTGTTGAAGAGGCTGTCTTTGTCCCATTTTATAGTTTCGCCTCCTTTGTCAAAAATAAGGTACCCATAGGTGCATGAGTTTATCTCTGGGTTCTCGATCTTGTTCCATTGGTCTATAGTTCTGTTTTTGTGCCTGTACCATACTGTCTTGATGACTGTTGCTTTGTAGTAGAGTCTGAAGTTAGGGAGGCTGATCCCTCCAACTCCGTTTTTCTTTCTCAAGATTGCTTTGGCTATTCGAGGTCTTTAGTGTTTCCATATGAACTGTGTTATTCTTTGGTCTAGTTCTGTGAAAAATGTCAATGGAAGTTGAATAGGTATTGCATTGAATCTGTAGATGATGTTTGGTAGTATGGTCATTTTCACAATGTTGATTCTTCCGACCCAGGAACATGGAATATCTCTCCGTCTGTTTAAGTCTTCTTTAGTTTCTTTCATGAGTGTCTTGTAATTTTCTGTGTCCAATTCTTTTGTTTCTTTGGGTAGGTTTATTCCTAGATATTTGATTCTTTTGGTTGCAATGGTAAAGGGGACTGCCTCTTTGATTTCATTTTCTGATTTTTCATTGTTTGTGTATAGGAATGCCAGTGATTTCTGTGTGTTGACTTTGTATCCTGGACTTTGCTGAATTCGTTGATTAGCTCTAGTAGCTTTGTAATAGAGTCTTTGGGATTTTCTATGTATAATATCATGTCATCTGCAAAAAGAGTGAGCTTGACTTCTTCCTTTCCAATCTGAATTCCTTTGATTCCTTTCTCTTCTCTTATTGCCGTTGCTAGATGTTCCAGGACTTTGTTGAATAGTAGTGGTGAAAGTGGATACCCCTGTCTTGTTCCTGATCTTAGAGGGAATGCTTTCAGTTTTTCACCGTTGAGAATAATGTTCGCTGTGGGCTTCTCATATATGGCTTTCACTGTGTTGAGATAGGTTCCTTCTATGCCCATTTTCTGAAGAGTTTTTATCATAAATGGATGTTGTACTTTGTTGAAGGCTTTTTCTGCATCTATTGAGATGATCATGTGATTTTTGTCTCTCAGTTTGTTGATATGGTGTATCACGTTGATTGATTTGCAGATGTTGAAGAATCCTTGCATGCCTGGGATGAACCCGACTTGATCGTGATGTATGAGTTTTTTGATGTGTCGTTGAATTCTGTTTGCTAGGATTTTGTTGAGGATCTTGGCATCTAAGTTCATCAGAGAAATTGGTCTGTAATTTTCCTTTTTTGTGTTGTCTTTGCCTGGTTTGGGTATCAGGGTGATGGTGGCCTTGTAGAATGTGTTTGGAAGTTTTCCTTCCTGTGCAATTTTTCAAAAGAGTTTTAGAAGGACAGGCATTAGCTCTTCTTTAAATGTTTGGTAGAATTTGGCTGTGAAGCCATCTGGCCCTGGGCTTTTATTTTTGGGTAGATTTTTCATCACAGATTCGATTTCTGAGCTTGTGATTGGGTTGTTCAAAGTTTCTGTTTCTTCCTGGCTCAGTCTTGGGAGATTGATCTTCCCCAAGAAACTGTCCATTTCTTCCAGGGTGTCCAGTTTGTTGCCATAGAGTTGTTCATAATAGTCTCTTAGAATCCTTTGGATTTCTGCATGATTTGTTGTAATTTCTCCTTTTTCATTTTTGATTTTGTTGATCTGGTTCTTCTCTCTCTTTTTCTTGATGAGTCTGGCCAGGGGCTTGTCAATTTTATTTACCTTTTCGAAGAACCAGCTTTTTGTTTTATTTATCTTTACTGTTGTTTCTTTTTCATTTATTTCTGCTCTGATCTTTATGATTTCCCTTCTTCTGCTGGCTTTGGGGTGTTTTTGTTCTTCTTTCTCCAGTTGTTTTAAGCATAAGGTTAGGTCGTCTGAGATTTTCCTAGTTTCTTGAGTGAGGATTGAATTCGTATAAATTTCCCTCTTAGAACTGCTTTTGCAGTATCCCATAGGTTTTTCACAGTCGTGTGTTCATTTTCTGCTAGGAATTGTTTAATTTCTCCTTTGATTTCCTCAGTAATCAGTTGGTTTTTTAGGTATGTGTTATTTAATCGCCATGTGTTTGTATTTTTAGCGGTTTTTTTCCTGTAGTTGATCTCTAGTCTCATTGCATTGTGGTCCGAGAAGTTGGTTGATATAATTTCAGTTTTCTTGAATTGACTGAGGTTCGATTTGTGGCCCAAGATGTGGTTTATCCTGGAGAATGTTCTGTGAGCACTTGAGAAGAAAGTGTATTCTTCTGCTTTTGGATGGAACGTCGTAAAGATATTGATGAGGTCCATCTTTTCTAGTGTATCATTTAAGGCTTGTGTTTCTTTATTAATTGTCTGTTTGGATGATCTATCCATTGGTGTGAGAGGAGTGTTAAAGTCTCCTACTATTATTGTGTTATTATTGATTTCTTCTTTTAAGTCTGAAAGTATCTGTCTTATGTATTGAGGTGCCCCTGTGTTGGGTGCGTAGATATTCATGACTGTTATGTCTTCCTCTTGAATAGATCCCTTAATCATGATGTAGTGACCTGCCTTGTCTCTTAGAATCTTCTTTACTTTAAAATCTATTTTGTCTGATATGAGGATTGCTACTCCAGCTTTCTTTTGATTTCCATTTGCATGGAATATCTTTTTCCAGCCTCTCACTTTCAGTCTATGGGTGTCTCTTGGTCTGAAATGGGTCTCTTGTAGACAGCATATATATGGGTCATGTTTCTGGATCCATTCAGCCATCCTGTGTCGTTTGGTTGGAGCATTTAATCCATTTGCATTCAAAGTAATTATTGATATGAATGTTCCTATTGGCATCTTCTTAGAAGTTTGGGGTTTGATTTGTAGGACTTCTCCTACTCTTGTATTTATTGGCTATATCAGGCCCTTCAACACCTGTTGTAGGGCTGGTTTTGTGGTACAGAATTCTTTTAGCTTTTGTCTGTCTGAGAAGCTTTTGAATTCTCCATCAATTCTGAATTAGATTCTTGCTGGGTAGTGAATTCTTGGTTGGAGGTTATTCTCTTTTAGCCATTTAAATGTGTCTTGCCATTTTCTTCTGGCCTGCAGGGTTTCTGTTGAGAGATCCGCAGTTAGACGTACGGGGTTTCCTTTATATGTTATTTGTTATTTGCTTCTAGCTGCTTTTAGTAATCTATCTTTATATTTAGTCTGCGTTAGTTTGATTAGTATGTGCCTTGGTGTATTTCTTCTGGGGTTTCTCCTGTATGGAACTCTTTGTGCTTTTTGGACTTGGTTAACTATTTCCTTTCCCATGCTGGGGAAGTTTTCCACTATAACCTCTTTTTTTTTTTTTTTTAAAGATTTATTTATTTATTTTGGGCGGGGGTTGGGTTGGGGAGGGAGAGGAGTGGGTGGGCCACTTCTATTGGTCTTTCATTTCTCTATTTTCATTTGTCTTTGTTCTTTGGCTCCTGTGGGCCTCCCATCACGGTGGCGTCTGTTGTCGCAGAGTGCCGGCTCTGGGCACATGCGCTCCAGAGCTCCGGCTCGGTCATTGGACACATCTGTCCAGCCGCTCCGCGGCACGTGGGATCTTCCCAGGCCAGGGATTGAACCAGCATCCCTTGCACTGCAAGGCGATGTCCTTACCCACTGGACCACCAGGGGAAGCCCTCCACTATAACCTCTTCAAGAATTATTTTGTAACCTTTCTTCCCCTCTTCTTCCTCTGGAACTCCCATAATTCTAATGTAGGTGCATTTGATATTGTCCCAGAGGTCTCTACTGCTATCCTCAGTTCTTTTAATTCTTTCAGCTTTGTTCTGTTCCTCAGTATTTACCTCAACCATTCTGTCTTTCAGCTCACTTATCCGTTCTTCAGCCTCTGATACTCTACTGTTGAGGCCTTCTTTTGGGTTTCATCAGTATTTCTACCCCCGTCTAATCCATTTGCATTCAAAGTAATTATTGATATGAATGTTCCTATTGGCATCTTCTTAGAAGTTTGGGGTTTGATTTGTAGGACTTCTCCTACTCTTGTATTTATTGGCTATATCAGGCCCTTCAACACCTGTTGTAGGGCTGGTTTTGTGGTACAGAATTCTTTTAGCTTTTGTCTGTCTGAGAAGCTTTTGAATTCTCCATCAATTCTGAATTAGATTCTTGCTGGGTAGTGAATTCTTGGTTGGAGGTTATTCTCTTTTAGCCATTTAAATGTGTCTTGCCATTTTCTTCTGGCCTGCAGGGTTTCTGTTGAGAGATCCGCAGTTAGACGTACGGGGTTTCCTTTATATGTTATTTGTTATTTGCTTCTAGCTGCTTTTAGTAATCTATCTTTATATTTAGTCTGCGTTAGTTTGATTAGTATGTGCCTTGGTGTATTTCTTCTGGGGTTTCTCCTGTATGGAACTCTTTGTGCTTTTTGGACTTGGTTAACTATTTCCTTTCCCATGCTGGGGAAGTTTTCCACTATAACCTCTTTTTTTTTTTTTTTTAAAGATTTATTTATTTATTTTGGGCGGGGGTTGGGTTGGGGAGGGAGAGGAGTGGGTGGGCCACTTCTATTGGTCTTTCATTTCTCTATTTTCATTTGTCTTTGTTCTTTGGCTCCTGTGGGCCTCCCATCACGGTGGCGTCTGTTGTCGCAGAGTGCCGGCTCTGGGCACATGCGCTCCAGAGCTCCGGCTCGGTCATTGGACACATCTGTCCAGCCGCTCCGCGGCACGTGGGATCTTCCCAGGCCAGGGATTGAACCAGCATCCCTTGCACTGCAAGGCGATGTCCTTACCCACTGGACCACCAGGGGAAGCCCTCCACTATAACCTCTTCAAGAATTATTTTGTAACCTTTCTTCCCCTCTTCTTCCTCTGGAACTCCCATAATTCTAATGTAGGTGCATTTGATATTGTCCCAGAGGTCTCTGAGGCTATCCTCAGTTCTTTTAATTCTTTCAGCTTTGTTCTGTTCCTCAGTATTTACCTCAACCATTCTGTCTTTCAGCTCACTTATCCGTTCTTCAGCCTCTGATACTCTACTGTTGAGGCCTTCTATAGTATTTTGGAGTTCAGCAATTGAGTTGGTGGTCTCTATTTGCTTATTTTTCATTTCTTGCATGTCTCTTCTCAATGCACTAATTTCCTCTAATATTCTGTTTTCAGTGTTTTGCATCCTCATTAGTATAGCTTTTCTGAATTCTCTTTCAGATAATTTGTCTATGTCCTCCTCTGTCATTTGAAGCTGTGATTCTCTAGCTTGGTCCTTCATTTGTGCAGTGTTTCTCTGTCATTTCATTATTAGGTTAGTTTTTGTTTCTTTGTGTGTGTCTCTGTGTATGGAGTTCTTTTCCCCACCAGGCTTCTTGGTTGAATTCTCCCTTCCTTTGGGTTTCTGTCATTGTAGAAGGGTTCAGTGGTTTGTGTCTTGGGTGGTGTTAGGTCTTGTTTACAGGTGAACAATCTCTAGTGTTGTATGTTCTTTGATAGTGTGGGGTCTTGGAATCAGGGCTTCTACTCCGAGGATCCTTGGTTTGATGATTGGTCAGGGGGTGCAGGCTCTATGTCTGGTTTGCTATGGTGTTCCGTGATATTAGTTCAAATATTAGCATCTGAGGAACAAGAGGTGTATCCCTGATGGGTGACAGTCATAAAAGCATGCAGATGTTTTCTAATATAGTCATAAGATATACATATATACAGAGCAATAACCACATCTAACCAGTCTTACAGTGACAAAGCATAGGAAATTTTTCTGGCAAACGACGCAATCAAAGATGGTACTTGCCCGTTAAGCTCTGAATTAATTAAAATAGTGCCTGGAAAAATAGATCTTAGGCAAGGTCCTGGCTTGGACTATTTCATTGAAAGCAATTTTTAACTAAGACATGTGTTGGGGGTAATGAGGTAGAGAGTGTATGGGTAATGAGAAGGAATAGATTTGTCTTGGAAGGATTTTATAGGGTTGCGTAGTCAAGATTAGTGTGTTGTATTGTTTAGTGCAGCTGGAAGAGAATAGTGGAGACAGGGAGGTAGGAACTATTTATCTAGAGTATAGTGGTAGATAGGGAAAATGTTAGATTTAGAATATAGAGGGAGGAAGCATTGGGAAAGAGGAAAGAAAATTAGAAGTTTCCAAGAATTAAAATTAAAAAAAAAGTTAAAAATTAAAAGTCAAAGAAAAAGAAATTAAAAATTAAAAAGGGAAGAGAAACTAATAAGAAGAGACAAAAGAAAGAGAGAGTAAAAAAAAAAAAAAAAAAAAAAAAAAAACAACCCAAACCTGACCGATCAAACGAATAAACAGAACCATCCACAACAGATAAACAAAAAAGCTAAATACTGTCCCTGGTTTTTATTATTTCATCTGTCTGGTGGAAGGCAATTCACTCTCGATGGTGTTGTCTTGATGATGTAGCCTTTCCCTTATGGCATCGGTCTGCAAGCTCAGGTGCTGGCCGGGATGGCGGGCTGATAAGAGTCCGTTGGGCCGGGGGCGCGGCACACGCCGTCCCAGTTTGGGCAGGGGCGCAGGCTGATCCCGGTCCGTCGGGCGGGGGCACCCCGGCTCTGCAGCGCACCCGCCGGTAGCCTCTGATACCTGCCCTTCTCCCGGCTTCCTCCGCTGCAGGTGTAGCTATGGGGGTGCACGGGCTCCTCCGCCACTGGCGCGCGCGCACTGCCAGTTACGTGTCCAAGCCCCAAGGGCAGGCACAAGCTTCCCCGTCTGGCTCGAGCCCAGTCCCTGGTCAGCAATCTGTGGGCGACTTCCCCTTCAGCTAGTCCCCCACTAGGAGTGTTTGAACTCACCCGGTGCCAGGCGCAAAGTCGTGATTTTCGCCCTGCCGAGCAGCGCGATTTTCACACTGGGAGCTCCCTCCCATCTCCTGGTGGGTCGCTAGGCAGCACTCCCCGCGTTCTGTCCGGTCTCAGGTCGCTAGGCGGCAATCGCGTTCTGCTTGGCCCTGCTCCGGTATCCTATCTTCGCAGTGTCTTGATTTCTGCCGGCGATCCGGGCAGATTCTTGTTTTCCCGCTGATCTGCTGCCCTCTCTCCCCCGAGGCTCAGCTTAGGCCCCATTTTAGGGCACTTACTGGCACGCTCTCTGTCGGTGCAGTCCGGCGTGGGGGTTAGGATAGTGGATTCTTAGAACAGTAGCTCCGGGAGAGATCTGGCTGTTCACTCTTTTACTCTCGCGGACCTATGGAATTCTTCTGTCGTCTAGCGGCTAGCTTGTTGGTGGTGGTTCATTTCTTGATTAGTTCTGGTGATTCTGTTGGGGAGCTGGTGAAATCTTCCCCTCATTCCTCCGCCATCTTGGCTCCCCCGGTTTTTTATTTATTATTTATTTTCATCCATCTTTATTCTTTGGCCTCTGTGGGCCTCCCATTGCAGTGGCCTCTCTCACCACAGAGCACTGACTCTGGGCACATGCGCTCCAGAGCAAGGCCTCCTAATTGGACACACCTGTCCAGCTGCTCTGCGGCACATGTGATCTTCCCAGGCCAGGGATCAAACTGTGCCCCTTGCACTGCAAGAAGGACTCTTAACCCATTGGACCACCAAGGAAGCCCTGTTCTTAACTTTTTTCTGTTTGTTTTGATCTACTTTTCGTATCAGAAGAATTCCTCAAATGTTAAATGATCTTTGGTTGGGTAATACTGCCCAATAGGATCCTAAAAAAGTTTTTTTGCTATGTATGTGTGTGAGAGTGTGTGTGCGTGCGTGTGGTTGGTCAGTTAGTACACGTTACACTAGGGATACCAGGCAGATGTAGGAATCTGGCCATCTTTTCTCTGAATATGAATCCTCTAGTATCCAGCCTGGGAATGGAATGCCTTATTTTCAATCTTCTGAGAATACAATGGGGGAGGAAAGGGGCCTAAAGACTTAAGTTTAGCTTGTTTATCTCTAATATGCCAGCTGTTCTTGAGTCCCAAGCCTGTCTAGATGGATTTCTCCACAGAATAAACCACTCCAGAGAATACAGTGGGTAAAGTTAGTCACCTGGCTATTCAGTGTTGTGAAGGCACAATAACTCTGTATTCTGACTTTTCATGAGTCCTCTAGTTTTCAGCTTTGTGTCTCATGTTCCCCAACTACTGCCTTTGATGGCATCTAGAACCTTAAGTCCTGAGCCTTTCCAAGGTCTGGCAGGAGGGATTATTTTGTATACCATGAGTGTCTCTATTTTGTGGGCACATTGGTGAGGTTGCTTTTTTTGCCTAACTGGGCAGATTTCCAGCCCTACGTATACTTTTTGTCTTCCCAAAATTGGTGGAAAATGTTTATTCTTGGTATCTCTTTTCTCATTCTCTTTTACCTTGGTAGATACACTTAAAATTTATTTTGCTATTATTTTAGTGGGGAAAATTTATTATTTTCAGAGGAAGAAGTGGCAAATGCTTATGGTCAGTGGGTTGTATTTAACCAGAAGTTTTATATGCTTATGTTCTTTTTCAGAATTGAATATGTAGTTGATTGACTTAAGTCCAGGGAGTACTATTGGAACTAAAAATATATTGCTTTGGGCTCACATAATAGCTCTCCTCTTTTTCTAGACTGTACAAAGTTTATATGATTTTTTTTCTCTCTCTTGAAATAGGCTTTTGGCTTTTTTCTCTCTGTAAGAAAAGTGTTGATAAAAGAGAGAAAGACACCGACCTCAGACAGGCAGGATGAGGGTTTATTTGAGTTGTGTGAAGAGAGATGATCAGGAGTCCAAAGAGAACATTGCGCCAGGGGAAGGATGTTTTAAGCAGCTGGATGAGGGGGTGAGTAATGAGTGGAAGCTAAAGGAGGGGAAAGGGTGATGCTAGGTGATCTCGTGGGTGGAGAACTTTGTGGGGGTGGAGACTCCAGGAAGTTGTGGCCCCATGGGATGATGGGATTGCCTCAACTCTTTGCGACCTCTCAATTCCATCACTCTCATAATCTAATGTTGAAGTATTTGTAAAAATAAGGAACTACACACAAATATAGTAAAGCTAATAAAACTGCACTGTTGTTTAGGCAGCAAGGTTACCCAGTAAGAGCTGGACGTGTTTTTCTGTTAGTTAGAAAAGCCCAGGGCTTCCCTGGTGGTCCAGCAGGTAAGGATACCGCCTTGCAGTGCAAGGGGCTCCAGTTCGATCCCTGGCCTGGGAAGATCCCACGTGCCGCGGAGCGGCTGGATCGATGTGTCCAACTACCGAGCAGGAGCTCTGGAGCGCTTGCGCCCAGAGCCGGTGCTCTGCCACGAGAGGCCACTGGAAGGCCCACACAGGCTAAAGAACAAAGATGGATGAAAATAGATAAATGAAAGACCAATAGAAGTGGCCAAAAAAAGGGAAAACCCAGCTTTGGGGTGTAAGGGCAGTCTAGTAATAACAGTGTATAACATACAAAGTCACAGACATGGAGGATAAGGGCTTTTGGTAGACTTGTCGATTAGTCACGAAGTTGTGTCTGACTCTTTGCAGCCACATGGACATAGGCTACCAGGCTCCTTTGTCCATGGGGTTTCTCAAGAACGATTAGTGAGGTGGGTTTCCATTTCCTATTCCAGAGGAGTGTCCTGACCCTTTTATATGCTTATGTTCTTTTTCAGAATTGAATATGTAGTTGATTGACTTAAGTCCAGGGAGTACTATTGGAACTAAAAATATATTGCTTTGGGCTCACATAATAGCTCTCCTCTTTTTCTAGACTGTACAAAGTTTATATGATTTTTTTTCTCTCTCTTGAAATAGGCTTTTGGCTTTTTTCTCTCTGTAAGAAAAGTGTTGATAAAAGAGAGAAAGACACCGACCTCAGACAGGCAGGATGAGGGTTTATTTGAGTTGTGTGAAGAGAGATGATCAGGAGTCCAAAGAGAACATTGCGCCAGGGGAAGGATGTTTTAAGCAGCTGGATGAGGGGGTGAGTAATGAGTGGAAGCTAAAGGAGGGGAAAGGGTGATGCTAGGTGATCTCGTGGGTGGAGAACTTTGTGGGGGTGGAGACTCCAGGAAGTTGTGGCCCCATGGGATGATGGGATTGCCTCAACTCTTTGCGACCTCTCAATTCCATCACTCTCATAATCTAATGTTGAAGTATTTGTAAAAATAAGGAACTACACACAAATATAGTAAAGCTAATAAAACTGCACTGTTGTTTAGGCAGCAAGGTTACCCAGTAAGAGCTGGACGTGTTTTTCTGTTAGTTAGAAAAGCCCAGGGCTTCCCTGGTGGTCCAGCAGGTAAGGATACCGCCTTGCAGTGCAAGGGGCTCCAGTTCGATCCCTGGCCTGGGAAGATCCCACGTGCCGCGGAGCGGCTGGATCGATGTGTCCAACTACCGAGCAGGAGCTCTGGAGCGCTTGCGCCCAGAGCCGGTGCTCTGCCACGAGAGGCCACTGGAAGGCCCACACAGGCTAAAGAACAAAGATGGATGAAAATAGATAAATGAAAGACCAATAGAAGTGGCCAAAAAAAGGGAAAACCCAGCTTTGGGGTGTAAGGGCAGTCTAGTAATAACAGTGTATAACATACAAAGTCACAGACATGGAGGATAAGGGCTTTTGGTAGACTTGTCGATTAGTCACGAAGTTGTGTCTGACTCTTTGCAGCCACATGGACATAGGCTACCAGGCTCCTTTGTCCATGGGGTTTCTCAAGAACGATTAGTGAGGTGGGTTTCCATTTCCTATTCCAGAGGAGTGTCCTGACCCAGGGAATCAAACCTGCATCTCCTGCTTGGCAGGCAGATTCTTTACCACTGAGCCACCAGGGAAGCCTCTGTTGGTATCAATAGACCCAAGAGGCTTAAAAAATGAGGTTGGCACTGTGCTTTTCACCAACTTCCTTCCCTTCCAATGTGTCTATAGGTTTCTAGCAACCACCCTGATGGGAACTCTTTACATCCTTCAGTACTCAGTATAGACAACTCCTCCACTGGAGAACCTTCCTTCTTCTGTCCTGAGCAGGGATAATTGCTTCTCAAACAATCAGCCTTTGAAAACAAGGGCCTGAACTGCTTAGACCCTTTTTTGATAGTGAATACTAAGGTATTGTGTGATCCGCAGTCAGTTGAATGTGCAGATGCGGAACATCAGATGCAGATGCACCTGGTACCTCTGTGTATGCAGAGGCCAAACTATAAATTTGGCTTGAATTTTACATTGCAGGGAGAGTTGGCACTCCTGACCCCACATTGTTCAAGGGTCAACAGTGTATTTTGATCATGTTTTCATTTTCAAAACTCTCTTGTTGGTGTAGCCAAATGCTGTCCTATGACCTGTCAGGTCTCTTATGGTCTATAGGGTCCTTAGAAAATCCTCAGTACATGGATGAACTGGTCACATTCTGTGGCCACTGGGTCAGACTAAGGGGCTTGCCTACAGAGGGTCTGCATTCCTAGCATGGCCCTCATGTGTGCATGCTAGTGCATCAGTTGTGTCCAGCTCTTTGCTGTCTTACAGACTATAGCCCACCAGGCTCCTCTGTCCATGGGATTCTCCAGGCAACAACACTGAAGTAGGTTGCCATGCCCTTCTCCAGGGGATCGTCTCAGCCCAGGAATTAAACCAGGTCTCCTGCATTGCAGGCAGACTCTCTACCGTCTGAGCCACCAGGCATGTCTGTGCAGAGGCCCTTCCCTGCCCTCCCACCTGCAGCTCTCCTGGGGCAGCATGGCCAAACTTGGCAGCATCCTGGGAACCAGCAGTCTTGCAGTGTTTCCTCCCGCTTCCTTCTTACTACAACCCACGTCCTCCCCTCATCTCTCCCACTGACCGGCGAGTTCCTTATGGAACCCTGTCTGAGTCATCACCACAGTCTCGCTCTCTCCTGGCAAGGAGCCCAGTGCCTGAAACATAGTAGGTGCTTAGTCAATGTTTATGGAATGAATTGTAAATAATTTTACCTAAAACTTTCATAGTGCATATCACTTGCCAGTACTTCCATGCTTTAGCCACTTACTAGAAACAAACAAATGAACACTGAGATGCTTGCAAGCCATAAATCTTAAGGAATTCATGGATGGCCTTATTGAACTTGTGAACCTCTTAAGACTGTATACAAAATCTTGTGTTTATTTGGTATATGTGCCTTTTTCTGGAGACTAGTTTTCATACTTTTATCTTTAACATAAAACTAAAGGCATTGAGGCTTGGAACTGTACACCCATTCATCTGGATATGTGCTCTGAGATGGGAAGTGCCCTGCAATGTATTTTTGTCTCTAAGTGTCACCTGCTTTTTGTCTGTGGGTATCGTGTCTCTGAGCTGACCACCCTTTCCCTTTGCCATCTTCTCTTGGAAAAACATAGCTTCTCTTGGAAAAACATAGCTTCTAGGTCTAAGGACCCTAGAAATCTTTGGTTCCAGCTAACTCTGAAATCTTAGATTCAGAGCCTCTGATCCTAGTGCATGAGTCTGAAGCTCCAGGTGACTCACAGAGACTTTTAGGTTGATAACTAACTGGATTGGATAGAGCATTTTGTTTCACAAACATGAACATAATTTGCTCTTATTTACTTTTAAATTATAAATGATTATTCAGTAGTTTTTTTTCCTGTCGTTTTAAACAGGCTCTTGAAAACATTGCTTTAATGAAAAATAAAACTTAAAAGCAGCTGTGGTGTTGGTATGTAATGACTGAAGTATAATTAAGAGTCGTAATTATTCCCAGTTAGGCATTTGGAATGCCAAAGTAGGGACCCCAATCAATTTAACCCAAGCAAGGGAGCATCAGGCCTGAGACAGGGACAGGGCATGGGATAGAAAAGGGTTGACTGAGGAGTTCGCCTGGGATGGAACACCTTGGGATCAATTCCCCATGTGCTGTGGGATGGAGGAGGCATGACTTCCCCGACCTTCCAGGCCTCTGGGAAGAAAGAATGCTCTGTTGAGGGGAGGATGTTTCTGAATAATGTTCCCTCCATACTTCCGAGTCTTACTTGAGAGCAGACAGACACCCTGGCAGAGCCTCCTCCTCTGGAAGTGTGACTTGCTTGAGGGTATATCAGGAACCAATATCCTCTTCCCTGTCAGAGCCTCCTCCCTCGATGACTTACTAGAAACAAACAAATGAACACTGAGATGCTTGCAAGCCATAAATCTTAAGGAATTCATGGATGGCCTTATTGAACTTGTGAACCTCTTAAGACTGTATACAAAATCTTGTGTTTATTTGGTATATGTGCCTTTTTCTGGAGACTAGTTTTCATACTTTTATCTTTAACATAAAACTAAAGGCATTGAGGCTTGGAACTGTACACCCATTCATCTGGATATGTGCTCTGAGATGGGAAGTGCCCTGCAATGTATTTTTGTCTCTAAGTGTCACCTGCTTTTTGTCTGTGGGTATCGTGTCTCTGAGCTGACCACCCTTTCCCTTTGCCATCTTCTCTTGGAAAAACATAGCTTCTCTTGGAAAAACATAGCTTCTAGGTCTAAGGACCCTAGAAATCTTTGGTTCCAGCTAACTCTGAAATCTTAGATTCAGAGCCTCTGATCCTAGTGCATGAGTCTGAAGCTCCAGGTGACTCACAGAGACTTTTAGGTTGATAACTAACTGGATTGGATAGAGCATTTTGTTTCACAAACATGAACATAATTTGCTCTTATTTACTTTTAAATTATAAATGATTATTCAGTAGTTTTTTTTCCTGTCGTTTTAAACAGGCTCTTGAAAACATTGCTTTAATGAAAAATAAAACTTAAAAGCAGCTGTGGTGTTGGTATGTAATGACTGAAGTATAATTAAGAGTCGTAATTATTCCCAGTTAGGCATTTGGAATGCCAAAGTAGGGACCCCAATCAATTTAACCCAAGCAAGGGAGCATCAGGCCTGAGACAGGGACAGGGCATGGGATAGAAAAGGGTTGACTGAGGAGTTCGCCTGGGATGGAACACCTTGGGATCAATTCCCCATGTGCTGTGGGATGGAGGAGGCATGACTTCCCCGACCTTCCAGGCCTCTGGGAAGAAAGAATGCTCTGTTGAGGGGAGGATGTTTCTGAATAATGTTCCCTCCATACTTCCGAGTCTTACTTGAGAGCAGACAGACACCCTGGCAGAGCCTCCTCCCCTCTGGAAGTGTGACTTGCTTGAGGGTATATCAGGAACCAATATCCTCTTCCCCTGTCACCATGAGAGGCCCCATGACCTGGTGGATTCCCAGGCTTCAGCCCTCCTACGCCTGTAATTTTGTGAAACCCTACCCACTGCCATCTTCCCCAGGGCCCCACCAGAAACTGTTTCTATCACTACCTTCTTTTTCACAGTTAGCATGACCAAGGTTCCCTGATCCCAGGGCCCTGCTTTTAGCTCACGAGTGAGCCTGAACTATGGCCTGATGTCATGGTCCTAATATGGAGAGAATGGTCAGTGTCTAAATCATCTGGTTTATTGGACTGGTCCTCCTGGGGTATTATTTCTCCTTGAGTTATTTCTCCTGCAGTTGGGTGGTACTGATCCCAGATGGGGTGAAAGCAAGAGGCTAACCATGACATGACATGTCTGGAGGACCTTAATTGTGGCTTGGCACCTGTGGCGGAGCTGTGCTGAGATGTGGCCAGAAAGGCCCAGTACCGCCAGGTCACAGTACTGGGTTTTATCTACCAGTAAAGTCTAGTGTGGGCTCACTGGGGATTTTGAATAAAGGAGAGATCTGGCCAAAATTGGGCTCTGGAAGATTCAGGCATCCTATTGTCAGGGGGTCGATAGGGAGAACCTGGAAGCAGAAAGATGTATGGAGACCACTCCTGCCAGCCAGGGGAAAGTGGGGATGAACTGGGGACAGGCTGGCCCTGGGCCAGTGGAATGGTGGGGTTGAGAAGTAGGGTGTGGGAAGTGGCAAGATGGGAGACCTGGTGCCCAGCAGGATGAGATGCTGTAGAGTACTGGGAGGAGGGGTCAGCTGGCCACGCTGGGTCTGGGCTATTTTGAACTTAGTTAATTGGAAACATTCAGACAGAGAAGAGGAGGGGAGACTGGGTGGTAGGAAGGAGACCATGCATTTAGGAGGAGTTGTTGTCTAAGGATGTCCATTTCCAAGTGTCCAATGAGTATTACCAGTATGGGGTCTGGGTTGGAGCATCCTTGGTAAGAGGGCAGAGTGGAAATGTAAGGATACTAGGGGCCAAGTCCAGGGAGGATGCTGGGTGAACCCAGGGCCAGAAAAGACCCAGTGGGGGAATAGCCAGCCCTACTCCATGACCTGATGGCTTTCTTTGGATCTTTAACTGTATGGACTTGCAGTAGCTGTGAGTTGGGTATGTGGACTTACTGTGACTCTTGTCTATCGGGCTATGGCAGAAAGCTACCCTGCTGGTTAGCAGGCTCTGAGCTTGGACCTGGGCAGATCCAAGTTCTCATCCCATGACGACCACTTCTGGCTGTGCAACATTGGCTAATTTAACCTTCTGAAGACCTGCAAAATGAGATCATGGTAAGGCCCTCCTCACAGGTTCACGTGCCAAATATTTCCTGACGACATTTTATGTGGGAAGCCTTGTGTGCTGCAGCCCATGGGGTCGCAAAGAGTCAGACACAACTGAGTAACAGAACTGACTGACTGACCTTTTGTGGGCTGAGCACCAGGGGTTTACAGGGAAAAGAGGTGACGCAGTTTGTGCCCTCAGAAACTCACCTCAAGGGAGACAGACAGAACCCCAAGCACAGTAGCATGTAGTGGGTGCTATAGACCAGGCCAGGGAGTGTGTGTGTGTTTATTGAGAAGGGAGTGGGAGGGAGAGAAAGAGGACATTTCTAGATTCCTGGAGGGGATGTTTCAGATGAACTTGAAGACTGAGCAGGAGCGAGTCCTGCAAGGACTTTTGAGCCCCAGGCTACACCTGAGAACCACCAGGAAGTCAGGACCCCATGGTGATCAGTTGCATCAGATCAGGGGCACTGGGGGCCAGGCACTGGTATATTCTTAAGACATCCTGTGTGATGCAAATGTGCAGCCAAGATTGAAAACAACTGAATTAGCAAAAAGAAGGAGGAATAAGGAAGAGAAAGGAAATCCCACCAAAAAGAGCTGCAGATATTAAAATCTCAGAGGGGCAAGAGAGAAAGACAGCTCAGATGAACTGCAGGATCTCTCTCATATATTGTTTTTACAAACTGTGGTTCATGACTTGTTACTGAGTCATAAAATCAGGATGAACTTTAAAAGCAAGTAGAATTTTCTGGAACCAAAACATTGTGGCTCATACTAGGGGCCAAGTCCAGGGAGGATGCTGGGTGAACCCAGGGCCAGAAAAGACCCAGTGGGGGAATAGCCAGCCCTACTCCATGACCTGATGGCTTTCTTTGGATCTTTAACTGTATGGACTTGCAGTAGCTGTGAGTTGGGTATGTGGACTTACTGTGACTCTTGTCTATCGGGCTATGGCAGAAAGCTACCCTGCTGGTTAGCAGGCTCTGAGCTTGGACCTGGGCAGATCCAAGTTCTCATCCCATGACGACCACTTCTGGCTGTGCAACATTGGCTAATTTAACCTTCTGAAGACCTGCAAAATGAGATCATGGTAAGGCCCTCCTCACAGGTTCACGTGCCAAATATTTCCTGACAACATTTTATGTGGGAAGCCTTGTGTGCTGCAGCCCATGGGGTCGCAAAGAGTCAGACACAACTGAGTAACAGAACTGACTGACTGACCTTTTGTGGGCTGAGCACCAGGGGTTTACAGGGAAAAGAGGTGACGCAGTTTGTGCCCTCAGAAACTCACCTCAAGGGAGACAGACAGAACCCCAAGCACAGTAGCATGTAGTGGGTGCTATAGACCAGGCCAGGGAGTGTGTGGGTTTATTGAGAAGGGAGTGGGAGGGAGAGAAAGAGGACATTTCTAGATTCCTGGAGGGGATGTTTCAGATGAACTTGAAGACTGAGCAGGAGCGAGTCCTGCAAGGACTTTTGAGCCCCAGGCTACACCTGAGAACCACCAGGAAGTCAGGACCCCATGGTGATCAGTTGCATCAGATCAGGGGCACTGGGGGCCAGGCACTGGTATATTCTTAAGACATCCTGTGTGATGCAAATGTGCAGCCAAGATTGAAAACAACTGAATTAGCAAAAAGAAGGAGGAATAAGGAAGAGAAAGGAAATCCCACCAAAAAGAGCTGCAGATATTAAAATCTCAGAGGGGCAAGAGAGAAAGACAGCTCAGATGAACTGCAGGATCTCTCTCATATATTGTTTTTACAAACTGTGGTTCATGACTTGTTACTGAGTCATAAAATCAATTTTGTGTGTCATGACCAGCTTTAAAAGCAAGTAGAATTTTCTGGAACCAAAACATTGTGGCTCATATATGGTAAGGATCAGCATTTCTTGAAACCTAAGTCCCATGAGCCTGTGTGGGTGAGTGCCATGTGCCTATCTCTTGCTGTGAGCACAGTCCCAGGTTTGTGAGGAACGCTGGCTCAGCTGGACTGAATGGCAGAGTGGATGGTGGGAGGGGGGCTGGGTGGGACTGTGAGAGATGCTTGGGCTCTCTTCCTATGGCAGTGGGAGCCTTTGGAAGGTGGTACACAGAGAGCAGCAAGGTCTCGGCTGGGCCTGTGGTCGCAGTGATGCTCCGTGTGAGAGGTGGTCAGCAGCCAGGGGAAGGAGCAGAGGGCCTGGGAGATGGAGGGCACCAGGGTGGCACTGATGAGCCTTGGCCTCGGCCCTGGACTAGTCTCTAACTTGTTGCTTCTGAGGTGGGTCCCTGGTCTCTAGCGCAGGTGCAGACTGCCCCTCCTCCTGCAGCCCCCACAGTCATAAGGGGTTGGTTAAGGACCATCTGGGGAGCTCGGCCTACCTTCAGCGATTCAAACATGGGAGAGAGAAGCCTCTGGAATCTTCTTCAAACTGAGGCAGTTTGGGCTGCTTACTTTCTTAGGAGCAGAAATAGAACAGAGGTAACTCACACTTAGAGACAAAATTTCCTTTGAGCTGTGTCAACCGTAAGTGTTGGACCCGAAGGTGATGTTCAGAAGGTTCTGGGCTGGAAAATCACCCAGTTTATCTTGTTGAAGGATTGCTATTTCATGGGTCTTCTCTCTGAGCAAGGTTTATGGGGTCTTACTAGTGCTGGAGGCTCAGGTCCAGGGTAGAAGTGGCCACTGGCATGGGCCCAGGTGGTTGACTCCCTGAGCACGTGTGGGTGATAAACGGGGGCCAGTTGCAGCCCCTCCCCACACCCTTCCGTCAGCGTCAGCCACACTGGCCTTCTCGCTCTTCCTGCGCCCTTGCCCCTGCCTGAGGCCCCTGCGCCTGCTCTCCCCCAGCTTGCAACACATCCTGGATCTTCACAGAGTCTCTGCTGGAGTGCCACCCTTCCTGCAGGTGGTCTTCTGGGCCGCTTTTCTTCCAATGCTTATAACAGTTCTCCCTTGCTTTGCTTCTCATTGTGCTGATCCCTACCTGAAATGGTTCATTTGTCAGCTTCGGGTGGCCTTCTCCACCAGCTGGAGGTCAGCCCTCATGAAGACAGCAACTGTGTCTGTCCACGTCTGCCTGGCTCCTGCTCGAGCTCTTGTGCCAAAGCAGGCGCAGGGCATGGGCTGTGTGGCAACGGTGCAGGAGGAATACTTCCTGAGCAGATGAAGCGGTACCACTGGGGTCTCACTGAGGGAGTTGTTCATTCATTTTTTAAAATTGTTGTTCTTTGTGGATTTTCCTATGCACATGTTATGGAGACATTATGTCTATTTATGGAGGCATAGTTCATTTACAATGTTATGTGTTTTGTATGTACAATAGAATGATTCATAACTTTTAAAGGTTATATTCCTTTTATAGTTATTATAAAATATTGGCTGAATTCTCTGTGGTGTACAATTTAGACTTGTATTTTATTTTACACATAATAGTTTGTGCTTCTTAATCTCCCACCCCATCATGCCCCTTCCCTCTTTCCTCTCCCCTCTGGTAACCACTCCTTTGTTCCCTCTATCTGTGATTCTGCTTCTGTTTTGTTGTATTCATTTGCTTGCTTTATTTTGTAGATTCCACACAGAAGGGTATTTTATGGTATTTGGCTTTCTAGAACAGAGGTAACTCACACTTAGAGACAAAATTTCCTTTGAGCTGTGTCAACCGTAAGTGTTGGACCCGAAGGTGATGTTCAGAAGGTTCTGGGCTGGAAAATCACCCAGTTTATCTTGTTGAAGGATTGCTATTTCATGGGTCTTCTCTCTGAGCAAGGTTTATGGGGTCTTACTAGTGCTGGAGGCTCAGGTCCAGGGTAGAAGTGGCCACTGGCATGGGCCCAGGTGGTTGACTCCCTGAGCACGTGTGGGTGATAAACGGGGGCCAGTTGCAGCCCCTCCCCACACCCTTCCGTCAGCGTCAGCCACACTGGCCTTCTCGCTCTTCCTGCGCCCTTGCCCCTGCCTGAGGCCCCTGCGCCTGCTCTCCCCCAGCTTGCAACACATCCTGGATCTTCACAGAGTCTCTGCTGGAGTGCCACCCTTCCTGCAGGTGGTCTTCTGGGCCGCTTTTCTTCCAATGCTTATAACAGTTCTCCCTTGCTTTGCTTCTCATTGTGCTGATCCCTACCTGAAATGGTTCATTTGTCAGCTTCGGGTGGCCTTCTCCACCAGCTGGAGGTCAGCCCTCATGAAGACAGCAACTGTGTCTGTCCACGTCTGCCTGGCTCCTGCTCGAGCTCTTGTGCCAAAGCAGGCGCAGGGCATGGGCTGTGTGGCAACGGTGCAGGAGGAATACTTCCTGAGCAGATGAAGCGGTACCACTGGGGTCTCACTGAGGGAGTTGTTCATTCATTTTTTAAAATTGTTGTTCTTTGTGGATTTTCCTATGCACATGTTATGGAGACATTATGTCTATTTATGGAGGCATAGTTCATTTACAATGTTATGTGTTTTGTATGTACAATAGAATGATTCATAACTTTTAAAGGTTATATTCCTTTTATAGTTATTATAAAATATTGGCTGAATTCTCTGTGGTGTACAATTTAGACTTGTATTTTATTTTACACATAATAGTTTGTGCTTCTTAATCTCCCACCCCATCATGCCCCTTCCCTCTTTCCTCTCCCCTCTGGTAACCACTCCTTTGTTCCCTCTATCTGTGATTCTGCTTCTGTTTTGTTGTATTCATTTGCTTGCTTTATTTTGTAGATTCCACACAGAAGGGTATTTTATGGTATTTGGCTTTCTTTGGCTTATTTCACTTAGTATAAGTGAAGCGGACTCTCCAGGTCCATCCATGATGCTGCAAATGGCTATATTTCTCTCTTTCTATGGCAGAGTAGTAGTCCATTGTGTGTGTGTACCTATCTATCTATCTATTTATATATGTAGAGAGAATATATGGAATATACATATTCCATTGTATATATAGAGCAGTCATGGTCTTCTTTATCCATTCATCTGTTGCTTTCATATCTTGGCAATTATAAATAGTGCTGCTCTGAACATTGGGGTACATGTACCTTTTCCAACTAGTGTTTTTGGTTTTCCTGGGTATATGCCAAGGAGTGGAATTGTTGGATCACATGAGAGCTCTGTTTTTAGTTTTTTAAGGAACCGCCATACAGTTTTCCACAGTGGCTTAAAAAACTAAAATCAATTTACATTCCCACCAAAAGTGTATGAGGTTTCCATTTCCTTCACTCCCTCTCCAGCATTTATTATCTGTGGATATTCATTCATTCTTGATTCAGCCCTGTGCTCGGCATACTTCTTGCTGCTGAAGGGATTTGGGAATCTTGTTCCTATCTGGAAGGCTTTGTGTGGGACAACCACTTGCAGCATGATCCGGCATGGTTTTGCACCCTGGTATCTTCTTTGGGGATCAGATCTCTACCCAGAAGTGCCCTGTTTCCTTGGGGTTTCAGGTGGCCTTTAGTGGTTTATTTGGGGGAACTGACAATAGGGTTCTGGTACAAATACCAGCAGAGAAATTATAGCCAAATTGGCAGTGTGGTTTCGTAAGCATACCTACTCCACTGATTCCAGACTTGGAACCACCCTGTTCTCTGCTCCTATTGGTTCTTACCAATAGAATGATTCATAACTTTTAAAGGTTATATTCCTTTTATAGTTATTATAAAATATTGGCTGAATTCTCTGTGGTGTACAATTTAGACTTGTATTTTATTTTACACATAATAGTTTGTGCTTCTTAATCTCCCACCCCATCATGCCCCTTCCCTCTTTCCTCTCCCCTCTGGTAACCACTCCTTTGTTCCCTCTATCTGTGATTCTGCTTCTGTTTTGTTGTATTCATTTGCTTGCTTTATTTTGTAGATTCCACACAGAAGGGTATTTTATGGTATTTGGCTTTCTTTGGCTTATTTCACTTAGTATAAGTGAAGCGGACTCTCCAGGTCCATCCATGATGCTGCAAATGGCTATATTTCTCTCTTTCTATGGCAGAGTAGTAGTCCATTGTGTGTGTGTACCTATCTATCTATCTATTTATATATGTAGAGAGAGAATATATGGAATATACATATTCCATTGTATATATAGAGCAGTCATGGTCTTCTTTATCCATTCATCTGTTGCTTTCATATCTTGGCAATTATAAATAGTGCTGCTCTGAACATTGGGGTACATGTACCTTTTCCAACTAGTGTTTTTGGTTTTCCTGGGTATATGCCAAGGAGTGGAATTGTTGGATCACATGAGAGCTCTGTTTTTAGTTTTTTAAGGAACCGCCATACAGTTTTCCACAGTGGCTTAAAAAACTAAAATCAATTTACATTCCCACCAAAAGTGTATGAGGTTTCCATTTCCTTCACTCCCTCTCCAGCATTTATTATCTGTGGATATTCATTCATTCTTGATTCAGCCCTGTGCTCGGCATACTTCTTGCTGCTGAAGGGATTTGGGAATCTTGTTCCTATCTGGAAGGCTTTGTGTGGGACAACCACTTGCAGCATGATCCGGCATGGTTTTGCACCCTGGTATCTTCTTTGGGGATCAGATCTCTACCCAGAAGTGCCCTGTTTCCTTGGGGTTTCAGGTGGCCTTTAGTGGTTTATTTGGGGGAACTGACAATAGGGTTCTGGTACAAATACCAGCAGAGAAATTATAGCCAAATTGGCAGTGTGGTTTCGTAAGCATACCTACTCCACTGATTCCAGACTTGGAACCACCCCTGTTCTCTGCTCCTACAGTCTGTGCTGCAACTTCTTCCCACACATTCTCAGCCCCTCCTGCTGCTGCAACAGCCTACACTTCATTTCTCTGTCATCCGTTCAGTTAGATTGGAGGCCAGTGGGGATCCCTGGTCACAGACTCAGACATGTCACATGTTTCATTTCTGTAAATCTGAGTCCTCATCCTACCAGGCTGGTAGAGGCTCAGCCTTGGTCATTCCTAGGTCTTGCCTCTCCTCTGGGGAGTGCCCGAGTGCCAGGCCTTAGGTAGTACCAAGGGTTTGGGAAATCCCTGGCCACTGACCACTGAGATGCCCATCCTCCCAGCCCCATGGTCCTCCAGGCTGCACCTCTGTTCTTTCCTTGCCACCCTCGGATCCCCCGAGTCTCACATACAGAGTACCTTCTGCCCAAGGTGGCCATTCCTGCACCTACCATGGGTTTTTATAAAAAGAAGTAGAAGGCCCTGTTCTGCCCTGAGGGTCCAGCCTGTTTAACTGCTGCTTATAAAGATCTCTATGAAGAAAAGGTAAGCGATAGTTCAAGGAAGCAGACTAAGTAATAAAAAGACCAAGGACTCTGGCAGTTGGGAAGAAAGTGAGAGTGGGGAGGATGGAGACGTGGTGGAGGGCTCTCTGGCAGAGATGACAGTGAGCCTGGACCTGGAAGGCGGGCTGACTTGAGAGTTCACTTTGAGGAGAAATTAATCCCCATACATATACAGTGCCCAGCCAGCCAAAACCATAGTCAGTAATGAGGTGAACTTACTGGAAGGAAAAGCCAACTTGAACTATTGAACTTTGAGGACTTTAAAAAGTGTGCTGGGTGATGTCTGTTTCAGTATTCTGCCCCCAGAGCCAGCCCAGCCTGAGAAAGTTGGGGTTGGGATGCCACTGCCCTGGAAGGAATTGCTTCTTTTTCATACTGCATGTGGCTTTGAAATGTAGCGTGACAAGGTTGCCTGTCACAGGCCCGGGACTTTCCTTAGCGGTTGCTCCCAGCTCCGCTCTGGCTGCAGAGGGGTCACGTTGGAATCGAACCCCAGAGTGAACGAATCTGGAGTTCACTGAGCTGGCAGGTGCTTTTTTATAGCTTTCAGTGGGTTTTGAGTGCTGCCGGGAGCTGACAAAACACCTCTCAAGGCAAGGGCTTCACTGGACACAGTGTTTTGAAAAGGATTCAATTACATTTAAATGATGGCATTTTGAGTATTTTTCACATTCTGTACCCTCTGTCTCCATTTTTATTTTCTATAGGAAAAGCGTGCATGTGAATTAAAATTGCCTGGGAAAGTCTAGGCATAAATATTAAAATGTTTGGCTGCTGGTTAAAGGGAATTTATGTCCGTATTTTCTCTTTGTTGCAGAAACTTGCTTTTACTTCTTTCAGACTTCAGAAAAAGTCTTCCTTGGTGCTTTCTCTTTCTTTAGCTGTCCCTGTGTCCCTCCACTCTGTCCCCATCTCTGAGTCTGGTGGTCCTATGAACAAGATCATCGTTTACAAAACACGGGGTCAAACTCCAGTGCCCACAGGGCCCAGCAGGTAAATACATGGGTGACATGGGCTGGGGGTCCAGGAGTGAGCTGGAGGGGTCATGCCTGTCTGGAAGGACAGATACCACCATGCCAATACAGGAAGGCAGACTTCCAGCTGGCCAGGTCTCCACAGTGAATTTTAAGAATGCAAGCAGCTAAGAAATAGCACTCTTTAGATTGAACGAAGACCACGGGATTCAGCTCAGAGACTACCTGTTTGCCTTTGCTGTTGATGTGTCAGGCTCATGATGAAACGGGGTTGCCTCCCTGTGTAGGGGTGTTGGGTTGCCTCCCTGTGTAGGGGTGTTCTCTCTACTCGCAGACCTGTTGGGCTGGCAGCTGTGTCTTCGGGGAAGAGTTTTAGTTAAAAAGCATGACCTTGTCTTACGAAAGGAAGAGGGGCCTAAAGCCTGTCCTTCTGCTCATGATCTGCAGCTTCAGGGACTGGGCGACTTGGAGCAAGTCTCACCCCATGGGTCTTAGTGACTCTGTTCTTTCAAATAAGGAAAACTACATTGGAACTGCCTACTGGCTACCATTTATTTATTTATTTATTATTGTGAGACATAAAGGACAGTATCAGTAGCGTGATTTGAAGAGTAAAAATGCCCGATTGCTTTTCTTATGGTGTGTAGCCAGCATGTGATATGAAGGAATTGTGACTGTGAAAAGGAGAGTCGTCTTCAGGCAGACCTATGCAGGTGCCAGCCTGGCTCTTCATCCTGACTTACACCTGAGAGAAGTGAACCTGGAGCTTTCTGTCCACATCTATTAGTGTGTTTTTTATCTTTGAGTCTGGCATGGCATGCACCAATGGAAGGAACGGAAGGATGGGGTAGACAGGAGTCAGCGTGCATGTGAATTAAAATTGCCTGGGAAAGTCTAGGCATAAATATTAAAATGTTTGGCTGCTGGTTAAAGGGAATTTATGTCCGTATTTTCTCTTTGTTGCAGAAACTTGCTTTTACTTCTTTCAGACTTCAGAAAAAGTCTTCCTTGGTGCTTTCTCTTTCTTTAGCTGTCCCTGTGTCCCTCCACTCTGTCCCCATCTCTGAGTCTGGTGGTCCTATGAACAAGATCATCGTTTACAAAACACGGGGTCAAACTCCAGTGCCCACAGGGCCCAGCAGGTAAATACATGGGTGACATGGACTGGGGGTCCAGGAGTGAGCTGGAGGGGTCATGCCTGTCTGGAAGGACAGATACCACCATGCCAATACAGGAAGGCAGACTTCCAGCTGGCCAGGTCTCCACAGTGAATTTTAAGAATGCAAGCAGCTAAGAAATAACACTCTTTAGATTGAACGAAGACCACGGGATTCAGCTCAGAGACTACCTGTTTGCCTTTGCTGTTGATGTGTCAGGCTCATGATGAAACGGGGTTGCCTCCCTGTGTAGGGGTGTTGGGTTGCCTCCCTGTGTAGGGGTGTTCTCTCTACTCGCAGACCTGTTGGGCTGGCAGCTGTGTCTTCGGGGAAGAGTTTTATTTAAAAAAGCGTGACCTTGTCTTACGGAAGGAAGAGGGGCGTAGAGCCTGTCCTTCTGCTCATGATCTGCAGCTTCAGGGACTGGGCGACTTGGAGCAAGTCTCACCCCATGGGTCTTAGTGACTCTGTTCTTTCAAATAAGGAAAACTACATTGGAACTGCCTACTGGCTACCATTTATTTATTTATTTATTATTGTGAGACATAAAGGACAGTATCAGTAGCGTGATTTGAAGAGTAAAAATGCCCGATTGCTTTTCTTATGGTGTGTAGCCAGCATGTGATATGAAGGAATTGTGACTGTGAAAAGGAGAGTCGTCTTCAGGCAGACCTATGCAGGTGCCAGCCTGGCTCTTCATCCTGACTTACACCTGAGAGAAGTGAACCTGGAGCTTTCTGTCCACATCTATTAGTGTGTTTTTTATCTTTGAGTCTGGCATGGCATGCACCAATGGAAGGAACGGAAGGATGGGGTAGACAGGAGTCAGAGTCTGGGAAAAGCAGATTCTTTATACCCTATTCTTATGGTCCAGAGCATTCTTAAAAAATTGTGGGTTCACCTATTTGTTTAAATAGCATAGTTCAAACCAGAAACCTTATAAGGATAATGTTTCCCAAACTGGTGTTCTGAAGCACAGTATTCTGTCTAGGATATTGAAAGGAATAAGGAAAGGATTTCATACTCGGGTAAATTGGGAAACACCGGATGAAAGCGGAATGCATTTCTTTCTTATAATACCCCTTGGAGTTTCATTTTTATTTTTTAAAATTGGAGTACAATTGCTTTAACATGCTGTGTTAGTTTTTGCTGTGTAACAATAGGAATCAGCTATACATCATGCCATACATATATGCCCTTGAACCTCCCACTCCACCCCCAGCCCACCCTCTAGATCATCACTGAGCACCAAGCTGAGCTCCCTTGCCACTAGCTGTGTTTTCACACAGGGTAGTATAACATGCTGATGTTATGATGTAGTTGTTATGGGTCATACGCGAAGAGTACATGGATGCTCACACCATTGTTAATATGTGGGATTGTTTCCTGAAGACTCAGTTTGATTCCTGCACACCTAGGTCAGTCACCCGTGTGCCAGGTACAGGGGACGAAGTGGTGAGCAAAAGCAGGCCTAGGCTTAACTCTGCTCTTATGATGTTGACAGTCTAGTGCGGGAGACCAGCCTTGATCAAGGAAGTGCAGGCTGGATGTAAAATGACAGCAGAGAAAGTGCATTTAGCAGAGGAGGGTGGTGCCATCAGGAACTCGCCCCTCTACCTGGTGACACCATGCAGGAGAGGGCATCCCATAGGAGTGAGGGAGCTGTGAAAGGTGCAGACACCTTAGCCAAGACAAAAAGCCCTGAGTTGGGGGGTGGCACTTTCCAGAGGTGGGGAGAAGCCAGTATGGCCGGGGTCTAGGGGTGGGGGCTCGTGAAAAGGAGAGTCGTCTTCAGGCAGACCTATGCAGGTGCCAGCCTGGCTCTTCATCCTGACTTACACCTGAGAGAAGTGAACCTGGAGCTTTCTGTCCACATCTATTAGTGTGTTTTTTATCTTTGAGTCTGGCATGGCATGCACCAATGGAAGGAACGGAAGGATGGGGCAGACAGGAGTCAGAGTCTGGGAAAAGCAGATTCTTTATACCCTATTCTTATGGTCCAGAGCATTCTTAAAAAATTGTGGGTTCACCTATTTGTTTAAATAGCATAGTTCAAACCAGAAACCTTATAAGGATAATGTTTCCCAAACTGGTGTTCTGAAGCACAGTATTCTGTCTAGGATATTGAAAGGAATAAGGAAAGGATTTCATACTGGTAAATTGGGAAACACCGGATGAAAGCGGAATGCATTTCTTTCTTATAATACCCCTTGGAGTTTCATTTTTATTTTTTAAAATTGGAGTACAATTGCTTTAACATGCTGTGTTAGTTTTTGCTGTGTAACAATAGGAATCAGCTATACATCATGCCATACATATATGCCCTTGAACCTCCCACTCCACCCCCACCCCACCCCTCTAGATCATCACTGAGCACCAAGCTGAGCTCCCTTGCCACTAGCTGTGTTTTCACACAGGGTAGTATAACATGCTGATGTTATGATGTAGTTGTTATGGGTCATACGCGAAGAGTACATGGATGCTCACACCATTGTTAATATGTGGGATTGTTTCCTGAAGACTCAGTTTGATTCCTGCACACCTAGGTCAGTCACCCGTGTGCCAGGTACAGGGGACGAAGTGGTGAGCAAAAGCAGGCCTAGGCTTAACTCTGCTCTTATGATGTTGACAGTCTAGTGCGGGAGACCAGCCTTGATCAAGGAAGTGCAGGCTGGATGTAAAATGACAGCAGAGAAAGTGCATTTAGCAGAGGAGGGTGGTGCCATCAGGAACTCGCCCCTCTACCTGGTGACACCATGCAGGAGAGGGCATCCCATAGGAGTGAGGGAGCTGTGAAAGGTGCAGACACCTTAGCCAAGACAAAAAGCCCTGAGTTGGGGGGTGGCACTTTCCAGAGGTGGGGAGAAGCCAGTATGGCCGGGGTCTAGGGGTGGGGGCTCGTGAGGGTCTGATGGAGATGACGGAGGAGCCTCCAAACCTTCCCTCCCTCATGACCTGGTGCTGGGACGGGGTTGAGAGGGGAACGGGGCAGGACAGGCAAAGGTGAGCTCCGGTTCCCAGCCCAGGTGCAGGAGGCCTCCGTGGACTGAGCACACAGAGTAACACACACACGCTGGCTGCCTGGGGGCAGTCCCGCGTTTCTTGCTGCGCGTCTGAAGCCTTGACCTGTGGGTGCAGCCAGCTTTCCACGCCGAAGGAAGAGGGAGGCTGCCTGCTGGGAAACTCGTGCTGGGGCCTCCAGCTGGCGACTCACTTCACAATGAGATTCTTCTTCCTCCTGTTTGCTCTGGAATCAAGAAATTTTTGATCGTGTCTCCCTGAGGTCTCATATTCTCCTGAATCTCATGTTACATGGAGTAGAAAGCAGGACAGCTCATCTGTTAGCAAACAGCAAAGACCTCTGTGTGAGCAAAATTTAACTCAGTAAATGTTTACTGAGTGTTATTGGGGATGCAGAGGATAGAGAGGGCAAACAAGACAGCTGGGACCCCTGCTCCTACTGGGCTCCCCTTCAATTGGGGAGAGGATGGATTGGGGTGGGACAGGCAGTGAGCCAAGGCTGCTGAGACTGAGGGCCATGGGAGGGCCCGACCTCTTTGAGCAGCTTCAGGGAAGGCTCAGCGGGCCACGCTGGCTCAGGTGAGGCCCAGAGAGGGATGTGCCTGGCTCAGGCCAGGAACAAGAGAACAGGAGCATGGATGCTGATCGAGAGGAAGGAGACTGGCTCAGCCAAGTGGTTGGAGCAAGGCTGGTCAGGACACTGAGATCTCTACTTCTCCTGGCTCTCTGGAAGATGCTTCCCCAGCCTTTGGCGGGGGTCCCGAGCAGGGCACAGCCATCTAATGCAATTGATGAACAGTCGTCTAATGCGTCTAATGCAATTGTATTTTTTCTTCTGAGCACATTGAGTCCCAGGCACACCAAAGAAGGCTGTGTTTCTCAACCCCTGGCTGTATGAGGGGGTCGCCACACTTGGGGTGCTGCAGGAAGTAATCACTGCAGACTCCTGGAGCACGTGTCCCTCTGAGAAGCCTTTGCATGGAGGTCCTGAGCCAGGCACCAAAGAACTGATAGAACTCGGTGACAAGGAACAGCTCTCTTCAGTTAACCAGAGAGATGAGGGGTGGGGCTGTATTGGCTGCAGTGACCTTTCACGGTAGGCAGAGATATGCCGATGCTGAAACAATTATCTCCAGCGCCCGTGAGTACCAGCTTCCTGTTGATAACATGTGGTGCTAATTACCTTGAATAATTCAGGGCAGATGTTGGTGCTTAGAATGAATTGGCCAGCAGAAGGGCTGAGGCTGGCTCAGGACCAGGGGCCAAGGTGGGGCATCTCCACCTTCTCCCATTGCCCTCTCACGACTGCACGTGTGGCTCCTCTCCTCCAGACACTGCTTTCCTGCAGTCTCTTAACCTTTTCAGCGAACCAAAACTGTGATTGGCTGACCAGTCACCCTCTCTCTGTTTATAGCCTTCTAGACCTGGAGGGGGAGGAATAGGATGGCCAGTTAATCAAAATATTCTGCGTGGAAAAGGTCAGCATGGTGGGACTCCTACTATATATTTTCCCAGAAGGAGAGAGATTAATGTTCTGCTTCCACCTTCTCTTCCTTATTGCCCTTGTGGTCAGGAAACTGCAGTAGTGCTGTGGATCCTCGATGGCCATGGTTTTAATGAAAGAGTGATGGGGTCAAGTCTGATGTCATTTTTCCTGTTTCTTATTGGGGCACTGTTCTTGGAAAGGTGGGCAGCGACCCTGCTGGGAACTCTGGGGCTCTACTGTCTACGCACTCTTCATTTACGCAAGCCACTACACGTTTAAGTGCTTGTGACAGTAGCAATTAACCTTCATCTGGGGCTGCTTCGCGTCGGGCTCTTTGCTGAGCAATTCACATGCATCATCCCATTTCATCCAAATAGCAACTCGATGAGGTTCATTATGCCCCTTTAACAGACCCTTTAATATGGGGGATTCCCAGGCAGGGCCAGTAGCAAAGAATCTGCCTACCAATGCAGAAAACGTGAGTTCGACTCCTGGGTTGGGAAGATCCCCTGGGTCAGGACGATCCCCTGCAGAAGGAAATGGTGCCCCCTCCAGTATTCTTGCTGGAGAATCCCATGGATGGAGGAGCCTGGCGGGCTACAGTCCATGAGGTTGCAAAGAGTCAGATATGACTGAGCACTCATGAAGGAAAGGAAGAACAGACAGGGAAAGGAAACCTAGAAAAGTTAAGCCATATATACCCACCTGACCCAGCTCGCCCGTGGAATGCCAGGACTTCAATGCAGGGTTTAACTCTAGAGGACTTTTGTTTCAGCCCCTTCCCTACCAGGCTCATGAGGGTGGAGACAGTACCTGTCTTGTTCATCTCTATACCCTAGCTCCTCATGGAAGCCAAGCACATAGGGGAGGCTCAGTAAGTGTTTTTTAAATGAATCAGTGACCCCTACCCCAATGCCCTCACCTTGCTTGGATATGAGAGCAGGGAAGGCAGGTCTGAGGCAGAGGATCAGGGCTTGGTGGGTGCTTTGTAGACATAGTCCAGAGGGCTGGAGTGACTAGGGGCTGGCCAGAGTGGTGGGGGTGGAGCTTGATAGTCCTGCAGAATCAAGTGAAAGCTGCCTCAGTTAGTCAAGGGAAGCTCACTTTTGCAGAATGAGAAAACTATTATCATCAGTAGTGAACGCTGTAGGTCATTTGTATCATTTCTTATTTTCCAAGATCTTGAGCTTTGAGAACTCTGGTCCATACAGCTAGCTAACCAGAAATGGAAGGTGAGTCTAGACACAGTCATTGACCTTTTACAGGTCCTTCAAGAGTCCTGCACTGCAAGTGAGTAGGGTGTGTGCGCTGTGTGTGTGTCTGTGGGTGTGAATATCTCCGTTTCTGAACCTAGCATGCTGAATTTTCTGCTGTGAGTGCCTCTCATTTTTATCATACAAAGAGGTTTCCTTTTGAAAAGATTAGATTGTATAAACAAAATGGAAAGGCCTGAAGGAGAAAGTAAAAATCACTTGGAAACATACCACTCAGAATTAACTGATAGGTGATTTGGTGAACATCCTTTCAACATTGGTGTGTATATAAAATATTACTTTACAGAGAGCAGAATACCATAACTACTATTTTGCAATCTGCTTTCCCCCCTACATTTAATACACTGGGGAGATCTTTGCCTGTCAGTAAATATGGTGCTGAGTCTTTCTTTTTAATGGCTATATAGGACTCCATTGTATGGCTGTTTCCTGATTAATTTTACCTGTCCCTTATGACGTACATTTACCCACACTCGGATGAAACTATAATTATCCACTTAATCATCTGTCTCTCCCTGTAGGCTTTGAGCTCATTGAAACCAGGGACATTTCTGAATCCACAGGCATCCAATTGGTGTCTAATAAATTGTGGATGGATGGAGGAGAGAGTGAGAAGGAGAGGAAGAGGCTTTGTTTCGTCATTGCTGGGGCTTGTTTCTGGCTCAACCTGTGTTCTGAACGGCAGCCTGTTGACCCGGGGCTGGTGAGGGCATTTTAATGATTATAAAGCTGGATGTTCACTGTTCTTTTGGTGTTGTGTGTTTAAATCTTGGTGCCACCAGAAAGTATTTTGACACCAATCAGGTTAAATTCTGATCTTGAAGGAAAGTGCTTGGTTCCTTAACCTTGTGAGTTACTTTCCCTGTAGTGACAGCCTCTGCCCTGTTCATCTCTTCCAAGGCCACACTGGCTGCCCAGGGATGGTGCCTCTCACACATTGAGGGAAACGGGAATTCACTTTTTGAGTGAAATTGGGGTGTAATGGCTTACCCAACTTCTTGTCTTTCCATAGAGTTATGAGCTGGATGCCTTTGCCCCATTCCAAGGGGATAGAAATGTGCTAGAAGATAAAGATAAAAAATGAAAATAAACCCCAACCATTCAAGAACTAGCTTAAGATTCTGGATGCCTCACACTGAGGAGAGTGAAAGACATTGTTAAGCTGAGATTCTTCAGCTGGGGTGCACTGGTAGGAGGCTCATGGATTCCTTCACTCTATCTGCTAATCCTGTGAAACAGAATGCAGGACTTTGCGTTCTATGCATATAGGCATTATACAATATATTACGTATAATGCACATATATTTCTTATACTTCTTAAGCACATATATTTTTCTGGATGAGAGTTCTATAGCTTGTGCTAGATTCTCACAGGGTTTTGAGATCTCAAACAGGTTTGGAACCTCTATTTTGGCAGAAAAGTTGTTTAAGTATATGAATCTCATTTTCCTTTTCTGTAAAATGGAGCAATAGCTCTTACCTCACAGGCTTGTGGGAAGACTGGTGATATAAAGTGTTTAAGGTGCCTGGCTTGGGTGCACAGTAAATAGCTCTTGACCTCACAGTGTGGAATGACTGGTGATTAAAGTCGGATGAAACTATAATTATCCACTTAATCATCTGTCTCTCCCTGTAGGCTTTGAGCTCATTGAAACCAGGGACATTTCTGAATCCACAGGCATCCAATTGGTGTCTAATAAATTGTGGATGGAGGGAGGAGGTGAGAAGGAGAGGAAGAGGCTTTGTTTCGTCATTGCTGGGGCTTGTTTCTGGCTCAACCTGTGTTCTGAACGGCAGCCTGTTGACCCGGGGCTGGTGAGGGCATTTTAATGATTATAAAGCTGGATGTTCACTGTTCTTTTGGTGTTGTGTGTTTAAATCTTGGTGCCACCAGAAAGTATTTTGACACCAATCAGGTTAAATTCTGATCTTGAAGGAAAGTGCTTGGTTCCTTAACCTTGTGAGTTACTTTCCCTGTAGTGACAGCCTCTGCCCTGTTCATCTCTTCCAAGGCCACACTGGCTGCCCAGGGATGGTGCCTCTCACACATTGAGGGAAACGGGAATTCACTTTTTGAGTGAAATTGGGGTGTAATGGCTTACCCAACTTCTTGTCTTTCCATAGAGTTATGAGCTGGATGCCTTTGCCCCATTCCAAGGGGATAGAAATGTGCTAGAAGATAAAGATAAAAAATGAAAATAAACCCCAACCATTCAAGAACTAGCTTAAGATTCTGGATGCCTCACACTGAGGAGAGTGAAAGACATTGTTAAGCTGAGATTCTTCAGCTGGGGTGCACTGGTAGGAGGCTCATGGATTCCTTCACTCTATCTGCTAATCCTGTGAAACAGAATGCAGGACTTTGCGTTCTATGCATATAGGCATTATACAATATATTACGTATAATGCACATATATTTCTTATACTTCTTAAGCACATATATTTTTCTGGATGAGAGTTCTATAGCTTGTGCTAGATTCTCACAGGGTTTTGAGATCTCAAACAGGTTTGGAACCTCTATTTTGGCAGAAAAGTTGTTTAAGTATATGAATCTCATTTTCCTTTTCTGTAAAATGGAGCAATAGCTCTTACCTCACAGGCTTGTGGGAAGACTGGTGATATAAAGTGTTTAAGGTGCCTGGCTTGGGTGCACAGTAAATGGCCACTGTTACTGACACCCCTGGGGTAGTAGAACATGACTTCGCTCATGAGTGACTGTACACCCCAACATCATGGTGTGCGTGTGGAATGGGCTGTGACCTGAGAGGTGCTTTAGCGGCTTTGATCTCACTGAGCTGTAGGCCAGCCAGGGACCAGGGGGAGGGAGGGAGGGAGAGAGAGAAAGAGAAAGAGAAAGACTGAAAGCCAGTGAGGGGCTGTCTCATTGTCCAGGTATGAGGTTGCAAGAGTTGGGACTGGAAGAAGAGAGAAGTGAGGACGAGATGCACTAGGACTTGGAGACCCTGAGTGGAGCTGAGAGACAGGAGTCAAGAGATCTCTGAGGGTCTGGCTCCCTCTGGGGAGAAAGAAAATTTTGCTAAGAGACAGACAGAGGGTAGTAGTAGGGAAGAGGTTACGTTTGCAGTAAGTGGTCAGTGTACCCAAATTGAAGCTAAGGAAAGATAAGTCATATGAATGGAGATATCTAGCAGGAAGCACAGCTCTTAGACCTGCATAGTTCTTTATTTGCAGGAGTTGCAATTTATGTCAGGGCTTCCCAGGTAGAACAGTGGTAGAGACTCCGCCTGCCAATGCAGGAGACATAAGAGACGCGGGTTCAATTCCTGGGTCGGAAAGATCCTCTGGAGAAGGAAATGGCAACCCACTCTAGTATTCTTTTTTTTTTTTTTTAAAGATTATTTATTTATTTACTTTGGGCGGGGGTCAGGCTGGGGAGGGAGGGGAGTGGGCGGGCCACTTCTATTGGCTTTCATTTCTCTATTTTCATTCGTCTTTCTTCTTTGGCTCCTGTGGGCCTCCCATCGCGGTGGCCTCTGTTGTCGCAGAGCGCCAGCTCTGGGCGCATGTGCCCCAGAGCTCCGGCTCGGTGATTGGACACATCAGTCCAGCCGCTCCGCGGCACGTGGGATCTTCCCAGGCCAGGAATCGAACCGGCGCCCCTTGCACTGCAAGGCGGTGTCCTTATCCACTGGACCACCAGGGGAAGCCCCACTCTAGTATTCTTGCCTGGGAAATTCCATGGATAGAGTCTGGTGGGCCACCGTCCATGATGTTGCAAAGAGTCAGACACGACTGAGCACACTCACACACACAAACACAATTTGTGTGGCTCTTTTGGATTTTGCCTAAAAGGGGGGAGTTGACTTCTGGTGCCCAGAGTACCTGGAGCAGAGTAAGGAGAGGACAGGGGTGGTGGAAAGGGTGCTCTGGGTCTCATCCCAGCCCCATTCCTAAATGTGATGGTGAGAAGGCATAGGGATAGAAGTGGAAGTTACTGTTTGTACAAAGTCATGGCAGTGTTGGAGGATGCTCTGGTGCCCTCAAGACAGAATGACATGGGATTATGGAGGGGGCATTCTCCTATGTGGTTACAGAAGGCAGGTGGCTCTGTAGATTCTTAGGTGTCTGGAGAGAACACTGTGACACGGATATTATAATGAATCAGCGAGTTCTGATGGATGCTGCCAGAAGCAGCAGAGGTGAGGCTCTCTTCTGTTGCAGCTCAAGGTGGGACATTGATTAGGCCTCTGAGGGATGTGGCAGGTGCTGCCCAGTTGCTGCAGGTGATAGGTGGGCTTATGAGCCTATGAAGGATGCTCCTTGGGGACTGGTTAGTGATGTAGAATCTCCAAGGACTGAAGGACTTTTGTAAGTGGTTGGAACAAGTGTAGGGAATCTGAGTTTTTAGGGCCAGTATGCCCTCCTCTCCTCCTAGGCTGTGGAGGCTGGGGATATTTTTGGATAGTCAATGTTGAATTCAAGGAAACTTGATTTGAGAGTTTGGGAACTCAACTGATAACTTTATTCCTTTTTCTTAGTATCAATAGAGCCCTTTGGGAAATGCTTTATGTATAAGCAGGGACCTGTACTCCAGAGCTGTGCTCTGGCAGGAAAATCTCACTGCTAGGGAGCCTCCCAGCCTTTCTGGCCCACGATGCAGACCTGTATCTTGTGACTTCATCACTTCACAGTCTTCCTTAGGGGTGTGTGTGTGTGTGTTCCTCTGCAATGTGACCCTATGGGTAGAAATGTCTGCAAATTCTCCGTTGAGAAGGGGCCATTCATTTCTCAGACTATCACATGAGACTTGAGCTCCAAAAGGCTTACTAGACAGAGTTATTCAGTCAGCTGTAAATCCACTGATTTTGTTTACACTGTGGCAGCTCCCAATGAATTGGGTTGGACATATACCTGGGGGGCTTGTGAGGTTACTAGATCGGATTGCAGAATTGTTATTTTAAAGCTCTTGATACCTGTGGCCACACAGCTTTCCCTGACAATACCAATTATTGGTGATGGAGGAACTGGAATTCTCACACATTGCTAAAGAGAACGTGAAACTGTACAACCTCTTTAGGTTGTTTGTTCCTTAAAAAGTTAAATATACACTTACCATATGACTCAATCATTCCACTCCTATGTTTTTATTCAGGAGAAAAGGAAATATATGTCCCCTACAAAGACTTGTACAGGAACATCAATAGTAGCTTAATTTATAATAACTCCCATTTCAAAATATGCCAAATCCCTTCCACTGAAAAATAGATAAGGGGTTTCCCTGGTAGTTCAGTGGTGAAGAGTTCACCTGCCAATGCAGAAGACACAAGTTCAATTTCTGACCTGGGAAGATCCCACATTCTATGGAACAACTAAGCCCAAGTGAAAACTATTGAGCCTGTGCTGTAGAGCCTCAGAGCTACAGCTACTGAGCCCACGTGCCGCAACTACTGAAGCCTGTGTGCCCTAGAGCCCAAGTTCCACAACAAGAAAAGTCACCACAACAAGAAGCCTGCTCACCTCAACTAGAGAGGAGCCCCCACACCCTACAACTAGAGAAGAGCCTGCAGCAGTGGTGAAAACCCAGAATAGCCAAAAATAAATCAAAATTAAAAAAGAAAAATAGATTAAAAAATTTGTGAAATATCCATACAATAAAATACTGCCAAGCAATAAAAAGAAATAAAGTATTTCTACCTGCAACAACATGGATAAATTTTTTTTTAATTTTAGTTGACTTCCAATGTGTTAGGTGTATAACAAAGTGATTCAGTTATATGTGTGTGTGTATATATGTATGTACATATGTATTCTTTTTAAGGTTCTTTTCCATTATAGGTTATTATAAGATATTGAATATAGTTTCCTGTACTATACAGTAATTCCTTGTTGTTTATTTTACATATAGGAATATGTACCCATTAATCCAAAATTCCCAATTTATTTCTCACATGCTATCCCTTTTGGTAATGAACAGAAGTTCATTTTCTATGTCTATGAGTCTCTTTCTATTTTATAAATAAGTCCATGTGTATCATTTTTTTAAGATACCACATACAAGTGATATCATATGATATCTGTCTTTTTCTGACTTCACTTAGTATGACAGTCTCTAGATCCATCTATGTTTCTGCAAATGGCATGATTTTGTTCTTTTTTATGGCTGAGTAATATTCCATTGGTGTGTGTGTGTGTGTGTGTGTGTGTGTGTGTGTGTGTGTGTGTGTACCACATCTTCCTTATTCATTCCTCTGTTTTTTAAAAAAAATTATTTATTTTATTTTATTATTTTTAAAATTTTTACAGAGTTTTGTTGTTCACAGACATGTATGTTCACAGATCAGTCATATGTATATCCCTGGTCTCCTCCCCACTCCTAGTCCCCCCATCCCACCCCTCCAGGCTGTTGCACTGAGCCCTTGTAGGAACTTCTATTACCAGAGTGCAATGAAAATAGCTATCGTTTTCACATATGATAGTATAGGTTTCCATGTTTCTCCCTCTATGCCTCCCACCCACTGTTCATTCCCCACAATGTCCATGTCTGTTCTGTATGTCTGTTTTTTCATCACTTCACTGCATGTGTTACCATTACCCTCTTACTAGATTCCATATATATGTGTTAGTATACTGTACTTGTCTTTCTCTTTTTGACTTACTTCACTTTTATGATAGGTTCTAGATCCATCCACCTCATTAGGGCTGATTCTTCTGCATTTCTCTTTACAGCTGTGTAGTATTCCATTGTACATATGTACCAGAGCTTCTTTATCCAGGGATTCATCGATGGACATCTTGGTTGCTTCCATGTTCTGGCTATTGTATAGAGAGTTGCAATGAACACTGGGTTGCAGGTGCTTCTTTCAGTTTTGATTTCATCAGCGTATAAGCCTAATAGTGAGATTGCTGGGTCGTATGATGCTTCTATTTTTAGATTTTAAAGGAATCTCCATACAATCTTCCACAGCGGCTGTATCAATTTACATTCTCACCAGTAATGTAAGAGTGTTCCCTTTTCTCCACACCCTGTCCAACATTTATTGTCTGTAGATTTCTTGATGATGGCCATTCTGCCTGGTGTGAGGTGATATCTCACTGTAGTTTTTTTGTTTGTTTGTTTGGGGAGGGCGGGTTGAGGAGGGAGGGGACGGGTGGGCCACTTCTATTGATCTTTCATTTGTCTATTTTCATCCATCTTTGTTCTTTGGCTCTTGTGGGCCTCCCATCGCAGTGGCCTCTATTGTCACAGAGCGCCAGCTCTGGGCGCATGTGCTCCAGAGCTCCAGCTCAGTAATTGGATATATCAGTCTAGCCGCTTCGCGGCACGTGGGATCTTCCCAGGCCAGGGATCGAACCGGCACCCCTTGCACTGCAAGGCAGTGTCCTTGCCCACTGGACCACCAGGGAAGCCCCTCATTGTAGTTTTGACTTGCATTTCTCTAATAATAAGGGAGATTGAGCATTGTTTCGTGTGCTTTTTGGCCATCTGTATGTTCTCTTTGGAGAGGTGTCTGTTTAGGTCCTTTTCCCATTTTCTGATTGGGTTGTTCATTTTTCCAGTGCTGAGTTGTCTGAGTTGCTTGTAGATTTTGGAGATTAATTCTTTGTCTGTTATTTCCTTTGCCATTGTTTTCTCCCATTCTGTGGGCTGTCTGTTCACCTTTTTTTGTAATTTCTTTTGTTGTACAAAAGCTTTTAAGTTTCATGAGGTCCCACATGTTCATTTTTTCTTTTTTAGTTCCGCTATTCTAGTAGGTGGGTCATGGAAGATCTTGCTTTGATTTATGTCCTTGAGTGTTTTGCCTATATTCTCCTCTAAGAGTTTGATGGTTTCTGGTCTTACATTTAGGTCTTTAATCCATTTTGAGTTGATCTTTGTGTATGGTGTCAGGGAATGTTCCAATTTCATTTTTTTGCATGTAGCTGTCCAATTTTCCCAGCACCACTTGTTGAAGAGGCAGTTCTTTCAGTTTTGATTTCATCAGCGTATAAGCCTAATAGTGAGATTGCTGGGTCGTATGATGCTTCTATTTTTAGATTTTAAAGGAATCTCCATACAATCTTCCACAGCGGCTGTATCAATTTACATTCTCACCAGTAATGTAAGAGTGTTCCCTTTTCTCCACACCCTGTCCAACATTTATTGTCTGTAGATTTCTTGATGATGGCCATTCTGCCTGGTGTGAGGTGATATCTCACTGTAGTTTTTTTGTTTGTTTGTTTGGGGAGGGCGGGTTGAGGAGGGAGGGGACGGGTGGGCCACTTCTATTGATCTTTCATTTGTCTATTTTCATCCATCTTTGTTCTTTGGCTCTTGTGGGCCTCCCATCGCAGTGGCCTCTATTGTCACAGAGCGCCAGCTCTGGGCGCATGTGCTCCAGAGCTCCAGCTCAGTAATTGGATATATCAGTCTAGCCGCTTCGCGGCACGTGGGATCTTCCCAGGCCAGGGATCGAACCGGCACCCCTTGCACTGCAAGGCAGTGTCCTTGCCCACTGGACCACCAGGGAAGCCCCTCATTGTAGTTTTGACTTGCATTTCTCTAATAATAAGGGAGATTGAGCATTGTTTCGTGTGCTTTTTGGCCATCTGTATGTTCTCTTTGGAGAGGTGTCTGTTTAGGTCCTTTTCCCATTTTCTGATTGGGTTGTTCATTTTTCCAGTGCTGAGTTGTCTGAGTTGCTTGTTGATTTTGGAGATTAATTCTTTGTCTGTTATTTCCTTTGCCATTGTTTTCTCCCATTCTGTGGGCTGTCTGTTCACCTTTTTTTGTAATTTCTTTTGTTGTACAAAAGCTTTTAAGTTTCATGAGGTCCCACATGTTCATTTTTTCTTTTTTAGTTCCGCTATTCTAGTAGGTGGGTCATGGAAGATCTTGCTTTGATTTATGTCCTTGAGTGTTTTGCCTATATTCTCCTCTAAGAGTTTGATGGTTTCTGGTCTTACATTTAGGTCTTTAATCCATTTTGAGTTGATCTTTGTGTATGGTGTCAGGGAATGTTCCAATTTCATTTTTTTGCATGTAGCTGTCCAATTTTCCCAGCACCACTTGTTGAAGAGGCTGTCTTGGTCCCATTTTATAGTTTCTCCTCCTTTGTCAAAAATAAGGTACCCATAGGTGCATGGGCCTATCTCTGGGTTCTCTGTCTTGTTCCATTGGTCTATGTTTCTGTTTTTGTGCCAGTACCATACTGTCTTGATGACTGTTGCTTTGTAGTAGAGTCTGAAGTTAGGGAGGCTGATCCCTCCAGCTCCATTCTTCTTTCTCAGGATTGCTTTGGCTATTTGAGGTCTTTTGTGTTTCCATATGAACTGTGTTATTCTTTGGTCTAGTTCTGTGAAAAATGTCAATGGTAGTTGAATAGGTATTGCATTGAATCTGTAGATGATATTTGGTAGTATGGTCATTTTCACAATATTGATTCCTGTTGTTGATCTCTAGTCTCATTGCATTGTGGTCAGAGAGATGGTTGATATAATTTCAGTTTTCTGAATTTACTAAGGTTTGATTTGTGGCCCAAGATGTGGTCTATCCTGGAGAATATTCCATGAGCACTTGAGAAGAAAGTGTATTCTTCTGCTTTTGGATGGAAAGTTCTAAAGATATCCATGAGGTCCATCTCTTCTAATGTGGAATTTAAGGCTTGTGTTTCTTTGTTAATTTTCTGTTTTGTTGATCTGTCCATTGGTTTGAGAGGAGTGTTAAAGTCCCCTATTTTTATTGTGTTATGGTCGATTTCCTCTTTTATGTCTGAAAGTGTTTGTTTTATGTTTTGAGGTCATAGATATTTATGACTGTTATATCTACCTCTTGAATAGATCCCTTGATCATTATGTAGTGACCTGCCTTGTCACTTATAATCTTCTTTATTTTAAAGTCTGTTTTGTCTGATATGAGGATTGCTACTCCAGCTTTCTTTTGATTTCCATTTTTTTCCATCCTCTCACTTTCAGCCTATGAGTGTCTCTAGGTCTAAAGTGGGTTTCTGGTAAACAGCATATATATGGGTCTTACTTCCGTATCCATTCAGCCAGCCTGTGTCCTTTGGTTGGAGCATTTAGTCCATTTATGTGCAAAGTAATTATTGATACGAATGTTCCTATTTCATCTTCTTAGATATTTGGGGTTTGATTTGTAGGACTTCTCCTACTCTTGTGTTTATTGGCTATATCAGGCCCTTTAACACTTGTAGGGCTGGTTTCTTGGTACAAAATTCTTTTAGTTTTTGCTTGTCTGTGAGGCTTTTGACTTCTCATCAATTCTGAATGAGATCCTTGCCGGGTAAAGAATTCTTGGTTGGAGGTTATTCTCTTTTAGCCATTTAAATATGTCCTGCCATTCTCTCCTGGCCTGCAGGGTTTCTGTTGAAAGATCAGTGGTTAAATGTGTGGGGTTTCCTTTGTATGTTATCTGTTCTTTGTTCCTAGCTGCTTTAAGTATTCTGTCTTTATATTTAGTCTGTGTTAGCTTGATTAGGATGTGCCTTGGTGTGTTTCTTCTGCGGTTTATCCTGTATGGAACTCTTTGTGCTTCTTGGACTTGGTTGACCATTTCCTTTCCAGTGCTGGGGAAGTTTTCAACTATAACCTCTTCAAGAATTTTTTCATAGCCTTTCTTTCCCCTTTCTTCTTCTGGGACTCCTATAGTTCTAATGTTGGTGCATTTGATCTTGTCCCATAGGTCTCTGAGGCTATCCTCAGTTCTTTTTATTCTCTGTGCTTTGTTCTGTTCTTCAGCAGTTATTTCCACCATTCTGTCTTCCAGCTCACTTATCCGTTCTTTTGCCTCTGATACTCTACTGTTGGGACCTTCTATAGTATAGTATTTTTGAGTTCAGCAATTGAGTTGTTTGTCTCTGTTTATTTTTCATTTCTTGCACATACTGCCGGGTATGGGACTAAGCCTCAAATGCGGGCCAAGCTTCCCTGTCCTGCTCGAGCCAGGTTTTTGGGCTGCAACCTGTGGGGAATTTCCCCGTTCAGTTCTGCACGTCCCCACAAGCTTTGTCTTAGCTCACCTGATGCCGCATCCCTGTACTGTCCCGGTGGGATTTTCATGCTGAGCGCTGCCTTCCGACCTTCTGGTGCACTTCCCAGTGCTCTCTCCGCCTGGTCCGGTGTGGGGGTTGGGGTACGGAGCCCTCAGTACCGGTGCTTCGGGAAAGTTCTGACTGCTCGCTCTCCGACCTTCGTAGACCTGAGGAGTTCTTTTGTCGTCTAGAGGCTGGTTTGTTGGTGGTGTTTCATTTCTTGATTAGTTCTGGTGATTACATTGGGGAGCTGGTGAAATCCTCCTCTCATTCCTCCGCCATCTTTACCCCCTCCCATTCCTATGTTGATAGGCATTTAGGTTGCTTCCATGTCTTGGTTATTTTAAACAGTGCTGCTATGAATATTGGGGTACATATATCTTTTAGAATTAAAGGTCTCATCATTTCTGGATATATGCCCAAGAGTGGGATTGCAAGATCATATAGTAACTCTATTTTAAATTTATTAAGAACCCCCTAGGGCTTCCCTGGTGGTCCAGTGGGTAAGGACACACCTTAGCAGTTCAAGGGGCGCCGATTTGATCCCTGGCCTGGGGAGATCCCACGTGCCGGGGAACTGCTGGACTGATGTGTCCAATTACTGAGCTGGAGCTCTGGAGTGCATGTGCCCAGAGTCAGTGCTCTGAAGCAACAGAGGCCACACAGGCCAAAAGAACAAAGATGGAAATAAATGAAAGACCAATAGAAGTGGCCAAAAATAAAAAAAAGAAAAGAAAGAAAACCCTGTACCCTTCTCCACAGTTGCTGTACCAGTTTGCATTCTCAGCAACAGTGTAGGAGGGTTCCCTTTTCTCATAGATGAATTTTAAAAATTACTATGCTGAGTCAAAGAAGCCAACCAAAAAAGAACACATTCTCTATGATTACATTTCCATAAATTTCTAAAAAGTCAAAACTAATGTAGCACAGACAGAAGCGTTTTAATGACTGGCTGGGAATGAGGGGCAGGAAGAAGTGGTAAGGAGGGCTCCCCAAGGGATGCAGGGAACTTTTGCATCCTGATGGTGGAGATGATGTCACAGGTAGGGCAGATTTTTATCAGTAATACACTTCAAGTGTATGTAGTTTGTTGTAGGTTGATTATATATATATATATATATATATATATATATGTATGTATACACACACACACACACACACATATATATATATATTAATTTTGTTCTCTTTTATTGGTCTTTTATTTATTTATCTTCATCTATCTTTATTCTCTGGCCTGTGTGGTCCTCTCATTGCAGTGCCCTCTCTCGTCATAGAGCACTGGCTCTGGGCACATGTGCTCCAGAGTTCTGGCTCATAATTGGACACACAAGTCTGGCTGCTCTGTGGCAAGTGGCATCTTCTCAGGCCAGGGGTCTTCCCAGGCCAGTGATCGAACCAGTGCCCCTTGCACTACAAGGCAGACTCTTTACCCACTGGACCACCAGGGAAGCCCATGTTGATTATATTTGGATGAAGTTATTTTTCAAATAAGATCTTTTTATTTTTTTTTAAATTCTTTTTTTGGGGGGAGGTGCGGGTTGGGGAGGGAGGAGGGCGGGCAGGTTACATCTATTGGTCTTTCATTTATCTATTTTCATCCATCTTTGTTCTTTGGCCCATGTGGACCTCTCATCGCAGTGGCCTCTGTTGTCGCAGAGCACCGGCTCTGGGCGCATGCGCTCCAGAGCTCCGGCTCGGTAATTGGACACATCGGTCCAGCCGCTCCATGGCACGTGGGATCTTCCCAGGCCAGGGATTGAACCGGCGCCTCTTGCACTGCAAGGCAGTGTCCTTACCCAGTGGACCACCAGGGAAGCCCTCAAATAAGATCTTGATACCTGTGGCCAAATTTCTTTCTAGAACCCAATCCCAGTTTATATTCCAACTGAAAGTATGGAAATGTCTTTGTCATTAGGTTCTTGACATTATTAGGTAATATGATTGTTAAGCAGTTATGTAGGTGAGAAGGGGTATGTAATTGTTTAATTTTGTATATCTGTGACTTCTTTTGAGTTTGAATTTTATAAAGTGTTGATTGCTTATTTGTACTTCTAGGCATTTTATTCATGTCTTTTATTACTCTGAGACTCTCTGCGGTCTTATACATTTAGACATACATGTGTGTTTATGTATATAATGTATACATACACACTTTTATATATTAACATTATTAAACCTTTTGGCTGTGTTTATTATCCCAGTTTGTGATATTAACTTTTATAGAGAATTTTTTTTTTTTTTTAATTTATTTTGGGCGGGAGTCAGATTGGGGAGGGAGGGGAGCGGGCGGGCCACTTCTATTGGTCTTTCATGTCTCTGTTTTCATCCATCTTTGTTCTTTGGCTCCTGTGGGCCTCCCATCGCGGTGGCGTCTATTGTCGCCTCTGGGCGCGTGCGCCCCAGAGCTCCAGCTTGGTGATTGGACACATCAGTCCAGCCGCTCCATGGCACGTGGGATCTTCCCAGGCCAGGGATCGAACCGGCGCCCCCTGCACTGCAAGGCGGTGTCCTTATCCACTGGACCACCAGGGGAAGCCCTATAGAGAATTTTTGACTCAAGAATTTTTAAGAGTTCTATAATCAACAAAGTGGCTTTAGTGTTCTTTATGTTTCTCCAGATTACTGATTTGTAACTTTAGTCTCCGGAAAAATTGATAATCAAGCTTCTTGAGATTTCGTACTAAATAAGAGTCCCCAAGGCTGTTCTGTGGGCCTGTGATTTTTCTTCTACATAGAAATGCATGTGAGTTTGGTGCCAGCTGTTCCAGCTGTTTTGAGATCACTGCTTTTCAAGCTGATTGTGTTTATGAACTCTTTTTAAGGTAAAAAACATTGTGGACACCCCCATGAGAGTGATTTTACTTTTAGGTTTGTGGATGGAGAATATCTAATGACCAAAACCTATATATTCAGTTACTTTTAAGTGTTTCTGTGTATTGTATTAGTCACCACAGCAGTGACACACATCTGAGAAATAGCACACCTAAGTGTGAAGCATGTCGTCTGTCTACAAAGTCCGGTGTGCATGTGGAATCTTTAATCTAGGCCTCGCTTAGGTAATATGATTGTTAAGCAGTTATGTAGGTGAGAAGGGGTATGTAATTGTTTAATTTTGTATATCTGTGACTTCTTTTGAGTTTGAATTTTATAAAGTGTTGATTGCTTATTTGTACTTCTAGGCATTTTATTCATGTCTTTTATTACTCTGAGACTCTCTGCGGTCTTATACATTTAGACATACATGTGTGTTTATGTATATAATGTATACATACACACTTTTATATATTAACATTATTAAACCTTTTGGCTGTGTTTATTATCCCAGTTTGTGATATTAACTTTTATAGAGAATTTTTTTTTTTTTTTAATTTATTTTGGGCGGGAGTCAGATTGGGGAGGGAGGGGAGCGGGCGGGCCACTTCTATTGGTCTTTCATGTCTCTGTTTTCATCCATCTTTGTTCTTTGGCTCCTGTGGGCCTCCCATCGCGGTGGCGTCTATTGTCGCCTCTGGGCGCGTGCGCCCCAGAGCTCCAGCTTGGTGATTGGACACATCAGTCCAGCCGCTCCATGGCACGTGGGATCTTCCCAGGCCAGGGATCGAACCGGCGCCCCCTGCACTGCAAGGCGGTGTCCTTATCCACTGGACCACCAGGGGAAGCCCTATAGAGAATTTTTGACTCAAGAATTTTTAAGAGTTCTATAATCAACAAAGTGGCTTTAGTGTTCTTTATGTTTCTCCAGATTACTGATTTGTAACTTTAGTCTCCGGAAAAATTGATAATCAAGCTTCTTGAGATTTCGTACTAAATAAGAGTCCCCAAGGCTGTTCTGTGGGCCTGTGTTTTTTCTTCTACATAGAAATGCATGTGAGTTTGGTGCCAGCTGTTCCAGCTGTTTTGAGATCACTGCTTTTCAAGCTGATTGTGTTTATGAACTCTTTTTAAGGTAAAAAACATTGTGGACACCCCCATGAGAGTGATTTTACTTTTAGGTTTGTGGATGGAGAATATCTAATGACCAAAACCTATATATTCAGTTACTTTTAAGTGTTTCTGTGTATTGTATTAGTCACCACAGCAGTGACACACATCTGAGAAATAGCACACCTAAGTGTGAAGCATGTCGTCTGTCTACAAAGTCCGGTGTGCATGTGGAAGCTGGATCCCTCTGTGATAATCGTAAGGCCTCAGACTTGGGCAGCTCTGTGGGGCATCCCATCTTGGTAAGAGGAGCAGAGACTCATAACATTCGCCTGTGCTGACACCTGCCTCTTCCTCTAAACAGTGTTTAGCTGGGAATTGTGGGGACATGGGCTCAAGGCCCCTGGGAAGCCAACATTTGGGAAGAGTGGCAGTATCAGTAGGCTTCTACAATGTTTGGTCTTCAACCCACCTTTTTCGACTTGGCAGGACCATCTTATACAGATGTCCTGGGAGCCAGTGAGGAAGACATTAACAGCACTCCTCTCAGCTATTTTCTTTCCACACAAAAGTGTCTCTACCCAGAGTAATTGGCTTGTGACTTTCCTGGTCCCTTTCCCATCTTCTCTGAGAGAATCCAGAGCACGCCTGATACAAGGAGACAGCACATGCAAAGTGTCTACCTCAGGGCCTGGCCCACAGACTGAAGGAAAGCATTCTCCTCTGCTGTTGGACAACAGGTTTCAAGCTCCTTTGCAAATGTACCATTGATCCCACTGCAAATATGTTTTGGCTTAGTGATGAGTCCACTCGAAAGAAGGGAGAGAGAGTTGTTTAAATTATTGAAACACCTTAATCCGTAAGCTCACATAAATATTGTGTTGAACTAATAAGATTTATGCCACTTCGCCTTCTGGATTCCATCTTACAGGTGGTTAATGTTTCTTGCTGTCACCCACTTTAAAAAATTCAGGGTTTTGAAGTTTTCTTTTGTGTTAAACTGGCAATGGAGTTTTGGATTCGCTGGTTCATTTGAAGAAAGAGGCCTTTATCAAAATGTTAAGCTTGGTTAATTTGCATAAAATATTTCTTCTGCAATTTACTCTCTATTACTTTTGAAACGCAAATTGCCTCCACGGCAGTGTGAGGTGGTTGTAATGGCACACGAGCTATTAGAACTCTCAGTGGGAGGGATGAACAAGTCTCAGGGTTGGAGCTCAAGGAAACACATTGGCATCTGGCTTAAGTATACTTTTAAGTGTTTCTGTGTATTGTATTAGTCACCACAGCAGTGACACACATCTGAGAAATAGCACACCTAAGTGTGAAGCATGTCGTCTGTCTACAAAGTCCGGTGTGCATGTGGAAGCTGGATACCTCTGTGATAATCGTAAGGCCTCAGACTTGGGCAGCTCTGTGGGCATCCCATCTTGGTAAGAGGAGCAGAGACTCATAACATTCGCCTGTGCTGACACCTGCCTCTTCCTCTAAACAGTGTTTAGCTGGGAATTGTGGGGACATGGGCTCAAGGCCCCTGGGAAGCCAACATTTGGGAAGAGTGGCAGTATCAGTAGGCTTCTACAATGTTTGGTCTTCAACCCACCTTTTTCGACTTGGCAGGACCATCTTATACAGATGTCCTGGGAGCCAGTGAGGAAGACATTAACAGCACTCCTCTCAGCTATTTTCTTTCCACACAAAAGTGTCTCTACCCAGAGTAATTGGCTTGTGACTTTCCTGGTCCCTTTCCCATCTTCTCTGAGAGAATCCAGAGCACGCCTGATACAAGGAGACAGCACATGCAAAGTGTCTACCTCAGGGCCTGGCCCACAGACTGAAGGAAAGCATTCTCCTCTGCTGTTGGACAACAGGTTTCAAGCTCCTTTGCAAATGTACCATTGATCCCACTGCAAATATGTTTTGGCTTAGTGATGAGTCCACTCGAAAGAAGGGAGAGAGTTGTTTAAATTATTGAAACACCTTAATCCGTAAGCTCACATAAATATTGTGTTGAACTAATAAGATTTATGCCACTTCGCCTTCTGGATTCCATCTTACAGGTGGTTAATATTTCTTGCTGTCACCCACTTTAAAAAATTCAGGGTTTTGAAGTTTTCTTTTGTGTTAAACTGGCAATGGAGTATTGGATTCCCTGATTCATTTGAAAAAAAAAGAGGCCTTTATCAAAATGTTAAGCTTGGTTAATTTGCATAAAATATTTCTTCTGCAATTTACTCTCTATTACTTTTGAAACGCAAATTGCCTCCACGGCAGTGTGGGGTGGTTGTAATGGCACACGAGCTATTAGAACTCTCAGTGGGAGGGATGAACAAGTCTCAGGGTTGGAGCTCAAGGAAACACATTGGCATCTGGCTTGTCTCACTCCCTTGGGTCATCTGAGCTCATCCACAGAAGGAAAGGAAGAAAAGGAACCCAGGGTTCAGAGCAGGTCAAAGTGTGTGTGTGGTTTGGAGCTGGGTGTGGCTGTGCCCTTGGGGCGTGCAGGGGGGAGGAGTGAAAATGTGGGCTGTCTCCAGGAAGAGCTCAGTGAGGCAGGTCTAATGGGTCCACACAGCCCGGTGTTTCTACCTAAAACACGATTCCCATCCCACTGTTTGCTGCCTTTGCTGCCTTTTCTCCAGCCCACAATCTTTATGTTTGGACAGGGGATCAGAGTAACTGGCAGATGTCAGTGCTAGAGGAAATAAACAAGCTTCAGCGCATCATGCAAGGTTTTGGGAGACTGAGGGATTGTCCCTGGGACAGGGACCAGAATGGTCCTACTTTGCCCAGAGACACCGACTTTCAGCCTGGGCCTCAGCTCTTCCCACACAGGGCAGTGGAGTGGAGCCTTTCTGCACTTAGTAACAACCTCCCATTAAGGCAAAGCTGCTCAGCCTGAACAACACTGATGTTCACAAATAACAGATGGGCAGGTCAGGCTGCAATTATGCAGCTGCAGGCCCCTCACACTCCTTTTTTCTAGAAAGGGAAAGACTCACAGAAAAGAGGGAGGGTTTCCTTGCTGGGGAGGGGTCTTCTCTTTGTACACAAGAAGTTCCTTCCCTGATTCACCCTAGGCTTTTCTCTGAAAGTTCCCACAGAGCTAATGTTAGTAGGAATGAATGATTGTACGCGGTGAAAGGTGGGGTGCGTGTGCAAGGAGGTGGGGTTATATTTAGACCTGTGTAATTAAAGATCCATTTATGTCTCAGCATCCTTAAACAGACGAATATAAAACTCATGAATACCAAATTCTATTTGGGTAGCGGGCTGGTTAGCACACACTCACAAGTTTGTCTTGTACATACTCCAAGCTTGTCTCTCTCTATTCAAGTAGAAGAAAAGGCTGCCATTGGTCTCGACTCAGGTCTGATGAATTTCCAGCCTCACTTCTTAGGGCTACAATGAAAAACTTTGCATTTCTGGCCCTTTCTCTGGTTTTTAAAAGTCTGATTCTCTGTTGTAGCATGAAACCTTAGATGATTCTAGATTGATACTGACAAGGGAGAGACCAACATTTCTGAGTTGCTTTTCGCTTGGGACCCAAGTAGAAAAGTAGTTGGTGATGTGATGTTTAAAATAATAATAAAAAATTAGAAGTGAGTGATTTGTACCTGTGATAAAGCATATAACTGGTCTCATGCCTGGTTCCAGCACAGGGCTCTTAAAAACACTCGGCTTTTCCTGAGTGATAGGAAACGAATCCCTTTCAACCATACCTGAGTTTATGCTAGTGAGATGATTGTTGGTGGATTCCAGGATGAAGCTAGTAGCCAAAGGAACTAGTGGTAGAGAGTTGGAACTTTTAGGTCACCCCCTGACCAGGACAAATGGCTGGAGATTTAGTTGAATAACTAATGGCCAATAATTTACTCAATTATGCCTTCTTAATAAGGGACTTCCCAGGTGGCTCAGTGGTAAAGAATTCACCTACCAATATAGGGGATGCAAGCCATGCAGGTTCAAGCCCTGGACTGGGAAGATCTCATACTGGAGTAGTTGGTAAGTGGTGAGTAAACCACTTACTCCTCTAGAGGTAGAGAAGGGAATGGCAACCCACTCCAGTATTCTTGCTTGGAGATTCCCACGGGTGGAGGAGCCTGGTAGGCCACAGCCTGGAGGGGTGTTTAAAGCATTGAGGATATGACTGAGCGACTGAGCATGCACACATGCCTCCTTAATAACTTTCCATAAAAAATGCTGAACAACAATCTTCAGAGAGCTTCTGGGTTGATGAATGCACTGAGGTGCTGGGAGGGTGGTATGCTTGGACAGGGCTTGGAAGCTCCATGCCCCCTTCCCCATCCCTACCCTGTGTACCTCTTCCATTTGGCTGTTCCTGGATTGTATCCTTTATAACAAACTGGTACTGGTAAGTAAACCCATTTACTAAGCCCTGTGAGTTGTTCTAGTGAATTATTGAACATGAGGGGGAAGGTCATGAGAAGTCCCGGTTTATAGCCGGTTAGTCAGAAGTCCAGATGGTCTGGAACTCACACCTGGCACTTGAAATGGGGGCAGTTCTGTGGGACTAAGCCAGTGAACCTACGGGATGTGATGCGAACCCCAGGCGGGGTTGTGTGGGCTAATGTCAGAGTGGAGGTGAATTGTAGAGCACCCAGCTGGTGTCTGGAGAGTTGGAGAACTGGTTAGTGTGAGGAGTGAAAAACAAACCCCACATTTGGTGTCAAAAGTGTGATGAATAAAAATTAGAAGTGAGTGATTTGTACCTGTGATAAAGCATATAACTGGTCTCATGCCTGGTTCCAGCACAGGGCTCTTAAAAACACTCGGCTTTTCCTGAGTGATAGGAAACGAATCCCTTTCAACCATACCTGAGTTTATGCTAGTGAGATGATTGTTGGTGGATTCCAGGATGAAGCTAGTAGCCAAAGGAACTAGTGGTAGAGAGTTGGAACTTTTAGGTCACCCCCTGACCAGGACAAATGGCTGGAGATTTAGTTGAATAACTAATGGCCAATAATTTACTCAATTATGCCTTCTTAATAAGGGACTTCCCAGGTGGCTCAGTGGTAAAGAATTCACCTACCAATATAGGGGATGCAAGCCATGCAGGTTCAAGCCCTGGACTGGGAAGATCTCATACTGGAGTAGTTGGTAAGTGGTGAGTAAACCACTTACTCCTCTAGAGGTAGAGAAGGGAATGGCAACCCACTCCAGTATTCTTGCTTGGAGATTCCCACGGGTGGAGGAGCCTGGTAGGCCACAGCCTGGAGGGGTGTTTAAAGCATTGGATATGACTGAGCGACTGAGCATGCACACATGCCTCCTTAATAACTTTCCATAAAAACTGCTGAACAACAATCTTCAGAGAGCTTCTGGGTTGATGAATGCACTGAGGTGCTGGGAGGGTGGTATGCTTGGACAGGGCTTGGAAGCTCCATGCCCCCTTCCCCATCCCTACCCTGTGTACCTCTTCCATTTGGCTGTTCCTGGATTGTATCCTTTATAACAAACTGGTACTGGTAAGTAAACCCATTTACTAAGCCCTGTGAGTTGTTCTAGTGAATTATTGAACATGAGGGGGAAGGTCATGAGAAGTCCCGGTTTATAGCCGGTTAGTCAGAAGTCCAGATGGTCTGGAACTCACACCTGGCACTTGAAATGGGGGCAGTTCTGTGGGACTAAGCCAGTGAACCTACGGGATGTGATGCGAACCCCAGGCGGGGTTGTGTGGGGCTAATGTCAGAGTGGAGGTGAATTGTAGAGCACCCAGCTGGTGTCTGGAGAGTTGGAGAACTGGTTAGTGTGAGGAGTGAAAAACAAACCCCACATTTGGTGTCAGAAGTGTGATGAGTAAAAATAGCTTAGCACCTAATGAAAAACAATTAGCTTTTCACTTTAAAATACTTCACAGTGAAGAAAAAAAAAAACCACATTTTCCTGATCTCTCAAAAAACTCAGCCAGTCTAGAAACTGGAAAAAAGTTTCCATTTTCAATCATTTCATGGTAGTGAGAGAAAAACACTGATAGCTGACTTTCTCCCTCCAATATCACATCAAAGATAATCATGTGAAATTGCTGCCGCTGTGTCGTTTCCCTAAAAAGTAGGCACAGGCAGAGCTTTGGATTTTAAATTTTCTGGAGTTTGACGGCTGTCTCCCAGGAGGGCTCTTCCTCCTCTTTCCTCCCTCCCCACCACCAGGGGCCACTGACATGGGGACACGTTCCATACAATTCTCTCCTCTACTGTCTGGTGCTTATAGCCCCTGTGATGCAGGATCTGGGGCAGAGAGAAAGCAGCCAGGGGAATTGTGACTCTAGATGTCATTCTGAACCCCAGAAGGGGCTCATGGGAGAGTGGAAGTGCCGGACACTGGGGCAAGAGGCCACATCCTTCCAGAGATTTCTCCCCTGGGACTTGGGTGAGGACAGAGAGAGTCTCCTCATCAATTTGAAGACGACGGAGATGGGAGGGTGACTAATATACTGAGTGACAGGTGTAGGAGTCAGAGAGATCTTGACCAGGTGGGGCTGGAGCCTGAAAGCTCATGAGGCAAAAGCTAAGGGGGAAGAGGTCAGACCCAAAATCCCAAGGGCACAAACATGGCGTGGGGAGGGACTTGGCCTGCATGGGTATAAATTGGGGTCTTAGCTGATGGTGAGTGCATACTGAGTCAAAAGCGAGATGGGGGATGCAGGGGAGCAGGGGTCCTGGGGAAGTGTTACTACAGGCATGATGGAGTGAAGGAGCTGGTGGTGTGGCCTGGTGTGGCCTGGTCATGCTGAGACATCTTGCTTGGGGTCAGACCCCCACCGAGGATTTCACAGACCAATGAGGGGATGTTAGAGGAGGGTTCCCAGGGAGGAACTGGAGACCAGAGCAGCGAGAAAGGAAGAAGCTGGACTTTTTTGATTCAGAGAAAAGAGGGATTATTGAAATTATCTTATAGTACCTGCAGGACTGACCTGTGAAAGACAGATGTGACTTGTTCTGGGTAGTCTAATGCCAGGGTTGGCAAACTAAGGGCTGCCAGCTGCCTTTGCAAATAAAGTTTTGTCTTTAAGAAAAAGAAAGCTGTTTCTTTAAGAAACAGTCATACTGGGCTTCCCTGGTGGTCCAGTGGGTAAGGACACTGCCTTGCAGTGCAAGGGGTGCCGGTTCCATCCCTGGCCTGGGAAGATCCCACGTGCCGCGGAGCGGCTGGACTGATGTGTCCAATTACCGAGCCAGAGCTCTGGGGCGCATGTGCCCAGAGCTGATGCTCTGCGACAACAGAGGCCACTGCGATGGGAGGCCCACACGGGCCAAAGAACAAAGATGGATGAAAATAGATAAATGAAAGACCAATAGAAGTGACCCGCCCGCCCCTCCCTCCCCACCATGCCCCCCGCCCCCCAAAACAGAAAGCAACAGTCATACCCATTCCTTTTTACATTGTGTGTGGCAGCTTCTGTGCTCCCATAGCAGAGTTGAATTGTTCCCGAAGAGAACATACGGTCCACGAAGCTCATTTATTATTTGGTCCTTTCCAAAAAAGAAAAAGAACATGTGTTGACCTCTGGTCAACTGTATGGGAAGATGATCTAGTTTGACCGTGAACACTTTATGAAGGCCTACTTTATACAGTAAGAGGAAGAAAAGCTAAATTCAAGGCATTGATTGAAGGTAAGAGTTGAGTAACCTTCTTTTTTTGAGATCTTGACCAGGTGGGGCTGGAGCCTGAAAGCTCATGAGGCAAAAGCTAAGGGGGAAGAGGTCAGACCCAAAATCCCAAGGGCACAAACATGGCGTGGGGAGGGACTTGGCCTGCATGGGTATAAATTGGGGTCTTAGCTGATGGTGAGTGCATACTGAGTCAAAAGCGAGATGGGGGATGCAGGGGGCAGGGGTCCTGGGGAAGTGTTACTACAGGCATGATGGAGTGAAGGAGCTGGTGGTGTGGCCTGGTGTGGCCTGGTCATGCTGAGACATCTTGCTTGGGGTCAGACCCCCACCGAGGATTTCACAGACCAATGAGGGGATGTTAGAGGAGGGTTCCCAGGGAGGAACTGGAGACCAGAGCAGCGAGAAAGGAAGAAGCTGGACTTTTTTGATTCAGAGAAAAGAGGGATTATTGAAATTATCTTATAGTACCTGCAGGACTGACCTGTGAAAGACAGATGTGACTTGTTCTGGGTAGTCTAATGCCAGGGTTGGCAAACTAAGGGCTGCCAGCTGCCTTTGCAAATAAAGTTTTGTCTTTAAGAAAAAGAAAGCTGTTTCTTTAAGAAACAGTCATACTGGGCTTCCCTGGTGGTCCAGTGGGTAAGGACACTGCCTTGCAGTGCAAGGGGTGCCGGTTCCATCCCTGGCCTGGGAAGATCCCACGTGCCGCGGAGCGGCTGGACTGATGTGTCCAATTACCGAGCCAGAGCTCTGGAGCGCATGTGCCCAGAGCTGATGCTCTGCGACAACAGAGGCCACTGTGATGGGAGGCCCACACGGGCCAAAGAACAAAGATGGATGAAAATAGACAAATGAAAGACCAATAGAAGTGGCCCGCCTGCTCCCCTCCCTCCCCACCATGCCCCCCGCCCCCCAAAACAGAAAGCAACAGTCATACCCATTCCTTTTTACATTGTGTGTGGCAGCTTCTGTGCTCCCATAGCAGAGTTGAATTGTTCCCGAAGAGAACATACGGTCCACGAAGCTCATTTATTATTTGGTCCTTTCCAAAAAAGAAAAAGAACATGTGTTGACCTCTGGTCAACTGTATGGGAAGATGATCTAGTTTGACCGTGAACACTTTATGAAGGCCTACTTTATACAGTAAGAGGAAGAAAAGCTAAATTCAAGGCATTGATTGAAGGTAAGAGTTGAGTAACCTTCTTGGTGGGATTGATGTAGAAGAGGTGATTTAAGCAGTGTTTGGACTCCCTTTTCCATTTTGCAAGTATCTGATTTATTGCTGTGTGGCATTACTTAAATTACTTCTGGGTTTATTTTCTGACCTCTTTCAAATGTGTCTCACCTCTGCCCTTCCCTGCACAGCCTCTTCTGCTTGTGCACATGGCCCACATCTCACTCTGTTCTGTAGCTCCTGAGCTTACTAAGCTCACTTAGCTCATTGAGTCTTCCTGAGACTCACTCCATGTGTGCTTATAATGGAACTTTCAAGAGGATTCATCCTAGGAGAGTTCAACTTACAAGGATATCTGAAGGCAGATACTTTAAGAGTAGTGTTGTAACAAGAATCTAGGGAGGTGGCATGGATTAAAAATAGTAAAGACCTTAGAGGCAGACAGCCTTGGATTTGAGTATCAGCTGTACTATAGTATTGTTTTTCTTTCTTCCTTTCCTCTTTCTTCACCTCTCTTTCTTTTCCTTCTTTCTTTCTCTTCCTCACACCCTTACTTCCTTCTCTCTTTCTTCTTTCCTTCCTTCCTTCCTTCTTTCCTCTCTTTTCTTTCTTCAGCACTTACTGTGCTCAGGCACTGTTTCATGCACGTGTGATGTATCAGTGAACAAAAGTGTAAAAATTGATGCCACCCTGGAGCTTATAGTCTTTTGAAGGAGAAAGATAATAATTAGTAAACATGATAAATACAGTTGGATGTGACTGAGGATGCCTGTACTACTCCTACTGTAGAAATTATATCATGCTAGAAGGTTGTAAGTGTTACAGAAAAAGAAAAAGCAGAGCTGGATAAGAGTATTTGGGAGCTGGTACTTGCAACCTTAAAAGGTCACAGTAGGCCACAATGACAAAGTGAAATGGCAAACATTGTGTGTGGCAGCTTCTGTGCTCCCATAGCAGAGTTGAATTGTTCCCGAAGAGAACATACGGTCCACGAAGCTCATTTATTATTTGGTCCTTTCCAAAAAAGAAAAAGAACATGTGTTGACCTCTGGTCAACTGTATGGGAAGATGATCTAGTTTGACCGTGAACACTTTATGAAGGCCTACTTTATACAGTAAGAGGAAGAAAAGCTAAATTCAAGGCATTGATTGAAGGTAAGAGTTGAGTAACCTTCTTGGTGGGATTGATGTAGAAGAGGTGATTTAAGCAGTGTTTGGACTCCCTTTTCCATTTTGCAAGTATCTGATTTATTGCTGTGTGGCATTACTTAAATTACTTCTGGGTTTATTTTCTGACCTCTTTCAAATGTGTCTCACCTCTGCCCTTCCCTGCACAGCCTCTTCTGCTTGTGCACATGGCCCACATCTCACTCTGTTCTGTAGCTCCTGAGCTTACTAAGCTCACTTAGCTCATTGAGTCTTCCTGAGACTCACTCCATGTGTGCTTATAATGGAACTTTCAAGAGGGATTCATCCTAGGAGAGTTCAACTTACAAGGATATCTGAAGGCAGATACTTTAAGAGTAGTGTTGTAACAAGAATCTAGGGAGGTGGCATGGATTAAAAATAGTAAAGACCTTAGAGGCAGACAGCCTTGGATTTGAGTATCAGCTGTACTATAGTATTGTTTTTCTTTCTTCCTTTCCTCTTTCTTCACCTCTCTTTCTTTTCCTTCTTTCTTTCTCTTCCTCACACCCTTACTTCCTTCTCTCTTTCTTCTTTCCTTCCTTCCTTCCTTCTTTCCTCTCTTTTCTTTCTTCAGCACTTACTGTGCTCAGGCACTGTTTCATGCACGTGTGATGTATCAGTGAACAAAAGTGTAAAAATTGATGCCACCCTGGAGCTTATAGTCTTTTGAAGGAGAAAGATAATAATTAGTAAACATGATAAATACAGTTGGATGTGACTGAGGATGCCTGTACTACTCCTACTGTAGAAATTATATCATGCTAGAAGGTTGTAAGTGTTACAGAAAAAGAAAAAGCAGAGCTGGATAAGAGTATTTGGGAGCTGGTACTTGCAACCTTAAAAGGTCACAGTAGGCCACAATGACAAAGTGAAATGGAATCAAAGTCTAGAAGGAGGTGAAAGAAGCACCATGGAGGCCTCTGCAGAGGGCCCTGCTGTGGAAGTGTCCTGCTGGGCTCGAGGTAGATGGAGGAGGCCCGTGTAGCTGGAGTGGAGGGACAGGAGGGAGAGCAGAGAGGAGGAAGCCTGAGAGTCAGGGGGTGGGAGAGTGGGGAGCAGAGCTTCTGGAGACCCAGCAGATCATGAGGGACATAGAGAGGCTCTCTAGGAGCTTCCCTCATGGGCATGAGAGTGATTGGATCTGATTTGTAATTTAAATGGATCTTGCGGTTGCTGGTTGAGATTAGGCTATGGGGATATATTAGGTTCCTGTGGTTGCTACAACAGATTACTACACATTTGGTGCCTTATAGCAACAGAAGCATATTCACTCCCAGTTCTGCAGGCCAGAGGTCTAAAATCAAGGGGCTGCCAGGCTGTACTTCCCTAGAATTCCAGGGGAATCCATGGTCTGGCAAGGTGCCCCAGCTTCAAGTGGAAACAGTGTGTGGAAGGTACCTGGGAGGGGAGAACTGGCCCGAGGTCCTTAGTTCCAGCCTTTCACAGCAAGGAGTCCTTGTGCTGGTTCTTCTCTTCCTCCAGTCCCCTTTCTCCACCTTCCCACACAATTATTAATACAAGCTTCATAGCTTTTAAGCATCTGTGGACCCCTCAGGGGAGAGGAGTAAGTTTCTTAATAGATAAAATCTGATTTCTCTAGAAGTCTTAAAATTCGTGCTTTAGAAGGCAAGTTTACCTTTCCCCCTCGTGGGTCAGTGACCTGTGTGCGGGAATTAGCCGTTCATCCTGTGTGTGGTGGTGAAAGGGCTTATTTTAGACGCTGTCTTCTGAGAGGCTGGCTTACAGCCTAAGGATAGAAGTACCAAAGTCATTCATTTTATTTATTTATTTATTTTTAAAATTTATTTCTTTATTTTAAAGTTTTTACAGAGTTTTGTTGCTCACAGACATGCATGTTCCCAGATCAGTCATATGCATATCCCTGGTCCCCTCCCCACTCCCAGGTCCCCCAGTCCCACCCTTCCAGGCCGTCGCACCAAGTCATTGTAGGTACTCCTTTTCCCTTAGTGCAAAGGACAGTAGCTGTCTTTTTCACACATGACAGTATAGGTTTCCATGTTACTCCCTCTATGCCTCCCACCCACAAAGTCATTTATTTTAACCTGTGATTTAGGAAATTCACTTTGAAATAATTGATTCATGATGATTGTTAATAGGTATGTCTTGCTTTATATAGGAAGACATTTCAGAAGATTTCTCCTCAACTGTAACTTTTAGAAATTAGGTCGTATTTCCCCATTAACCTCTGTGGTCATTATAGAGACACGCAGCCTCCATTTCTGAGTAGGACATAGGCAGAACTCATTCTGGCTGCTATCTGTCAGATCAATAAAGAATAAGAAAGATAAAAGTTTAAAATTTTACTTTTACGCATTCTTTCTCTGGTACTCTTCCTTTCTTTTAAATTTTTTTTTTGTAATTTAAATGGATCTTGCGGTTGCTGGTTGAGATTAGGCTATGGGGATATATTAGGTTCCTGTGGTTGCTACAACAGATTACTACACATTTGGTGCCTTATAGCAACAGAAGCATATTCACTCCCAGTTCTGCAGGCCAGAGGTCTAAAATCAAGGGGCTGCCAGGCTGTACTTCCCTAGAATTCCAGGGGAATCCATGGTCTGGCAAGGTGCCCCAGCTTCAAGTGGAAACAGTGTGTGGAAGGTACCTGGGAGTGGAGAACTGGCCCGAGGTCCTTAGTTCCAGCCTTTCACAGCAAGGAGTCCTTGTGCTGGTTCTTCTCTTCCTCCAGTCCCCTTTCTCCACCTTCCCACACAATTATTAATACAAGCTTCATAGCTTTTAAGCATCTGTGGACCCCTCAGGGGAGAGGAGTAAGTTTCTTAATAGATAAAATCTGATTTCTCTAGAAGTCTTAAAATTCGTGCTTTAGAAGGCAAGTTTACCTTTCCCCCTCGTGGGTCAGTGACCTGTGTGCGGGAATTAGCCGTTCATCCTGTGTGTGGTGGTGAAAGGGCTTATTTTAGACGCTGTCTTCTGAGAGGCTGGCTTACAGCCTAAGGATAGAAGTACCAAAGTCATTCATTTTATTTATTTATTTATTTTTAAAATTTATTTCTTTATTTTAAAGTTTTTACAGAGTTTTGTTGCTCACAGACATGCATGTTCCCAGATCAGTCATATGCATATCCCTGGTCCCCTCCCCACTCCCAGGTCCCCCAGTCCCACCCTTCCAGGCCGTCGCACCAAGTCATTGTAGGTACTCCTTTTCCCTTAGTGCAAAGGACAGTAGCTGTCTTTTTCACACATGACAGTATAGGTTTCCATGTTACTCCCTCTATGCCTCCCACCCACAAAGTCATTTATTTTAACCTGTGATTTAGGAAATTCACTTTGAAATAATTGATTCATGATGATTGTTAATAGGTATGTCTTGCTTTATATAGGAAGACATTTCAGAAGATTTCTCCTCAACTGTAACTTTTAGAAATTAGGTCGTATTTCCCCATTAACCTCTGTGGTCATTATAGAGACACGCAGCCTCCATTTCTGAGTAGGACATAGGCAGAACTCATTCTGGCTGCTATCTGTCAGATCAATAAAGAATAAGAAAGATAAAAGTTTAAAATTTTACTTTTACGCATTCTTTCTCTGGTACTCTTCCTTTCTTTATGTAGATAAGAGATTTTGGCTTGTATCATTTTCCTTCTCTTTCAAGAATTTCTTTTTAACATTTTGTGCAAGGCAGCTCTTACAGAATAAATTCTCTTAATTTTTATTTATTTGAGAAAGACTTTTTATTTTACTTTTGAAAGATAATTTTGTAGGATACAGAATTATAGGCTGGTGTTTTTCCCCCATCTCAACACTAAATATTTTACTCCATTCTCTTGTTTGAATGATCCTTGAGAAGTCAGTTTAATGTTCATCTTGTTCCTCTATACATAAAATGGTTTTTACTCTGGATTCTTTCAAGATTTTTTTCTTTATTTTTGACTTTTTTTTTTTAATTAATTAATTAATTTTTTTACATGTATGTTCCCAGATCATTCATATGCATATCCCTGGACCCTCCCCCCACCCAGTTCCCCCCCTCCCATCTCTCCAGACCATCGCTCCAAGTATTTTTGACTTTTTGTCTTACAGGTGTAGTTTTTTTTTTTTTTTTCTTTTTCTACATTTATACTGCTTGGTTGTCTTAGAGTTTCCTAGATTTGTACTTTATTATCTGACATTAATTTGAGGCAGTGTGAGTTGGATTATATAGAAGCCAAGAGTGGAAGAACTGATGCTTTTGAATTGTGGTACTGGAGAAGACTCTTTTTTTTTTTTTTTAAAGATTTATTTATTTATTTATTTTGGGCGGGGGTCAGGTTGGGGAGGGAGGGGAGCAGGCGGGCCACTTCTATTGGTCTTTCATTTCTCCGTTTTCATCGGTCTTTGTTCTTTGGCTCCTGTGGGCCTCCCATCGCGATGGCGTCTGTTGCAGAGCGCCAGCTCTGGGCGCAGGTGCTCCAGAGCTCCGGCTCGGTGATTGGACACATCAGTCCAGCCGCTCCATGGCACGTGGGATCTTCCCAGGCCAGGGATCAAACCGGCGCCCCTTGCACTGCAAGGCGGTGTCCTTACCCACTGGACCACCAGGGGAAGCCCTGGAGAAGACTCTTGAGAGTTCCTTGGATAGCAAGGAGATCAGTCAACCTTAAAGGAAATTGACCCTGAATACTCATTGAAAGGACTGATGCTGAAGCCCTAATACTTTAGCCAGCTGATGCATAGAGCAGACTCATTGGAAAAGACCCTGATGCTGGGAAAGGTTGAGGGTGAAAGGAGAAGGGAGTGGTACAGGGTGAGATGGTTAGATAGCATCACCATCTGTTCCTACATGTTGTTTACTTTTTCTGGTAGAGGCCTTAGCATATACATCATAGTCTAAAAAAAAATGCTTGGAATTTCCCTGCTGGTGCATTGATTAAGACTCCACACTTGGGCTTCCCCTGGTGGTCCAGTGGGTAAGGACACTGCCTTGCAGTGCAAGGGGCGCTGGTTCGACCCCTGGCCTGGGAAGATCCCATGTGCCGCGGAGCGGCTGTACTGATGTGTCCAATTGCTGAGCTGGAGCTCAGAGTCAGTGCTCTGTGGCAACAGAGGCCACCGCGATGGGAGGCCCACACGAGCCAAAGAACAAAGATGGATGAAAAATAGAGAGAAAATGAAAGACCAATAGAAGTGGCCCGCCCATCCCCCTCCTTCTCCACCCCACCCCCCAAAAGATAAATAAATAAAATAACTGTTAAAAAAAAAAAAAGATTCCACACTTAATGCTGCAAGGGCCATGGGTTCCATCCCTGGTTGGGAACTAAGATCCTGCATGCTGCATGACATGGCCGAAAGAAAGAAAAATCCTTGGCCTGCTGGTTTCAGCATTCCAGAGTCATCGCTCACTTTGGTTCTAGTGCGTATTCAATCTGTTCCAACTGTGTTTTATTTTAGTATGCCTTGCCATCCTTTCCTGATAGCCATACATGATGTCTTGAGTAAAAGGAACTGTGATAAATTGGCCTTTAGTGGTGTAGGGGAAGAGACGTATTCAATGGTCCTATGATTAGGTGCCAGTCTTTCAGTGAATCTGTGTCCCTAAACTGTGACCATCACAGTGTTTCTTAGAATTCTTCCCCCCTTGTGTGGAACTGGGTGGTCAGAGGGGGCTCGGTTGTGTGATTTCCTTTCTCCACGTGGAAGGCTAGAGCAGATTGGAATTGAGTGTTTTCTTCGCCCAGATCATCTGGGCTCTCATGAAGCCCCCAGTAGGTTAGGCTCTGGTAATATAGTTTCTCTTGAGGGTAAGCCTTCTTAGAAAGAGCAGAATGCTCTGGTGCATTTCAAAATGGTTATTTCCTTTTATATCTGCTTGAAGCATGAAGATGTTTCTCTTCTGTCCTCACTATGAGCTTACCTGGAGGGAAAATTCACAGATACGAAGATCTTCCTGTGCCTGGGCCCTGCCAGAGTTTTTAACTCTCAGATTTGTCCACAATGAGCCTTCAGTAATTCATCAATTATCGTTCAGGTCACTCTGTCCCAGTACTGGCTTCTGCAGAGGTTTTTGCTTGTGGGTTTCTATTCCAGTAAACGACCATTTTTTGTATCTGCGTATCTGTTTCCCCAGTTTCGGGGGCAGTAGTTTGCCTTGTGACCTCACTTTTCTGGTGGATCTAAGAAAAGTTGTTGATTTTTCAGCTTGTTCAGCTTTTTAGGTGTTGTTGGGACAGGAGTTGACTCCAAACTCTTTGCATGCCAGAGCAGAAACTGGAAGTCAGATGAAGGCCCTGCCATGTTAAAATGTATACAGTTCTGGGCAAACCAGTGTGGTTGGTCATCCTACTTGGGGGTGAAGAGACCCAAAATCTTATCTTGGCTCTGTAGAGTCCCCTTGGGCACAGCACCCAGTGTCTTGAAGCCTTTGTTTCCTTTTGTATGAAATGAGAGAGGGTTGACTCTGGGCTTATAGTCAGTCCATAGGATCTGTTTTTTTTTTTTTTTTTTTAATGTTGGTTGTTTTTAAGGCAAGGCATTTCTGAACCTAAACTAATGGAGTCTACTTGCTAGGAGAAGAATTGTAAATTCTCTTGTTAAACATCTTTTTTTTTCTTTTTGGACTTGGAATAATCTTGGTTTGAAAGAGACAGTGACCCTTTGTTCTTGGAGAAAGGGCTTCCCTGCTGCTTTGACCCATTGTGATGTTTATCACAGAGCAAGGGCTTTTTTTGTTCCCCCTTTGACACTGTCTATTTCAAAACAGAACAATCCATGTTAGGAATGCACTTAGGATCTTCTGTGCCCTTGGTAGAATTTGACTTAAAGGAACTGAAGTAGGAGTGGTGTGAAATGAAGGAGTATGGCCTCTGGTTTATTTCTTTCCAAATAACTTTCAGTCTCTGCTTCTCCAATTATTCCACAGTCCCTGATTTGTCCAGCAACATAATCAGAAACATTAAGCACATCATTATCTTCCCAAGTCCACAGTAAAGAAAGAGCTAAGACAATTTTTATGAAATTGTAATGTGCCCACTTGAACACAAACCCTAATTTCCTGAAGTCTAGCTCCAGTTTGAAGAATTGCCTGATTTATTTTAAAATTGAATTTTGCTGTCAGGGAAGCTGCCAGAACTCACTGCCAGCGTTGTTATTTTTCTTTCCGTATTTTAGTCTTAGCTCTTGAGTATAAAAAACTCTCTCCCTCCTTCTCTTCCAAGAGTTGAGTTTCAACTGCGTGAGCAGATTGTACAATTTTTCATGGACTTAGGGCTTCGTAGGGAAGTGGAAGATGCTGCTTGTTCATTGTCTCTTCTTGCAAATAACAAATTTTCCAGTGGCAAAGAGACAGGGAGAGGTGAAACAACTCTAAAGGGGAGAGTGGGCCCAAAGAGGTGCCTGCTCCAGCTCTCTGCCCATGGGCAGGACAGTCTCCAAGCCATTCCAGGTAGAAAAGGGGGTTTCACAATGTCTTCTGAGAATCATTTCATTCTCCAATGTCTTTAATTTCAAGCCAATTCAATATCAACAGCACCCAGTGTCTTGAAGCCTTTGTTTCCTTTTGTATGAAATGAGAGAGGGTTGACTCTGGGCTTATAGTCAGTCCATAGGATCTGTTTTTTTTTTTTTTTTTTAATGTTGGTTGTTTTTAAGGCAAGGCATTTCTGAACCTAAACTAATGGAGTCTACTTGCTAGGAGAAGAATTGTAAATTCTCTTGTTAAACATCTTTTTTTTTCTTTTTGGACTTGGAATAATCTTGGTTTGAAAGAGACAGTGACCCTTTGTTCTTGGAGAAAGGGCTTCCCTGCTGCTTTGACCCATTGTGATGTTTATCACAGAGCAAGGGCTTTTTTTGTTCCCCCTTTGACACTGTCTATTTCAAAACAGAACAATCCATGTTAGGAATGCACTTAGGATCTTCTGTGCCCTTGGTAGAATTTGACTTAAAGGAACTGAAGTAGGAGTGGTGTGAAATGAAGGAGTATGGCCTCTGGTTTATTTCTTTCCAAATAACTTTCAGTCTCTGCTTCTCCAATTATTCCACAGTCCCTGATTTGTCCAGCAACATAATCAGAAACATTAAGCACATCATTATCTTCCCAAGTCCACAGTAAAGAAAGAGCTAAGACAATTTTTATGAAATTGTAATGTGCCCACTTGAACACAAACCCTAATTTCCTGAAGTCTAGCTCCAGTTTGAAGAATTGCCTGATTTATTTTAAAATTGAATTTTGCTGTCAGGGAAGCTGCCAGAACTCACTGCCAGCGTTGTTATTTTTCTTTCCGTATTTTAGTCTTAGCTCTTGAGTATAAAAAACTCTCTCCCTCCTTCTCTTCCAAGAGTTGAGTTTCAACTGCGTGAGCAGATTGTACAATTTTTCATGGACTTAGGGCTTCGTAGGGAAGTGGAAGATGCTGCTTGTTCATTGTCTCTTCTTGCAAATAACAAATTTTCCAGTGGCAAAGAGACAGGGAGAGGTGAAACAACTCTAAAGGGGAGAGTGGGCCCAAAGAGGTGCCTGCTCCAGCTCTCTGCCCATGGGCAGGACAGTCTCCAAGCCATTCCAGGTAGAAAAGGGGGTTTCACAATGTCTTCTGAGAATCATTTCATTCTCCAATGTCTTTAATTTCAAGCCAATTCAGTTATCAACTATAAAGGACAACACTGTGTAACAGGTGTGGTTTCAAGTACTTGTGAAATAGCTGTGAGTAGGTTTTCAATAAGAAACTCAGGGATTTGTGCTATCAGGAAAATGAAGCAGGGGCATGAGGTAGAGAGGCCTAGGGGCTGGTGCACTTTGCGAGGGAATAGGTAAGTGAGAGTTTGTGGTGATGTTTAAGATGAGATCTCGCGACAGTCATTCAATTGGGTGACCACAGTCCAGTGTCGTCAGTAATCTATTACTACACCTAGGTAAGTGTACGTGTCTCACCCTAAAAGAAACCTTGTGAGGCAACCGTTATTCCCATTTTACATGTAAGAACCCAGATTCAAGGGGCCCCAGAGACCTTGTTACCTGAGGGGTCCTAAGTCCCTTATTTGTTTTGATTTCAAACACTGAGATTCCTTTTCCTTGGCCCGTTCCTTTCCTTTGCCCAGAGTCGCAAAGATCATTAAAGAAATTAGCCTTTTCACACGGGTCACACTGGTCATCTTTGGGACCAGTTTGTCATGTATAGGTGGATCAGGTGTCCTTAAGAGACCTCACAGACTTTAGGTATTTTGAGTTTGAAATTCATTCTTACACTGTGCCCCTTTTAGGCCTACGTAACCAAATGACAATATTCCTCATTCATAACTCTCATAAAGTTGTTCCTGTTTCATAAAATTCCAAAGGCCTTACAATGGCCCATAGAGTCCTCATGGATTTTGTTCTTCCTTTTTTTTTTTTCAAAGTATTTTATTAAAGTATAATTGATTTATAATGTGTTAATTTCTGCTCTACAGTAAAGTGATTCAGTTATACATATATTATATGTGTGTATGCTAAGTTGCTTCAGTTGTATCCAACTGTTTGAAACCCTATAGACTACAGACCACCAGACTCCTCTGTCCATGGGATTCTCCAGGCAAGAATACTGGGGTGGGGTTGATAAATATATATAATATTCTTTCATATTCTTATCCATTATGGTTTATCGAAAATAGTGTGCTATACGTCAGTTCTCTGCCCATGGGCAGGACAGTCTCCAAGCCATTCCAGGTAGAAAAGGGGGTTTCACAATGTCTTCTGAGAATCATTTCATTCTCCAATGTCTTTAATTTCAAGCCAATTCAGTTATCAACTATAAAGGACAACACTGTGTAACAGGTGTGGTTTCAAGTACTTGTGAAATAGCTGTGAGTAGGTTTTCAATAAGAAACTCAGGGATTTGTGCTATCAGGAAAATGAAGCAGGGGCATGAGGTAGAGAGGCCTAGGGGCTGGTGCACTTTGCGAGGGAATAGGTAAGTGAGAGTTTGTGGTGATGTTTAAGATGAGATCTCGCGACAGTCATTCAATTGGGTGACCACAGTCCAGTGTCGTCAGTAATCTATTACTACACCTAGGTAAGTGTACGTGTCTCACCCTAAAAGAAACCTTGTGAGGCAACCGTTATTCCCATTTTACATGTAAGAACCCAGATTCAAGGGGCCCCAGAGACCTTGTTACCTGAGGGGTCCTAAGTCCCTTATTTGTTTTGATTTCAAACACTGAGATTCCTTTTCCTTGGCCCGTTCCTTTCCTTTGCCCAGAGTCGCAAAGATCATTAAAGAAATTAGCCTTTTCACACGGGTCACACTGGTCATCTTTGGGACCAGTTTGTCATGTATAGGTGGATCAGGTGTCCTTAAGAGACCTCACAGACTTTAGGTATTTTGAGTTTGAAATTCATTCTTACACTGTGCCCCTTTTAGGCCTACGTAACCAAATGACAATATTCCTCATTCATAACTCTCATAAAGTTGTTCCTGTTTCATAAAATTCCAAAGGCCTTACAATGGCCCATAGAGTCCTCATGGATTTTGTTCTTCCTTTTTTTTTTTTCAAAGTATTTTATTAAAGTATAATTGATTTATAATGTGTTAATTTCTGCTCTACAGTAAAGTGATTCAGTTATACATATATTATATGTGTGTATGCTAAGTTGCTTCAGTTGTATCCAACTGTTTGAAACCCTATAGACTACAGACCACCAGACTCCTCTGTCCATGGGATTCTCCAGGCAAGAATACTGGGGTGGGGTTGATAAATATATATAATATTCTTTTTCATATTCTTATCCATTATGGTTTATCACAGAATACTAAATATTGTCCCCTGTGCTATACGTTGGGACCTTGTTATTTAGGCATTCTATATATAATAGTTTCCATCTGCTAATCCCAAACTCCCAATGCATTCTTCCCTTGCCTCCCCTCTCCTCTGGCAACCACAAGTCTGTTCCTTTTGTCTGTGAGTCTGTTTCTATTTTGTAGAGAAGTTCACTTGTGTCATACTTGAGATGCTACGTAAGTGGTATCAATATAGTATTTGCCTTTCTCTATCTAACTTCACTTAGTATAATAATCTCTAGGTTCATCCATTTTGCTGTAGAGTTGTCCCTCCTTCTGATCGCCCCTCCTATCATCATCTTCCTCTTGTAGCCACACTGGCATTCTTGCTGTTCTTTGGTCCACAGGTCAGTCCTTCCTCGTCACCTTCACATTAATGTTTCTTTCCCTTGGAGGATGTCCCCTCTTCCCTCATCTACCCTGAATCCAGCTGCATGGCTTGGTCCCTTCTTTCATTTCTCTGGTCCAAGGTCACCTTCTCAGAAAGGCTCTTATAGATGACCCTATTCAAATATCTACACAAGCCCCACTCACCATTCCCCATATTTCTACCTTTTTCTACACTTTCCCCGTAGTCCATATATCCATTCTCACTTTTGTCTGTCTTCTACCTCCCCCAGCATGTCAACTCCATGAGCTATGTAACCTTCCCTGGTTTGTTAATTCTGTGTCCCAGAACACTAGAGACTGCCACATATATGTGGGCATTCCTATCCCTTGTTCTTGAATACATGTTCATATTTGTGTGTTCGTATAGTAGTGTTAAACATTTAAAAGAGAAGGCCCTGGAAGAAAACTTCCCAAGTTTCTAAAATGAGTTCCAGTTTAATTACTTTGGGCATTTTATTTAGACTGAGCCTCAGTTTCCTCATCCAAAATATGAGAAAGAGTAATAATACCTACTTCATACAATTATAGTTGAGGATTCAGTGAGAAAATCCATGAAATGTGCTAGTCACTATACCTGCATATAATAAACGATCAAAAGAAGTTATTTAATGTAATTGAGGTCATTCTTTTGGCTCCTGCCTTTCTTTCTCTTACGGCTTGGTCTTGTTTCATGTACATAACAGGTAAGGTCCTTTTTTAAGGCTACACAACCTCTTTCCTAGGGGTCTGTGGCATTTGGTTTAGCCACTTCCCAGGTGGATTGTTCCATATTTTTTTTTTGTCTTCATTATACTGTTGTGACCTGCCCCACTGGAAATGTAGACTTTTTCTCATCACTGTTAATGTAAACTGCTGCAGGCAAGATGCAGAGGTGGTTGTCTGGTCCTTTCTCTGCTTGGTGGACTCAACTCTCCCAGCTTATTTCCAAAGACACCAGCTCAACACACACACTCCTGTTTTTGGCCTTTCCAGTCAGATGGGAGATTGATATAGAGCAAGACATAGACAATGCTGACGTTTCCTCACTGTGGGATATTGGTCAAGTTATTAAACCTCTTTAAACTTTAATTTTCTTGTTTAACAAAGGATCAAACTCAAAGGAGTGCTGAGAGGACTGACAATACTGTTAGAGGCCTGTCTAGTATAGCGTCCGGCACACAGTAGGTATGCAGAAAATGTTTGCTACCAGTGTTTCTATTCTTTGCTTGCAGGCAGAGGGTCTTTGCTCTGCTAGAATTTGGCTAATGCGGGAAGGTGGGTAGAATGTGAAGGTTGTAGGAAAAACATGTAGGAAGTTATCGTGTGTCTAGTTTCTTGATACACTTGAGGGCTGGTTTCCTCTCTGCAGCTTCCCCTTCTGGAAGAGGAGCTGACACGATGGTGGTTTTCCATCTAGAGTAACCCTTCCTTTCACGGCCTAATCTTTGGGTGTCTGGAGCCTGTGCCTTCAGGTGTCTCGTCCAAGACTCCTGAGTTGGTTAGTGGTTGCTGTCACTCCTGCTAGAATAAACTTCCAAGTTTAACCTCAGAATCTTCTCGACCCAGGGACTGAACCGACGTCTCCTGTGTCTCTGGCATTACAGCCAGAATGATTATGCAGTCTTTCCTCTTTTCACCATCTTTCTCTTTCTCTCCTTATACTTTTTAAAAGTTGAGGATTCAGTGAGAAAATCCATGAAATGTGCTAGTCACTATACCTGCATATAATAAACGATCAAAAGAAGTTATTTAATGTAATTGAGGTCATTCTTTTGGCTCCTGCCTTTCTTTCTCTTACGGCTTGGTCTTGTTTCATGTACATAACAGGTAAGGTCCTTTTTTAAGGCTACACAACCTCTTTCCTAGGGGTCTGTGGCATTTGGTTTAGCCACTTCCCAGGTGGATTGTTCCATATTTTTTTTTTGTCTTCATTATACTGTTGTGACCTGCCCCACTGGAAATGTAGACTTTTTCTCATCACTGTTAATGTAAACTGCTGCAGGCAAGATGCAGAGGTGGTTGTCTGGTCCTTTCTCTGCTTGGTGGACTCAACTCTCCCAGCTTATTTCCAAAGACACCAGCTCAACACACACACTCCTGTTTTTGGCCTTTCCAGTCAGATGGGAGATTGATATAGAGCAAGACATAGACAATGCTGACGTTTCCTCACTGTGGGATATTGGTCAAGTTATTAAACCTCTTTAAACTTTAATTTTCTTGTTTAACAAAGGATCAAACTCAAAGGAGTGCTGAGAGGACTGACAATACTGTTAGAGGCCTGTCTAGTATAGCGTCCGGCACACAGTAGGTATGCAGAAAATGTTTGCTACCAGTGTTTCTATTCTTTGCTTGCAGGCAGAGGGTCTTTGCTCTGCTAGAATTTGGCTAATGCGGGAAGGTGGGTAGAATGTGAAGGTTGTAGGAAAAACATGTAGGAAGTTATCGTGTGTCTAGTTTCTTGATACACTTGAGGGCTGGTTTCCTCTCTGCAGCTTCCCCTTCTGGAAGAGGAGCTGACACGATGGTGGTTTTCCATCTAGAGTAACCCTTCCTTTCACGGCCTAATCTTTGGGTGTCTGGAGCCTGTGCCTTCAGGTGTCTCGTCCAAGACTCCTGAGTTGGTTAGTGGTTGCTGTCACTCCTGCTAGAATAAACTTCCAAGTTTAACCTCAGAATCTTCTCGACCCAGGGACTGAACCGACGTCTCCTGTGTCTCTGGCATTACAGCCAGAATGATTATGCAGTCTTTCCTCTTTTCACCATCTTTCTCTTTCTCTCCTTTTACTATTCATTTTAGAGCTTAGAGAAAATTCAGAGGCTGAGTTACAGAGGTTTCACTGTGGGACGCCTAGGGAAGGGAGCAGGACGCTTGGTAGCTCCGGGGAGGGGTGAGATTCCTAAGTGCTGTTGAGATGTGAGGTGAGAGGGAAGACTGGGAAAGTAAGAGAGAGGATAATTCAAAAGAATTAGGAAGCTAGATTTGTTTACAATGGTGTAACAGAGTGTGTACATTCACAGATAGATCTGGATGCTGAGAGTTCAAATAAATGATTTTTCTTTGGCCAGAAAATCCTTTTAAAATTATTTACTTTGTTAGTAAGTATTAGAAACCCAACTAAAGATGACTTAAGGAAAGAGAGAAAGAGAGACAAGAAACATGCTGACAAAAGCTTGGTCACTGTCTCTCGTAGATCTCCATCCCTCCCTTAGGCCTCATTCTTCATCTCTTCCAACATGTCAGCAAGATGGGCACCCCGACTCTGAGTTTAACTCCTGTCATCTCAGTATTATTCTGTAAAGGAGGAATCCCTTTCTTTCCTAATAGTTCCAACAAAAGCCCTCGAAGGGAGGTCCGTTGGCCAGCTGGGGTCTGGAACTAAGGTGTGACACCTGGCCTCCTGAATCATACGGGCTACAAGAATGGAGGCAGTGGTTTCTCCAAGTAGAATCAGGGTATGTTTAGCAGAATAAAGAGGAAAGCAAAGTACTGGGCAGACAAAAGCCACAAGCCTTTGGTCCATTGATTATGGGCTGATGTTTGCTCAACTGAATATTTTCCTCTGTGAACTGAAAGGGTGCCCCATGAATGGCTTGTGTCAATGACAACACCCCACCTTCATAGGAAAATAATGATAATGTATCACCTTTTGTAATTTTCCTACAACCTTTGTCCACAGCACAAATAGGGGAATTGTACATGACTATTGAATTTGAGTTCAATAAAGGATTTGTACCACCTGAATTACACATCTACACACAAGATAGGATACATTAACTTAATTACTGTTGGATTCAATAACATAGGCCACTGCCCTGGGAATTTATCTTGTGCTATACCCGGAGAGAGAAACTGAGCATCATTTCTAAAGGCAGTCAATTTCCAATTATCCATGCTAATGGAAGAACACAGCATGTAGAGACTCTAAGTACAGTTTCTGTTTGGTTCAAGGAGTAAACATAATTTTTAATTTTTCTACCTGAGTTATTTGTTTTGCTTGGACTTAGGTAACACTAATAAGAATTTTCATTGCCTGGGCCTACACTTTCTTTTCCTTTTTTCTTGGTTTTTAAGAATATGAACTATATTTTATTTTTATATGTTTATTTTTTAACTTTTTCATTTTGAATTAATTTGAGACATAAAGGATTGTTGTGAAATTAGTATAGAAGGCACCATTACATCCTTTACCTAGTTCGTGCCTGTGTGTGGGCTCAGTGGCTCAGTTGTCTTTGTGATCCTATGGACCACAGTCCCCCAGGCTCCTCTGCCCATGGGATTCTCCAGGCGAGAATACCAGAGTGGGCTGCCATGCCCTCCCCCAGGAGATCTTCTTGACCCAGGGATCAAACCCACATTTCCTGTGTCTCCAGCATTGCATGCAGGTTCTTTACTACATAGTTTAACTAGTCCTATTTCCAGACATTAAGATTGTTTCCAAGCATTCACTATTGTAAATAATGCTGAGAAGAATAGCATTGTTGATAAATCATTGTAAACACCCTTAATGATCTTATTAGGGTAAATTCTTCGGGGGAAGTTGTGAAGTCAAAGGTCACAAACACTTTATGGCTCTTCATATAAACATCATGAGCTTGGCCTCAAGGAGGACTGTGCCAGCTTAAGAGCCCACAAACAGTGTAGGAGGGTGATTTTCCCTCATGTCTGCCAACTAGAGAATAATGAGTTTTAGAAGGGTGTGAATTTGGTAGGTGACATTATTTTAATTTATTTATTTTTTGGTTATGAGGCTGTTGACTGGTATATAGTTTCACATTTGTATTTCTGGGTGAATTGCCTGCTCAAGGCCTTTGCCTATTTTCCCGTTGCCTTCTTTCCCTCATTGATTTGTCTGGCTCTTTTCATTGATTCAACATATATGAAAGTTTCCATTGTTCATGTCAAGGGCACCTCGCACTCCCTCAGAGTGGAGTTTTGGGGTAGAGGGGCTGTGACTCTCTCTCCTCATTTTAGGGGAGAAACTGAATCCTGGGAACGGACAGGAAAACAGTGCATGAATTGGGCCTCCCAACTCCCAACCAAGTTTCCTCCACCGTCTTCATCAGAGGGGAGGATGGAGGAGAACCAACAGAAGCGCAGCCGCTATTGGCCAGTCCCCACTGACGGGCAGGCAAGAGGCTCCATTCCTCTTAGGCCTCTGCGTTTAATAGTAACTGAAAGCTTTGTATGTGTTGGATGTGGCACAAGCACAGGATGTTTGTGCTATTATTGCCTCCATCCCATCCATAAGGAAACTGAAGCTCCCAGAGAGTGGAAAGGTTATGGGAACTGCAAGGCATCAGAGCTGAGCTCCAAATTCCAGTCTCTCTCACTCTAGCGCATGTGCTCTCCACAAAGGCTATACTGTTTCTGCTATACTTCCACGATGAGGTGTCTTTGGAAGAAGAGAAAGAACATTATGCACGGTTCAGCTCCAACATAGCCACTGCCGGTCCCTGGTGTATTTTCTTTCATTCGTCCCTCCTTCCTGCTGAAATCTTTCTGAACATCCAATTCTGTAACTTGACATTTTCCACTCTGTGTTTCTCCCTATTGCTTTACGGATTTTATGACCATCATTTTAATGATGTGCATAATATTCCTTTGCTGTGAAGATGCTAACTTTTTTAATTTAGGCTTCTTCCACTCCAGATCTTGGGAGAACTTCTGGGGACCCCCGTCTCCTCTGCAGTTCTCTCTGACTTGATAGCTCCCTGTTCACTTCATGCCTTGAATGAAATGATACAAATTTAACTTGCAAATTGCCTCAGGATGTCTTTCATAGTTGTAGGCATCTGTAAATTATATACGAATATGTATGTAGCCAGGCAAATTCTTGCCAACACTTTGACTTTTAAGAAGTATCTAGTGGAGAGAAGTGGGTAAGTGATTAAAATTGCCTGCTCAAGCCCCTTACCTTCCCCCGCCCATTGATTCAACATATATGAAAGTTTCCATTGTTCATGTCAAGGGCACCTCGCACTCCCTCAGAGTGGAGTTTTGGGGTAGAGGGGCTGTGACTCTCTCTCCTCATTTTAGGGGAGAAACTGAATCCTGGGAACGGACAGGAAAACAGTGCATGAATTGGGCCTCCCAACTCCCAACCAAGTTTCCTCCACCGTCTTCATCAGAGGGGAGGATGGAGGAGAACCAACAGAAGCGCAGCCGCTATTGGCCAGTCCCCACTGACGGGCAGGCAAGAGGCTCCATTCCTCTTAGGCCTCTGCGTTTAATAGTAACTGAAAGCTTTGTATGTGTTGGATGTGGCACAAGCACAGGATGTTTGTGCTATTATTGCCTCCATCCCATCCATAAGGAAACTGAAGCTCCCAGAGAGTGGAAAGGTTATGGGAACTGCAAGGCATCAGAGCTGAGCTCCAAATTCCAGTCTCTCTCACTCTAGCGCATGTGCTCTCCACAAAGGCTATACTGTTTCTGCTATACTTCCACGATGAGGTGTCTTTGGAAGAAGAGAAAGAACATTATGCACGGTTCAGCTCCAACATAGCCACTGCCGGTCCCTGGTGTATTTTCTTTCATTCGTCCCTCCTTCCTGCTGAAATCTTTCTGAACATCCAATTCTGTAACTTGACATTTTCCACTCTGTGTTTCTCCCTATTGCTTTACGGATTTTATGACCATCATTTTAATGATGTGCATAATATTCCTTTGCTGTGAAGATGCTAACTTTTTGAATTTAGGCTTCTTCCACTCCAGATCTTGGGAGAACTTCTGGGGACCCCCGCCGTCTCCTCTGCAGTTCTCTCTGACTTGATAGCTCCCTGTTCACTTCATGCCTTGAATGAAATGATACAAATTTAACTTGCAAATTGCCTCAGGATGTCTTTCATAGTTGTAGGCATCTGTAAATTATATACGAATATGTATGTAGCCAGGCAAATTCTTGCCAACACTTTGACTTTTAAGAAGTATCTAGTGGAGAGAAGTGTGTAAGTGATTAAAATTTTTTCTCTAAGTTTCTCAGTTTTTAAAGGGGTGACTGACCTGCTTATGTGAGACTCCTACGTGCAACTTTAATAAGTCCTTGCCTGGTAAGTTGTAAAGCATCATATGGGATGGCTGTGACACCGCTGTGCTGTATTTATAGCACGTCTCATATGCAGATATAAGCACTGGGAGTTTTACATACCCCTTAATCCTCCCCACAGCCTTGTGAAGAAGGTTCGATATTATTATCCCCATATTACAGGCAAGCAAATGGGTCTAGAGGGGTTAATTGACTAGTCTGAGAGTGTATAGTTGCTAAGAGGCTAAGCTGATGTTTGAACTAAGATCCTCAGAGCCTCTGTACTCTGCATTAGCACAGTGATGAACATTTAGGTCTTCTTATCTAGCTGTCTTATCTCCCAGATGTCTTGCCTTTAGATGATGCCTTCTTAGATTTGCTCGTTCTTGGGGGCTTAAGCTGGTTCAGTTGAGTGTATAGGATGTGGTGACCCATCTGTATTCCATTTCAGAAGTCATGATAGGACATATTTACAGGAGGCTTGGACTGGCTGCAAGTTACTTGGCTGGGTGGTTTTGGAAATCCTTTTCTGTTAGATAATGCTGCATTCAGTGAGACTGTTGGGCTTCTCTTGGGGCTCGGCGAACCAGCTGGGTTCACTGAGTGGTGTTTCCAAGGCTCACCTGGCTCAGCGTGCCTTCTCCACCTCCAATTTGACTCTCTTGTTTCCATCCAAGCTGGAGAGCTTCCTCCGCAAGGAACCCCGTTTTGTTCTCAGTCTCGGGATTCTTGCTGAATTGGGGCCTCTTACAGGAGCCTTGCTTTCCAGAGGCACAGCCAAGCTCTCTGTGGACCGGGCGTTCTCCAGCCTCTACCTCCCAAAGGTGTGAGCCCTCATTATCTCAAACGGAAACCCTTCCAAAGGCAGAGACGTGGCGCTGACCTTGAGAGGAAGGAGGCCCCTGCCAGCCTATTCTGAGTCTTTGCAGGATTGTGTGCAGGCTCATGCTAACACAGGGATGCAGCTCTCATTTTGAAATGAACATAAAAATGAGAATGGGAAAAAGAAAAGGAGCTTGGATAGCTTTTCTGGGAGAGGAGAAGAAAATTATCTTCGCATCCCTGAGAGTTTGTTATTCATTCAGAAGAGAGCAGGTGTCTTTGTATTTTCCATCGCAGAGCATCTTGTCGGGGGAAAGAGTGAGGCAGCCCCACGTGGAGGTATAGACATGGACACAGGAACCAAAAGCCTGGGTTCAGATCCCTCATCATCTTCAGCAAGTCATTTAACCTCTCCTGGCCTCAGAGTCCTTAACCATAACGTGGGACAAGTGTGGCATTTGGTTCGCACGGTGGGGTGAGGAACTTTTCACGAACAAGTGCTTCCATGGCATTTATTATGTGTAAGGAATTTTTAAAGCACATTACAAATATAAACGCATGTAATCCTCTTGATACCTCTGTGAGATAGGCACGACACTGTCTTCCTGAGTCCAAGATGCATGCTGTGTTAACTTCTCTGAAATGGGATGCAGCTGACAGCTGATGGTCTCTCAAACTCTGAGAATTGGGAGAACATTCCAGGCTGAACGATGTCCTGGCTTTAGGGAGCTGGTAGGAATACAGAGGAATCAAATAAAGACAAACACTCTCCAGCTGGGCCAAGCACACTTGCCTTCAGTACTGCCCAGAGGCACTGGGGCCTTCCCAGCTCGAGGGAGCTCCACAAGACCTCGGGCTGTATCAGTCCCACCCCCGCGGGGTCATGTTCCCAGCATCATCTAAGCCTGGCACAAGGGGCCTGCTCCACAGCGGATTGCTGAAGGAGTAAATGATGACTCCAGTTGACTTCCCCAGAGCAACCCAGGTGACTTCCCACCCGAGTGGCTTTTCACAAATGCATCGGTCCCTGGGAGTCTCCCATGCTCCCTAGCCACCTCATTAGATCATACCTGGAGGCATCAAAAGTGGGCCAAGACACTACCTCGCCTTATTTACCCAGCATCTTGTAAGCAGCCATCACTATTAGAGGTAGAGAGCACTCCAGTACTCCCGGGGGAGGACCAAACACATGACCCCTGGCAGCCAGCTACTATTTTACACTTAATATGACCCTGTGTCATATTAAGTTTCGTGGTACTATAGTCAAAGAGTCACAGCTGCCAGGGCCTTTTGAAGCATATATGATCACGACTGTAATTAACTAGTATGATTTTCCATTTAAACCTTGTCGACCAGACCATACATTCCATGAGAACAGACACTAAACTTCCTGACGACCACATATATTGTGTACAAATGAACTGGCAACAGCCCATTGGCCTCGAAAGGTGCCCTTCCACTAATGTGACATTTATCACGGAGGGTGAGGGAAATGGGACAGCGAAGTGGCGAGGGTGGGGTGGGGGCTTTGACATCGGCGAGTGGCCAGTTTAAACCCTGACTCTTCCATTTACTCACCGAGGGATCCTGAATGAGGGAGAGCTCAGTTCCGGGACTCAGTGTCTCCAGCTGTGAAATGGGGCTTATCTCCGTGCCTACTTCCTTGGGGGTTGTGGTGAGGATGCCATTATGTGGCACATAGGACGGCGGTATCTGATCTGATATGTCCTAAGTACCCCAGGCACATCAGCAAATGTCACCCTGGTGATTCTTTGACCCCCTCTACTCTGTCCCTGGGTAATTACTTGGCCATTAGGCTTTTTCTGCCAATTCCTTTCATTTATTTGTGAAGTATTCGTTTGCTTAAAATCAGTTCCTCCCAGGCAAGGCTGCCTGTGTGCCAGGGCTCTGCCTGGGGGCAGAAAAGCAAGAAAGTACGTGTTGGGGGAAGGGAGGGGAAGGTGGCGAAATGGAGTGAGCCCAGTTCTGCTAAATGCCTATAATGAATAGGTGACATCGAAGTGTGCCTGAAAGTTACAGGGCCTGCTGGGCGCGTTGTTTTCAGGGGTGCCAAGTGTCTCTGTTTCATTGTTCTCTTCATGGGGCCAGGGCGGGTTCCCACTTCTCTCAAACCAGCGCAACAGCATGTAAGCGGAGAGGTCAGGTCACCCTCCACCGTGGCCACCTTCCAGCCACAGAGTGTCTGGGGATTAAGAGGTCAGCGTAAACTTGGGAGCTTCTTTGCCTCTAAGAAGAAAGGGACCTAAAGGCACTAAGCTAGGAGCATCCATTGATTTGCTCAGTGTTTATTGTGTACCTACTGGGTAAAAGAGGCTTTTTTAAGCACTCTAGGTTCAGCGGTAAATAAGACAGATACACAGCTAGACTGCCCTGCCCCGTGCCTCCTGGTGGGAGCTTGGCATTACACTGCTGGGGTGATGCCATGAGGCCGTCGGGGTCAGGGAGGCTTTTGGAGCCCTGGGAGGGAAGCTGTGAACTGAAGGCTGCCTGGGGGCTGACCAGGGAAAGGCAAGGAGGGAGGAGAGTATGCAGGTGGTAGCGAGCCCCCTGCAAGAAGGCCCTGAGGTGCAGGGGTTAGGGTGCAGGTGATCAGAAGGGGAGCGGAAGGGACATGTGGGACCAAGGGGACGGGCAGCGCCGGGGCTTAGCACCTGCCCAGGTAGTCATGGTGGGGACCGCCTGCTCGTCATCCTGAGAGCACAGGAAGGTCAGTGAAGAGGAAGAAGTGACCACATTTAAACTGAGATGGGACCGCTCTGGCGTCTGGATAGAGAATGGCCCACTGAGAGGCCCAGACCCCGGTAGGGGGCCCTGTGGAGTGGGGGTGAGGGGTGGCGGGGGCGGGGTGAAGTACAGCAATGGAGGAGCTGGAAATCCTGCAAAGGTAGACTCGGCAGATGACTGACTCATTAAACATGGGGGCCGAGAAGGACATCAGAATGACACAAGCATTCGGGCCAGTGGGGGGCGTTTTCTTACCATGGGGGCATGGAAAAGGCAGCAGGTTTAGCAGGAGGATGTGGCTTAAGCATTCAGTTTTGGACACAATACGTTTACTCGTCCAGTGACGTAGCCACCAAACGGAGCTCCCACATAACAGGTAGGCATATGCATTTACGGCTAAAAATAAATCTGGGCTGATGACCATGTAAGTGTTACAGGTACCCCTTTATCAGATACAGGTATCATGAAGCGGGGGGCTGTACCTAGAACTTTCCACTGTTAGATCCATCTTTCTGCAACCTTCAGCAATTCATTTTGCCTTTCTGTGCGCCCCTGTTCCCAGCATAAAATGGTGATAGTTATATCTGCTTCAGACTACAAACAGCACATGTTTGAGGATCCATTAAACTGAAAATAAAACATGTGGGGCTCTTTGGAAATAAGAACTATGTTAAAACAAGGAGTTATTATAGCTGTGTGTAAGCCAATGACAAGCAGAAATACAGCCCCAAGGCTCAGTATTGATTTTGGTCCCGGGTGCTTCCTGCAGCCGAATAAATCTGACATCCCGCCCCTCCATGGTGGCTGGGCTGATGGCAGGTCTCCAGCGTCCAGCTCCTTGCCCCTGCTGACCGGGTAGGGATATAGGCAAGGGGGAGGGAGGAGGGGGGTATGCAGGTGGGAGCGAGCCCCCTGCAAGAAGGCGCTGAGGTGCAGGGGTTAGGGTGCAGGTGAGCAGAAGGGGAGCGGAAGGGACATGTGGGACCAAGGGGACGGGCAGCGCGGGGGCTTAGCACCTGCCCAGGTAGTCATGGTGGGGACCGCCTGCTCGTCATCCTGAGAGCACAGGAAGGTCAGTGAAGAGGAAGAAGTGACCACATTTAAACTGAGATGGGACCGCTCTGGCGTCTGGATAGAGAATGGCCCACTGAGAGGCCCAGACCCCGGTAGGGGGCCCTGTGGAGTGGGGGTGAGGGGTGGCGGGGGCGGGGTGAAGTACAGCAATGGAGGAGCTGGAAATCCTGCAAAGGTAGACTCGGCAGATGACTGACTCATTAAACATGGGGGCTGAGAAGGACATCAGAATGACACAAGCATTCGGGCTAGTGGGGGTCGTTTTCTTACCATGGGGGGCATGGAAAAGGCAGCAGGTTTAGCAGGAGGATGTGGCTTAAGCATTCAGTTTTGGACACAATACGTTTACTCGTCCAGTGACGTAGCCACCAAACGGAGCTCCCACATAACAGGTAGGCATATGCATTTACGGCTAAAAATAAATCTGGGCTGATGACCATGTAAGTGTTACAGGTACCCCTTTATCAGATACAGGTATCATGAAGCGGGGGGCTGTACCTAGAACTTTCCACTGTTAGATCCATCTTTCTGCAACCTTCAGCAATTCATTTTGCCTTTCTGTGCGCCCTGTTCCCAGCATAAAATGGTGATAGTTATATCTGCTTCAGACTACAAACAGCACATGTTTGAGGATCCATTAAACTGAAAATAAAACATGTGGGGCTCTTTGGAAATAAGAACTATGTTAAAACAAGGAGTTATTATAGCTGTGTGTAAGCCAATGACAAGCAGAAATACAGCCCCAAGGCTCAGTATTGATTTTGGTCCCGGGTGCTTCCTGCAGCCGAATAAATCTGACATCCCTCCCCTCCATGGTGGCTGGGCTGATGGCAGGTCTCCAGCGTCCAGCTCCTTGCCCCTGCTCCAAGGTTATGTCCTTGCTCATCTCGGGCCAGCTCCAGCGTCCCCACACCTGCCCTGGCTGCCCTGGCTGCCCTTCCCACCCCCCCGGGGGTGGTTACAGGGACGATTCCAGTTGTGAAGCTGGAGCTTGGCCAAGAGCAGATGCCCTCTGATGAAATCGGGGACAGGGCCTGCCAGAAAGGCAGAGCCTGAGTCTGCAAAGCGAGGGGATTAAGGGCGACCAGAGGAAATGGCTACAGGCAGTTTTCTCCCTTTAGGGTAAATAAGGGTTATGAAATTTGCTTCATTCATTCATCCAATGATTGTAAGTATTTATTGAATGGCCACAGGATGTCAGGCCATGAGTTAGGCCTGGAGATACAAGGTGTGAACAAGACATTATTTTTGTCTTCCTGGAATTACTATTCGAATTGCAAGACAGACGATCAAGGGACAAAATACTCTTAAGGGAACAACCAAATGCAAGGATGTAAAGTATTGACGTGGATGGATGGGGAGGGCCTGGTTTAGACGGGTGATCAGGAAGGGCTTCAGTGAGGTGGTGACTCCCAAGAAGGAACTGACCTTTGAAGGCAGAGGGTGTGGCCAGTGCAGGGGACCAGAGGTGAGAACAGGCTCAGGTGTGGGTGCAAAGCCATGAGCAGGAGTGTGGCTAGCATCTAGGGAATCCCAACCTGGGGGAAGGGGCCAGAGGGTGCAGGGCTTTATTTCTTAATCACGGAAAGGAGTTTGGATTTCCGTTTCCGTGTCATAGTGAGCCACTGCAGTTTTATATGAAGGAGCAATCTCTGTTTAAAAAGAGGGATCTGACTTTAAGTGGACAGGGTGTTGGAAGGAAAAGGAAAGAATCAAGGAAACTAGCCAAGAAAGCACCATCGTCTTTCAGGCGGGAGTGACAGCCAAGAGAACCTGGTGCTCATGGAGGTGGAAGGATAAGGATGGACTGGAGGGGACAGCGAATGTGGAAGGGCGGTGCGGGGCCTTGTAGGTTTCTGTGGGAGGGGAGACGGTTACTGTTATATGGAGGACTTGGTACAGGTTCGTGGAGGAAAATCCAGACTTCTGCTTCGACTTGGTCGTTGGGTATACCCCTGGGGCCTCCAGAAGACATGTGGAGTATGAAGCTGGATATACAGCTGGAAGTTATCAGACACCTCTGAGCTGGAAATGCAGCAGGAACATCTCAGCACAGGGCAGGACGGGAACACCGGAAACGGCAGACAGCTTTGACCTGAGTCTGCAAAGCGAGGGGATTAAGGGCGACCAGAGGAAATGGCTACAGGCAGTTTTCTCCCTTTAGGGTAAATAAGGGTTATGAAATTTGCTTCATTCATTCATCCAATGATTGTAAGTATTTATTGAATGGCCACAGGATGTCAGGCCATGAGTTAGGCCTGGAGATACAAGGTGTGAACAAGACATTATTTTTGTCTTCCTGGAATTACTATTCGAATTGCAAGACAGACGATCAAGGGACAAAATACTCTTAAGGGAACAACCAAATGCAAGGATGTAAAGTATTGACGTGGATGGATGGGGAGGGCCTGGTTTAGACGGGTGATCAGGAAGGGCTTCAGTGAGGTGGTGACTCCCAAGAAGGAACTGACCTTTGAAGGCAGAGGGTGTGGCCAGTGCAGGGGACCAGAGGTGAGAACAGGCTCAGGTGTGGGTGCAAAGCCATGAGCAGGAGTGTGGCTAGCATCTAGGGAATCCCAACCTGGGGGAAGGGGCCAGAGGGTGCAGGGCTTTATTTCTTAATCACGGAAAGGAGTTTGGATTTCCGTTTCCGTGTCATAGTGAGCCACTGCAGTTTTATATGAAGGAGCAATCTCTGTTTAAAAAGAGGGATCTGACTTTAAGTGGACAGGGTGTTGGAAGGAAAAGGAAAGAATCAAGGAAACTAGCCAAGAAAGCACCATCGTCTTTCAGGCGGGAGTGACAGCCAAGAGAACCTGGTGCTCATGGAGGTGGAAGGATAAGGATGGACTGGAGGGGACAGCGAATGTGGAAGGGCGGTGCGGGGCCTTGTAGGTTTCTGTGGGAGGGGAGACGGTTACTGTTATATGGAGGACTTGGTACAGGTTCGTGGAGGAAAATCCAGACTTCTGCTTCGACTTGGTCGTTGGGTATACCCCTGGGGCCTCCAGAAGACATGTGGAGTATGAAGCTGGATATACAGCTGGAAGTTATCAGACACCTCTGAGCTGGAAATGCAGCAGGAACATCTCAGCACAGGGCAGGACGGGAACACCGGAAACGGCAGACAGCTTTGACCTGAGCCTGATTACCTATGGTCTACACGTGGGAACACCCAGCCAGGAAGGACGGTGGAACGGGACCCCAGAGGGGCTCTCACAGGTCCAGCAGGGGAGGGATGACGGCTGCCCACTTGGAGGAGGTGGCCGATAGTGATGAGAGCCATGCCAGTCAGTGAAGATGAAAGGCAGACTAGAGTTTGGGGAAAATGAATTAGAGCTGAACTTAAAGTTAGAAATGGACTCTCCATCATAGGTGTACTTCTTTCCTGTTCTGATTTCACCAGGATGTGTGACAAAAATATCTAAAATATTCCCATGATAAACTAAGGGTGGCATGTAGTCCCCAGAATAATAGTTGTAACTCCATTCCTTTCCTCCCTTTCAGGAGAACTTCTAGGAATGTAAATCAGTCAGAGTAATGTCGGGATAAGCATCTGCTACTTTTAAGACAAAAAAAAAAATCATAATCCAACTACCACACACTAGACTACATGCAACCGAATTACTTGCAGCGCAACTGAGAGCTGACCACGTCCCACATGTTAGGGGCACGTGGGCTGAGAAGCACGGTTCCAGCGTTTGGTTGGGTATCATTCATTCATTCATCAAGTATTTTCTGAGCACTTGCTCAGTCAAATGTCAAGAGCTGTCTCCGGGCACCGTGGGCACTGGGGGACAAGCCCAACTTGACCTCTGCCCTCACAGAGCTCCAGGCAGGCAGGGACAGAGACATGGGGTGGGTGACTTCAAGTGAGCTTGCCGATGAGAAGCACCGTACTCTCAAGGAGAGAGCGTCACCGGCACCCTGGCCCTGCGCACCAGTTCAGCAAGTCTGTCTGAAGAAGTCAGGGTGAATAAGCCAAGGGGTGAAGTCAATGAGGCAGGTGCTGGGGGTGGGGGTGATCAGTAGCCCAAGGAGAAGTCACCACCTGGTGTGAGAGGGAGGCCGCCTCCATGCCAAGGCCAGCCTGTCCGGGAAGTAAGGGGAGGAGGAGGGGATGGCATGAGACTCAGCCCGAGAGGTGCACAGGGCCAGAGGTGCAGGGCCTGGAGCCCAGCCTTGAGCTTGGTTTTCACTGGGACTGAAACATGAAGAGATGCACATGCATGTGGAGGGGAGATGGGTGACTATGTTAGACCTGTTCTAAGAGAGTCTTGGCCGTCTGCAGAATGGGCTGTGGTTGTACAAGAGAGAGGGAGCAGGTCAGTGTGCCCAGCTCCTGGGGAGGCGCTGCACGAACCCACGGGGGTTGGGTGACCCACCTCTGAGTCGGGCCCCAGAGCCTGGGCTGTTCTCCTGCTCCCTCCCCTCTAGGAAAACCCAACAGGCTGGGGCTGGGGTCAGTTCCCAAGGGGTAGGGACAGACGCAGACATGGGTCTTGCTGTGTAGGAGTGCCAAGGGATGCCCACAGGGTCAGTGGGATGACCTAAGGCTGTGGAAAAGACAGAAATGGGGCAAGAAGGACTGTCTTTTTTTTTTTTTTTAATAGTTTATTTTACTTTTAACTTTTACAGTTGTTATTGTTTACAGATGTGTATGTTCCCAAGGACTGTCTTAAAGGACTGACCGCAGCTGGCGTGGTGCAGGCCATGGATGTGCAGCGCCACGGGTGGGTGCTTGACCTGGGACGGGCAGCGCAGACATTCACTCACCTCAGGAGGCTCTCCAAGGCGTGCTGATTCAGCCTGGGGCGTGGGCGAGGAATCCCTGTTTTTAAGAAGCCCTCCTTTCCCTCCCATCCAGGTGATTCTGACTTCAGTGGTCCAGCGACCTTGCTTTTGAGAATGCCTCAACGTTGGCCTCGATCCTCAGTTCTCTGGCTGTCTCTCACCAGCTTGGGCCTGGAAGCTTCTTTCAGCCCTGCCTTGAGATGGGGATAACCACCAGATCCCCAGCTGCGGGACCAGGGGCGGCAGGGCAGCAGGGCGGCGGGGCGGTCGGAAGGGCCGCAGAGCGGCGCGCGGCCGCCCGGGGGCGCCAGAGGCCTCGGCTCGAGCGCTCGGGCTCCTCCGCCCGCGGACGCCGCGCCCGAGCGAGCCTGCGAGCGAGCGAGCGGAGCCAGAGCGCTGCGGGCTCACAAAGCGGCAGGACGCGCGGCGGCGGGTGGCAGGAGCGCGGGGGAGCCAGCCAGCCGACTCGCCTTCTCGGCGACCGCTCCACCAAGAACTCGAGCAACTCGGACGCGGGGACCCGGGCCGGGCCCCAAGGTACGTGCCCCGGCAGAACCCCGCACCCCAACTTGGCGTAGTTGGGCGCTCCCCGCGGCCCCCGGGGGGCGGGCGGGGCCAGGGCCTGGGGCTGTCTCCGCGCGCCCCTCTTTTCCCCGGGGAGGCAGGGGCGCCGAGGGGAGAGACCGCCACCCGGTCCGCAGGTGTAGCCCCCGGCCCCCCTTCCGCGGGAGCCCGGACTGCTCCCCGGAGCCCCGTTCCCCTCCTCCCTAGCCCGGAGCTCTGGGAGTGAGGCTTGCGGATGGAGGGCTCTGCCTTCCTGGGGAGGGGTCCTGAAGCCCCTCTCCGAAAGTGGCGGTCAGTGGGGCGCCCGGAGCATTGAGGACAGGGGTCCTCCGTAGTTTGAGAGCGGCCCCTAATTGGTGACGCAGCCTCTTCACTGGTAAACCGAGTCCCCCCATTCGTGAGCGAGGTCCCTCGGTCTGTAGATCCGGCCCAGGTGTGCTGGGGTCGCCCTGTGCCCCCGGGAGGCGCCCCCGCCCCGCCAGCGGGGCCCGGCCGCGGGGTCGCGGGGCTCGCCGCCGCCCGGCCGCCCCTCACCGCCCCCGCGTGCCCCTGCCCCGCAGATGCCGGCGATCGCGGTGCTCGCGGCGGCCGCCGCGGCGTGGTGCTTCCTGCAGGTCGAGAGCCGGCACCTGGACGCGCTCGCGGGAGGCGCGGGCCCCCACCACGGCAATTTCCTGGACAATGACCAGTGGCTGAGCACCGTCTCCCAGTACGACCGGGACAAGTACTGGAACCGCTTTCGAGACGTGAGTAGCGGGACCGCCGCCGCCGCCGCCGGGCCCTGCGGGGGCCTGGAGAGCCTCAGAGGGGCCCCTCCTTGGAGGGTGGGAAGGGCGCCGGTGTAGACTTCGCAGGCAGCTTTGTGGGGTCGGGGTTCTTGGGCATCATCTTGCCCGAGAGGAACTTTAATGACAACTTCGAAGGTTTGAAGCTCTTCAGCTGTTACCTGTGGTCCAGGTGTGTGTAATTGGTAGGACGCGGGGCGGTGAAGGCACTAAACCTGGTATAAACAGTGAGGAGCTGCGGTGGAGCCTGAGACTCCTTAAGCTTCTGAGTTCTCCTAACGCTGCAGGTTGAGTTTGCCAAGCCCTCCTCCCTTCTCGGACAACCTTGGCGTAGTTGGGCGCTCCCCGCGGCCCCCGGGGGGCGGGCGGGGCCAGGGCCTGGGGCTGTCTCCGCGCGCCCCTCTTTTCCCCGGGGAGGCAGGGGCGCCGAGGGGAGAGACCGCCACCCGGTCCGCAGGTGTAGCCCCCGGCCCCCCTTCCGCGGGAGCCCGGACTGCTCCCCGGAGCCCCGTTCCCCTCCTCCCTAGCCCGGAGCTCTGGGAGTGAGGCTTGCGGATGGAGGGCTCTGCCTTCCTGGGGAGGGGTCCTGAAGCCCCTCTCCGAAAGTGGCGGTCAGTGGGGCGCCCGGAGCATTGAGGACAGGGGTCCTCCGTAGTTTGAGAGCGGCCCCTAATTGGTGACGCAGCCTCTTCACTGGTAAACCGAGTCCCCCCATTCGTGAGCGAGGTCCCTCGGTCTGTAGATCCGGCCCAGGTGTGCTGGGGTCGCCCTGTGCCCCCGGGAGGCGCCCCCGCCCCGCCAGCGGGGCCCGGCCGCGGGGTCGCGGGGCTCGCCGCCGCCCGGCCGCCCCTCACCGCCCCCGCGTGCCCCTGCCCCGCAGATGCCGGCGATCGCGGTGCTCGCGGCGGCCGCCGCGGCGTGGTGCTTCCTGCAGGTCGAGAGCCGGCACCTGGACGCGCTCGCGGGAGGCGCGGGCCCCCACCACGGCAATTTCCTGGACAATGACCAGTGGCTGAGCACCGTCTCCCAGTACGACCGGGACAAGTACTGGAACCGCTTTCGAGACGTGAGTAGCGGGACCGCCGCCGCCGCCGCCGGGCCCTGCGGGGGCCTGGAGAGCCTCAGAGGGGCCCCTCCTTGGAGGGTGGGAAGGGCGCCGGTGTAGACTTCGCAGGCAGCTTTGTGGGGTCGGGGTTCTTGGGCATCATCTTGCCCGAGAGGAACTTTAATGACAACTTCGAAGTTGTTGGTAACAGGGAACAGCTGTTACCTGTGGTCCAGGTGTGTGTAATTGGTAGGACGCGGGGCGGTGAAGGCACTAAACCTGGTATAAACAGTGAGGAGCTGCGGTGGAGCCTGAGACTCCTTAAGCTTCTGAGTTCTCCTAACGCTGCAGGTTGAGTTTGCCAAGCCCCCCCTCCTCCCTTCTCGGACAACCTCCCTGGGCAGCAGTGATTTAGGGGTTCCAGAAAAATGCCTGCTGCCGAGGTTCAGTTTGGAATGAGCCCAGCTCACTGCGGAGGGAACCAGGTGTCCAGGAGGGTCAGGTTCCTGCCTGATTAAATGTGGGGTGGGAGCACGGAGGTTTGGAACCTTAGCATCTTTAAGGGAAGAGAGAGGAAACAGGCACTGGTGAGCTGGTCCAAGGCCCTGCCTCTGCCCCGAAGGGAGCCTGGATGGCAGAGCTCCTCTGAGCCGAAGGAGGCCAGGAAGTTATTCTTGGGCACCCACAGGCAGTCTGCTGCCTGTTTCCGCCCCAGGCTGGCGGCTGCTCCCCAGGTACGCCCCAGAGGATGCCGGCGGAGAGGCACCTGATGCAGTCGTTCTAGCAGATGGCCTTCCCTCTGTGCTGGGGGAGTTGACGCCAGCGCTTCTCAGAGGGTGCAGCCACCGGGCGGTTCTCGGGGACTATGAAAAACCTGGATGATACTTGACATTAGGAATTCCTGCGCTGGCAAGAGACCCATACCATGGAGCCCCTGGTCTTGGCACGGGGCTCCTTGAGGTGGGGGATGTGTGGGAGTCAGCTCCTATGCTGAATTCTTACCCCATGCCCAGCAGGTCCAGCCCTTGCAGTGGGAGGGCCTGAGAAATCCACTGACTCCAGATGTCTTCTAGTACTTTCTAAAGAGCACCTTTCCAGGTCCCATTCCAGAGGCACCTAGGTCTTGAGTGGGGGCTTGCTTATCTCTCTCCTCTCTGTTCCTTTTCCCTTTAGTTGACGATGGTCTTTTTCTGGAAAGAGGCTTTCAAGCTCTTTCAGTGCACAAGTTATATGAGGTCTTACTGCCCCCTCCCCTTCACCTGGCACCATGAGATCTCGTCACACATACCCTTGTCCCTGATCTGTTCTCTTAACCATCTTTGGTCCCCTTTTTGTTCGGCTCCAAAGAGCCCTGTACTGACTACCTTTGCCTGTGGCTGAAAAAGATGGCCAAACTGCCAGAAAGATGCCCCAAGGAAACCTCCATTTCCAAGACACACCTAGGGTAGAAATTATCTTGATTTTCATTTTAACTTTGCCATTACATTTTAGAGAGAGTTGAGGAACAGAGCAGGTGCTTAACTCACCTAGGACTGGAGCACTGGGCCAGGTGGGCCAGGCACGGCCGTCTCTGCTCACGCCTTGGTTTCCGTGGGAGCTGGGTTGGAGGGAAAGCGGTTGTGCTTGTTGGTTTTCGGGTGTGGGCAGGCCTTCTCTGCTTTCATGTCTGTTCAAGGTTTTCTAGTCTTGGTGTATTATGCCTATGACACTACTCTTATTTCCTGTTCAGATTTAAATTTTGAAAGATTGGGCTTTTCTTCATTTCTCATCTTTCTTGCAAATGTTGACATTTTTCAATTCTTGGATCAGTGTTTTTACAAACCTGCTGGATCCTGAAACTCTCACCTGGGGCACTTGTTAAATTGTAGCACCCAGACTCGCCCCTTCCTCCTCAAAGAGTCTGATTCCATGGTTTTGGGATGAGTTCTGGGAATCCATATTTTGAAAGAACATTCTGTGCAACTCCTAGAATGATTAGGAAGTACTGCCTGCTGAAAATGTCCAAAGCTTAACAAAAAGAGAAAAGCTTCTGTGCTCAAATGGCTTGCTTTTTTGTTTCTGGAGCATTAATTTTAGGCATTAAACCAATATTTTTAGCAGTATATATATATGCTTCACAAATGATACGTTAATCCAGCATACCATTAAAAATCATCCAAAATGCTTCAGAATTCCAAATATCTTCAGTCATCAACCATGGCATTAATATATGCTCCACGGAGTCATCTGATGCTTGCCTTGGGTCAAACATAATTTAACGTTACTGACAGAATTTAATGCCATTAACCTCTTTAAAGTGTTGGTGAAACTCAAACTAGATGCTCTTTTAGGCCAAGTCTGAGTATCTTTCATTGGTTCTTCTACTTGGAATAACCATAAAGCCTCCATCCCTGGGACCAGGGCTAAAACGTGGCTTTCTGAAGAAGTCAGCAATTTAGTGGAGCCCTGTACTGACTACCTTTGCCTGTGGCTGAAAAGATGGCCAAACTGCCAGAAAGATGCCCCAAGGAAACCTCCATTTCCAAGACACACCTAGGGTAGAAATTATCTTGATTTTCATTTTAACTTTGCCATTACATTTTAGAGAGAGTTGAGGAACAGAGCAGGTGCTTAACTCACCTAGGACTGGAGCACTGGGCCAGGTGGGCCAGGCACGGCCGTCTCTGCTCACGCCTTGGTTTCCGTGGGAGCTGGGTTGGAGGGAAAGCGGTTGTGCTTGTTGGTTTTCGGGTGTGGGCAGGCCTTCTCTGCTTTCATGTCTGTTCAAGGTTTTCTAGTCTTGGTGTATTATGCCTATGACACTACTCTTATTTCCTGTTCAGATTTAAATTTTGAAAGATTGGGCTTTTCTTCATTTCTCATCTTTCTTGCAAATGTTGACATTTTTCAATTCTTGGATCAGTGTTTTTACAAACCTGCTGGATCCTGAAACTCTCACCTGGGGCACTTGTTAAATTGTAGCACCCAGACTCGCCCCTTCCTCCTCAAAGAGTCTGATTCCATGGTTTTGGGATGAGTTCTGGGAATCCATATTTTGAAAGAACATTCTGTGCAACTCCTAGAATGATTAGGAAGTACTGCCTGCTGAAAATGTCCAAAGCTTAACAAAAAGAGAAAAGCTTCTGTGCTCAAATGGCTTGCTTTTTTGTTTCTGGAGCATTAATTTTAGGCATTAAACCAATATTTTTAGCAGTATATATATATGCTTCACAAATGATACGTTAATCCAGCATACCTTTAAAAAATCATCCAAAATGCTTCAGAATTCCAAATATCTTCAGTCATCAACCATGGCATTAATATATGCTCCACGGAGTCATCTGATGCTTGCCTTGGGTCAAACATAATTTAACGTTACTGACAGAATTTAATGCCATTAACCTCTTTAAAGTGTTGGTGAAACTCAAACTAGATGCTCTTTTAGGCCAAGTCTGAGTATCTTTCATTGGTTCTTCTACTTGGAATAACCATAAAGCCTCCATCCCCTGGGACCAGGGCTAAAACGTGGCTTTCTGAAGAAGTCAGCAATTTAGTGGAGAGTTGACAAAGCCTCAGCTAAGGGTGCCATTGCTCAGCCAGCCTGATGGTGTTTACCAGCCCATCACCGTTTCACTGGCCTTACTGGAGGCTGAGCTCAGCTTCTCTGTTGTTTTAGTTTTGTGGAAAGTCCTGATAACTTTGAAAGACCAAGCCCTGAGACTACTGTTATGATATTGTTATCCTGCTGGTCATTTTTTAAAAAACTTTTATTTTACTTTTAACTTTTGCAGAGTTTTGTTGTTTACAGACATATATGTTCCCAGATTAGTCATATGTATATCTCCCCCATCCCACCCCTCCAGACCGTCACACAGCACCCCTGCAGGATCCCCTTTTCTCACAGCGCAATGACTATAGCTATTTTCTTCACATATGATAGTACAGGCCTTCATGCTAGTTCCTTTACGCCTCCCACCCACTGTTCATTCCCCACAATGTCCATATGTCTACTGTCCATGCCTGTTTCCCCATCGCTTCACTCATGTGGGTCAGTTCTTGAATGTCACTTTTTGCCTTTTGCCTTTCCCTGAGCTTGCCACCTTTTTTTTTTTTTTGTGCACTTGGAGGGAGAGATACTTAGAAGTGATTTTTGAACTTGGGACGTTGAAAACGAAGTGCCCCTCTTAGAGGGGTGATGGTGCCCCCGGTGGTGGTGGTTGGCTAATTCGGAAGGGGCGATGCTGGTGGGCTGTGCGCTCCTGGGCTGTGCCTGATGCGGGTTGCCGGAGGTGACCTGACAGCCTCCCCTTCATGGTTTGGAGCCGTCCCACGGCTCTAGACATATAAATAACGCTGCCTCCTTTCCAGAAGTGAAACTTCCCCAACTACTCTGTGGTTTGTGGCTTGGAGCAGTGGAGCCAGGAGAAATACAACCACATAGATGTTGGCTCCTAAATGTAGTGGTGGCCTGTTAGTTTGGTTGTTCTTCTTTCATAAAGATGAGCAGTTGGGATGTTTTGGCCAGAGGGAGACCTAGACTTTTGCACAAATACAGTATGAAGAAGGAGAAGATGAAGCAGCCAGATGTGTGTATGAAGTTGTACAGAAATGTCTCACCTCCAGTTGCTCCAGCTGGCGTGCGTTTAACTCCTCTGTGGTCTGGAGTTGAGGGGTCAGGATCCCACAGCTGCTTTTCTGGTTTTTTTTTTTTTTTTCTGAATCTAATTTGGCTTTCTGCCACCATTAATTAAAGAGGTTTTCCTCTGTTTAAGGTGATTTTCCTCTGTTCATTCCTACATTTGTACATCCATTCATTTCAACAAATGTTTGACTGTCTGCCATGTGCTAGGCAGTGGCTGAAAGTATGCGCAAGATACATAAATGTGCTCTCTTCTCACAGGTAACCGCTTGTCTACTGGATGAACCTCCTTTAACCTGTGCTGTCAGTATTTCTCCTTTATTCTGTTCTCTTTTTTTAAAAAACCATAGTGTTGTTTTTATATATTTATTTATTTTTGGCTATTCCGGGTTTTCACTGCTGCTGCAGACTTTTCTCTAGTTGCAGGGAGTGGGGGCTCCTCTCTAGTTGAGGTGAGCAGGCTTCTTGTGGTGACTGCTCTTGTTGTGGAACTTGGGCTGTAGGGCACACGGGCTCCATCGTTGCAGCTCTGGGGCTCTAGAGCGCAGGCTGACTAGTTGCAGCTCATGGGCTTAGTTGCTCCTCAGCATGTTGGGTCTTCTCGAATCAGGGATCAAACCCATGTCTCGTGCATTGGCAGGCGAACTCTTTACTACTGAGCTACCAGGGAAACCCCTCTGTTTTCTTTCTTTTTAAATTTTTAAAAAAATTTTGGCCTTTTTTACTTACTTATTTATTTATTTATTTATTTTCATCCATCTTTATTTTTTTTTGGCCTGTTTGGGCCTCCCATTGCAGTGGCCTCTCTGGCTGCAGAGCACTGGCTCTGGGCGCATGTGCTCTAGAGCGCTGGCTTATAATTGGACACACCGGCCCAGCCATTCCGTGGCACGTGGGATCTTCCTGGGCCAGGGATCGAACCGGCGCCCCTTGCACTGCAATGTGGACTCTCTACTCACTGGACCACCAGGGAAGCCCCGTCTGTTTTCTTTTTAAAAAATGTTTTTTTTATTTATTTGGCTGCACCAGGTCTTATTAGTTGTGACCCGTGCAGGATCTTTGATCTTCATTGTGGCATGTGGGATCTTTTAGTTGTGGCATGTGGGCTCTAGTTCCCTGACCAGGGATTGAACCCAAGCCCTCTGCAATGGGAGCTCCCAGTGTTAGCTACTGAATCACCAAAGAAGTCCTTGTTTTCTTTTTTCTTGAAGTAAGTGCTTTTCTTAGAAAGGTAACACATGCAGCTTGGAATTAAAAAAGGAAAACATGGTAGAAATAGATGATATCTGTCCAGCATTTAGTGTGCTAAGCATTGTTTAAAGCACTTAACATATATCATCTCATTGACTGTTCATCACCATCCTCGGAGAGAAGCGCTATTGTTCTTACTTACTGGGAGGTGAGGTTTCTTGCCCAGAGAGCTGGATGTGGAAGAGCTGGACCGGACCCAGGGGTCTGACTCTAAGGACTCTTGCTAGCCTCCTGCCCTGCAGCCCATTGAGAGTGGAGTGGATTTGGGCCATGGGTACCACACTGCGAGTCTTGGCTGCTTTAGTAAAGAGCCTTAGGCTGACACAGAGTGGCGTGTGGTAGTGGTTCTATCAGGGCTTCTCTTCTGGTAATAATGAGCCTCTGGTTTGATTCAGATAATATTGTTGCTTACACCAAACATGACATTTTCTTTCTCCTGCTCTCATGAAACTAACCCTGACATTTAACTCTGGGATAATTGCCTCTGGCAGGCCCCGAGGACTCAGAAGTGTTACCTTGGCTGGCATTTATCTTACTCCGGAGTGACCAGAGTTTGTAATTCTAATGAGACCACGAGGACCAGCCCGCGTGCTTTTTCCTCTTTGCGTACACGCTATGGGATTTGGTGGTCTTTCAAGCAGGACTGGGGTTGCCGTGAACATCTGATCTGCTCATCTGATCTCAGTGTCTCAGCTATCATGAGTTTCAAGGGCAAGGGAGGCTTAGTGATAGAATTGTGGCCAGCTCAGTCTGAGGGGGTTGGTGACAGGAGAGGTGGTATGGCTTGGGGGCTCAGTCATTAATCTGTCACCACAGAAACTCGGCTTGTAATAAAGAGCAGCAGACAATCATTTTGATTAAACAGGCTTAAGAAGAATTAAATGAGTTTGTGATCCTGACTTTCTGTAATGAACCCGCTGTCTTAAATCCTGTATGCTAGATGACCATTGATAGAAATAATTATTTCACAGGAATCATTATAAAGGGACAGTGTAAAAGTTGATAGGTCTGGAAGCCCGTTCTCGTATTTTCTGCCCTAATCTTCAGTTTGCCCTTGTAGACAGGACCTAGTCTTTGCCCAGTGAGGACTGCATGGTGTGTGCCCCACTTGGCCCTGCTGGGTTGAGGTCCCTCTTGTCCTCCCTAACCTGTTCCAGCGGGGCTTCAGTGGAACTGGGTTGCTAGGGGGATATATTCGCTCCTGTGTGCTGAAGATAATTGTTTTCAAAAGCAAGAACTGGTCCCAGGTGGATCATCAGGTCTGTACCCCTCCCCTGGAAGAGTGGAGCATAAACATTAGCTCAACTCTTTTGTCTTGCTCGGGGATACACAGTAATGTTAGAAATTAAATATATATATATTTTAAATTTTAGCCTCTTTCATTCCTTTTTATTTATTATTTATTTTCATCCATCTTTTATTCTTTGGCCTGTGTGGGCCTCCCATTGCAGTGGCCTCTCTCATTGCAGACAGCTGGCTCTGGGCACATGAGCTCCAGAGCGCTGGCTCATAATTGAACTCACCAGTCCAGCCGCTCTGTGGCATGTGGGATCTTCCCAGGCCAGGGATCGAACCAGTGCACCTCGCACTGCAAGGTGGACTCTACTCACCGGATCACCAGGGAAACCCAGAAATTAAATATTTTAAAAATAAATTGTTCTTTACTCATTTACTCACTGTAGTATATTTCACATTAAACACAGTATCTAAACTTGAACACCTTCAGGATGACTCATTTTATCTTTCCTTTAGGGCAGGTGACCATTTATATTCCTTAGGAAGTTCTTCAGACCCAAGCTCATACTTCAGACCCAAGCTCATATCCCCAGGTAAGATAATTACAAGTGGAAGAACTTTCCTGTGAGAGGCTCAATAATTTGCCCCAGGTTACAGGTGTTATTTTGGTCATATTTTCTCCAGTATAAGATGCCATCCATTGTAGGGTGTACCATTTTTGTGCTACTAAGAAAGAAGGCAGTGTTCAGAAGAAAGAGTTCATAGGCCCCTGCATAAAGCTAGGACCCCAGAGGATCACCCCCTTGGGATAAAGGTAAACAAGAGATAGACCCACAATGCAGAAAAGAGACCACAACAGGGTGACTCACGTGTCTCCACCTTGGTCCTGTTGGATGAAGGAGAAGAACAGGATCCGAGCAATTGACAGGATGACCCTTTCAGATTCCTGGTCTCAGTGCCCACAGTCATTGTGCTCCTGTTTAACAGACTTAAACAGTTAATTCAGCCCCAGGCTGTTTGCCCTCTCTGAATCTCTGATTTCTAATTTCATAAGTAGGGGGGTGATCACACTGTATTGGTGAGGACTCCAAATTATAAGTGACTGAAATTTAGTCCCAGATGGCTGATTTAAGATTAATCACTTGTGTAACTGAAAATTCCATTGACAAGTTATAGGTCTAGGTAAGACTGGATCCTTGGGCTTGGGTTGCCCCGCCAGACTTGGGTGTGTGTGTTTGTCATATTCTTGCCTCTTCCCCACCCTCGCGTCATCTCTGGACTTTATTTCCCGCACGTCGGTTGTGTTCTCAGGGTGATTAGTTCACGTAGCGACTAACGGCAACTGCATGTTTACAGCTTTACTGTAGTGTTTATGTCTCAGTATTGCCACAGAAGTCCCAAAATGGAGACTCGTCATCCCCCAGTCAATCAGTATGGCCAAGTTGGTAGCATATGTTTAGCTGGCTGGGCCTGGGTGCTTGCCCAACCCTTGGGTGGGACCTGGAACCTAGACATAGGATGGTGCTGGGGACTCCACTGGATTACATGGTTAAAGGGGCGTTGAAGGGTAGTTTCTTAAGTGGAAATAGAAATGGATGGGCAAACATTACAGGAGTCTCCTATGTTGATCAGCTTTGTTGGGTAGACATGGGGAGAATGAATTGACTAATACAAGTGAAGCCCTTAACAAAGTGTCTGGCATAATACTAAGTGGAGGCTATTATTTTCATTAATATTAACAACTCTTATGACTTACATGCATTAATCCTCAGTTTATGGGTGTGTGTATGTATATTTTAGCTTCTTGAATAGTTGCATTCTTCCTGAAGTAAGAGCCTAAGTCTTCGCATGCCTTGCACACAGTAGGTGGTCAGGTAGCATTTTATTGATTTGAACTATTACTTAAGTACACCTCTTGATGAATCTCTGAGAAAGGAAAACCTATAGAATTACTGCCACATGACTATTTATAGTGTTTGGTAGGTGGAGATTCTAGGTTACAAACACCTGTATCTCTAAGGAGGACCTTACAACTTCATAAGCCTTTTTAGGATCCACTGATGCACAGTGTTCTTTGTCCCCAGACCTTTACCATTGAGTCCTGCAGAGAAATCTGCTCAGTGCATGTTTGAATGAATTTGAGTGAATAAAGGAATGAAGAAGTGAACTAGTTCATAGGAAGATTTGGTACACCTCCACAACGAGGAGATGTTCCTTATAGAGGGCTGGCACCAGGAAGCCATGCTGGCCTTGGACATGTGTCTCTCATCCTGTTACTAATTGACCATGATGAAGGTTACCAGTAGGTGGGCATGCTGTTGGTATGCATACAATTTGGGTACAACCCCTGAACCTGTGAAAAGTTCTTCATGGTGAAAAGCCCCTTTTATTTTGTGCTCACCTTCCAGTCTTGTCATGGATGAGCTTGGGTCTTGGTTACCGCGTCACTGTGCTCATCTGCAAAGTTAGAGTGATTGTACCTCCTCTGTGAGATTTTGGGGGCATGAAGTGAGCGTCTGGCACAAAGTAGATGCTTGTGTACGGACCTGGAACCTAGCCCATAGGATGGTGGCATATGTTTAGCTGGCTGGGCCTGGGTGCCCAACCCTTGGGTGGGACCTGGAACCTAGACATAGGATGGTGCTGGGGACTCCACTGGATTACATGGTTAAAGGGGCGTTGAAGGGTAGTTTCTTAAGTGGAAATAGAAATGGATGGGCAAACATTACAGGAGTCTCCTATGTTGATCAGCTTTGTTGGGTAGACATGGGGAGAATGAATTGACTAATACAAGTGAAGCCCTTAACAAAGTGTCTGGCATAATACTAAGTGGAGGCTATTATTTTCATTAATATTAACAACTCTTATGACTTACATGCATTAATCCTCAGTTTATGGGTGTGTGTATGTATATTTTAGCTTCTTGAATAGTTGCATTCTTCCTGAAGTAAGAGCCTAAGTCTTCGCATGCCTTGCACACAGTAGGTGGTCAGGTAGCATTTTATTGATTTGAACTATTACTTAAGTACACCTCTTGATGAATCTCTGAGAAAGGAAAACCTATAGAATTACTGCCACATGACTATTTATAGTGTTTGGTAGGTGGAGATTCTAGGTTACAAACACCTGTATCTCTAAGGAGGACCTTACAACTTCATAAGCCTTTTTAGGATCCACTGATGCACAGTGTTCTTTGTCCCCAGACCTTTACCATTGAGTCCTGCAGAGAAATCTGCTCAGTGCATGTTTGAATGAATTTGAGTGAATAAAGGAATGAAGAAGTGAACTAGTTCATAGGAAGATTTGGTACACCTCCACAACGAGGAGATGTTCCTTATAGAGGGCTGGCACCAGGAAGCCATGCTGGCCTTGGACATGTGTCTCTCATCCTGTTACTAATTGACCATGATGAAGGTTACCAGTAGGTGGGCATGCTGTTGGTATGCATACAATTTGGGTACAACCCCTGAACCTGTGAAAAGTTCTTCATGGTGAAAAGCCCCTTTTATTTTGTGCTCACCTTCCAGTCTTGTCATGGATGAGCTTGGGTCTTGGTTACCGCGTCACTGTGCTCATCTGCAAAGTTAGAGTGATTGTACCTCCTCTGTGAGATTTTGGGGGCATGAAGTGAGCGTCTGGCACAAAGTAGATGCTTGTGATCATTCAGCGACTGGGATACCTGTGGTTCTCATATAATCTCCGAGGGTCACTTTGTTGTGTCCTGGGAGCATGAATGTGCAGGCACCAGCTGTAGATGTTATTTTCCATCTCATGTCTTCGAGAAACGTTGGAGAAATTCCGTTTTCCTTGAGCCTGTCTTTATTCCAGTCCTTGCTAGCTGGAAGGCTGTCTGTGGTTCTATATGGTTTGCTCGGTTGATTTGTTTTCTGATTGTAGGTCCTGGCACAGCCACCCCCGCATAAATAGCTTACACCTTTAAAAGAATACTTCCTTCTGTTCTGGGCTCTGGGCCCATGATGTTATCCTTCCCTGTGTGGTCAAGTGTCCTGGACTTTAGAGCTCCTTCAGTTCTCACTGCTCTTTAGAAATCCTGGTGCCATAGAATTTCCGGTGCGATAGAAAGTGATTTGGGAAGTTTCTATCTAGAAAACGAAACTGGTTTATATGGAGTACTCCTTGCTCTGCCCCCCACTCTCCCTGCTCCCACCCATTTCTGGGAACCAACTGGGCTCCAGGCTTGGAAGCTAGTGATAGAAACCAAGATCTCCACACACGAGGGTCTGAGTTTAGACAGGCATGCAGTTGGAGTGCTGAACAGTGTGAGGCATCATAGTCCCCCATTCTAGCATCGTTCCAACATCCTTATGACAGACCTGAGCATGCGGATTTATTTGGGGAGGAAGTAAGGTGTGTTCATAGACTAGTGATGTGAATTCACCTGGTTGAGTTCATAGGAAGATTTGGTACACCTCCACAACGAGGAGATGTTCCTTATAGAGGGCTGGCACCAGGAAGCCATGCTGGCCTTGGACATGTGTCTCTCATCCTGTTACTAATTGACCATGATGAAGGTTACCAGTAGGTGGGCATGCTGTTGGTATGCATACAATTTGGGTACAACCCCTGAACCTGTGAAAAGTTCTTCATGGTGAAAAGCCCCTTTTATTTTGTGCTCACCTTCCAGTCTTGTCATGGATGAGCTTGGGTCTTGGTTACCGCGTCACTGTGCTCATCTGCAAAGTTAGAGTGATTGTACCTCCTCTGTGAGATTTTGGGGGCATGAAGTGAGCGTCTGGCACAAAGTAGATGCTTGTGATCATTCAGCGACTGGGATACCTGTGGTTCTCATATAATCTCCGAGGGTCACTTTGTTGTGTCCTGGGAGCATGAATGTGCAGGCACCAGCTGTAGATGTTATTTTCCATCTCATGTCTTCGAGAAACGTTGGAGAAATTCCGTTTTCCTTGAGCCTGTCTTTATTCCAGTCCTTGCTAGCTGGAAGGCTGTCTGTGGTTCTATATGGTTTGCTCGGTTGATTTGTTTTCTGATTGTAGGTCCTGGCACAGCCACCCCTGCATAAATAGCTTACACCTTTAAAAGAATACTTCCTTCTGTTCTGGGCTCTGGGCCCATGATGTTATCCTTCCCTGTGTGGTCAAGTGTCCTGGACTTTAGAGCTCCTTCAGTTCTCACTGCTCTTTAGAAATCCTGGTGCCATAGAATTTCCGGTGCGATAGAAAGTGATTTGGGAAGTTTCTATCTAGAAAACGAAACTGGTTTATATGGAGTACTCCTTGCTCTGCCCCCCACTCTCCCTGCTCCCACCCATTTCTGGGAACCAACTGGGCTCCAGGCTTGGAAGCTAGTGATAGAAACCAAGATCTCCACACACGAGGGTCTGAGTTTAGACAGGCATGCAGTTGGAGTGCTGAACAGTGTGAGGCATCATAGTCCCCCATTCTAGCATCGTTCCAACATCCTTATGACAGACCTGAGCATGCGGATTTATTTGGGGGGAGGAAGTAAGGTGTGTTCATAGACTAGTGATGTGAATTACTGGGGATTCTCCTGGGAGGATAGCTCTTGATGTCCAGGTTAACTCGATTGCGTTGCTCTTCCTAGGATTCTGTGCAGATATGTCCCCAAGAGACCCTCTCCCTCAATCCTTTAGGGCAACGTCCTCTCAGGTGCAACAGGGGAGGAAGGAAGGACGTAGTATACAATTATTCATTATAATTTGCAAACTCCTCCTGTGTGACCTGTGACACGTCACACTGCCAACATTCCCTGGCATAGTTATGTGGTGGGTGAGCAGGGATTAATGCAAAGTCCATTGGTGGGCTTCCCCGGTGGTCCAGTGGGTAAGGACACCGCCTTGCAGTGCAAGGGGCACCAGTTCGATCCCTGGCCTGGGAAGATCCCATGTGCCACGGAGTGGCTGGACCGATGTGTCCAACTACCGAGCCAGAGCTCTGGAGCACATACACCCAGAGCTGGTGCTCTGCAGCGAGAGAGGCTACTGCGATGGGAGGCCCACACGGGCCAAAGAACAAAGATAAATAAATGAAGGACCAGTAGAAGTGGCCAAAAAAAAAAAAAAAAAAACCGCCCATCGGCACCTACGATCGGAGCAGGGAAGCAGAACTTCCTTCAGGTGTTCCAGGCTGTCTTTGTAGAGATTAAGTGTGGAGAAGACAAACAGGCAGAGAGCAAAGGGCTCCACTTTCTACAGTTATCTCTACCCTTCCTGTTCCACCATGTGAGTTGAGTTCTGGGCTCTGGGCCCATGATGTTATCCTTCCCTGTGTGGTCAAGTGTCCTGGACTTTAGAGCTCCTTCAGTTCTCACTGCTCTTTAGAAATCCTGGTGCCATAGAATTTCCGGTGCGATAGAAAGTGATTTGGGAAGTTTCTATCTAGAAAACGAAACTGGTTTATATGGAGTACTCCTTGCTCTGCCCCCCACTCTCCCTGCTCCCACCCATTTCTGGGAACCAACTGGGCTCCAGGCTTGGAAGCTAGTGATAGAAACCAAGATCTCCACACACGAGGGTCTGAGTTTAGACAGGCATGCAGTTGGAGTGCTGAACAGTGTGAGGCATCATAGTCCCCCATTCTAGCATCGTTCCAACATCCTTATGACAGACCTGAGCATGCGGATTTATTTGGGGGGAGGAAGTAAGGTGTGTTCATAGACTAGTGATGTGAATTACTGGGGATTCTCCTGGGAGGATAGCTCTTGATGTCCAGGTTAACTCGATTGCGTTGCTCTTCCTAGGATTCTGTGCAGATATGTCCCCAAGAGACCCTCTCCCTCAATCCTTTAGGGCAACGTCCTCTCAGGTGCAACAGGGGAGGAAGGAAGGACGTAGTATACAATTATTCATTATAATTTGCAAACTCCTCCTGTGTGACCTGTGACACGTCACACTGCCAACATTCCCTGGCATAGTTATGTGGTGGGTGAGCAGGGATTAATGCAAAAGTCCATTGGTGGGCTTCCCTGGTGGTCCAGTGGGTAAGGACACCGCCTTGCAGTGCAAGGGGCACCAGTTCGATCCCTGGCCTGGGAAGATCCCATGTGCCACGGAGTGGCTGGACCGATGTGTCCAACTACCGAGCCAGAGCTCTGGAGCACATACACCCAGAGCTGGTGCTCTGCAGCGAGAGAGGCTACTGCGATGGGAGGCCCACACGGGCCAAAGAACAAAGATAAATAAATGAAGGACCAGTAGAAGTGGCCAAAAAAAAAAAAAAAAAAAACCGCCCATCGGCACCTACGATCGGAGCAGGGAAGCAGAACTTCCTTCAGGTGTTCCAGGCTGTCTTTGTAGAGATTAAGTGTGGAGAAGACAAACAGGCAGAGAGCAAAGGGCTCCACTTTCTACAGTTATCTCTACCCTTCCTGTTCCACCATGTGAGTTGAATCACTCTAAGTCACTCCAAAGAAAGGCCAGGCCAGGTTGCTGGTGACTCTTCATGGCCAAGGCCAAAGGGAAGATGCCCAGAGAAAGGTGTGAGAACAGCGGTTCTCAGACTTACAGCTTTATAATCTTGAGGTAAAAGATCACTGGTGCCACTTGTTTAAAATGCATAAACCCCCCTAGTCCAGAGCAGTCCTTTTTTATTTTTTCTATTTTGTTTTTTTCCTGTGTTTTATAAATTATTTTTTATAAATTTTACAGAGTTTTGTTGTTTACTGCCATACATAAACCCCAGTTAGCCCCAGGTATACACATGACCCCTCCCATCTCCCTCCCCATCTCACCCCTCTAGGTTGTTGCAGAGCCCCTGTGTAAGTTCTCTTAGTCTTACAGCAGATTCACATTGGTTGTCTCTTTTACATATGGTGATGTAAGTTTCCACGTTACTCTTTTCGTACATCTTGCCCATTCCTCCCTCCCCCCAATGTCCATAAGTCTGCACTCTCTGTTTCTCCATTGCTGCTCTGCATATACATTTATCAGTACCATCTTTCTAGATTCCTTATATACATGTTAGTATATAATATTTACCTTTCTCTTTTTGATTTAGTTCATTCTGTATAATAGGTTCTAGGTTCATCCATCTCATTAGGACTGACTCAAATGCATTTCTTTTTATGGCTGAGAAATATTCCATTGTATATATATACCACAGCTTCTTTATCCATTTATGTATTGATGGGCATCTAGGTTGTTTCCATGTTCTTGCTACTATAAATAATACTGTAGTGAACAATGGGGTTCATGTGTCTCTTTCAATTTTGACTTCCTCAGGGTATATGCCTAATAATGGGATTGCTGGGTCATACAGTGTTTCTATTTCTAGTTTTTTTTTTTTTAAACATTTATTTACTTATTTATTTTGGTGGAGGTAGGGAGGGAGGGGGGTGGGCGGGCCACTTCCACTGGTCTTTCATTTGTCTAGTTTCATCCATCTTTGTTCTTTGGCCCGTGTGGGCCTCTCATCGCGGTGGCATCTGTTGTCGCAGAGCACCGGCTCTGGGTGCGTGTGCTCCAGAGCTCCATCTCAGTAATTGGACACATTGGTCCAGCCACTCCGCGGCACATGGGGTCTTCCCAGGCCAGGGATCGAACCGGCGCCCTTTGCACTGCAAGGCAGTGTCCTTACCCACTGGACCACCAGGGAAGTCCTATTTCTAGTTTTTTAAGGAGTCTCCATACTGTCTTCCATAGTGGCTGTATCAACTTACATTCCCACCAGCAGTGCAAGAGTGTTCCCTTTTCTCCACACCCTCTCTAGCATTTATTGTCTGTAGATTTTTTGATGATGGCCATTCTGAAGTGATATCTCATTGTAGTTTTGATTTGCACTTCTCTAACAATGTGCAGTGTTGAGCATCTTTTCATGTGTTTTTTGGCCATGCGTATGTCTGCTTTGGAGAGATGTCTGTTTGGGTCTTTTTCCCATTTTTTGATTTGGTTGTTTGTTTTTTTGGTGTTGAGTTGCCTGTGCTGCTTGTATATTTGGGAAATTAATTCTTTGTTGGTTGTTTCATTTGCTGTTATTTTCTCCCATTCTGAGGGTCATCTTTTCACCTTGTTTCAGAGCGGTCTTGAATGGGTCATGGATGGCACCAGAAACCTACATTTCAAATCAACACTCCAGGTGATTCCGATGCAGGTAGTTCTCAGACTGTATTTTCAAGAAAGCCCTAGAGAATTATTATTCAGCCCCAGTAGCCAACACCACTAATGCCAACAAGCAATACAAATTCAGACAAAATGAACCCTTGAGGATGTGGACTAAATTATTATGAGTGCCGTATTTCCCCGTTGGTCTGAATGGGCTGCCATTGGCATCAGTAGAAAGGGCTCGTTTTCTGATGTGTCTATGCACATGGGTCTCATCAGCAGCTGTCGTCATGAGGTGCTCCTGGGATAGAATGACATTTGGCTTGTCACCACTCCTAGGGCATCAGGGCTGCTTACGCACATGAGCTCAGCGGGATTGGTGGGGGACCTTCTCCATGACAACGCCCGAGGTGATCATCTCAGCAGATTTCCTGTCTCCAGAGGGGCCTGACCACTGCCAACTCTGGCCTGACTTTGCATCTTCTCTGGCAGGGTGCACAGGTAACCTGAAGGTTGTTGACTCCATTGACTCTGACATGGGCTTTGGTTTATGGAGAACTGGGGACCGAAGATGGTGATGTAATGAACAGTGTTTACTTTCGTGGGAGACAGGCACAGAGATGCAGATGCACTTGTCCTGCGATTTCAATGTGGGGTTGGTTCTAGGACCCCCTGGGGATACCTAAAATGGCACGGTACAGGTGGCCCTCCATACCGATGGCTCTAGAGGGAGGACTGTCCTGTCAGTTGGGAACACAGAGAAGGTCTGAGGGCTAAGGACTGGACTGTGGTACTACCTGAAACTCTCTTCCTGGTATAGTAAATCTTCATGCTTGGTTGACCAGATCATTTTGGAACGATCAGAAAACAGTGAAAGCAGAGACTAGTCCAAGTTTGGGAAATTTGTGAGGATTAACAAGACATGGCAGTATTCCTTGGGGCACCCTGAGCAAACTCTCAAGCTGTGCTTTACTCTATGCTGCTGAATTTCCTCTAGTTAATGGCACCTAAAATTGACAACAGTTAAGTGTATTGAATAGGCTTGGGTGATTATTTGGAGCGTTTCAGCAGCCCCATCGTTAGGGGATAATTGGGTAGTTTCCAGATCCTTCTGTGCTTGCTGAACATGCTTCCTCGGTGGCTTTGGTGGGCTCAGTTGGTTGGTGTCCAGTACTTTTGTCCCACAAAGCCATTGCCTCCCATCTGAGCTGGCTAGCCTTTCTGCAACTCTGCACCTGGTCTGTGACCTCGACCAGCCATTTTGAGTGAGGCGAAAAAGTAAAAATGCTATCCACAGTGAAGATAAGGTAATGCTCTTTTTCCTGGTGTGAGATAAACTGTGTTTTTACAAATAAGATGAAGTTGATGGTTTAAAAATTCCTCCTACTTCAGAAAGACCTTTGCATGTGCTTTAAAAAAAACATCTTTCTTTTTTCCCATGGTCATCCTGAACTTAGATCCTTACCTTTCTCGTAACCAGAGTCTGGTGCATAGATTCAGTTTCATTTGTTCCCTCATGTATTCATGCTCATTGGCCAGACTAGTGTGGACCAAGCACTATGCTGGGCAATTAGGATGTGGCAGGGAACAAAACATCTCCCCCGTCTTCTGATGTCTACAGGCTTCTTAATCTGAGACCAAGAGAAGAAACAGGTGCTTGGTGGCCAGGGAAACCTATTGAGGGATCCTCTGCAAAGGGAAAGGCCTGGTCTACAAAGGGGCAAGAGCAGACTGGGCAAGCTGGACGTCCAGAGGGCTTGGGACCTGGGAGAATGTCACATAAGCCTTCATCTCTGTATCTGTCTGGTGGTCAAGCCACTTGAGCTAATTCATCTCTTCCTGAAGGGTAGCTCCTGCTATTTTGCCTGAGTTTAAGACACAGATACTGACCACAGAAGGGTGTGGTCTGTACAGACGAGGTGGGGCATTTAGGGAATACAGGACTCGCTGTGTATGGAGGCTGAAGTCCGGAGAGTTGAGCCTTGTCGGGGGTCCAGGTCAAGGCTGGTAGCGAGTGGAGAGAGAATCGCAGAAGAGTCCTGGTCCTCTGTAGCCTGGCACTGGTGGAGTGCGTTTCTCTGGAGTGGAAGACGTGCAGAGTGAGGGTGCCAGTCACAGCTACTGTGAACACACCATACAGCCAGTAGCTGGTCAGGGGACGGGAGTGTTGCCGGCACCTGAGAAGTCCATCTTGTGACCCCCACACTCACTGTCCCCCCGCCAGGGAGGAGCTCTCCTGAGTTAGTTTTGTCTGTTCTTATCCTTTCAGAAATGGCATCATAAGGAAGTATGTTTGTGTGTGTCTGGCTTATCTTGCTCAGCATTGCTTGTGACACGTTGTTGTGTGTGACTATAGTCGGTTCATTCTCACTGCAGTGTGAATAATCCTCAGCTTCTTTTACCTCTTCTTTTGTGGAGAGACACTTGGATAGTTTCTAAGTTTTGACTGTTACAGAATAACAAATCTCCTGGACGTGTCTTCTGATTCATCCATGTGTACATTTTTTCAGGTGTGTACCTAGCTGTGGAATCCACTGCTCGTAAGATCAGTAATCACTGTCCAGTGTTCAGAGATGTGATTACATAGTTTTCCAGAATGGTTCTGCCAGTTACTCCACCTCCCTTAGTGTTAACTGGGAGCAACATTTTTGTTTCACTGATTGTAGACTTAAAAAAATATCCACCATCTAATTCATAATCCAATTCACCCTAAATGTACTAAGCATCTCTTATGTATCAAGTACTTGTCAACTCTTACAGAGCCTATGTTTTAGTCCAGGGAGAAAATCAATACGCAGATTGAGATACCACAGTGGGTAAGTACTAAGGACCAAAATAAACTAGGGAAGCACTAGCTGGGACCTGGAATGTCACATAAGCCTTCATCTCTGTATCTGTCTGGTGGTCAAGCCACTTGAGCTAATTCATCTCTTCCTGAAGGGTAGCTCCTGCTATTTTGCCTGAGTTTAAGACACAGATACTGACCACAGAAGGGTGTGGTCTGTACAGACGAGGTGGGGCATTTAGGGAATACAGGACTCGCTGTGTATGGAGGCTGAAGTCCGGAGAGTTGAGCCTTGTCGGGGGTCCAGGTCAAGGCTGGTAGCGAGTGGAGAGAGAATCGCAGAAGAGTCCTGGTCCTCTGTAGCCTGGCACTGGTGGAGTGCGTTTCTCTGGAGTGGAAGACGTGCAGAGTGAGGGTGCCAGTCACAGCTACTGTGAACACACCATACAGCCAGTAGCTGGTCAGGGGACGGGAGTGTTGCCGGCACCTGAGAAGTCCATCTTGTGACCCCCACACTCACTGTCCCCCTGCCAGGGAGGAGCTCTCCTGAGTTAGTTTTGTCTGTTCTTATCCTTTCAGAAATGGCATCATAAGGAAGTATGTTTGTGTGTGTCTGGCTTATCTTGCTCAGCATTGCTTGTGACACGTTGTTGTGTGTGACTATAGTCGGTTCATTCTCACTGCAGTGTGAATAATCCTCAGCTTCTTTTACCTCTTCTTTTGTGGAGAGACACTTGGATAGTTTCTAAGTTTTGACTGTTACAGAATAACAAATCTCCTGGACGTGTCTTCTGATTCATCCATGTGTACATTTTTTCAGGTGTGTACCTAGCTGTGGAATCCACTGCTCGTAAGATCAGTAATCACTGTCCAGTGTTCAGAGATGTGATTACATAGTTTTCCAGAATGGTTCTGCCAGTTACTCCACCTCCCTTAGTGTTAACTGGGAGCAACATTTTTGTTTCACTGATTGTAGACTTAAAAAAATATCCACCATCTAATTCATAATCCAATTCACCCTAAATGTACTAAGCATCTCTTATGTATCAAGTACTTGTCAACTCTTACAGAGCCTATGTTTTAGTCCAGGGAGAAAATCAATACGCAGATTGAGATACCACAGTGGGTTGTAAGTACTAAGGACCAAAATAAACTAGGGTGACTCAACCGGGAAAAATAGTCTCTTCAATGAATGATGTTGAGGAAACTGGGCATTCACAGGCCAAAAAAAAAAAAAAAGAAAGAAATTGGACCCCCGCCTTACACCACTCACAAAATTTAGGTAGAAATGGATTGAGCACTTAAACACAAGGTCTGAAACTGCAAAACTCCTGAAAGAAACCATAGGGGAAAAAGCTCCTTGACATTGGTCTTGGCAGTGATTTTTAGAATATGGCACCAACAGGGTAATAAACAAAGCAAATTGTAGCCCACCAGGCTCCTCCGTGCATTGGATTCTCCAGGCAAGAATACTGGAGTGGGTAGCCATCCCCTTCTCCAGAGGATCATCTGGATCCAGGGATCAAACCCGGCTCTCCTGCATTGCAGGCCGATTCTTTACCATCCGAGCCACTGGCTAGTTCCCAGCAAATGGGATGACATCAAACTAAAATGCTTCTGTAGCAAAAGAGACTATCAACAAAAAGGCAGCCTACAGAATGGAGAAAAAAATTGCAGGCTATCTATCTGATAAGAGGTTAATATCCAAAATGTATAAGGAACTCCTATAACTCAGTAGACAAAAAGAAAAAAAATCCAAATAAAAATTGGGAAAAGGACCGGAACAGATATTTCCCCAAAGATACACAAAGGGCCAAGAGGTACATGAAAAGATGGTCCATCTCAGGGAATTATCAATGAAAACCATGATGTGATGTCATCTCACACCCACTGGAATGGCTGTCATCAAAACCATGAGTGGTAACAAGTGTTGGAAGGATGTGGCTAGAAGAGAATCCTTGTGCAGTGCTGGTGGAACTGTAAATTGGTACAGCCACTATGGAGAACAGGAAGTATGAAGGTTCTTCAAAAGATTAAAAGTTGATCTTCCACATGATCCTGCAGTCCGACTTCTGAGTATATATAACTGAAGGGAATGAAGTTGCTGGCTTGAAGAGATGTCTGTTGATTGCTGCATTATTTGCAATAATCAAGACATGGAAACAACCTTAATGCCCCTAGACACAAGAATGAATAAGGAACATGTGTGATATATCTGCAAGGGAATATTATTCAGCCACGAAAAAGGAAGCCCTTCAATTTGTGAGAATATTAGTGAACTTCAGAGGTATTATGTTAAGTGATGTAAGTTGGAAAAAGAAAATTACTGTATGGTATAATTTATGTGAAGCCTTAAAAAAGCCAAATTCAAAGAAACAGAGAGTAAAGTGGTGTTTGCCAGGGGTTGGGGGAAGTAAGGAGATGTTGGTCAAAGGTACAGATTTCCAGATATAAGACAAATATGTTCTGGGACTCTCACATGTAGCTGGTGACTATAGTTAAAAATACTGTATCGTATGCTTGAAACTTGTTTGGAGAGTAGACCTTAAATGGTCTCACCATCCAACAGCATCAAAGTGGTAATTATGTGAGGTGATCTTTTGTGGTTGGTAAGCGTTTCACAGTATGTACTTGCATCGAATCATCACTTTGCGTACCTTAAATTTACACAATGTTCTTTTGTCACATTGAGGGGAAAACTAGGTTAATGGGAATATGGAGATGGATTTATGCTGTGGTTGTGAGGTTTGTTTTGACAGAAGAGAAAAAAATTGCAGGCTATCTATCTGATAAGAGGTTAATATCCAAAATGTATAAGGAACTCCTATAACTCAGTAGACAAAAAGAAAAAAAATCCAAATAAAAATTGGGAAAAGGACCGGAACAGATATTTCCCCAAAGATACACAAAGGGCCAAGAGGTACATGAAAAGATGGTCCATCTCAGGGAATTATCAATGAAAACCATGATGTGATGTCATCTCACACCCACTGGAATGGCTGTCATCAAAACCATGAGTGGTAACAAGTGTTGGAAGGATGTGGCTAGAAGAGAATCCTTGTGCAGTGCTGGTGGAACTGTAAATTGGTACAGCCACTATGGAGAACAGGAAGTATGAAGGTTCTTCAAAAGATTAAAAGTTGATCTTCCACATGATCCTGCAGTCCGACTTCTGAGTATATATAACTGAAGGGAATGAAGTTGCTGGCTTGAAGAGATGTCTGTTGATTGCTGCATTATTTGCAATAATCAAGACATGGAAACAACCTTAATGCCCCTAGACACAAGAATGAATAAGGAACATGTGTGATATATCTGCAAGGGAATATTATTCAGCCACGAAAAAGGAAGCCCTTCAATTTGTGAGAATATTAGTGAACTTCAGAGGTATTATGTTAAGTGATGTAAGTTGGAAAAAGAAAATTACTGTATGGTATAATTTATGTGAAGCCTTAAAAAAGCCAAATTCAAAGAAACAGAGAGTAAAGTGGTGTTTGCCAGGGGTTGGGGGAAGTAAGGAGATGTTGGTCAAAGGTACAGATTTCCAGATATAAGACAAATATGTTCTGGGACTCTCACATGTAGCTGGTGACTATAGTTAAAAATACTGTATCGTATGCTTGAAACTTGTTTGGAGAGTAGACCTTAAATGGTCTCACCATCCAACAGCATCAAAGTGGTAATTATGTGAGGTGATCTTTTGTGGTTGGTAAGCGTTTCACAGTATGTACTTGCATCGAATCATCACTTTGCGTACCTTAAATTTACACAATGTTCTTTTGTCACATTGAGGGGAAAACTAGGTTAATGGGAATATGGAGGGGGTGGATTTATGCTGTGGTTGTGAGGTTTGTTCTTTTGACTTTTAAATTCTTTTCCTAGTTGAGGGCTAATTTGGAAAGAGGATATAGATGAGACAGAAGAAGAGAAATAATTTACTTCCCATATACCATCAGTGTTAACTTGCCAAGGTTCAATGTCAAAGTTATTGTTTTCATGGGCGATAGCATACTCTTTAATGTGACCTAGTTTTATCTCTTTCTTTTTTTTATGTAACGACACAGTATGAACATCTTAGCATAGCATGGTGCTGTTCTTTGTAAATAACATTTCAATGGTGTTTATTAGTCCACTGACTGTCTATACTGCAGTATACCAAACTAAAATATCTGACAGTGAACAATGAGTTGTTTTGATTTTTCCTTCATCTAAATAATTATGTGATGAACGTTTGGGCATGGGAGCCGTTCAACAGTTGGATTTCCTCACCACGTATTCTCAGAAGCAGAGACACATGGTGTGCAGACATGTGTGCTTTCAAGGCCATTGATATATGTTACCCTGCTGTAGAGACTCCGCCCCCAGCAGGACAGAAGGTGTGTTTTACTGCACCCTTGCCGGGGTTGGCTATTGGTGATTTTTTTTTTTTTTTTTGGTAAAGAGAATGTGATGGAAGCTTAGCATGCCATGATACATGCAAGTATGGAGTCCACGCAGGTGAGACGATGCCTGGGGGAGGCCTGAGTGGGAGGAGTGTTTCACCAACCCCTCCCCTCTTGGGGAGCCCGGTGTGGGGGCAGGAACTGCTGCCCCTCCTCCCATGGCGCCCGGCCCTGCGAATGCGCGGCAGAACCCACTCTCTGAAGAGCTCTTTGAACGAGTTGTGGAGACACTGACAAACCCCAGCCTCGTTTGTAATGAGGAGCAGGAGCAGATGCTCCGAGCCGGGTCCCCTGCTACTGGTACAACGTGTGGATGCGTGTGTGCCCTTGTGGGGGAGGAGGGGGAGGACAGATCATTAAAAACAGAGTCCATCCCCAGCTCGGTGGTGGAATGGTTCCTCTCTTGAATACAGACAAGGCCGGGGCCCTTCTTTTGTCACATTGAGGGAAAACTAGGTTAATGGGAATATGGAGGTGGATTTATGCTGTGGTTGTGAGGTTTGTTCTTTTGACTTTTAAATTCTTTTCCTAGTTGAGGGCTAATTTGGAAAGAGGATATAGATGAGACAGAAGAAGAGAAATAATTTACTTCCCATATACCATCAGTGTTAACTTGCCAAGGTTCAATGTCAAAGTTATTGTTTTCATGGGCGATAGCATACTCTTTAATGTGACCTAGTTTTATCTCTTTCTTTTTTTTATGTAACGACACAGTATGAACATCTTAGCATAGCATGGTGCTGTTCTTTGTAAATAACATTTCAATGGTGTTTATTAGTCCACTGACTGTCTATACTGCAGTATACCAAACTAAAATATCTGACAGTGAACAATGAGTTGTTTTGATTTTTCCTTCATCTAAATAATTATGTGATGAACGTTTGGGCATGGGAGCCGTTCAACAGTTGGATTTCCTCACCACGTATTCTCAGAAGCAGAGACACATGGTGTGCAGACATGTGTGCTTTCAAGGCCATTGATATATGTTACCCTGCTGTAGAGACTCCGCCCCCAGCAGGACAGAAGGTGTGTTTTACTGCACCCTTGCCGGGGTTGGCTATTGGTGATTTTTTTTTTTTTTTTTTGGTAAAGAGAATGTGATGGAAGCTTAGCATGCCATGATACATGCAAGTATGGAGTCCACGCAGGTGAGACGATGCCTGGGGGAGGCCTGAGTGGGAGGAGTGTTTCACCAACCCCTCCCCTCTTGGGGAGCCCGGTGTGGGGGCAGGAACTGCTGCCCCTCCTCCCATGGCGCCCGGCCCTGCGAATGCGCGGCAGAACCCACTCTCTGAAGAGCTCTTTGAACGAGTTGTGGAGACACTGACAAACCCCAGCCTCGTTTGTAATGAGGAGCAGGAGCAGATGCTCCGAGCCGGGTCCCCTGCTACTGGTACAACGTGTGGATGCGTGTGTGCCCTTGTGGGGGAGGAGGGGGAGGACAGATCATTAAAAACAGAGTCCATCCCCAGCTCGGTGGTGGAATGGTTCCTCTCTTGAATACAGACAAGGCCGGGGCCCACGTCTCGTCTTCATTTGTGTTCAAGACGTCTGCCTGACTTTCAGTACCAGCGCTTCCTGCGCCTCAGTCCTTCAGGTGCGCTCTCCTCAGAGGAGCCGGGAGAAGGGCTTCCCCTGGCTGCTGTCTCAGCATCATGCCGGGCACAGGAAACATGAGTTCTCGGCATCTGGCATCTGGCATTCCCTGGGAGCTGTCTGCATGCCCGGAGCGGTGATAGAGCAGAGCTCCCCAACCAGGGAAGGGTGTGCCCCGGGGACATTCGGCAATATCTGGAGACATTCTTTTTTTAAATTTTGACCTCTTTTTATTGACTTTTTATTTATTTGTTTTTCATCCATCTTTATTCTTTGGCCTGTGTGGGCCTCCCATCGCGGTGGCCTCTCTCGTTGCAGAGTACCCGCTCTGGGCATGTGCTCTCCAGAGCACTGGCTCCTAATTGGACACACTGGCCCAGCCACTCTGCGGCATGTGGGATCTTCCCAGGCCAGGGATCAAACCGGCGCCCCTTGCACTGCAAGGCAGACTCTTTACCCACTGGACCACCAGGGAAGCCCTGGAGACATTTTTGATTGCCAGAACATTGTGGAAGGGTGCGGAGGGATGGTGCTGCTGGTGTCTGGGAAGGAGAGGAGAGGCCAGGGCTTTTCTCACCTCCTGCCGAGCAGAGGACTCCATACATGCCCCCCTGCCCCCACCCCTGCCAACAGTGTCAACAGGGTTGAGAGATGCTGGCCTTAGAGAGATGGTTGTTCCTTTTATGGCGTTTTTGTTTTTATTTAATTTATTTATTCACTCACCTTTGGCTGGGCTGGGTCTTCGCTGCTGTGCAGGCTCTCCTCTGGTTGTAGCGAGAAGGGTCTGTTCTCTCACTGTGGGGTGTGGGCTTCTCATTATGGTGGGTTCTCTTGTTGCAGAGCACAGGCTCTAGGGCGTGCGGGCTCAGCCACCGTGGCTTTCCAGCTCTCAAGGATAGACGTAACCATGGTGACATACAGGCTCAGCCGCCTCGCAGCATATGGGATCCCTCTGGACCTGGGGTTGACCCTGTGTCCCCTGCATTGGCAAGCAGATTCTCCACCACTGGGCCACCAGGGAAGCCCCATGATCATGACTTTTTCATGTGAGGTATAGTCCAGGTGGAAGAGGCTGAGAGTTAGGGGCAACGGGGATAGATATTCTTTCTATCACTCGTTTAAGAAATCGGGGTGAGGGCTTCCCTGGTGGTCCAGTGGGTAAGGACACTGCCTTGCAGTGCAAGTGACACTGGTTCGATCCCTGGCCTGGGAAAGTCCCACATGCTGCAGAGCGGCTGGACCGATGTGTCCAATTACCGAGCTGGAGCTCTGGAGCGCATGAGCCCAGAGGCAGTGCTCTGCGACAACAGAGGCCACCGCGACGGGAGGCCCACATGGTCAAGGAACAAAGATGGATGAAAATAGACAAATGAAAGACCAACAGAAGTGGCCCGCCCGCCCCTCTTCCTCCCCAACCCGTCCCCCCGCCTCCCGAAAAAAATAAATAAAAATTAAAAAATGCTTTAAAAAAAATTTAAAAGAAGAAATCGGGATGATGGAGACTGTCTAAGGCCCTGGGGCACTGGCAGCCTTCTAGGGCTTAAACTCCTCAGGTTCCAGATACTTGACTTTGCTGGCGCTGAGAAGACAGGAAGAATCAGACATATATATATGTTGTGCTTTTATATGTTGAGGAAATCTGATGCATTATCACAGCCAATCAGGTATAATAAATGCCGTACAATTTTTATTGTTTTTGTCAAGATAAATGGCCACAGGGAGTTTTTGTGTGAGATGTTGTGTATTTACCTGTGAGTCACGGTAAATTGCCTGCACTGTGAATCAGAGAGACTGTTTGATTTCATTTCCCCGAGGAGCAGGAAAACACAGCATAAAAATTTTTCTGTTCCTCCAAAGAGCTGACAGCCTCCAGACGGACGGGCTGGGGACTCTCCCTGGAATCTCATTTCACCCGTCTTGGATAGTAGCCATGATCTCCAACGAGATGCTCCTTGTTCACGACTCACTTCTCTCCCATAGGCGGCGCAGCACATTTTAATGACCTGCTCCTCTGAATTCCGTAGCAACGGCAGCCCGCATGGCAGAACTCCCCAGCAGAGTGTGTGTTGCCCACGTTGGGTTCTTGCTCTGTCTGTGGAAGGCACATCTGGAGTATGGGCTTCTGTATTCTAGGACCGTGGCTCTTGAATTCAGGTCTCTCTGATGCTTCTGTATGTTCATTAAAGGGTCTGACAAGGTTGTGTGGGGAGACCTTTTCTGTTTCCCTGTCTAAGTGCAGCACACAGGGACGGGAAAGCAGGAAGAGGCCACAGAAAGTCATCAAGTCCACTCAGCCTCCCAGCGGCTCCCTGGTCAGCCTTTACCTCTGCTTCGAGTAGTCTGCTGGTCTGCACTGAGTCTACCTGGTCATGGAGACAAGGAGAGTAACGTGTCTTGCCTGTTGGGATGTTTCCATGGCTTCTTTGCATGGAGGTGATGTCTTAGGTCAGGATGGCAGTGTACCATGTGCCCTGTCCCAGTGGGCTTTTCCACGGGCCCCCTTTCACGATTAAATAGTGCCCTTCTTTTTTCTCCTTTATTCTGCATCCCTCCTCAAGACCCATCCGTCGCCGGCTGCGGCATCCCTTCTGAGTTGCTCTGACTGCCCCGGCTGGTCTCACTCCTGGGGAAGGCAGGGTGTCTTAGGCACCGAGTGTGGAGAAAGGTCTTCTTTTTGGCCTGTTCTGAAAGATCTTTTTTACTTCAAAGGTTAACTTCCAGCCAACATAATTCATGTGTGATGCTAAACTCAAAGTGTGTTAGTTTCCTTTCTGGCCTTGAGTTGATATCAAAAAGCTCATTGATGTCCTATCTATTGTAAATAGTGCTGCAATGAACATTGGAGTGCATGTGTCTTTTTGAATTGTGGTTTCCTCAGAGTATATGCCCAGTAGTGGGACTGTTGGGTCATATGGTGGTTTTATTCCTAGTTTTTAAGGGAATCTCTGTATTGTTCAGCAGAGTGGCTGTATCAATTTATATTCCCACCAATAGTGCAGAAGGGTTCCCTTTTCTCCACATCTTCTCCAGCATTTATTGTTTGTAGATTTTTTCATGATGGTCATTTTGATTGGTATGAGGTGATATCTCATCGTGGTACTGATTTGCATTTCTCTAATGATGAGCAGTGTTGAACATCTTTTCATGTTTGTTGGCTATCTGTATGTCTTTTTTGGAGAAACACATGCTTAGGTCTTCCACCCATTTTTCTGATTGGATTGTTTGTTTTTCTGACGTTGAGTTGTATGAGCTGCTTATATATTTTAGAGATTAATTCTTTGTCAGTTGCTTTGTTTCCAGTTATTTCCTCCCATTTTATCTTGTTTATAGTTTTCTTTGCTGTACAAAAACTTTTAAGTTTAACTAGGTCCCACTTTTTAATTATTGTTTATTTTTGTTTTTATTTCCATTACTCTAGGAGGTGGGTCAAAGAGGATCTTTCTGCAGTTTATGTCGGCGAGTGTACTGCCTATGTTTTCCTCTAAGAGCTTTATAGTCTCTGACCTTATATTTAAGTCTTTAATCCATTTTGAGATTGTTTACCTAGACACCCACCAGTGGATGAATGGATAAAGAAGATGTGGTACATACATATGGTGGAATATTACTCAGCCATTAAAAGGAACGAATTTGAATTAGCATAGTGAGGTAGATAAACCTAGAGCCTGTTATACAGAGTAAAGTAAGTCAGAAAGAGAAAAACCAGTATCATATATTAACGCGTATATACAGAATCAAGAAAAACAGTACTGATGAACCTTTTTGCAGGGAAGGAACAGAGACACAGACATACAGAATGGATTTGTAGACATGGCAGAGGAAGGAGAGGGTAGGATGAATTGAGAAAAGTAGCACTGACAGGTATATATCATCATGTGTAAATAAATGTGTAAATCATGTGTAAATAGTGAAAAGCTGCTGTGTAACCCAGGGAGCCCAGCCTGGCCTTCTTTTATGACCTGGAGGGGTGGGATGGGAGAGGGGAGGGAGGCTCAAGAGATATATGCTCTCTCTCTCTCTCTCTCTCTCTCTCTATATATATATATATATATATATACACACACACATACATATAATAAATATGATTGATTTGTGTTGTATGACAGAAACCAGCAGGAGCATTGTAAAACAATTATCCTCCAATTAAGAAATAATTTTTTAAAAAAAGTCTCATTGAATTATTGGGTGTACTTTGGGGGGCAAGGAGTAAAGAGAAGAAAATCTGTGTGGCCCACCTCTGCTACCCTTTACACAGCACCCCTTCCACCATGGCTTTGACACAGACCTGTAGCAGATTTGGCCACTCGGTTACTCGCTGTCTAATGTGGCACTATGACAGACAAACTTACCTGCAACAACGTTTTAGATATTTCTCCTTGGTTCAAGTTTTCAACGTCTACACCCTGTCCACTCTCCTCTCCACTGCACAGAGTTCATATTTGTGTGAGATGTTTTCACAGCACATAAAGCTGACCCGCAGAGTAGCCGAGTGTCTGCAGAGATGCTGGTGCACAGGCAGGAAACCCGGCTTGTGTTATCTGGATAGGGGAGCAGGTAAGAATCACTTTCTTCTCATTATTTTGGTCAAGTAAAACTTTGAGCTCAAGGGAGACTAGATCATCTTAATTATTGAATACCTGTGTGCTAGGCATGGTGCCAGGCTCGTGGATGTGGAAACTCTGAGTACTAAATCTTGGCCCGAAGGAGCCGATGCTCCACTTGGATAAACAGAAAAATAGGCAATCATAACACAGACGACGCGAGTGAGCTCAGGGAAGCCCAGGATGCGGTGGGAACCGCAGTGAGGATCATCCAGTCAGTCCCACGTGAGAGGTCAGGGAGACTTGTGAGGAGGAGGATGCCTTTTGGAGAGGATCAGAGAAAGAGGACGAGGGGATGGACGTTGTGGGCAGAGAATTTCTGCGGCAGAATCCGTCATCCAGATAAGTCCCAGGGCTCCACACAGTCAAGGCTTTGTTTAAAGTTCCATTCACAAGTGCTGACTGATAAAAAGGCAAAAGGAAGGAAGAGGCTTTTTCCAGCCGTCCAGCAGCCAAAGGATGTCAGAAAGAATTCCAGGTTTTCCTTCTACCTTTCAAAGTATGTTAAGTGGAGCATGTATGCTCGGTTGTGTCCAACTCTGCAGTCCCATGGACTGTAACCCACCAGGCTTCTCCATTCATGGGGTTTTCCAAGCGAAAATACTGGAGTAGGTTGCCTTTTCCTACACCAGGGAATCTTCCCAACCCAGGGATTGAACCCACATCTCTTGGGTCTCCTGCACTGCAGGCTGATTCTTTACCACTTAGCCTCCTGCTGTGTTAGAGAAGACCCGATCCATAACTCACGACTACATTCTCAAAAGCCCTGTCCTCTGCATTCTTTTGGTCCCTGTGTTACTCAGCTGTCTTGTACACGACAGCCCCATGAACCCTTTCCCTTCTCTCCTTTCCTCTTCTCCCAGCAGCTTGTTGCCTACTTTGACTTTGTCTTTCCTGGCTGAAAAGGTGGAGTGGAAAATAGGAGAACCTTTATATATTCATGAGTCTCCGCCCAGTAACCCCCGAGGTCCCTGCTCTGGCTGCTCAAGATACACCCTTCTCAGTAGCCATGGTTGGGCTCTAAGCTACTTCTCTCAGACATATTACTCCTGATATCCTAATTGTCTCTTTCTCCCTGTAGGGTGTACCTTTTTTGTGTGCGCAGAGAAAAACAACTCTATCTCTAAGAGAAGCAGAAAGGCCACATAATAGGATTAGCACAGGATGGCTGGTAGGGCCAATTAGAGCGGATCGTCTTGGGGCCATATTGATTGTCTCCTTCGGATTATTTCAGAGTGTGTGTGTGTTAAGGGAATGTGAACAGCTGTGGCTTTCAGAGACCAGTCGTAAACACATGTCCCTGTTTACCAAACATGGACAGGCCACCAGCTCTTTGAAGAGGTTCAGTTTGGGAAATAAACAGGAGATAATTTTATTTTTAATCGCCACGTTTCTTTAATAACATCTTGGGCACATTCCATAGTTCTCCATCATTTTTAGCTTTGAACTAAGGCCAATTGAGTGTCAAGCCTGCATCTCGTGGCAGTTTTGAATTTTCCTCTCTTGCTTCACCTGTGTGGCCTAGACTTGGGGCTTTGAGGAGCTGGTGTGATGGTAAGTGTATAACTCATTGTTCTGTTTCTTTCCTCCCAGGGTTAGAGTTAGGTGGGCTCTTTGGGGGATGGGCGGCCAGGAGGGGGCCTGTCAGTTACATGAATTCCTTGACAGGCTGGCTTGCCTCCAGATCAGCCTCTTCCTTCCTTTTGCCTTTTTATCAGTCAGAATAAGCTAGTTTGGAGAAGAAGTTGGCAACCTATTCCAGTAGTCTTGCTGGGAAATCCCATGGATAGAGAAGTCAGGTGGGCTGCAGTCTATGGAGTTGAAAAGAGTCGGACATGACTGAGCACAGTACAGGCTAGTTTATGCATTGGTAACAGAGAGCTCCAAGAATTATATTTATGGCTTAAAACGAGGGCTTGAATCTCCCTCACGCCACGCATCGTCTCTCATGGGTTGGTGTGGCTCTGATCCGGGTTGTCCACAGGACAGCAGGTTGCTGAAGACGGCAGCTCTGTGGGCTCACCGTTGCTGTGGCTGGAGGAAGCAGGGCCCTGTGTTAGCAGCTCGGTGGTGGTGGTGGTGGTGGTGTCCAGTCGCTCAGTCACGTCCGACTCTTTGCGACCTCATGGACTGTCCTCCACCATCTCCCAGAACATGCTCACACACATGGTACCTCTTCTTAAATGAGGCATTCCTCTGAAGAAAGCAAGTCACGTGGCCAGGCTCCACATCAGTGGGGCAACTAAGGGCAACCCTCCTCCCATGTACCCGGAGGAAGAGAAGACACCTGTTTGGCTAATGATGTTCATAACATCCCAAGAGCATGCTCTCCCAGCTATTGGTACCACAGCCTCATGCTAATGAGAGCCTCTCACCGGTGGTCCCCATCCAGGGATGCACAGAAGGTGGCTGTCGTCTTTTGTTCCCTAAGCTCTCATTCCCTTTCTCTGCTATATGATGGGGACAGGTGCTTCCCCAGTGCTGTTCTCCATTTGACCACACCTCTCAAATTCTCTCCTTTCCTGTTCAGTTAGTCACAGGACAGATGAGCAAGCCCATTGTTTGAGAAGATTTCCCATTGGGGAAACAAGTCCTCTTCTCTTGCCGGCACCTCCAGTTTTTAAGCTGTTCTCCTGTAACATCCTCTTCAATTGCACTTGAAAGGGCATGTTCCAAAGGGCTGATGCCCACCTTCTCCCCACTCTTGGCTGCCCCTCATACAGACTGGGGAGCAGGCAAGGGCCCAGGTGGGTGAGTGGGGTTAGTTCTTTCCTTTCAGGACGTCCTCTAGGTCACTCACTGGCTTGCCTCCAGATCAGCCTCTTCCTTCCTTTTGCCTTTTTATCAGTCAGAATAAGCTAGTTTGGAGAAGAAGTTGGCAACCTATTCCAGTAGTCTTGCTGGGAAATCCCATGGATAGAGAAGTCAGGTGGGCTGCAGTCTATGGAGTTGAAAAGAGTCGGACATGACTGAGCACAGTACAGGCTAGTTTATGCATTGGTAACAGAGAGCTCCAAGAATTATATTTATGGCTTAAAACGAGGGCTTGAATCTCCCTCACGCCACGCATCGTCTCTCATGGGTTGGTGTGGCTCTGATCCGGGTTGTCCACAGGACAGCAGGTTGCTGAAGACGGCAGCTCTGTGGGCTCACCGTTGCTGTGGCTGGAGGAAGCAGGGCCCTGTGTTAGCAGCTCGGTGGTGGTGGTGGTGGTGGTGTCCAGTCGCTCAGTCACGTCCGACTCTTTGCGACCTCATGGACTGTCCTCCACCATCTCCCAGAACATGCTCACACACATGGTACCTCTTCTTAAATGAGGCATTCCTCTGAAGAAAGCAAGTCACGTGGCCAGGCTCCACATCAGTGGGGCAACTAAGGGCAACCCCTCCCCTCCCATGTACCCGGAGGAAGAGAAGACACCTGTTTGGCTAATGATGTTCATAACATCCCAAGAGCATGCTCTCCCAGCTATTGGTACCACAGCCTCATGCTAATGAGAGCCTCTCACCGGTGGTCCCCATCCAGGGATGCACAGAAGGTGGCTGTCGTCTTTTGTTCCCTAAGCTCTCATTCCCTTTCTCTGCTATATGATGGGGACAGGTGCTTCCCCAGTGCTGTTCTCCATTTGACCACACCTCTCAAATTCTCTCCTTTCCTGTTCAGTTAGTCACAGGACAGATGAGCAAGCCCATTGTTTGAGAAGATTTCCCATTGGGGAAACAAGTCCTCTTCTCTTGCCGGCACCTCCAGTTTTTAAGCTGTTCTCCTGTAACATCCTCTTCAATTGCACTTGAAAGGGCATGTTCCAAAGGGCTGATGCCCACCTTCTCCCCACTCTTGGCTGCCCCTCATACAGACTGGGGAGCAGGCAAGGGCCCAGGTGGGTGAGAGTGGGGTTAGTTCTTTCCCCTTTCAGGACGTCCTCTAGGTCATAAGTTATTATTCCTCAGCATTGGACGCTTGTTGCCTGACACTTTTGTAATTTTTTAAAGTATATATAGGAATTTAGTGCTCAGCTTTGGTGTTAGTCATTTTTGGAAAACAGTAGAAATTCTACTCACACAAAACACTCCTGATATAAGGGACCTATCCCTCTGCTTGGCAAAATAGTAATTTGCTGATAAATTGAAAGTCCTACTAATATCTTCACTTACTAACTTAATCACTCTCCAAACTTGCAACCGGCTTATATTGGTCAATACAGGAAGCTTGGATGATTGAAATTGTTTCTTTTCTTTTTTTTCCCTGTTCAAATTAACTAGGGCCATGGGAGAGCATTTGTTTAATTTCTTAAACAGTTTCTTGAGGCATATAGTTTATGTTCCACTTAAAGTAAAACCAGTCGTTATTTCAGACCTTGTGTTTCTGATATATGATGAACTTGGGTGTGATTTTTTTTTTTAATCCAGTAACTTCTTCCCTTTATGAGATGCCAATGCCAGTCTTCCGTCCCTGAGAGACTGAGTATTGCCGCAGGTGGCTGTCTCTCAGGTCCTCCTGTTTGGTTCCTGGTCTGGAGGTGGATGACCCTAGCTCACTAATCTTGGCTCTAGCAGGTAACGACTAGTATTTACTGAGACTGAGTATCTGCCAGGTGTTTTCTAATTTAGCCTTGTCACCATTTTGCTTTTTTTTTTTTCCTCCTGTATTTATTTATTTTTAATTGATTTATTTTCATCCATATTTATTCTTTGACCTGTGTGGGCCTCGCATTGCAGTGACCTCTCTTGCAGGCTCGTAATTGGACACACCAATCCAGCTGCTCTGTGGCACGTGGGATCTTCCCGGGCCAGGGATCGAACTGGTGCCCCCCGCACTGCAAGGTGGACTCACAGGACAGATGAGCAAGCCCATTGTTTGAGAAGATTTCCCATTGGGGAAACAAGTCCTCTTCTCTTGCCGGCACCTCCAGTTTTTAAGCTGTTCTCCTGTAACATCCTCTTCAATTGCACTTGAAAGGGCATGTTCCAAAGGGCTGATGCCCACCTTCTCCCCACTCTTGGCTGCCCCTCATACAGACTGGGGAGCAGGCAAGGGCCCAGGTGGGTGAGAGTGGGGTTAGTTCTTTCCCCTTTCAGGACGTCCTCTAGGTCATAAGTTATTATTCCTCAGCATTGGACGCTTGTTGCCTGACACTTTTGTAATTTTTTAAAGTATATATAGGAATTTAGTGCTCAGCTTTGGTGTTAGTCATTTTTGGAAAACAGTAGAAATTCTACTCACACAAAACACTCCTGATATAAGGGACCTATCCCTCTGCTTGGCAAAATAGTAATTTGCTGATAAATTGAAAGTCCTACTAATATCTTCACTTACTAACTTAATCACTCTCCAAACTTGCAACCGGCTTATATTGGTCAATACAGGAAGCTTGGATGATTGAAATTGTTTCTTTTCTTTTTTTTCCCTGTTCAAATTAACTAGGGCCATGGGAGAGCATTTGTTTAATTTCTTAAACAGTTTCTTGAGGCATATAGTTTATGTTCCACTTAAAGTAAAACCAGTCGTTATTTCAGACCTTGTGTTTCTGATATATGATGAACTTGGGTGTGATTTTTTTTTTTAATCCAGTAACTTCTTCCCTTTATGAGATGCCAATGCCAGTCTTCCGTCCCTGAGAGACTGAGTATTGCCGCAGGTGGCTGTCTCTCAGGTCCTCCTGTTTGGTTCCTGGTCTGGAGGTGGATGACCCTAGCTCACTAATCTTGGCTCTAGCAGCGGTAACGACTAGTATTTACTGAGACTGAGTATCTGCCAGGTGTTTTTCTAATTTAGCCTTGTCACCATTTTGCTTTTTTTTTTTTCCTCCTGTATTTATTTATTTTTAATTGATTTATTTTCATCCATATTTATTCTTTGACCTGTGTGGGCCTCGCATTGCAGTGACCTCTCTTGCAGGCTCGTAATTGGACACACCAATCCAGCTGCTCTGTGGCACGTGGGATCTTCCCGGGCCAGGGATCGAACTGGTGCCCCCCGCACTGCAAGGTGGACTCTTTACCCACTGGACCACCAGGGAAGCCCATTTTTTTTCTGTTTATCCATCCTCTTTCTGTGCTTTTGCAAGAAAGTGGAAGTGTTCATTTTTCAGTCGTATCCAGCTCTCTGCGACTCCGTGGACGCCTCGGTGGAAGTGGAAATCCTCCAGGCAAGAATACTGCAGTGGGTCGCCATTCCCTTCTCCTGGGGATCTTCCTGACCGAGGGATGGAACCCAGGCACATTGTTTACCATCTGAGCCCCCAGGGAACCCCGTGCATATCCATACAGCCTAAACTTCTCTGCCATACACTTTGCATGTAACTTGCTTCATCTTCATAGCCATCTTCCTAGATATCTCCAAGGAGCCCGAGGCTCAGATGGGGGTAAGATCCTTGCCAAACAGAAGAGCTAGAAAAAGGAAGAGAGCTTCAAATCTGGGTTAGACCCCAAACCTCCATTCTCAAGCATGCCATGCTGCTGGTGGAAATGAGCCTCCTTCTATTAACTGGCTCAGCAGCCAGCAAGTCGACGGAAACTGGGGCTTTTTCAGCTTCATTACGTGAAGCGAAGCGTCCATCTTCTTAGAGCCACAAGGATATGCTGATGGACAGGAGCTGCTTCTGGCAGCTTATTACGGGGGTCCTTAGCTGCAGGTGCTGTCTGAGCTGACGTGTGGAGCTTAGCCAGGGGCCGCGGGGGAAGTGAAGCTCCATGTACCCCTCAAGTGTGATCATCCCCCGGGGAGTTTAGCAGGAAGCGTTGTCATGGTCCAGTGGACGTTACCCTACTCTTGTGCAGGGCTGCTCTGAGAGGTTGTTGGCAGGCTGACAGGTCTGCTTTGATATCCTAGCCTGCAGATTGGTCCCCCGCCCTTTCCCTCTTCTGGAAGTTATATTGAAAAATATTACAGGCACTAGAGATGTGAGTTGGCAGTCCCCAAACTCTGATCTGCAAATCTCTTCCTAACCTTGAAATTGGTGGCAACGGTGTCTGGATTATACCTCTGCAGAAGCTTGCTGCACATGGCTTTTCCAGTTCTATTTACAAAAAAAAAATTCGCTTCTTAAAAAATTGTAGTTATTAAAATCTCATTTTTTAAGCAAAAAAAAAAAAAAAATGAAGAAGAAAGGAGAAGTACCTGTAATTCCATCTCCCAAAGATAGCTATATTGGTTTATGCATTGACTATACCTACATATATGTAACTTTAAATGAATTGCTGTAATGGATATGCCCTTTTCACTTTTAAAATGCTATATGAATGCCTTTTTATGTCATGGTGTATGCTTCGACCTCATCTTCCTAGTATTTCTTTGGGTAGGTTTATTTTTTTAATTTGGACTTTCTTGGTTTTTCCCTATTGTGACAATGTTGTGTTGAACATTTCTTTGGTGATTAATTCTTTGTTCATCTTTATCATTATTATGATAAATTTTTAGGAAAGAATTACTGACGTTTCAGGGAACAAGACCATGCAAACATCTAAGATTTTGGAGGTGTTTTGTTGCTCTGCACATTTGCTCTCCCCAACTCAACCTGAGAAGACAGTGTTTTCCAAAACCAAAGACATATTGAGACCTCTCCCTAAAGGTCCCTAAATTCTTTTTTTTTTTTTTTAAAGATTTATTTATTTATTTATTTTGGTGGGATGGGATGGGGAGGGAGGGGAGCAGGTGGGCCACTTCTATTGGTCTTTCATTTGTCTATTTTCATCCGTCTTTGTTCTTTGGCCCGTGTGAGCCTCCCATCACGGTGGCCTCTGTTGTCGCAGAGCACCGGCTCTGGGCGCATGTGCCCTAGAGCTCCGGCTCGGTGATTGGGCACATCAGTCCAGCCGCTCTGTGGCACGTGGGATCTTCCCAGGCCAGGGATTGAACTGGCACCCCTTGCACTGCAAGGCGGTGTCCTTACCCACTGGACCACCAGGGAAGCCCTTTTGGTTTCTTTTCTAAAAAGCAATGTTCACTTGTTTTGGAGTAGATAATGCCTGTCATGGTTCCAGATATTTTAAAAAGTACATGGTATGTATGCCTGTGCCCACCCTGTCTCTCATCTGCCCTCTTCTTCCCCTGCTCCTCTTTGCCTCCTGCCACGGACAACAGTTGTTTTTAATTTCTTGTATATCCTTCTGGAAATTACATGTGCACATACAAGCAGATAAAGCTGTATATTTTGTCACTTTACCCTGCCTTTTTTTTTTTTTTTTTTTAATTTTTGCCTCTAAGTCATCATTTTGTTTTCATCCATCTTTATTCTTTGGCCTGTATGGGCCTCCCATTGAAGTGACCTCTCTCCTTGCAGAGCACCGGCTCTGGGTGCATGCGCTCCAGAGTGTTGGGTTGTAATGGGGCACACTGGTCCAGCTGCTCTGCCGCATGTGGGATCTTCCTGGTCCAGGGATCGAACCGGTGCCCCTTGCACTGCAGTGCAGACTCTTTACCCATTGGACCACCAGGGAAGCCCCTTTACCCTGCTGTTTAAACCAAGGAAGAATTGTTTATATACTGTTACATATCTTGCCTTTTAATGAAAAATAGTAATGTTTTTGGTCTACATTAAAATTTCTCTTACTTTCTATAGATACCATTGCAGCTGTTTTTCCACCTCATTCCAGAAACTCATCAGAGTTGAATATGAATTTGGTTGTCATGTCATATTCTGTTTAGAAATGAGGAGTATTTCCACCTTTTGGGGGAGTCATTGAAATATTGGGAGTTAAGACCATTGTCCTAGTGAGTGTTCACAGTCCGTGTTTATCTGATTGCATCTTCACAATTAGATTCAGATTAGACATTTTGGCTGGAAGACCATATGGATGATGTTTTATGCTTAGCACTGTATCACATGAAATGCCCAGTACAAATTTTTCTTACTGTCAGGGCTGCTTAGTTGGATCATTTGGTCAAGGTAATACCTGCCATACCCTCAGTGTAAAGGTATCTTATGTCCTTTGTGTCTAATAAGTGATCTGTGGGGTGGAATTTTGAGACCATGTGAATGCTCTGTTCTTAAAAATCTTTTACCCAATGGTTTTAGCCTCTGTTGACGGTCCTTGCCTGTATCAGTCACTGCACTGGGGATTTCAAAGTGATGATTTTTTTGTTTTTCTAATTAGCCAAGAAGTAATTACTTTAAAAAAAATTCCTGTCTCTCATCTGCCCTCTTCTTCCCTGCTCCTCTTTGCCTCCTGCCACGGACAACAGTTGTTTTTAATTTCTTGTATATCCTTCTGGAAATTACATGTGCACATACAAGCAGATAAAGCTGTATATTTTGTCACTTTACCCTGCCTTTTTTTTTTTTTTTTTTAATTTTTGCCTCTAAGTCATCATTTTGTTTTCATCCATCTTTATTCTTTGGCCTGTATGGGCCTCCCATTGAAGTGACCTCTCTCCTTGCAGAGCACCGGCTCTGGGTGCATGCGCTCCAGAGTGTTGGGTTGTAATGGGGCACACTGGTCCAGCTGCTCTGCCGCATGTGGGATCTTCCTGGTCCAGGGATCGAACCGGTGCCCCTTGCACTGCAGTGCAGACTCTTTACCCATTGGACCACCAGGGAAGCCCCTTTACCCTGCTGTTTAAACCAAGGAAGAATTGTTTATATACTGTTACATATCTTGCCTTTTTAATGAAAAATAGTAATGTTTTTTGGTCTACATTAAAATTTCTCTTACTTTCTATAGATACCATTGCAGCTGTTTTTCCACCTCATTCCAGAAACTCATCAGAGTTGAATATGAATTTGGTTGTCATGTCATATTCTGTTTAGAAATGAGGAGTATTTCCACCTTTTGGGGGAGTCATTGAAATATTGGGAGTTAAGACCATTGTCCTAGTGAGTGTTCACAGTCCGTGTTTATCTGATTGCATCTTCACAATTAGATTCAGATTAGACATTTTGGCTGGAAGACCATATGGATGATGTTTTATGCTTAGCACTGTATCACATGAAATGCCCAGTACAAATTTTTCTTACTGTCAGGGCTGCTTAGTTGGATCATTTGGTCAAGGTAATACCTGCCATACCCTCAGTGTAAAGGTATCTTATGTCCTTTGTGTCTAATAAGTGATCTGTGGGGTGGAATTTTGAGACCATGTGAATGCTCTGTTCTTAAAAATCTTTTACCCAATGGTTTTAGCCTCTGTTGACAGTCCTTGCCTGTATCAGTCACTGCACTGGGGATTTCAAAGTGATGATTTTCCAATTATATTCTTTCTGTTTTTTCAGCTAGTATTTTTTAGCCAAGAAGTAATTACTTTTTAGTAACACAAGGATACATGGGACACATGGATTTTTAAAAAACTGAATGTGTTATCATTCAGTGTTGTTACCATGATTCCTCCTGATGTTCAAATTGTCCCAGATTTGACTGTGGGAACCCATTCAAGCTTCCTTTTATGTCCTTTGGGGTACTCTCTGGGTTTTTGGCATAGTAAGATGTTCTAGGATTGCCTTATGTTTCTCCTTCTGCATTCCTGGAATCAGACATTTATTCAAAGAGTCCTTCTAATGAGAACTGGGGTTCAGAAACCAAGATCTGGATGCTGGGTGTGCTTGTGTCCTGGAGTCTGTCATTACCTTCAAGCTCTGTATGTGCATGTAGGTCAACTCAGTCAGCTCAGTCGCTCAGTCATGTACGACTCCTTGTGACCCCATAGACTGCCGCATGCCAGGCTTTCCTGTCCTCATCATCTCCTCGAGCTTGCTGAAACTCATGTCCATTGACTCAGTGATGCCATCCAACCATCTTGTCCTCTGTCGTCCTCTTCTCCTCTGCCTTCTATTTTTCCCAGCATCAGGATCTTTTCCAATGAGTTGTCTCTTAGCATTAGATGGCCAAAGTATTGGAGCTTCAGCTTCAGCGTCTGTCCTTCAGTCCCTAAATATTCATTAATGTTTAGGATTGATTTCTTTTAGGACTGACTGGTTTGATCTCCTTGCAGTCCAAGAGTCTTCTTCAACCCACAGTTCAAAGGCAGAAATTCTGCATCACTCAGCCTTTATGGTCCAACTCTCACATCCACACATGAATACTGGAAAAACCATAGCTTTGACTCCACGGACTTTTGTCCATATAGCGTGTAGGTAGAGACTGTGTAAATTATGTGCCTTACCAGTACATTCCATGTAAATTGAATGCTGCATCACTAGATGCCATTAATGTTTTCCCCTCAGTGAGAGCCCTGCTTCCTAATAATAGCAATACAATTACTCATGTATTTTATTCTCCTTTGTACACAAAGAGTCTAGGAATTCCAGCACTGGTGCTACTACTCACAACAAACCTAAGTGAAGTTCCAGATGGGTTTGTAGTTCTTTTGTCCCTAAACTGTATCTCATGAAGGGTTTGCAGTTAGAGCAGTATGTTCAAAATAGCTTGAATAAATTCCTACTTCTAAGTGATTCTGTTACCATTTTAATAAGCATTTAGGTTTATTATTGCTTGTGTTCAGTGTTAGAGTTTGCTTTTTGTCATTAAAAATTTGGATTGAAAATGTGACATAGCTACATTTCAGACTCTAAACTATAGAAAAACGATTATTTAGGAATTTTACTCCCTGAAGCTGTGCATTCCTCTCTGCTACACCTGCCTGCTAGAGGTACCCATTTTCATTAGCTTATGGCTTTTATTCCTGTGTTTCTTTCTGTAAGTGCACATATGCGCATGTTTTTGGTGCATGCGGGTCTGCCAACGTGTACTTTTGCACCTTGCTCTTATTGCTTAACGACATACCCTGCAAAGAGTCCATAGCAGTTCACCAAGTTCTTTCTCATTCTTGAATATCGCTGCAGAGTTTTTTTCCCATCATGTGGATTCAGAGTAGTTTATTCAGTCTGTCTTCTGTGGTAGTGCATTAGGTTCTTTCAGTGTTTTCTGGCAAATTCATGGAGGCAGGTGAATAGCTATGTGCATCTGCTGTTTCGTGCTTGTGGAGTTCCATCTCAGGAGCAAATTCCCAGAAGTGGGATTGCTAGTTCAGAATAGAAGCATATGTGATTTTGTTGGGTGTCACTAGCTAACTCCCCTTCCTTGGGGTTGGATCGTTTTGCATTCCTACTGGGGGACAAATGACAGGGTTGGTTTCCCTACAGCCCATGCATTAATAATATTAATAGGCATTGCCAAATTATGCTCCCTCACATGTGTGCATGCCTGTATGCTTAGTCACTCAGTCGTGTCCACTCTTTGTGGCCCCCATGGACTGCAGCCCTCCGGGCTTCTTTGTCCACAGAATTTCCCCAGCAAGAATACCGGAATGGGTTGCCAATTTTCATCCTAATAATAGCAATACAATTACTCATGTATTTTATTCTCCTTTGTACACAAAGAGTCTAGGAATTCCAGCACTGGTGCTACTACTCACAACAAACCTAAGTGAAGTTCCAGATGGGTTTGTAGTTCTTTTGTCCCTAAACTGTATCTCATGAAGGGTTTGCAGTTAGAGCAGTATGTTCAAAATAGCTTGAATAAATTCCTACTTCTAAGTGATTCTGTTACCATTTTAATAAGCATTTAGGTTTATTATTGCTTGTGTTCAGTGTTAGAGTTTGCTTTTGTCATTAAAAATTTGGATTGAAAATGTGACATAGCTACATTTCAGACTCTAAACTATAGAAAAACGATTATTTAGGAATTTTACTCCCTGAAGCTGTGCATTCCTCTCTGCTACACCTGCCTGCTAGAGGTACCCATTTTCATTAGCTTATGGCTTTTATTCCTGTGTTTCTTTCTGTAAGTGCACATATGCGCATGTTTTTGGTGCATGCGGGTCTGCCAACGTGTACTTTTGCACCTTGCTCTTATTGCTTAACGACATACCCTGCAAAGAGTCCATAGCAGTTCACCAAGTTCTTTCTCATTCTTGAATATCGCTGCAGAGTTTTTTTCCCATCATGTGGATTCAGAGTAGTTTATTCAGTCTGTCTTCTGTGGTAGTGCATTAGGTTCTTTCAGTGTTTTCTGGCAAATTCATGGAGGCAGGTGAATAGCTATGTGCATCTGCTGTTTCGTGCTTGTGGAGTTCCATCTCAGGAGCAAATTCCCAGAAGTGGGATTGCTAGTTCAGAATAGAAGCATATGTGATTTTGTTGGGTGTCACTAGCTAACTCCCCTTCCTTGGGGTTGGATCGTTTTGCATTCCTACTGGGGGACAAATGACAGGGTTGGTTTCCCTACAGCCCATGCATTAATAATATTAATAGGCATTGCCAAATTATGCTCCCCTCACATGTGTGCATGCCTGTATGCTTAGTCACTCAGTCGTGTCCACTCTTTGTGGCCCCCATGGACTGCAGCCCTCCGGGCTTCTTTGTCCACAGAATTTCCCCAGCAAGAATACCGGAATGGGTTGCCATGCCCTCTTCCAGGGGATCTTCCCGACCCAGGGATTGAACCTGTGTCTCCTGTAGTTCCTGTATTGCAGGTGGATTCTTGACCACTGAGCCACCGGGGAAGCCCTGTTCTCCCATAGGCTGCCCCAGTGGACATCCCCACCAGCAGGGTTTGTGGGTGCCTGTTTCCTCCCAGACTGGTGTATGACTTTTGTGCTTTTGTCTTGATAGTTGAAACATGAAATCTCAGTGAAGTGTTAATTTGCATTGAGCATTTTTCATATACTTCAGATATTTGTATTTCTTTTCCTGCATCATATCACCTGTGTCCCAAGGTTTACTCACTATCCTTTTCTCAGCAGATCACCCTTCTACCTGGACAAAGGGGAAGGGGATGTCAGAGGAAGCTAGTGACAGAGACCTCTCCTGGCTGACCAGGAACTCCACCCCGGGAGAATTAATTGCAGCCTTGGACCAAATCTTTCCTGAAGCCTCCCCATGCCTCAGGTCCCCTGTGAGCACGCACGTGTTCTGCTGGTGGTGGTTGACCTGACTCTTCCTGATGGTGTATCCTCACGTAAATTCACAGCCATGAGTCCAGGCCCACTGTTATCCAGATACATTCCTCGGTGGAGAGAGCACCTGCCGCCAGGACCGCGGCTTGAATATTTCCGTACCCTCTCTTTGTTCACCTTGCCAGCTGCCCGCTCTCCCTCTCCTGTCCAGCCTACCTGGACTGAATCAGTCTGCCCCATTATTTCCCATGCCCTCAGGGCCCGCAGACATGTGATTACTTGGTGCTGATTGCCAGACCGCAGAGCTCCCTGGTCACCTTGTTCTCAACCTCTCATTTCCCGCTGAGAGGTGGACAGGGGGGCCCCTCCCACTCTGAAAGGGAGGGCGGCCGCCGTTGGGTGTCACTAGCTAACTCCCTTCCTTGGGGTTGGATCGTTTTGCATTCCTACTGGGGACAAATGACAGGGTTGGTTTCCTACAGCCCATGCATTAATAATATTAATAGGCATTGCCAAATTATGCTCCCTCACATGTGTGCATGCCTGTATGCTTAGTCACTCAGTCGTGTCCACTCTTTGTGGCCCCCATGGACTGCAGCCCTCCGGGCTTCTTTGTCCACAGAATTTCCCCAGCAAGAATACCGGAATGGGTTGCCATGCCCTCTTCCAGGGGATCTTCCCGACCCAGGGATTGAACCTGTGTCTCCTGTAGTTCCTGTATTGCAGGTGGATTCTTGACCACTGAGCCACCGGGGAAGCCCTGTTCTCCCATAGGCTGCCCCAGTGGACATCCCCACCAGCAGGGTTTGTGGGTGCCTGTTTCCTCCCAGACTGGTGTATGACTTTTGTGCTTTTGTCTTGATAGTTGAAACATGAAATCTCAGTGAAGTGTTAATTTGCATTGAGCATTTTTCATATACTTCAGATATTTGTATTTCTTTTCCTGCATCATATCACCTGTGTCCCAAGGTTTACTCACTATCCTTTTCTCAGCAGATCACCCTTCTACCTGGACAAAGGGGAAGGGGATGTCAGAGGAAGCTAGTGACAGAGACCTCTCCTGGCTGACCAGGAACTCCACCCCGGGAGAATTAATTGCAGCCTTGGACCAAATCTTTCCTGAAGCCTCCCCATGCCTCAGGTCCCCTGTGAGCACGCACGTGTTCTGCTGGTGGTGGTTGACCTGACTCTTCCTGATGGTGTATCCTCACGTAAATTCACAGCCATGAGTCCAGGCCCACTGTTATCCAGATACATTCCTCGGTGGAGAGAGCACCTGCCGCCAGGACCGCGGCTTGAATATTTCCGTACCCCTCTCTTTGTTCACCTTGCCAGCTGCCCGCTCTCCCTCTCCTGTCCAGCCTACCTGGACTGAATCAGTCTGCCCCATTATTTCCCATGCCCTCAGGGCCCGCAGACATGTGATTACTTGGTGCTGATTGCCAGACCGCAGAGCTCCCTGGTCACCTTGTTCTCAACCTCTCATTTCCCCGCTGAGAGGTGGACAGAGGGCGGAGGCCCCTCCCACTCTGAAAGGGAGGCGCGCCTTTCCCACTGCTGAGACTCTGCTCTCTTGCCTGACTGTGTTTTCTCTGGGCCTGGTCTACTGAAGCTGGTCCCCGGAAACCACCGTTAGGCTGGGTGGGGCATGCTTCTAGGTTTTCACATGAACAGCCGCCGAGGCCTTGCCATTTCCAGCCACCTCGGTTAGCTATGCTGTGGAAGCGAAAGCCATGGTGGTGAGTCTTTCTCTTGATTCTGGAAAGTAGAGCCACACAGATAGTAAGAGTAACTACTGTTGATTGCGTATTTCCTAGGTGATGACCACTTGATGTATATTTCTGTTTAACCTTTGAAGCAGCAACAGAACAAAATGGGGACTGTTAGCATCTGAATTTTTTTTTTTTACAGATGCGGAAGCTACCTGAGCCCTGACAACCAAATGGCACAGCTAGGGAGTATACAAGTGACGGGACTCTGGGGAGTGTCATCATCTGGTTGGCAGGGCAGTCAAGTGTGCCAATCTAATTAGGCAAAAATTGCTCCTTGTTTCTTGAGCATATGTCATCTGACTAGGTCAGGCTTGCATCAGCCCCTGTGGCTTTGGAGGCCTCAGCGTGGGGTGGAGATGTGAGAAGAGCTCGGCCTTGCACTGTGCAGACCACGGCTAGGGGACATGGTGATTATGTAAGAATGGCCAATGTTCAATGAGCACTTACTGTGTGGGCTGAGCACTTGGTATGATTGTCATGTGTTCTCACAACTTTATTAAACAGGAGCTGTTTTTGTAACCTGAGATTACATATGAGGAGAGTGAGGCTCAGAAAACGAACTGAATTGCCATACACATATAATAAAATATATAATAGTTGTTCAGTCATGTCTGACTCTTGGAGACCCTGTGGACTGTAGCCTCCTCCACCAGGCTCCTCTGCTCATGGAATTCTTCAGACAAGAATACTACAATGGGTTGCTATGGCCTTCTCCAGGGGATCTTCCCAACCCAGGGATCAAACCCTGGTCTCCTGCATTGCAGGCAGATTCTTTACCAGCTGAGCTACCAGGGAAGCCCCAGATAATCTCTCTACTCAAATGCATATTCATGTGTGCGTGTGTGCTTGGTTGATTCATTTGTGTCCAACTGTTTGTGACCCTGTGGACTGGAGCCTGCCAGGCTCCTCTATCCATGAGATTTTCTAGGTAAGAATACTGGAGTGGGTTGCCATGCCCTTCCTTGGGCGATCTTCCCAACCTAGGGTTGGAACCTGGGTCTCCTAGGTCTCCTGCATTGCAGGAGGATTTTTTTTTTTAATGCTGAGCACCCGGGGAAGCCGCAAGGACAGTGGTTACAATCACAAGAGTCATGATTCAGAGTCCTGTCCTCAGACACTGTGTCAGTTAGAACCCACAACACCTCCTGTCATGCTGCACCACCTCCCACTGGGGCTGGGAAGCCTCCCCAGACCTCTGGGTGGCACCTCCAGGTGGACCCTCCCTGTGCATAGAGAAGGGAGGGAGGCCAGGATCTGTTGCAGTTCATGCTGATGAATTCTTTTCTGCCTCTGGTGAACCTGTACCAGGGTATCTCTGGGCACTGCAGAAGGCATGGCTCTGGGACAGCCTGAGCTACTAGACCGGATTTGGAGATGGCTGACCCCCCCGTCAGGCCCTGTTGGGGTCTTGGGGGCACCATGCCGGCAGCCACCACTTCAGAAGCCTTTATCAGATGTGCCTGTGGCCTCCTCCACCTTGGCTCAGGTTTGCCTTCTTCCTGGTAACCCACCGCATAGCAGCGGGCCTCGGCTCTCCCAGGGGCCCCAATGATAAGACAGACAGCGCAGCTCTCCTCTCCGGAGGGCCAGTGCTGGACTGGCTGACTTCTTTTCCTAACAATACGTTTTGCGTTTTTCTTTATATTTTTCTCGGTCTGCCACCCCGAATTTGAAAGCCTATGTTCTGAGTACTGCAGGGGATACGAGTCTGTCCGTGCAGAGTGCATGGGTTAGTTGCGGCTGTGCCCACAAAGAAGCAGTCCACCGGAAGAGTAGTCATAAAAGGAAACACAGGACGTGTCATAAGGCAGCGCCCGGTGAGTGCCAAGAACATCTTGCCAGCCATCTGTGCTCTGAGTGGAACAGGAAAAGGGCAACGCGGTCTGGAATCTTCCTAAAGGCAGTGGGAGCAGGTGATACCTTGTGGTGGAGTATCCTGTGGAGACTGGAATATTCTAGGTCCTGGCAAGTTTTCATAGCCCGCCTCTGGGTGCCCGTGTGAAGGTTGTGCTGCCCAGAAAGCACCGCTCCCCACCCCCTGGTAGCACAGTCTGTCCTGTCACAGGACAGGACAGGGGGGTGTCCAGAGGGCCACCGTGGCAGCTCGTTGTCCAAGGACGGCCACTGGCAGGAAAGCATTTCCTGTGCCGTAGTTCTGCCTCAGCAGCAGCTCATGACAATGACTCAGGCCCATGACAGGACAACTCTGAGTCATCTAGAGCGTTTACTTAAGGAGGAAGGAACGTGTATAACACAGTCTTTCCAAAGTACGTGGTCCAGACCCTTAGTCTCATAAGAAAAATAATTCCCTGGAGAAATATGTCTCCTTTTAGATGTTCAATGATCCACTTTAATTTTTCAAAGGCTCTGAGAAGTCCCACATTCAAGAATCCTATTTAATTTTCAGTCCATTGTTCCTAAAACTTATGGACCATGGGACCACCTACCTTTTTGAGGCAATACCGAATGTACAGCGGAGCCTGTGTGTGTATGTGTGTGTTGAAAGACTTTGGAAATGCTGAGATCATAGAATGTATTTCTGAAAGTGCTTGCTTCAAAGCACTTAACTGTTAAAAGCTCTTAGACTGAAAGAATTAACTCTCAACTCACGGATAATCAAGTCACCAAGAGTCAATCCTGGCTGCTTCTGGAAAGTCGAGGTTTCATGGCATATTTGTTTTTCTTCTTGAGTTAAAAAGGGAAGTTCCTTGAGGGCAGCGATGGAGCCTTAACTCCCTTTGTGTCCACCCCGAAGCCTGCTCAGCACTGACCATCTAGTCGCTACTCAATAATTACTTGCTAATTGCTTGATTGAAGATGTTTGCTAAAGGCCAAGAAGTTAATTAGTTGAGGCTGGAATCCAGCTCTTTCAACTTCTAGCCAGAGGCTTGTTTTTGCCAGCCAGCAAACTCTAAATTTAGGGCCCTCTCCTCTCCCGCTGGTTCCCAAAGCTGCTTTAAAAAGCTCACTAAACTCTCTTATTAAAGTAGTTTTCCCCTGCTCCCTCATTGACTCCCTTTCTCCTCGTTTTTATGGCTGAAGCTGTCATGAGGCGAGTGACTAGACAACTAGTGGGGGAATTTATTTTATTTTTTTTTTATATTTATGGGCAGCCCTCTTTCCTCCGTTTTCTCCCACTGCACCTTCTTGCCCCAGGAAAGCATACACCTTTGATCTGGTCTGCTTTGTTCTGACTGTGAGTTTTACCTCAGAGATTCCATGCTGGGGTTAGGTGTGAGGGACGTGGGGCTGGAGGCAGGCTCTTCCCAGAGCTGGCTCAGTTTTTGAGCATAATAAACATGTCCCTTTCATGGTATAATCATGTGTGGGTGGACTCCTAACGTGTGCTGTGGGCTTTCACAGCCTCCATGGGAAAGCTGGTCCTGCTCTCCATAGGATTACAACGTAGGCCCTTTATCCTAAGTGGCTCAGCCGAGGTTAACATGCATATAATGAGGAACTACCAATTTCTTTTCCTGTACGAGTGTATCAGATTTCAGATGCATGGAATTACGTCCTTTTGTGGCTGTTGGACACTTGAACCTGCAGCTTGCTGGTTTTCAGTCAGAAACTTATGGACCATGGGACCACCTACCTTTTTGAGGCAATACCGAATGTACAGCGGAGCCTGTGTGTGTATGTGTGTGTTGAAAGACTTTGGAAATGCTGAGATCATAGAATGTATTTCTGAAAGTGCTTGCTTCAAAGCACTTAACTGTTAAAAGCTCTTAGACTGAAAGAATTAACTCTCAACTCACGGATAATCAAGTCACCAAGAGTCAATCCTGGCTGCTTCTGGAAAGTCGAGGTTTCATGGCATATTTGTTTTTCTTCTTGAGTTAAAAAGGGAAGTTCCTTGAGGGCAGCGATGGAGCCTTAACTCCCTTTGTGTCCACCCCGAAGCCTGCTCAGCACTGACCATCTAGTCGCTACTCAATAATTACTTGCTAATTGCTTGATTGAAGATGTTTGCTAAAGGCCAAGAAGTTAATTAGTTGAGGCTGGAATCCAGCTCTTTCAACTTCTAGCCAGAGGCTTGTTTTTGCCAGCCAGCAAACTCTAAATTTAGGGCCCTCTCCTCTCCCGCTGGTTCCCAAAGCTGCTTTAAAAAGCTCACTAAACTCTCTTATTAAAGTAGTTTTCCCCTGCTCCCTCATTGACTCCCTTTCTCCTCGTTTTTATGGCTGAAGCTGTCATGAGGCGAGTGACTAGACAACTAGTGGGGGAATTTATTTTATTTTTTTTTTATATTTATGGGCAGCCCTCTTTCCTCCGTTTTCTCCCACTGCACCTTCTTGCCCCAGGAAAGCATACACCTTTGATCTGGTCTGCTTTGTTCTGACTGTGAGTTTTACCTCAGAGATTCCATGCTGGGGTTAGGTGTGAGGGACGTGGGGCTGGAGGCAGGCTCTTCCCAGAGCTGGCTCAGTTTTTGAGCATAATAAACATGTCCCTTTCATGGTATAATCATGTGTGGGTGGACTCCTAACGTGTGCTGTGGGCTTTCACAGCCTCCATGGGAAAGCTGGTCCTGCTCTCCATAGGATTACAACGTAGGCCCTTTATCCTAAGTGGCTCAGCCGAGGTTAACATGCATATAATGAGGAACTACCAATTTCTTTTCCTGTACGAGTGTATCAGATTTCAGATGCATGGAATTACGTCCTTTTGTGGCTGTTGGACACTTGAACCTGCAGCTTGCTGGTAAGCAGGAGAGGGCACTGAGCAGCATTTGAGTGCCCTGAAGGAAAGTTCTTTATTTAAACTCCCACTGGGCTGCATCTGTTTCTGGGTCTGTTCTCTAACCTTGGGAATCAACAGAAAAGCAGCTTTAGTTTTGAGTGTTTCAGTCTACCTCGGCCCTGGATCAGCCTTCCCGTGTTCTCTTTAACTCCGGGAGTCATTTAGCAGCATTATTTATGGAAAAATTGATTGAATTTAATGAAATGGAATGAGAAGGAATCTTCACAGGTCTCAATGAGTGCTTTAGGTGAGCAGTAATTCATCAGAATGAGACCTGATTTTGGTTGGGGGTAGTGTGTCCTTTATGGAAGCCTGTCTTCATGGATGAATTATGAAAATTACCCTAAGCGTTCAAGACATTGCAGGTTTGAATTCTCGGGTGGTCCAGGGGCTAGGACTTGGCCTTTCACTGCTGGGCCTGGGTTCAGTCCCTGGTTGCAGAATCAAGATCCTGTGAGTCCTGCAGTGCAGTCAGAACCGCCCCCAACACACACACAAAGATTCAAAACAAAATGACGACAGACCCTCAGACAAAACATTGGGGGTTTGACGGTCTGGAAAATTTTGAGAACAAAGTGGGTTTTATTAATTGTTTCTGCAGTTGTTTGTGGATATCATCCAAATCATTGAGGGCCAATATCTGAATTGTATTCTGTGCATTTAATTTAAGATCACTTGAGGGGCCAATATCTGACTGTGAGTTTTACCTCAGAGATTCCATGCTGGGGTTAGGTGTGAGGGACGTGGGGCTGGAGGCAGGCTCTTCCCAGAGCTGGCTCAGTTTTGAGCATAATAAACATGTCCCTTTCATGGTATAATCATGTGTGGGTGGACTCCTAACGTGTGCTGTGGGCTTTCACAGCCTCCATGGGAAAGCTGGTCCTGCTCTCCATAGGATTACAACGTAGGCCCTTTATCCTAAGTGGCTCAGCCGAGGTTAACATGCATATAATGAGGAACTACCAATTTCTTTTCCTGTACGAGTGTATCAGATTTCAGATGCATGGAATTACGTCCTTTTGTGGCTGTTGGACACTTGAACCTGCAGCTTGCTGGTAAGCAGGAGAGGGCACTGAGCAGCATTTGAGTGCCCTGAAGGAAAGTTCTTTATTTAAACTCCCACTGGGCTGCATCTGTTTCTGGGTCTGTTCTCTAACCTTGGGAATCAACAGAAAAGCAGCTTTAGTTTTGAGTGTTTCAGTCTACCTCGGCCCTGGATCAGCCTTCCCGTGTTCTCTTTAACTCCGGGAGTCATTTAGCAGCATTATTTATGGAAAAATTGATTGAATTTAATGAAATGGAATGAGAAGGAATCTTCACAGGTCTCAATGAGTGCTTTAGGTGAGCAGTAATTCATCAGAATGAGACCTGATTTTGGTTGGGGGTAGTGTGTCCTTTATGGAAGCCTGTCTTCATGGATGAATTATGAAAATTACCCTAAGCGTTCAAGACATTGCAGGTTTGAATTCTCGGGTGGTCCAGGGGCTAGGACTTGGCCCTTTCACTGCTGGGCCTGGGTTCAGTCCCTGGTTGCAGAATCAAGATCCTGTGAGTCCTGCAGTGCAGTCAGAACCCCCCCCCCCCCCCCCCCAACACACACACAAAAGATTCAAAACAAAATGACGACAGACCCTCAGACAAAACATTGGGGGTTTGACGGTCTGGAAAATTTTGAGAACAAAGTGGGTTTTATTAATTGTTTCTGCAGTTGTTTGTGGATATCATCCAAATCATTGAGGGCCAATATCTGAATTGTATTCTGTGCATTTAATTTAGCTGAGATCAGGGGCGACTTGAACTCTGCTTGGCCCCTGTCCTGCCTCCGCCCCTCCATTTAGTGAGCTGCCATGTGGAGGGACCGACCTCACAGCCTTCCTGTTGCCCTTCCCCTGGGTCTGGACCTCTTTCCTGGGTTAGCTCTTTTCTAGGTGAACTCCTCCACATCCATCGGGGTCTCAGGCTAGTTCTCCTTTGGGAAGCCTTACATGAATCGGAGAAGATCCCAGTTTTCCTGCAGTTTTACATGATGCCTTTTTTTCTTCATGGTGCCTGTTACCATCTTAATTCAGTAGTAATGTCTTATTTCTTTAATGTCTCCTGCAGCTTCCTAGGAGCAAAGGCATGTCTCTGTTCTTTTCTATATCCTCAGGGCCTTTGTGCCTGGTTTGGGACAAAGTAGGTACCCAAATGTTTGATAAAAGACAGAAAGAGAGGATTAGAAGCTCATTGTGAAGAATTTGGCTTTTTGGGTTACAGTTGGCAGAGCTCTGAGGTGGCCCTCAGTGGCCCCATGTCCTGGTGCTGATGCTCTCGTGTGAGCTCTTCCCTGGAATGAACCAAGTGGCAGCCCATTGCTGACACATGGAACATGGCAAGGGTACAGGGTGTCACTGGTGAAGCGAGGCAACAGAGAGGATGAAGCTTCCATCTCATGGGCCCTCTTTTTGCTGTTTGCTTGCTCTGATGGAAACCGGCTGCCGTGTTATGAGTTGCACGGTGAGAGTCCCAGGCCACGTGGCCAGGAGCTGAGGAGGCTTCTGGTCGCCAGCCAACAGAGGCCCTCAGCCCAGTGGCCTGGGAAGAACCGGATCCTGCCTACATCTGCTTGTGTAGACTTTGGAGCAGGTGTTCCCATTCACTGCTGGGCCTGGGTTCAGTCCCTGGTTGCAGAATCAAGATCCTGTGAGTCCTGCAGTGCAGTCAGAACCGCCCAACACACACAAAGATTCAAAACAAAATGACGACAGACCCTCAGACAAAACATTGGGGGTTTGACGGTCTGGAAAATTTTGAGAACAAAGTGGGTTTTATTAATTGTTTCTGCAGTTGTTTGTGGATATCATCCAAATCATTGAGGGCCAATATCTGAATTGTATTCTGTGCATTTAATTTAGCTGAGATCAGGGGCGACTTGAACTCTGCTTGGCCCCTGTCCTGCCTCCGCCCCTCCATTTAGTGAGCTGCCATGTGGAGGGACCGACCTCACAGCCTTCCTGTTGCCCTTCCCCTGGGTCTGGACCTCTTTCCTGGGTTAGCTCTTTTCTAGGTGAACTCCTCCACATCCATCGGGGTCTCAGGCTAGTTCTCCTTTGGGAAGCCTTACATGAATCGGAGAAGATCCCAGTTTTCCTGCAGTTTTACATGATGCCTTTTTTTCTTCATGGTGCCTGTTACCATCTTAATTCAGTAGTAATGTCTTATTTCTTTAATGTCTCCTGCAGCTTCCTAGGAGCAAAGGCATGTCTCTGTTCTTTTCTATATCCTCAGGGCCTTTGTGCCTGGTTTGGGACAAAGTAGGTACCCAAATGTTTGATAAAAGACAGAAAGAGAGGATTAGAAGCTCATTGTGAAGAATTTGGCTTTTTGGGTTACAGTTGGCAGAGCTCTGAGGTGGCCCTCAGTGGCCCCATGTCCTGGTGCTGATGCTCTCGTGTGAGCTCTTCCCTGGAATGAACCAAGTGGCAGCCCATTGCTGACACATGGAACATGGCAAGGGTACAGGGTGTCACTGGTGAAGCGAGGCAACAGAGAGGATGAAGCTTCCATCTCATGGGCCCTCTTTTTGCTGTTTGCTTGCTCTGATGGAAACCGGCTGCCGTGTTATGAGTTGCACGGTGAGAGTCCCAGGCCACGTGGCCAGGAGCTGAGGGAGGCTTCTGGTCGCCAGCCAACAGAGGCCCTCAGCCCAGTGGCCTGGGAAGAACCGGATCCTGCCTACATCTGCTTGTGTAGACTTTGGAGCAGGTGCTTCCCCCATTGAGCCTTCAGATGAAACCCTGGCCCTTAAGCTCACTACAGCCTTGAGGCAGAGGTACTGAGCTAAACTGTGCTGAGATTCTGGACTCACAGGATCTGAGACAGGAAATGCTTGTGGATTTAAGCTACTAGCTGTTGGTTTTAATTTGTTAGACAGTCGGATTATGAATACACAGATTTTTCTCTGTGCGGTTATTAGATGATATTAATGATGATAATGGGAACTTAGTGTATATATATATGGCAGGTCTTGTGCTCAGCACTTAACATGCACACTCTTAGCTATTCATCACATGAGCTGTCTGATGTAGGTTCTATTATTATTTCCAATTTACAGACGAGAAAAATGAGGCAAAGGATAGGATAACTTGTCCAAAGGTCTTGTCAGAGCACAGAAATTATAATCCTGGAGCCTGTGCTAAAGGTAGACCAGAACCTGAAATGCTTTGGGGCTCCTTCCTCACCTAAAGACCAGGGCTCCTGACTCTGAGTTTCCAGGACTTAGTGCAGTGGAGGTGCGGGGTGCCACTGTTCAGGATGAAGGCCTGGGCAGTGGCTTAGCTTTGACCCTGTCTCTTTAACAAGCCCATCCAAGGGTGTTCCAGCAGGAGTGTTCCTGATTGAGGCCTGGCCTCCTAGTGCCCTGTGAATCAGCATGTTTGGTGTGGAAGCCCACTCCTCCTGTGTCCAAGAATAAAGTCCAATCAGGAAAATAAAAGATGGTAGCTTTTGGAAGAAAATGAACAGCTTCCACTGTGATTACAGCTTGTTTTTCAACTTCTGCACGATGAAATTAAATTGAATAATTGTTTGCCCATTTAACCACATGACTCGGATCTGTTTGCAGCAGCTCGTGGCATTGTAAATATTTAAACCGGTAATAAAGTCCTTTAAGCGTATGTCTCATTTTATCTCATTTATCTATAGACCTGAAAAATGCAGTGGAACAGAACAGAAGATGTTTTGGGGAAAAGGCTAGTGTGGTGTAAGACGCCTGTGGATTGAGGGGATGCAGTCCCAAGGCTTTGTGTTGGGATTGCAGGCAGAGTGATTCTGAGCCTGGGATTCTGGGACAGATGTTCCTTCAGAGAAACTTTGGAAGACATGACTCCATTGTTGTCCATTTCTCTGTCCTGTGGTGTGCTTGTGTATCTCTCGCCTCAGAATCAATTTCTCCCCACTTCTTGAGCACTGTGGTGTTGCATCATAATTGCTCACTCAGATAGATTCACTTTGAGTGATCGACAAATAACCAGGTGTGTGCAGATTGCAAATAAGTATTGGGTTAAACAACAAAAAAAAGTATGTTGATTGTGTATATGAAATGTTGCCTCAAGGAGGACCTACTATTCTGCAAACAGACCCTTATGTCTGATAGTAAAATCCTCTGACAGTTCAAAAGAACTTTTCCGGGTAAACAGTAATCAGGTTTGGGCTCTTATGAAAAGATCCGTTTACAATTTGTCAGGAGTATATGCTTGTATGTTGGTCTTAATGGTGTTATGTGAGGGAGTTTGGATGGAATTTGGATTTTCTATTCACGGATCTGCTTGGCCTCCAGTGTTCAGCTGTCATGATTTGAATTTGTTTTCAGCTGTCATGATTTTGGCAGCTTTTTGACACTGGGATTGTTTTCTAATGTGAGTGAGATCACAAGTGAATTGAACGGATGTTTGATTTGGTATTCTGTTCAAGCATCTACATTTGGAGAAATGTGTTCTTTATACTGATAACTTATATTTTGCTCATGGAAGGATATATATATATATATTGATTAAAACATAGATAATTATATTAATATATATGCATAATATATATATATTACGAATATAGCCAGAATGGATGGCCTAGGTGTTTAACAGTTGCTTCTTCCCATTTAGCCATGACCCTGGATCCTAGCATCACCTGGTATCTGCCGTCTTTTCCCTTGGCTTTTGCCACTCTCTTCTCTCATGGTTTTCTGACATGGCCTCCCTGATATCTCAGACTCTGTCTTTTTGTCTGGGTCCAGTTCTTCCTATCAACCTTTGAATATTAATTATTACCTGGGGTTCTGTCAGGCCTCTTCTTACTTTTTTTTTTTTGGCCACTTCTATTGGTCTTTCATTTATTCATTTTCATTCATCTTTGCTCTTTGGCCTGTGTGGGCCTCCCATCGCAGTGGCCTCTCTTGTCTCAGAGCACCAAGCACTCCAGAGCTCCAGTTTGGTAGTTGGACACATTGGTCCTGCTTCCAGGCCAGCTTGTGTATCTCTCGCCTCAGAATCAATTTCTCCCCACTTCTTGAGCACTGTGGTGTTGCATCATAATTGCTCACTCAGATAGATTCACTTTGAGTGATCGACAAATAACCAGGTGTGTGCAGATTGCAAATAAGTATTGGGTTAAACAACAAAAAAAAGTATGTTGATTGTGTATATGAAATGTTGCCTCAAGGAGGACCTACTATTCTGCAAACAGACCCTTATGTCTGATAGTAAAATCCTCTGACAGTTCAAAAGAACTTTTCCGGGTAAACAGTAATCAGGTTTGGGCTCTTATGAAAAGATCCGTTTACAATTTGTCAGGAGTATATGCTTGTATGTTGGTCTTAATGGTGTTATGTGAGGGAGTTTGGATGGAATTTGGATTTTCTATTCACGGATCTGCTTGGCCTCCAGTGTTCAGCTGTCATGATTTGAATTTGTTTTCAGCTGTCATGATTTTGGCAGCTTTTTGACACTGGGATTGTTTTCTAATGTGAGTGAGATCACAAGTGAATTGAACGGATGTTTGATTTGGTATTCTGTTCAAGCATCTACATTTGGAGAAATGTGTTCTTTATACTGATAACTTATATTTTGCTCATGGAAGGATATATATATATATATTGATTAAAACATAGATAATTATATTAATATATATGCATAATATATATATATTACGAATATAGCCAGAATGGATGGCCTAGGTGTTTAACAGTTGCTTCTTCCCATTTAGCCATGACCCTGGATCCTAGCATCACCTGGTATCTGCCGTCTTTTCCCTTGGCTTTTGCCACTCTCTTCTCTCATGGTTTTCTGACATGGCCTCCCTGATATCTCAGACTCTGTCTTTTTGTCTGGGTCCAGTTCTTCCTATCAACCTTTGAATATTAATTATTACCTGGGGTTCTGTCAGGCCTCTTCTTACTTTTTTTTTTTTGGCCACTTCTATTGGTCTTTCATTTATTCATTTTCATTCATCTTTGCTCTTTGGCCTGTGTGGGCCTCCCATCGCAGTGGCCTCTCTTGTCTCAGAGCACCAAGCACTCCAGAGCTCCAGTTTGGTAGTTGGACACATTGGTCCAGCTGCTCTGCAGCACGTGAGATCTTCCCAGGCCAGGGATTGAACCAGCATCCCTTGCACTGCAAGGCGGTGTCTTTACCCACTGGACCACCAGGGAAGCCCCTCTTCTTACTTTATTAATCTCTCCTGCATCATTTCATTCACTAGGGAAGTTTTTACGAACACACATATATTCACCGTCTAAATAAATTATCTCCCACCGAGGTCAGAGGTTCACGGTGCTGCTCATTCAATTGTTTTGAGACATCACCACCTGCATGGCCTCTCTGTTGTAGTGATTTGAACTTCATATGTGCAAAACTGAGCTCATCCCCTTCCTGCTTCTTGTCACTGTGAGTGGCACTGCCATCCATCTGGTCACCCAGGTCTGTGGGCTGACATCCCTGGATGCCCATCCCCAAGCCTGGCGGTTAAACCTCTGACTCTGTCATTTTTCTTTCTCAGCTTCCTGTGAGTCTCTGAATTTAGTTTCACCTGACCCCACCCTCACCTCATCCATCCTTCTTCGTACACCATCTTTAAGCCAGCCTAGTTCCAGCTCCACATTTCTGAAACCCACATCTGATCTTGTCTCCTTCCTGCTTAAAACACCTCAGCGACTCTCCACTGTCCTCCAGGTAAGGTCCAGATTCTTACTGTGGGCTATGACACCTTTGGTTCCTGCTCTCCTCTTTAGCCTCATTCTTTGCCATTCCCTGAATTGTCCCAGTTCCCAGCCACATCGCGCTTCTCGTATGTAGTTCCCCAGACCTGCTGTGCTAGCACCAGGGTGCCATGGGCATGCTCTTCCTTTAACCCAGCCGTTCTCAGCTGGAGTTGGGTCTCCCCTTCAGGGGACATTTGGGAATGTCTGATGGCATTTTTGGTTGTCACGGCAGCATTGATGGGGAGGACATTTTTAATGGCATCTGGAGACCAGGGCTGCTGCTAAATTTCGTACAGTGCCCTGGACAGTCAGACAACCAAGAGTTAACTGTTTCCTAGTGCCAAGAGTACACAGGTTGAAAAAGACTGCCTTCACACAACTGCCTTACTGCTTGGTGACTTTTGCTTTGGCCTCGGTTGAGACCAGGTCACTTCTGCAGCTTATGACTAGCTCTGTGACCCGAAGCAAGTGACCTGACTTCTCTATCTCAATTTCCTCATATGTAAAATACACGTAATGATTATTCAACATCATAGGTATGTTGTGAGGGTTAAATGATTGAGGAGTGTGTTAAGACAGTGTATGGGAAGTAATAATTGCTCAATAAAAGTTAGTTGTTGATATCATTATTCGATCTGTTCTTTAATTAAAAATGACCTTTTATCTGCTCAAGCAGAATGGGTTACTCCTTTATGTCACACACAGACTCAGAGCAACATGAGGAAATGATCTGTGACTTTCCTCATCTAAATCTCAGTGCTTGGCATCGACGAGGCACCTAATGTTCACTGAATGAATGATTTCATGTGTTTTTATACTGTAAATTGAGAATTCTCCTCCCGTGTGCAGGAACTTAATAAGTGTTAGGTACTGCCATTAATACTTAAATATTAATAAAATTTATGTGCTGTGCTCATTCTCTCAGTACTGTCTGACTCTTTGTGACCCCATAGACTGTAGCCCACCAGGCTCTTCTATCCATGGAATTTCCCAGGCAAGAAGACTAGACTGAGTGGCCTTTTCCCTCTCCCGGGGATCTTCCAGACCCAGGGATCAAACCTGAGTCTCCTGCATTGGCAGATGGATTCTTTACCACTAGCGCCACCTGGGAAGCCTGATGTAGTTTATAGTTCTGTGTTATTAGAGAAAATGTAGTGCTTTCCTAATTTAATTTTCAAACACTTGAAATATTTTCAGGTCAACACTTTGTTCCAAGTGAGTTTTCCCCACTTAGGCTGTGGCTGGGGACACAGTCTCATCAGGGACATTTGGGAATGTCTGATGGCATTTTTGGTTGTCACGGCAGCATTGATGGGGAGGACATTTTTAATGGCATCTGGAGACCAGGGCTGCTGCTAAATTTCGTACAGTGCCCTGGACAGTCAGACAACCAAGAGTTAACTGTTTCCTAGTGCCAAGAGTACACAGGTTGAAAAAGACTGCCTTCACACAACTGCCTTACTGCTTGGTGACTTTTGCTTTGGCCTCGGTTGAGACCAGGTCACTTCTGCAGCTTATGACTAGCTCTGTGACCCGAAGCAAGTGACCTGACTTCTCTATCTCAATTTCCTCATATGTAAAATACACGTAATGATTATTCAACATCATAGGTATGTTGTGAGGGTTAAATGATTGAGGAGTGTGTTAAGACAGTGTATGGGAAGTAATAATTGCTCAATAAAAGTTAGTTGTTGATATCATTATTCGATCTGTTCTTTAATTAAAAATGACCTTTTATCTGCTCAAGCAGAATGGGTTACTCCTTTATGTCACACACAGACTCAGAGCAACATGAGGAAATGATCTGTGACTTTCCTCATCTAAATCTCAGTGCTTGGCATCGACGAGGCACCTAATGTTCACTGAATGAATGATTTCATGTGTTTTTATACTGTAAATTGAGAATTCTCCTCCCGTGTGCAGGAACTTAATAAGTGTTAGGTACTGCCATTAATACTTAAATATTAATAAAATTTATGTGCTGTGCTCATTCTCTCAGTACTGTCTGACTCTTTGTGACCCCATAGACTGTAGCCCACCAGGCTCTTCTATCCATGGAATTTCCCAGGCAAGAAGACTAGACTGAGTGGCCTTTTCCCTCTCCAGGGGATCTTCCAGACCCAGGGATCAAACCTGAGTCTCCTGCATTGGCAGATGGATTCTTTACCACTAGCGCCACCTGGGAAGCCTGATGTAGTTTATAGTTCTGTGTTATTAGAGAAAATGTAGTGCTTTCCTAATTTAATTTTCAAACACTTGAAATATTTTCAGGTCAACACTTTGTTCCAAGTGAGTTTTCCCCACTTAGGCTGTGGCTGGGGACACAGTCTCATCATGGACAAGGGGTCTCTTGAGAGCTTGGTGGTTTGCCGGGGGAGGCCCCCAACATGAGGTTGTGACATGCATGTACATGCTCCTTACCTCAAGGAGGTGGATGAAGACCCAAGTTCTTGCTTGCCATGTGGCAGATGTCCAGAGGGTGTGGGAGAGACCCTGAGCCCTGCTGTGACAGATGGGGGATCTGAGTTGCCTGGGTGAACTGTGTGAATGCTAGGCTCTAGAGAGACTATGTGGAGGTTCAGAGCTTAAAGAGAGATTTATCAGACTGTGTGGCCCATGCCATGGGAGATCAGTTAATTTGACATTATGGAGTCCTCTGGGACATCTACTATGGACAGCCCTTCAAGTCAGACACATGTTTGTCCTCACTGGTACATGTTTGTTCCCTGCCTGGTGCATTCTTTCTCAACCTGGGAAGTTCCCACTCGTTCTTCTTTTAAAGATTTATTTATTTATTTATTCTGGGGGGTAGGGTCAGGCAGGGGTGGGGTGGAGGAGGGAGGAAGTGGGTGGGCCACTTCTATTGGTCTTTCATTTATCTATTTTCATCCATCTTTGTTCTTTGGCCCGTGTGGGCCTCCCATCACAGTGGCCTCTGTTGTCGCAGAGCACCGGCTCTGGGCGCATGTGCTCCAGAGCTCAGGCTCGGTAATTGGACACATAGGTCCAGCCGCTCCGTGGCACGTGGGATCTTCCAGGCCAGGAATCAGACTGGCACCCCTTGTACTGCAACGTGGTATTCTCACCCACTGGACCACAAGGGGAAGCCCCCCCACTCGTTCTTCATGACTCAGTTCAGTGTGCAGTTACTGTGTCAGCCCATGTTGGGGCACATCGCCTCTGTGTTAGGCCCTGTTACAGACCCTGGTGCAGCAATAGTGAACAGAACAAGTGAAGGTCCTGGCTTCGTATGGCTGACACTGTGGTGGAGGAACTGGATGCTAAGCAAGTGGACGCATGAGATCATTTCAGAGAGGGACAGGCACGGTGAAGACAGGGCACTGGGGGGATGCGAGGGAGGGTTGGGGAAGGTCCCTTCAGATGAGTGGCTGGGGAAGCTGCTCTAAGGGAGGGACATGGGAGGATGGGGCATCACCCTTGCCAATCGAGTGCAAAGACCCTGAAACGTGATGTTCTCAGGGGAGCCTTCTCTGTCTCATCCAATGAGTTCTTTTTGGTTTTGTATTTGGCTCCCAATCTGCTTTGTTCAGCTCTCTGTAATAGTGCTAAGCACACCGCCTTCTAACACAAACCCATATTTCTTCCCAGCCCTCATACTTTGCAGATTCCCTTAACCTTTCAAGACCATTGTATCTGAATTGACAGCAATTAATGGCAACGGGTAACATTTTTTAAGCCCCTGCTTCGCACTGCTAGACACTGTTTTAAGTGCTTTGCAGGTTTTTCTCTCTTAATACTCAGGGTAGGCCCCAACAACAGTCCTGTCATAAGCCTCATTCTTTAGATGAAACTGAGGCACCAGCTGAATAACTTGCCCTGGGTTGTGCAGCGGGGAGGTGGCCCAGCTGGGTTCCAACTGAGCCAGGCAATCAGACTACCAAACTGCCCTCTGAGCAGTGCATCCTCCACTTGCTAGGACTGTGGCTCACAGGAATCGCTGTCACCCAGGGAGGTCTTTGTCACCTGAGTGTGTGAGTGATGCAATGTCTGTGTCTCGTCACAGTCCCCAGTGACCTGCCAGCCAGGAGGCACAGGGCTCTGGCTGCTGCCAGGGGAGCTGCAGGCACAGTGGTGATGTCTGTGCCTCTGGGCCTTTCCTGGTTCTGGTTGTTGAGGAGAAATGAACGTGCTAGAAATAGTTGGAGGAAATTCTGAAACAAGAGAGTCCAGCAGTGGAAAACAGGAGAAAATAAGAAGACTGAGTGCTTCAGACTGTGGTGCTGGAGAAGACTCTTGAGAATCCCTTGGACAGCAAGGAGAACAAACCAGTCAGTTCTAAAGGAAATCGACGCTGAATATTCATTGGAAGGACTGATGCTGGAGTTGAAGCTGTAATACTTCAGCCACCGGATATGAAGGGCCCACTCATTGGAAAAGACTCTGATGCTGGGAAAGATAGAATGCTAAATGAGAAGGAGGTCAAGACCCTGAAACGCTGGGGATGCGAGGAGGGTTGGGGAAGGTCCCTTCAGATGAGTGGCTGGGGAAGCTGCTCTAAGGGAGGGACATGGGAGGATGGGGCATCACCCTTGCCAATCGAGTGCAAAGACCCTGAAACGTGATGTTCTCAGGGGAGCCTTCTCTGTCTCATCCAATGAGTTCTTTTTGGTTTTGTATTTGGCTCCCAATCTGCTTTGTTCAGCTCTCTGTAATAGTGCTAAGCACACCGCCTTCTAACACAAACCCATATTTCTTCCCAGCCCTCATACTTTGCAGATTCCCTTAACCTTTCAAGACCATTGTATCTGAATTGACAGCAATTAATGGCAACGGGTAACATTTTTTAAGCCCCTGCTTCGCACTGCTAGACACTGTTTTAAGTGCTTTGCAGGTTTTTCCTCTCTTAATACTCAGGGTAGGCCCCCAACAACAGTCCTGTCATAAGCCTCATTCTTTAGATGAAACTGAGGCACCAGCTGAATAACTTGCCCTGGGTTGTGCAGCGGGGAGGTGGCCCAGCTGGGTTCCAACTGAGCCAGGCAATCAGACTACCAAACTGCCCTCTGAGCAGTGCATCCTCCACTTGCTAGGACTGTGGCTCACAGGAATCGCTGTCACCCAGGGAGGTCTTTGTCACCTGAGTGTGTGAGTGATGCAATGTCTGTGTCTCGTCACAGTCCCCAGTGACCTGCCAGCCAGGAGGCACAGGGCTCTGGCTGCTGCCAGGGGAGCTGCAGGCACAGTGGTGATGTCTGTGCCTCTGGGCCTTTCCTGGTTCTGGTTGTTGAGGAGAAATGAACGTGCTAGAAATAGTTGGAGGAAATTCTGAAACAAGAGAGTCCAGCAGTGGAAAACAGGAGAAAATAAGAAGACTGAGTGCTTCAGACTGTGGTGCTGGAGAAGACTCTTGAGAATCCCTTGGACAGCAAGGAGAACAAACCAGTCAGTTCTAAAGGAAATCGACGCTGAATATTCATTGGAAGGACTGATGCTGGAGTTGAAGCTGTAATACTTCAGCCACCGGATATGAAGGGCCCACTCATTGGAAAAGACTCTGATGCTGGGAAAGATAGAATGCTAAATGAGAAGGAGGTGACAGAGGATGAGAGGTTTAGTTAGTATCATTGACTCAATGGACATGAATTGGAGCAACCTCCAGGAGATGGTAGAGGACACAAAACCTGGCCTGCTGCAGTCCACGGGTTCACAAAGAGTCGGACATGACTGAGCAACTGAACAAAAGCAACAAGATGAGTCTGTGAGGACTCAGGGGCAGCCCAGGTGTGAGGCCCCCAGTGCTGGCCCAGAGGACCGAGCACAGGGCCCTGTGGGAAGACCCCAGGTGCTCTTACTCCTGCCTTCAGGGAGGAGTATGAGCTGGGTTGGGAGTTCATCCCTCAGCAAGCAGGGGTCCTGGCCCCATTCTGCCTCCTCCCTGGGACTCAGGAAAGCCTCCTCTCTTGCCTAGCCTCAGTCTTTTCATCTGTAGAATGCTGATGCTGCTAACGATGGCCTTGTGAGGAGTTTGAGAATTACAGAGATGCTGGGACGTGAAACTGCTTTTCGAGGGATCCCAGACTGCAGAAATGGCAGTAGTTTTTAATGATGCGATCATAGAGAAGTTTGCCGGAAGGTATTTCTGAATTTTCCAAAGGCTTCATTTATTGTTTCTCCACATCATTAGTCCCAGGAAGTGAGACTTGGGTGCATTTTTCTGTTTGCAGGTTAGCATGAACTTTTTCTTTAAAAGGTAGCTTTTCTTTTCATAAAGCCTCATTAGAGTCCAGACACATAGGCAGAGCAGGGTGTGGGCCTGGACCCTTTGGGGCTTTAGGACCTAAGCCTTCCAGATTCTCTCCTTTCAATCGTGGTGTAATGCCGGCCTTCTTACTTCTCCCCTTACCCTTCACTCCATAGTTAGGGGAGTTTTATTACTGACAATGACAGCATTTCAAGGGGCTGCCCCTAAATGAAGACATTTCTGGAAGTTTCCTTTCTTCACTGACTGTGTGCACATCAGCAGGTTCTCCATTGCTTTCCCCCATTTGATGTGAACACATATGATACCCACTGCCAATGTTGTGGATGCAGATGACTTAAAAGAAACTAGAAACTCTAGAACTCTAGCCTCTTTAAGATTGGCCTGAGCATCACGTTCTCATAACTGGCTTTTCAACTCATAGAGGCCAAGTGTCATGGATCTCCCAAGACATGGATGGATGATTTCATTTACTTGACAAATGTGTATTGAGCACTGATGTGTGCCTGGGACTCTTACAGACACTGGGGAGACAGAATGGGGCAAGAGGGAGCAAGTTCCCTGCTTGTTTAGATGTCAGATTCTAATAGGAAGACAGACGACACACCAGACGTTCAGATAAGCTGGGATCTCTGATAGAGGAGAAGAGTCATAGGGAGATGGGATGGGTGTGCTGGTGTGGAGCACTTCAGTGGACACAGCAGTTGGGAAGGTTTTCCTGAGAAATGAAAGTCAGGTGCAGTCAGGTTAAGCCTGGGGAAGGGCATTCTAGGTGGAAAGAGCAGCACGTGTGTGGGCCCAGAGGTGGGAATGAACTTGGCCTCTTTGAGGAACAGAAAGTAGTGTGTCTTGAGTATGTTTAGTGAGCAGTGGCATGATGAAGAAGTAGGCAGGATTCTACAGATCATACTGTTCTTTTTAGGCAGTATAAGGAGTTGGGATTTGCTTGAACTTAGAGGTCACCCTCTCTACCTTCAAGTGTAACAGGTAGACTCCCACAGAGTGAAGTTGCCTAGAGATACCCTGTGACGCTGTGTTACCTGCCTGTCCACTGGGGACAGTCACAGTGGTCCTCCCTGTGTGTGTAGGGTCTGCCTGGAGCCTGACCTTAGTCTGCTGGCTGACTGGACAAACAGGCTTCGTCTCCTGTGGTGTTGGGGCACATGGGGAGGGTTCTAGGCTCTTGTGTCCTTTAAATGCACCACACTGGCTGGTCCTTGCCTTGTTCATTGACCTAGAAGATTCTTTCTGGAACCTCATATCCTAGGGGTTTGCTCCCTTGCCAGGAAGATGGTTAAGCAGATGGCACTGTTAATGAAACTTAGGTCTTGCTGCTTGCTGCTCAGAAGCCATTACTCAAGAGGCAGGTGCTTGTAGAAGAGTAATTTCACTTTATTCTGGGGGGAAAAAGGCAGCTTTCCTTTCTTCACTGACTGTGTGCACATTTCTCCCCCATTTGATGTGAACACATATGATACCCACTGCCAATGTTGTGGATGCAGATGACTTAAAAGAAACTAGAAACTCTAGAACTCTAGCCTCTTTAAGATTGGCCTGAGCATCACGTTCTCATAACTGGCTTTTCAACTCATAGAGGCCAAGTGTCATGGATCTCCCAAGACATGGATGGATGATTTCATTTACTTGACAAATGTGTATTGAGCACTGATGTGTGCCTGGGACTCTTACAGACACTGGGGAGACAGAATGGGGCAAGAGGGAGCAAGTTCCCTGCTTGTTTAGATGTCAGATTCTAATAGGAAGACAGACGACACACCAGACGTTCAGATAAGCTGGGATCTCTGATAGAGGAGAAGAGTCATAGGGAGATGGGATGGGTGTGCTGGTGTGGAGCACTTCAGTGGACACAGCAGTTGGGAAGGTTTTCCTGAGAAATGAAAGTCAGGTGCAGTCAGGTTAAGCCTGGGGAAGGGCATTCTAGGTGGAAAGAGCAGCACGTGTGTGGGCCCAGAGGTGGGAATGAACTTGGCCTCTTTGAGGAACAGAAAGTAGTGTGTCTTGAGTATGTTTAGTGAGCAGTGGCATGATGAAGAAGTAGGCAGGATTCTACAGATCATACTGTTCTTTTTAGGCAGTATAAGGAGTTGGGATTTGCTTGAACTTAGAGGTCACCCTCTCTACCTTCAAGTGTAACAGGTAGACTCCCACAGAGTGAAGTTGCCTAGAGATACCCTGTGACGCTGTGTTACCTGCCTGTCCACTGGGGACAGTCACAGTGGTCCTCCCTGTGTGTGTAGGGTCTGCCTGGAGCCTGACCTTAGTCTGCTGGCTGACTGGACAAACAGGCTTCGTCTCCTGTGGTGTTGGGGCACATGGGGAGGGTTCTAGGCTCTTGTGTCCTTTAAATGCACCACACTGGCTGGTCCTTGCCTTGTTCATTGACCTAGAAGATTCTTTCTGGAACCTCATATCCTAGGGGTTTGCTCCCTTGCCAGGAAGATGGTTAAGCAGATGGCACTGTTAATGAAACTTAGGTCTTGCTGCTTGCTGCTCAGAAGCCATTACTCAAGAGGCAGGTGCTTGTAGAAGAGTAATTTCACTTTATTCTGGAGGCCAGGAACCAGGAGGGGAGGGCAGACTCGTGTCCAGAGGGTACTCTGATAAGTGGGCAAGAGCTTTTAAAGGGAAATCTCAGGGTGTATTGGTGGGGGGCGGCTACCTGCAGAACATCACAGATGGTGTGTCAGTCATCTTGAAACGGGTCATGCACTGGTGTAACCATCATCCTAATTGTTTTAAGGACAGTGAATCTTCAGTTCCAGGGTTCATTTGTTCCCATTTCTTTGAGGTCAATTCTTGGAATTGTGGCAGCTTGTGTCATGGCTGCAATCTTGTCATCATGTAGTTAACCTCTACCACCTGGGGGAGATTTCACTGTCTGTGTGCTGTGCTTAGTTACTCAGTCATGTCTGACTCTTTGAGACTCCACAGACCCCTGCCAGGCTCCTCTGTCCTTGTGGATTCTCCAGGCAAGAATACTGGAGTGGGTTGCCATGCCCTCCTCCAGTGCATCTTCCTGACCCAGGGGTTGAACCCAGGTCTCCTGCATTGCAAGGAGATTCTTTATCATCTGAGCTTCCAGGGAAGCCCAAGAATACTGGAATGGGTAGCCTATCCCTTCTGCAGGGCAATCTTCCTGACCCAGGAATCGAATTGAGGTCTCCTGCCATTTTTTTTGGAAGGGTGTCTTACAGCATTATCTACAATCCTTGAGGAGGAGCTAAGGCTTGAGTTTGCTTGAGTGTTCTTTTTAGCTTACTCCTATAAAACAGCTCAAAGGGTGTGTCTTACAGCATTATCTACAATCCTTGAGGAGGAGCTAAAGGTCCTTGATGTGTGTGTAGGGTCTGCCTGGAGGTTTTCTCTGGGGCCCTTTCCCCTGTGGTGTTGGGGCACATGGGGAGGGTTCTAGGCTCTTGTGTCCTTTAAATGCACCACACTGGCTGGTCCTTGCCTTGTTCATTGACCTAGAAGATTCTTTCTGGAACCTCATATCCTAGGGGTTTGCTCCCTTGCCAGGAAGATGGTTAAGCAGATGGCACTGTTAATGAAACTTAGGTCTTGCTGCTTGCTGCTCAGAAGCCATTACTCAAGAGGCAGGTGCTTGTAGAAGAGTAATTTCACTTTATTCTGGAGGCCAGGAACCAGGAGGGGAGGGCAGACTCGTGTCCAGAGGGTACTCTGATAAGTGGGCAAGAGCTTTTAAAGGGAAATCTCAGGGTGTATTGGTGGGGGGCGGCTACCTGCAGAACATCACAGATGGTGTGTCAGTCATCTTGAAACGGGTCATGCACTGGTGTAACCATCATCCTAATTGTTTTAAGGACAGTGAATCTTCAGTTCCAGGGTTCATTTGTTCCCATTTCTTTGAGGTCAATTCTTGGAATTGTGGCAGCTTGTGTCATGGCTGCAATCTTGTCATCATGTAGTTAACCTCTACCACCTGGGGGAGATTTCACTGTCTGTGTGCTGTGCTTAGTTACTCAGTCATGTCTGACTCTTTGAGACTCCACAGACCCCTGCCAGGCTCCTCTGTCCTTGTGGATTCTCCAGGCAAGAATACTGGAGTGGGTTGCCATGCCCTCCTCCAGTGCATCTTCCTGACCCAGGGGTTGAACCCAGGTCTCCTGCATTGCAAGGAGATTCTTTATCATCTGAGCTTCCAGGGAAGCCCAAGAATACTGGAATGGGTAGCCTATCCCTTCTGCAGGGCAATCTTCCTGACCCAGGAATCGAATTGAGGTCTCCTGCCTTGTAGGTAGTTCTTTGTTAGCTTCACTCCTATAAAACAGCTCAAAGGGTGTGTCTTACAGCATTATCTACAATCCTTGAGGAGGAGCTAAAGGTCCTTGACTTTGTTTGATGATTGAACTATTATTATTGGGCCTTATTTGACTGTTTTCCTTTGCTTCTGTATTTTCTCACTTACTTGATTAATTTTTAATTTTTTTTTAGCTAAAGATTTCCTGCAGTCAAAAGGCAGCTGGAGGAGTGGGTGATGGGTCAGTCCTGGGAAGGCGCCATTGAGTCCTACTTCATTTCAGGGCAGGAAGGTCCAGGAGAGTCATGGTCAGGAACCTCCTCAGCCCTACAGATGCACGAGCCAGGCATCCAGGACTTCCAGAGCCTTTCCTGATTCTCCAATACAGGCTTACCTCATCCCAGTCCATGTATTAATCTTCCATATAGCATTTAAATGTACCTGCTTGGCTGCTTTCAAAAACAGCCTCCCATTGATGAATTAATCCATCTTCTCAGCCTGGTCTTGAAGGTCTTTACAGTTTTACTACTCCATCCTTCTACATAGATTTGCCCTCATGACAGACCTGTTTATGACTTGCAGTCTCTAGATACCACTTGTGCTTTCTGGCCTTATGGATTGTGCAGACCAAGCCTCTCTCCTGACACACCTTTCTATTTTTCTAAGACCCCAGGTGTACCTTGAATTTCTAGTTCAAACTTGCCTTTCCAGGAAGGCTCTCATGATTGGTTTAGTTGATGAAGATCTTTAGTGTACCTCTGAACAACACAAGTGTCTATAGTTTTCAGTTGTAATACTTCACAAGGTAGTTCCTTTTCCTGTGTGTCTCCCTCAATATCCCATCACCTCCTGAAGGAAGCAGGTACATTATTCATGATGATGATCAAAACTTCAGGGATGGTAAACATCTGGGAACAAGCTGGAGATCACATGCACCTCCTAAAGCTCTAGCTGGGAGTCTGTTCCAGATGAAGAAGTCCAGAAAGAGGGAGCAGCAGTGTTTTAGGTTTCCAGGCGGTCCTAGTCAGCTTTGCCAAAAGGAGTCCCTCACTGGAATCTCACAGGACTCCAGCTGTGAGGAAAGATGGTTTATCTCACCATAGCCTTGAATTAGCTTTGTTTTTTTTTCAAATTCTTTATTTTAAATATTTTACAGAGTTTTGTTGTTCACCGACGTGTATGTTCCCAGATCATTCATATGCATATCCCTGGACACCCCCCCTGCACCCAGTTACCCCCCTCCCACCCCTCTGGACCATCACCCCAAGTGATTGTAGGCACTCCTATTCCCTTAGCACAATGACAATAGCTATCTTTTCCACAAGTGCCGGTATAGGTTTCGATGTTACTTCCCCTATGCCTCCCTCTCACTGTTCCTTCTCCACAATGTCCTTATGTCTATTCTCTGTTTTTCCGTGAGTTCACTGCGTGTGTTATCAAGGAGAGTCATGGTCAGGAACCTCCTCAGCCCTACAGATGCACGAGCCAGGCATCCAGGACTTCCAGAGCCTTTCCTGATTCTCCAATACAGGCTTACCTCATCCCAGTCCATGTATTAATCTTCCATATAGCATTTAAATGTACCTGCTTGGCTGCTTTCAAAAACAGCCTCCCATTGATGAATTAATCCATCTTCTCAGCCTGGTCTTGAAGGTCTTTACAGTTTTACTACTCCATCCTTCTACATAGATTTGCCCTCATGACAGACCTGTTTATGACTTGCAGTCTCTAGATACCACTTGTGCTTTCTGGCCTTATGGATTGTGCAGACCAAGCCTCTCTCCTGACACACCTTTCTATTTTTCTAAGACCCCAGGTGTACCTTGAATTTCTAGTTCAAACTTGCCTTTCCAGGAAGGCTCTCATGATTGGTTTAGTTGATGAAGATCTTTAGTGTACCTCTGAACAACACAAGTGTCTATAGTTTTCAGTTGTAATACTTCACAAGGTAGTTCCTTTTCCTGTGTGTCTCCCTCAATATCCCATCACCTCCTGAAGGAAGCAGGTACATTATTCATGATGATGATCAAAACTTCAGGGATGGTAAACATCTGGGAACAAGCTGGAGATCACATGCACCTCCTAAAGCTCTAGCTGGGAGTCTGTTCCAGATGAAGAAGTCCAGAAAGAGGGAGCAGCAGTGTTTTAGGTTTCCAGGCGGTCCTAGTCAGCTTTGCCAAAAGGAGTCCCTCACTGGAATCTCACAGGACTCCAGCTGTGAGGAAAGATGGTTTATCTCACCATAGCCTTGAATTAGCTTTTTTTTTTTTTTTTTTCAAATTCTTTATTTTAAATATTTTACAGAGTTTTGTTGTTCACCGACGTGTATGTTCCCAGATCATTCATATGCATATCCCTGGACACCCCCCCTGCACCCAGTTACCCCCCTCCCACCCCTCTGGACCATCACCCCAAGTGATTGTAGGCACTCCTATTCCCTTAGCACAATGACAATAGCTATCTTTTCCACAAGTGCCGGTATAGGTTTCGATGTTACTTCCCCTATGCCTCCCTCTCACTGTTCCTTCTCCACAATGTCCTTATGTCTATTCTCTGTTTTTCCGTGAGTTCACTGCGTGTGTTATCAAGACCATCTTACTAGATCCCATATATATGAGTTAGTATACTGTATTTGTCTTTCTATTTTTGACTTATTCCACTTTTTTTTTTTTGGAGGAGGGAGTTGTGTTGGGGAGGGAGGGGGTTGGGCGGGCCACTTCTATAGGTCTTTCATTTATCTATTTTTTCATTCATCTTTGTTCTTTGGCCCATGTGGGCCTCCCATCGCGGTGGCCTCTGTTGTCACAGAGCACCGGCTCTGGGCGCATGCGCTCCAGAGCTCAGGCTCGGTAATTGGACACATCGGTCCAGCCACTCCGCGGCACGTGGGATCTCCCCAGGCCCGGGATCGAACCGGCGCCCCTTGCACTGTAAGGCGGTGTCCTTACCCACTGGACCACCAGAGAAGCCCCTTACTCCACTTTTTATGATAGGTTCTAGAGCCAGCCACTTCATTAGGACTGAGTCTTCTGCATTTCTTTGAACAGCTGAGTAGTATTCCATTGTATATATGTACCAGAGCTTCTGGATCCAATCATTCGTCGATGGACATCTCGGTTGCTTCCATGTTCTGGCTATTGTATAGAGAGCTGCAATGAACATTGGGGTACAGGTGCTTCTTTCAGTTTTGATTTCATCAGGATATAGGCCTAATAGTGGGATTGCGGGTCATAGAGTGCTTCTACTTTTAGTTTTTAAAGGAATCTCCATACTGTCTTCCATAGAGGCTGTATCAATTTACATTCCCACCAGCAATGCAAGAGGGTTCCCTTTTCTCCACACCCTCTCCAGCATTTATTGTCTGCAGATTTTTTGATGATGGCCATTCTGATGTGTGTGAGGTGGTATCTCATTGTGGTTTTGATTTGCATTTTTCTAATAATAAGCGAGGTTGAGCATTGTTTCATGTGCTTTTGGGCCATCTGTATGTCCTTTTTGGAGAGGCGTCTCTTTAGATCTTTTTCCCATTTTTTGATTGGGTTGTTCGTTCTTCCAGTGCTGAGTTGTCTGAGTTGCTTGTAGATTTTGGAGATTAATTCTTTGTCTGTTGTTTCATTTGCTATGATTTTCTCCCACTCTGTGGGGTGTCTGTTCAGCTTTTTTGTAATTTCTTTTGCTGTACAAAAGCTTTTAAGTTTCATTAGGTCCCAAGTGTTTACTTTTCTTTTCAGTTCTGCTATTTTAGTAGGTGGGTCAGAGAAGATCTTGCTTTGATTGATGTCCTTGAGGGTTTTGCCTATATTCTCCTCTAAGAGTTTGATGATTTCTGGTCTTCCATTTAGGTCTTTAATCCATTTTGAGTTGATCTTTGTGTATGGTGTCAGGGAATGTTCCAACTTCATTTTTTTGCATGTAGCTGTCCAATTTTCCCAGCACCACTTGTTGAAGAGGCTGTCTTTCTCCCATTTTATAGTTTCGCCTCCTTTGTCAAAAATGAGGTATCCATAGGTGCTTGGGTTTATCTCTGGGTTCTCTAACTTGTTCCATTGATCTATAGTTCTGTTTTTGTGCCTGTACCATACTGTCTTGATGACCGTTGCTTTGTAGTAGAGTCTGAAGTTAGGGAGGCTGATCCCTCTAACTCCATTTTTCTTTCTCAGGATTACTTTGGCTATTCGAGGTCTTTTGTGTTTCCATATGAACTGTGTTATTGTTTGGTCTAGTTCTGTGAAAAATGTCAATGGTAGTTGGATAGGTATTGCATTGAATCAGTAGATGATGTTTGGTAGTATGGTCATTTTCACAATGTTGATTCTTCCGACCCAGGAACATGGAATATCTCTCCGTCTGTTTAAGTCTTCTTTAATTTCTTTCATGAGTGTCTTGTAATTTTCTGTGTCCAATTCTTTTGTTTCTTTGGGTAGGTTTATTCCTAGATATTTGATTCTTTTGGTTGCAATGGTGAAGGGGACTGCCTCTTTGATTTCATTTTCTGATTTTTCATTGTTTGTGTATAGGAATGCCAGTGATTTCTGTGTGTTGACTTTGTATCCTGCAACTTTGCTGAATTTGTTGATTAGCTCTAGTAGCTTTGTAATAGAGTCTTTGGGATTTTCTATGTATAATGTCATGTTGTCTGCAAAAAGAGAGAGCTTGACTTCTTCCTTTCCAATCTGGATTCCTTTGATTTCTTTCTCTTCTCTTATTGCTGTTGCTAGGACTTCCAGGACTATGTTGAATAGTAGTGGTGAAAGTGGGCACCCCTGTCTTGTTCCTGATCTTAGAGGGAATGCTTTCAGTTTTTCACCGTTAAGGATAATGTTCACTGTAGGCTTCTCATATATGGCTTTCACTATGTTGAGATAGGTTCCTTCTATGCCCATTTTCTGAAGAGTTTTTATCATAAATGTGTGTTGTACTTTGTCGAAGGCTTTTTCTGCATCTATTGAGATGATCACGTGATTTTTGTCTCTCAGTTTGTTGATATGGTATATCACATTGATTGATTTGCGGATGTTGAAGAATCCTTGCATGTCTGGATGAACCCGACTTGATCATGATGTATGAGTTTTTTGATGTGTCGTTGAATTCCGTCTGCTAGGATTTTGTTGAGGATCTTGGCATCTAAGTTCATCAGTGAAATTGGCCTATAGTTTTCCTTTTTTGTGTTGTCTTTGCCTGGTTTGGGTATCAGGGTGATGGTGGCCTCGTAGAGTGTGTTTGGAAGTTTTCCTTCCTGTGCAATTTTTTGGAAGAGTTTTAGAAGGGCAGGCACTAGCTCTTCTTTAAATGTTTGGTAGAATTCGGCTGTGAAGCCATCTGGCCCTGGGCTTTTATTTTTGGGTAGATTTTTAGTCACAGATTCGATTTCTGAGCTTGTGATTGGGTTGTTCAAAGTTTCTGTTTCTTCCTGGCTCAGTCTTGGGAGATTGATCTTCCCCAAGAAATTGTCCATTTCTTCCAGGTTGTCTAGTTTGTTACTGTAGAGTTATTCATAATAGTCTCTTAGAATCCTTTTGGATTTCTGCATGATCTGTTGTAATCTCTCCTTTTTTGTTCTTGATTTTGTTGATCTGGTTTTTCTCTCTCTTTCTCTTGATGAGTGTGGCCAGGAGCTTGTCAATTTTGTTTACCTTCTCAAAGAACCAGCTTTTTGTTTTATTTATCCGTACTATTGTTTCTTTCGTTTCTTTCTCATTTATTTCTGCTCTAGTCTTTATAATTTCTCATCTTCTGCTGGCTTTGGGGTGTTTTTGTTCTTCTTTCTCCAATTGTTTTAAGTGGAGGATTAGGTCATCTGCTTCATATTTTCCTAATTTCTTGAGGTGGGATTGTATTGCTATAAATTTCCCTCTTCGAACTGCTTTTGCAGTATCCCATAGCTTTTCCACTGTCATGTGTTCATTGTCATTTTCTTCTAGGAATTTTTAAATTTCTCCTTTGATTTCCTCTATGATCAGTTGGTTTTTTAGGCATGTGTTGTTTAATCTTCATATGTTCTTGTTTTTAGCGTGTTTTTCCTGTAGTTGATCTCTAGTCTCATGGCATTGTGGTTCAAGAAGATGGTGATATAATTTCAGTTTTATTGAGTTGACTGTGGTTTGATTTGTGGCCCAAGATGTAGTCTATCCTGGGGAATGTTCTGTGAGCACTTGAGAAGAAAGTGTGTTCTTCTGCTTTTGGATGGAACGTCCTAAAGATATCGATGAGGTCCATCTTTTCTAGTGTGGCATTTAAGGCTTGCGTTTCTTTATTAATTGTCTGTTTAGATGATCTATCCATTGGTGTGAGAGGAGTGTTAATGTCTCCTACTATTATTGTGTTATTATTGATTTCTTCCTGTGCAATTTTGGAAGAGTTTTAGAAGGGCAGGCACTAGCTCTTCTTTAAATGTTTGGTAGAATTGTTAGCCATCTGGCCCTGGGCTTTTATTTTTGGGTAGATTTTTAGTCACAGATTCGATTTCTGAGCTTGTGATTGGGTTGTTCAAAGTTTCTGTTTCTTCCTGGCTCAGTCTTGGGAGATTGATCTTCCCCAAGAAATTGTCCATTTCTTCCAGGTTGTCTAGTTTGTTACTGTAGAGTTATTCATAATAGTCTCTTAGAATCCTTTTGGATTTCTGCATGATCTGTTGTAATCTCTCCTTTTTTGTTCTTGATTTTGTTGATCTGGTTTTTCTCTCTCTTTCTCTTGATGAGTGTGGCCAGGAGCTTGTCAATTTTGTTTACCTTCTCAAAGAACCAGCTTTTTGTTTTATTTATCCGTACTATTGTTTCTTTCGTTTCTTTCTCATTTATTTCTGCTCTAGTCTTTATAATTTCTCATCTTCTGCTGGCTTTGGGGTGTTTTTGTTCTTCTTTCTCCAATTGTTTTAAGTGGAGGATTAGGTCATCTGCTTCATATTTTCCTAATTTCTTGAGGTGGGATTGTATTGCTATAAATTTCCCTCTTCGAACTGCTTTTGCAGTATCCCATAGCTTTTCCACTGTCATGTGTTCATTGTCATTTTCTTCTAGGAATTTTTAAATTTCTCCTTTGATTTCCTCTATGATCAGTTGGTTTTTTAGTTATGTATTGTTTAATCTCCATGTGTTTGTGTTTTTAGCGTTTTTTTTTTTTTTCCTGTAGTTGATCTCTAGTCTCATTGCATTGTGGTTCAAGAAGATGGTCGATATAATTTCAGTTTTCTTGAATTGACTGAGGTTTGATTTGTGGCCCAAGATGTAGTCTATCCTGGGGAATGTTCTGTGAGCACTTGAGAAGAAAGTGTGTTCTTCTGCTTTTGGATGGAACGTCCTAAAGATATCGATGAGGTCCATCTTTTCTAGTGTGGCATTTAAGGCTTGCGTTTCTTTATTAATTGTCTGTTTAGATGATCTATCCATTGGTGTGAGAGGAGTGTTAATGTCTCCTACTATTATTGTGTTATTATTGATTTCTTCTTTTAAGTCTGAAAGTATCTGTCTTATGTATTGAGGTGCCCCTGTGTTGGGTGCGTAGATATTCATGACTGTTATGTCTTCCTCTTGGATGGATCCCTTAATCATGATGTAGTGTCTTGCCTGGTCTCTTAGAATCTTCTTTACTTTAAAGTCTATTTTGTCTGATATGAGGATTGCTACTCCAGCTTTCTTTTGATTTCCATTTGCATGGAATATCTTTTTCCAGCCTCTCACTTTCAGTCTATGGGTGTCTCTAGGTCTGAAGTGGGTCACTTGTAAACAGCATATATATGGGACTTGCTTCTGGATCCATTCAGCCAGCCTGTGTCGTTTGGTTGGAGCATTTAGTCCATTTATGTGCAAAGTAAGTATTGATATGAATGTTCCTATTGTCATCTTCTTAGAAATTTGGGGTTTGATTTGTAAGGCTTCTCCTACTCTATTTCTTGGCTATATCAGGCTCTTTGCTCTTGTTGTAGGGCTGGTTTTGTGGTACAGAATTCTTTTAGTTTTTGTCTGTGAAGCTTTTGACTTCACCATCAATTCTGAATGAGATTCTTGCTGGGTAGAGAATTCTCGGTTGGAGGTTATTCTCTTTTAGCCATTTAAATGTGTCTTGCCATTCTCTTCTGGCCTGCAGGGTTTCTGTTGAAAGATCCGCAGTTAAACGTATGGGGTTTTCTTTATATGTTATTTGTTGTTTTCTCCTAGCTGCTTTTAGTAATCTGTCTTGATATTTCGTCTGCGTTAGTTTGATTAGAATGTGCCTTGGTGTGTTTCTTCCGGGGTTTATCCTGTATGGAACTCTGTGCTTCTTGGACTTGGTTGACTATTTCCTTTCCATGTTGGGGAATTTTTCAACTATAACCTCTTCAAGAATTTTTTCATAGCCTTTCTTCCCCTCTTCTTCTTCTGGAACTCCTATAATTCTAAGATTTATCTATTTATTTTATTTTTGGGTGGGGGTCGAGTTGGGGAGGGAGGGGAGTGGGCGGGCCACTTCTATTGGTCTTTCATTTCTCTTTTTTCCTCTGTCTTTGTTCTTTGTCTCCTGTGGGCCTCCCATCATGGTGGCGTCTGTTGTTGCAGGGCGCCGGCTCTGGGCTCATGCGCTCCAGAGCTCCAGCTTGGTGTTTGGACACATCCGTCCAGCCACTCCGCGGCATGTGGGATCTTCCCAGGCCAGGGATTGAACCAGCGCCCCTTAACTGCAAAGCTGTGTCCTTATCCACTGGACCAGCAGGGGAAGCCATGGAACTCCTATAATTCTAATGTTGATGCGTTTGATATTGTCCCAAAAGTCTCTTATGCTATCCTCAGTTGTTTTAATTCTTTGGGCTTTGTTCTGTTCTTCGACACTTATTTCCACCATTCTGTCTTCCAGCTCACTTATCCGTTCTTCAGCCTCTGATACTCTACTGTTGAGACCTTCTATAGTATTTTGAGTTCAGCAATTGAGGTGGTGGTCTGTATTTGCTTATTTTTCATTTCTTGCATGTCTCTCCTCAATGCACTAATTTCCTCTAATATTCTGTTTTCAGTGTTTTGCATCCTCATTAGTATAGCTTTTCTGAATTCTCTTTCAGATAATTTGTCTATCTCCTCCTCTGTCATTTGAAGCTGTGTTTCTCTAGCTTGGTCCTTCATTTGTGCAGTGTTTTTCTGTCGTTTCATTATTAGGTTAGTTTTTGTTTCTTTGTGTGTGTCTGTGTGTGTGGAGTTCTTTTTCCCACCAGGCTCCTTGGCTGAGTTCTCGCTTCCTTTGGGTTTCTGTCCTGTGGGGCAGTGTTGTGACTTGAATGGTGGGTTTTGATATGTTATTTGTTGTTTTCTCCTAGCTGCTTTTAGTAATCTGTCTTTATATTTAGTCTGTGTTAGTTTGATTAGAATGTGCCTTGGTGTGTTTCTTCCGGGGTTTATCCTGTATGGAACTCTGTGCTTCTTGGACTTGGTTGACTATTTCCTTTCCATGTTGGGGAATTTTTCAACTATAACCTCTTCAAGAATTTTTTCATAGCCTTTCTTCCCCTCTTCTTCTTCTGGAACTCCTATAATTCTAAGATTTATCTATTTATTTTATTTTTGGGTGGGGGTCGAGTTGGGGAGGGAGGGGAGTGGGCGGGCCACTTCTATTGGTCTTTCATTTCTCTATTTTCATCTGTCTTTGTTCTTTGGCTCCTGTGGGCCTCCCATCGCGGTGGCGTCTGTTGTTGCAGAGCACCGGCTCTGGGCGCATGCGCTCCAGAGCTCCAGCTTGGTGTTTGGACACATCCGTCCAGCCACTCCGCGGCATGTGGGATCTTCCCAGGCCAGGGATTGAACCAGCGCCCCTTAACTGCAAAGCTGTGTCCTTATCCACTGGACCAGCAGGGGAAGCCATGGAACTCCTATAATTCTAATGTTGATGCGTTTGATATTGTCCCAAAAGTCTCTTATGCTATCCTCAGTTGTTTTAATTCTTTGGGCTTTGTTCTGTTCTTCGACACTTATTTCCACCATTCTGTCTTCCAGCTCACTTATCCGTTCTTCAGCCTCTGATACTCTACTGTTGAGACCTTCTATAGTATTTTGAGTTCAGCAATTGAGGTGGTGGTCTGTATTTGCTTATTTTTCATTTCTTGCATGTCTCTCCTCAATGCACTAATTTCCTCTAATATTCTGTTTTCAGTGTTTTGCATCCTCATTAGTATAGCTTTTCTGAATTCTCTTTCAGATAATTTGTCTATCTCCTCCTCTGTCATTTGAAGCTGTGTTTCTCTAGCTTGGTCCTTCATTTGTGCAGTGTTTTTCTGTCGTTTCATTATTAGGTTAGTTTTTGTTTCTTTGTGTGTGTCTGCGTGTGTGTGGAGTTCTTTTCCCCACCAGGCTTCTTGGTTGAATTCTCCCTTCCTTTGGGTTTCTGTCCTTGTAGAAGGGTTCAGTGGTTTGTGACTTGAATGGTGTTAGGTCTTGTTTACAGACGAATAATCTCTAGTGTTGTGTGCTCTTTGATAGTGTGGGGTCTTGGAATCAGGGCTTCCACTCTGAGGATCCTTGGTTTGATGATTGGTCAGGGGGTGTAGGCTCTATGTCTGGTTTGCTATGTTATTCCGTGATACTAGTTCAAATACTAGCATCTTGTCTGGTTTGACTTCTCGGTCTGGGGCAGTGCAGCTTCTTGGTTCGGGTCTGCGCGACTTCCCTTGAATTAGCTTTTATCCTCTGTAGAGAGCAAGGATGTCTTGCTCTTGGAATCAGCAGTTCATTGATGGAAAAGCTCCCTCCAGGCTTGGAGTGGAAGGTGCCCTTTCTGCCTGGGGAGGAAGGTCAATTCCAAAGTTGGTAGAGCCTGGTCACGGGGACCATCTTCTTGCTTCTGGCAATGATGTGATAAATGTTCTTGTCTCAGACCTCAGGGAGCTTCTCCTGCCCTTGAATTCAGCAATGAATCTTGTTTTAAGGAGCTACATGACACATACCTCCACACCCACTCATTTTGTTCATCCTTCCTGTCCATGGTGCTCTTGCTCACCTGATACCTGGGCTGCTCGTGCTCATAGCTGCTCACCCACGCTTCGTTGTCTGCACAGCTTCAGGGAAGAGTGGCACCATGTGGCCAAAATTGGAGAGCATGCACCCACCACTCCTTGTGTGCACTCTTTCTTTCCTTCCTTTTTTTTTTTTTTTAATTTTGGCCTCTCTTGTTGGTTTTTCATTTGTTTATTTTCACCTATCTTTATTCTTTGGCCTGTGTGGGCCTCCCATCATAGTGACCCCTCTCCTTGCAAAGCACCAGCTCTGGGCGCATGCGCTCCAGAGCGCTGGCTCATAATTGGACACACTGGTCCAGCCGTTCCACAGCATGGGGGATCTTCCCAGGAGGGATTGAACTGGTGTCCCTTGCACTGCAAGACAGACTTTTTACCCGCTCAACCACCAGGGAAGCCCCACTCTGTTTCTTTGTTCAGAAACATCATTTCAAATAGACACAACCAAGTTGGTGGTCTACTCTTCTGGGCTGAGAGATGGCAAAGCCATCCAGATCAGTTTCTCTAATATTCTTTGGGGCAAATGTTTCTAAGTACTAGAAACAAGTATCTTATATTACTTGGAGAACTCACAGGTATGTTTTTGTTTGGTGGTCAAGCATATCCGTTTTATCCACAAATCACATGTGTTTTATCAAAGGAACAATAAGATGCACTCAAGAAAATTAGGTGTTTTCCTGTATTTACTGGTGAAAGATAAAAATGCAAGCAAACAACAAACCAAGAAATGAAAACTCTTACCCCAGGAGAAATTTAGGTAGAGGAAAATAAGATAATTGAGTAACAGAAATGTTTTCCAAATTTCACAGCACAGGAGTTCTTACTATGAAAACTTGACTGAAGGCCAAGACTCACTAACTTTTTCATGAAGAATGGTTTATTTTGCAAAGTTAAACCATCTAGGGCCCAACAGTGTTGCTCCAGGCAATATTTAGCACCTTTCTGGTTTTTAAAGTCATTTTATTATAGACGTCACAAAAAAATTCCTGATGTGATAAACTTGCTGTCAGAGCTTCTCCTGCCCTTGAATTCAGCAATGAATCTTGTTTTAAGGAGCTACATGACACATACCTCCACACCCACTCATTTTGTTCATCCTTCCTGTCCATGGTGCTCTTGCTCACCTGATACCTGGGCTGCTCGTGCTCATAGCTGCTCACCCACGCTTCGTTGTCTGCACAGCTTCAGGGAAGAGTGGCACCATGTGGCCAAAATTGGAGAGCATGCACCCACCACTCCTTGTGTGCACTCTTTCTTTCCTTCCTTTTTTTTTTTTTTTAATTTTGGCCTCTCTTGTTGGTTTTTCATTTGTTTATTTTCACCTATCTTTATTCTTTGGCCTGTGTGGGCCTCCCATCATAGTGACCCCTCTCCTTGCAAAGCACCAGCTCTGGGCGCATGCGCTCCAGAGCGCTGGCTCATAATTGGACACACTGGTCCAGCCGTTCCACAGCATGGGGGATCTTCCCAGGAGGGATTGAACTGGTGTCCCTTGCACTGCAAGACAGACTTTTTACCCGCTCAACCACCAGGGAAGCCCCACTCTGTTTCTTTGTTCAGAAACATCATTTCAAATAGACACAACCAAGTTGGTGGTCTACTCTTCTGGGCTGAGAGATGGCAAAGCCATCCAGATCAGTTTCTCTAATATTCTTTGGGGCAAATGTTTCTAAGTACTAGAAACAAGTATCTTATATTACTTGGAGAACTCACAGGTATGTTTTTGTTTGGTGGTCAAGCATATCCGTTTTATCCACAAATCACATGTGTTTTATCAAAGGAACAATAAGATGCACTCAAGAAAATTAGGTGTTTTCCTGTATTTACTGGTGAAAGATAAAAATGCAAGCAAACAACAAACCAAGAAATGAAAACTCTTACCCCAGGAGAAATTTAGGTAGAGGAAAATAAGATAATTGAGTAACAGAAATGTTTTCCAAATTTCACAGCACAGGAGTTCTTACTATGAAAACTTGACTGAAGGCCAAGACTCACTAACTTTTTCATGAAGAATGGTTTATTTTGCAAAGTTAAACCATCTAGGGCCCAACAGTGTTGCTCCAGGCAATATTTAGCACCTTTCTGGTTTTTTAAAAAGTCATTTTATTATAGACGTCACAAATATTCACTGTCTGAAATTTAGAAAATAGAGCTCTTGGTTTCTTTCTGAGACTCCCCCAGGGTGGTTTAGATAACCTGATCTTTTTTTTTTTTTTAACTTTTATTTTACTTTTAACTTTTACAGAGTTTTGTTGTTTACAGATATGTATGTTCCCAGATTAGTCATATGTATAACCCCACCATCCTACCCCTCCAGACTGTCACACAGCACCCTGAAAGATCTCCTTTTCTCACAGAGCAATGACTATAGCTATTTGCTTCACATATGATGATCTTGAAGTCATTTTTGAAAATGATGGTCCATGCTTGCAGCTTCTTCAGGAACATTTTGCTGGTTCAGTGCCCATGTCTTACATGTTACAGAAAAGTGTGTCTGTTCACATAGATCCTTAGCCAGATTCAGGTTACTCATGCTGTCTTCCCTTTGAAATGTGTTTGCTTTGACCTATTAAGGAGAATTCAGCCTAATCTAAAATGAGGAGTTGTGGAAATGATGGTGTTTAGTCCTCAAAGAAGCAGTCTTTCTTTAGAAGACACCTCAGCATTTCGTTAAGTACCTGCACGTGTTTCCTGGCAATCAGCAGACCAGCACTGTTTTATTTTCAGTAACCACTGAACAGCAGTGAGTCGTTTCTAGGGATTTTCTTGTTCTGTGTCTTTTGGCTTCTTCCCCACACGCAGCTCCCACTTAGTTTTGAACTAAAGGTGATGTATCTTGTTGGAGGAACAAATCACATGTGTTTTATCAAAGGAACAATAAGATGCACTCAAGAAAATTAGGTGTTTTCCTGTATTTACTGGTGAAAGATAAAAATGCAAGCAAACAACAAACCAAGAAATGAAAACTCTTACCCCAGGAGAAATTTAGGTAGAGGAAAATAAGATAATTGAGTAACAGAAATGTTTTCCAAATTTCACAGCACAGGAGTTCTTACTATGAAAACTTGACTGAAGGCCAAGACTCACTAACTTTTTCATGAAGAATGGTTTATTTTGCAAAGTTAAACCATCTAGGGCCCAACAGTGTTGCTCCAGGCAATATTTAGCACCTTTCTGGTTTTTTAAAAAGTCATTTTATTATAGACGTCACAAATATTCACTGTCTGAAATTTAGAAAATAGAGCTCTTGGTTTCTTTCTGAGACTCCCCCAGGGTGGTTTAGATAACCTGATCTTTTTTTTTTTTTTAACTTTTATTTTACTTTTAACTTTTACAGAGTTTTGTTGTTTACAGATATGTATGTTCCCAGATTAGTCATATGTATAACCCCACCATCCTACCCCTCCAGACTGTCACACAGCACCCCTGAAAGATCTCCTTTTCTCACAGAGCAATGACTATAGCTATTTGCTTCACATATGATGATCTTGAAGTCATTTTTGAAAATGATGGTCCATGCTTGCAGCTTCTTCAGGAACATTTTGCTGGTTCAGTGCCCATGTCTTACATGTTACAGAAAAGTGTGTCTGTTCACATAGATCCTTAGCCAGATTCAGGTTACTCATGCTGTCTTCCCTTTGAAATGTGTTTGCTTTGACCTATTAAGGAGAATTCAGCCTAATCTAAAATGAGGAGTTGTGGAAATGATGGTGTTTAGTCCTCAAAGAAGCAGTCTTTCTTTAGAAGACACCTCAGCATTTCGTTAAGTACCTGCACGTGTTTCCTGGCAATCAGCAGACCAGCACTGTTTTATTTTCAGTAACCACTGAACAGCAGTGAGTCGTTTCTAGGGATTTTCTTGTTCTGTGTCTTTTGGCTTCTTCCCCACACGCAGCTCCCACTTAGTTTTGAACTAAAGGTGATGTATCTTGTTGGAGGAACAAATTCCTCTTTTTGTTCCTCTGAGGTAATTAGAAAAGCCAGCACATGTTTGCCGAAATAAAAGTGATGTGATAATTCTGTGACTGTGGACCCCAAGTGCTGTTCAATCTTTGCATCCCCAGCACATTTCATACTGTTTAGCACATTGTAGGTACTTGAAGGTGAGTTCAGTTAAAATACAGAATTAAACATCAAGTTGACTTCTTGCTTTAGGGCTGTAATGCTGTGTAACCCCTGGGACATTCTTCACATGCCTTGTTCTGCTTGTGTGACTGAGTGTATTAGTCTTGTCTACAAGCTATAGTCAACCCAGGGTATGAGATTTGATTAGCTTCTTGATTCTTTCCTTTTTTTTAAAAAGAAAACAATCTCTGTGACTGGCATTGGGTTGGCCTATTTGGGAAGCACCCATGCTCTGCCTCTGTCCCACACTGATATGACCCAGTTGACTCCTTTGGCCTTGGAGCCTGGTATTCTGCTCAGGTTCACCCTGCATGGACAGACTTTATCTAAATTCCAATCCATGCCAGCACTACTTCCACTTCATATCATTCTGCTCTAACCCATTCATGTCTATTTTCTCTTTGATCTTCCTCTGAAAAATTCATAAGGACCTCTGCAGGTATCTGCTTGTGTGTGGCGTTCTGCTTAGAACCAGCCATATGTGAAACTCCTCCTCGACAGGGAAGCCTCATCTTACCTAGTGATTTCCCCTATCGGTTGAGTTGCTCTCCAATTTCAATTTTCTCTCTCATGGATATCAAGCTAAATGATTGAAAGTGTGTTTGCCTTAGCCAGATTCAGGTTACTCATGCTGTCTTCCCTTTGAAATGTGTTTGCTTTGACCTATTAAGGAGAATTCAGCCTAATCTAAAATGAGGAGTTGTGGAAATGATGGTGTTTAGTCCTCAAAGAAGCAGTCTTTCTTTAGAAGACACCTCAGCATTTCGTTAAGTACCTGCACGTGTTTCCTGGCAATCAGCAGACCAGCACTGTTTTATTTTCAGTAACCACTGAACAGCAGTGAGTCGTTTCTAGGGATTTTCTTGTTCTGTGTCTTTTGGCTTCTTCCCCACACGCAGCTCCCACTTAGTTTTGAACTAAAGGTGATGTATCTTGTTGGAGGAACAAATTCCTCTTTTTGTTCCTCTGAGGTAATTAGAAAAGCCAGCACATGTTTGCCGAAATAAAAGTGATGTGATAATTCTGTGACTGTGGACCCCAAGTGCTGTTCAATCTTTGCATCCCCAGCACATTTCATACTGTTTAGCACATTGTAGGTACTTGAAGGTGAGTTCAGTTAAAATACAGAATTAAACATCAAGTTGACTTCTTGCTTTAGGGCTGTAATGCTGTGTAACCCCTGGGACATTCTTCACATGCCTTGTTCTGCTTGTGTGACTGAGTGTATTAGTCTTGTCTACAAGCTATAGTCAACCCAGGGTATGAGATTTGATTAGCTTCTTGATTCTTTCCTTTTTTTTAAAAAGAAAACAATCTCTGTGACTGGCATTGGGTTGGCCTATTTGGGAAGCACCCATGCTCTGCCTCTGTCCCACACTGATATGACCCAGTTGACTCCTTTGGCCTTGGAGCCTGGTATTCTGCTCAGGTTCACCCTGCATGGACAGACTTTATCTAAATTCCAATCCATGCCAGCACTACTTCCACTTCATATCATTCTGCTCTAACCCATTCATGTCTATTTTCTCTTTGATCTTCCTCTGAAAAATTCATAAGGACCTCTGCAGGTATCTGCTTGTGTGTGGCGTTCTGCTTAGAACCAGCCATATGTGAAACTCCTCCTCGACAGGGAAGCCTCATCTTACCTAGTGATTTCCCCTATCGGTTGAGTTGCTCTCCAATTTCAATTTTCTCTCTCATGGATATCAAGCTAAACTGAAAAACCCTAAACCATTAAGTGGAAAGAGTAGCAGAAGACACTAGTAACTCAACAGCTTGCAGAATTATTTCAGAGTTACTGAACAGTCTCTTGAAACAAAGGTGAATATACCCACTAGCAGATGTGCAGGAGTTGGTAGTGTGTTAACAGTAAATTTCTTCTATAGATGTCAAGCTATCTTAGGTAGAAGTAGAATGTCTGGTATAGTTATTATAGTTATTATATTATAGTTATTATGGTCTCATAGATGCAATAAAGTTGTATAGGTTTCCCATTGACTTTATGAGGCTAGTTACTGTTTGGGTGCGCCATCACATCCATGACAGACTTCTGTTGTCGTCCCTAGGGAACATCATTTACTGGCGATGGGTTCTTTCCCCATCATTCATTATTTTCTCCTTGAGGATATGAATCATCTCTTTTTGTATGCATTGTTGATGCTTATGCCAGGATATTTCTGTTCATTAAGTGTTGGTCGAGTGAATAAATATAGCAAAAGTCTTAAGCTGGTGGCTCAGAACACCTTTGGGTGGAAGGGTATGAAGATCCCATTGTGGGTCAGGGGTTACTGAGATTTTTTTGCAGTTAATATGATTGAGGAATCAGGGGGAAGCCTGAGGGGCACAGTGCCTCTCCGTGTATGGAAAGGAGAGAAGAAATCATATTAGTAAATATTAAAAGTTGAGTAAGCATAAATCATGATGCATGAGATATTGGAATGTTAGTTTTGAGATACTATAAAAATCATAGTTTTCTCTCCAAAAAACTATGAACACTGGGTTGGGCAGAATCACTGGTGTCTGAAGATGAGAAGAAACAATTGAGTATCAGGGGACAGTGGAGGATGCAGATTTACTATTCCAATCCATGCCAGCACTACTTCCACTTCATATCATTCTGCTCTAACCCATTCATGTCTATTTTCTCTTTGATCTTCCTCTGAAAAATTCATAAGGACCTCTGCAGGTATCTGCTTGTGTGTGGCGTTCTGCTTAGAACCAGCCATATGTGAAACTCCTCCTCGACAGGGAAGCCTCATCTTACCTAGTGATTTCCCCTATCGGTTGAGTTGCTCTCCAATTTCAATTTTCTCTCTCATGGATATCAAGCTAAACTGAAAAACCCTAAACCATTAAGTGGAAAGAGTAGCAGAAGACACTAGTAACTCAACAGCTTGCAGAATTATTTCAGAGTTACTGAACAGTCTCTTGAAACAAAGGTGAATATACCCACTAGCAGATGTGCAGGAGTTGGTAGTGTGTTAACAGTAAATTTCTTCTATAGATGTCAAGCTATCTTAGGTAGAAGTAGAATGTCTGGTATAGTTATTATAGTTATTATATTATAGTTATTATGGTCTCATAGATGCAATAAAGTTGTATAGGTTTCCCATTGACTTTATGAGGCTAGTTACTGTTTGGGTGCGCCATCACATCCATGACAGACTTCTGTTGTCGTCCCTAGGGAACATCATTTACTGGCGATGGGTTCTTTCCCCATCATTCATTATTTTCTCCTTGAGGATATGAATCATCTCTTTTTGTATGCATTGTTGATGCTTATGCCAGGATATTTCTGTTCATTAAGTGTTGGTCGAGTGAATAAATATAGCAAAAGTCTTAAGCTGGTGGCTCAGAACACCTTTGGGTGGAAGGGTATGAAGATCCCATTGTGGGTCAGGGGTTACTGAGATTTTTTTGCAGTTAATATGATTGAGGAATCAGGGGGAAGCCTGAGGGGCACAGTGCCTCTCCGTGTATGGAAAGGAGAGAAGAAATCATATTAGTAAATATTAAAAGTTGAGTAAGCATAAATCATGATGCATGAGATATTGGAATGTTAGTTTTGAGATACTATAAAAATCATAGTTTTCTCTCCTTTTAAAATGAGAACTATGAACACTGGGTTGGGCAGAATCACTGGTGTCTGAAGATGAGAAGAAACAATTGAGTATCAGGGGACAGTGGAGGTAAGGACTCTGGACAGCCACAGGGGTTCTCAGGCCCATCCTATGGCCCTCTGTGTGAGCAGTATGGCGTTTAAATTAAACTGGGAAAATAAATTACTCTCCGAATTCTAAGCTGTAAGAAAGTTGGTGGCTGCCAGGAAGAAATGATCTCATTTTAAAAATGAATCCATGGCTTCCCTGGTGGTCCAGTGGGTAAAGAGCCTGCCTTGCAGTGCAAGGGGCACCGGTTCCATCCCTGGCCTGGGAAGATTCCACATGCCACGGAGCAGCTGGACCGGTGTGTCCAATTATGGGCCAGCGTTCTGGAGTGCATGCGCCCAGAGCCAGTGCTCTGCAACAAGAGAGGCCATTGCAATGGGCCACACAAGCCAAAAGAAGAAGAACGATGAATGAAAATAAATGAATGATGATTTAGAGGTCAAGAAAAAAGTTAAAAAAGAAAAACAAAAAAGAAATCCACAAAGTGTCTCTATTTCTGGGACTGCAGGCACAAGAGCCAAGGAGCAGCCTGCCGCTATGGACCACATGCTCATGGAGAGCGGTTTCTACTCTCAGGCCTTCTGAGAATCCCAGGCCTTCTCAAGGTTGTGACTTAGACCACTGTTGCTGTTGCATTGTCTTCATTTAGGATCCACAAAGCAACTCTTCCTCTCATATACCCTTTTAGGCAAACATGGCCCTGTGTCCTAGGAGACACACTCAGTCTTCTGAGAGTAGTTACCTTGGCTTGTCGAGTGAATAAATATAGCAAAGTCTTAAGCTGGTGGCTCAGAACACCTTTGGGTGGAAGGGTATGAAGATCCCATTGTGGGTCAGGGGTTACTGAGATTTTTTTGCAGTTAATATGATTGAGGAATCAGGGGGAAGCCTGAGGGGCACAGTGCCTCTCCGTGTATGGAAAGGAGAGAAGAAATCATATTAGTAAATATTAAAAGTTGAGTAAGCATAAATCATGATGCATGAGATATTGGAATGTTAGTTTTGAGATACTATAAAAATCATAGTTTTCTCTCCTTTTAAAATGAGAACTATGAACACTGGGTTGGGCAGAATCACTGGTGTCTGAAGATGAGAAGAAACAATTGAGTATCAGGGGACAGTGGAGGTAAGGACTCTGGACAGCCACAGGGGTTCTCAGGCCCATCCTATGGCCCTCTGTGTGAGCAGTATGGCGTTTAAATTAAACTGGGAAAATAAATTACTCTCCGAATTCTAAGCTGTAAGAAAGTTGGTGGCTGCCAGGAAGAAATGATCTCATTTTAAAAATGAATCCATGGCTTCCCTGGTGGTCCAGTGGGTAAAGAGCCTGCCTTGCAGTGCAAGGGGCACCGGTTCCATCCCTGGCCTGGGAAGATTCCACATGCCACGGAGCAGCTGGACCGGTGTGTCCAATTATGGGCCAGCGTTCTGGAGTGCATGCGCCCAGAGCCAGTGCTCTGCAACAAGAGAGGCCATTGCAATGGGCCACACAAGCCAAAAGAAGAAGAACGATGAATGAAAATAAATGAATGATGATTTAGAGGTCAAGAAAAAAGTTAAAAAAGAAAAACAAAAAAGAAATCCACAAAGTGTCTCTATTTCTGGGACTGCAGGCACAAGAGCCAAGGAGCAGCCTGCCGCTATGGACCACATGCTCATGGAGAGCGGTTTCTACTCTCAGGCCTTCTGAGAATCCCAGGCCTTCTCAAGGTTGTGACTTAGACCACTGTTGCTGTTGCATTGTCTTCATTTAGGATCCACAAAGCAACTCTTCCTCTCATATACCCTTTTAGGCAAACATGGCCCTGTGTCCTAGGAGACACACTCAGTCTTCTGAGAGTAGTTACCTTGGCTTGATGCAGGAAGCCTGGTGTCTATGGGGCTGGAAACAAAACCATCTGTAACGAAGGATCTTTTCTTCTTGATGGGTCACTGTGGACCCTGGGCAAGTCTGTTAACCTATTCTGGTCTCACCACCCAATTCAGAGGGAGAAAATAACTTCTGTATTGCCTTGTCAATAGATTCAAATCCTTTGAGGAAATATATCCTCTGGACTATGATAAGTGAAGTAGTGTTGTCATATGATGGAAAATGGGTGCGTTCTCTTGTGTAAGAGAGAAAAAATCTGTTGTTAATGCCTCAAAACTTGGCTTCATTTCTCCCCAATTTCTGGCAGAATGAACTCATCATACAAAGGTCTAAGTGCTGAATATGAATCTGGAGGAGCTCTTTAAGACAATGGAGGTCTGCTTTGGTGATATATTTAATTTGGAAAAAGAGATTATTTTCTAGTATATTATTTTCTCTGGGTTAAAAAAATGAAATAGATTTATGCTTTATCTTCAAGTGCTCCAAATTATATGTGACAGCTTTTCAAAAAGCTGGTATCCAAAGGCAAAAAACCCAACTCTTTGCATATATATGACTTGACAGTATTCTTGGCCTGGGATTGTGGAAAAGCTGTCATTTATTGCTGTAATTCAGCCATGGTGATTAATTGTTCAAGGGCCTTTATTGTACTGTGCCAAAACAAAATTAAGGGAAAACAACATTCTCATCATGCAAATCATGTAACTTTCATGTTTATTAATTCTTCTATGGAGGAATCAATATCCACTCTTAAATGAGACTTTTAATCACTACGAACCCTTCTCAAACATGACTGGGAGAAATCATTTTGAGTTTTTCTAGGGAACTCACCTCATTATCCCAACATGTTAGATCTCCTTGTGTACCTCTCCCATATCCCAGGCTTTTGAGGTTTTTCTATGGATTTACCAGAAAGTGGATGTGAACTTCAGAGTCTGCTAGTCCTGTGAAAGAGATTTCAAATGTCCCTTCGTGTGACTGTTAGTGAACTACATCTAAGAAACAGCTCAATGATCCTCTGAGTGTGTCTTCCACTCTCCTAGGTGTTTTGGAGAGTCCTTGTACTGAATCTACCTTGGTAACTCCAAGGGTTGGTGTTCCTGTCTCTTGTTGGACCACCCTAAAAGGGACAAATGTGATCCTGTTTTATCCTTCACTTTTCTTGCCTACTCTGTTCTTGAATACAGTGGTATCAAAACCCTGAACGAAGGATCTTTTCTTCTTGATGGGTCACTGTGGACCCTGGGCAAGTCTGTTAACCTATTCTGGTCTCACCACCCAATTCAGAGGGAGAAAATAACTTCTGTATTGCCTTGTCAATAGATTCAAATCCTTTGAGGAAATATATCCTCTGGACTATGATAAGTGAAGTAGTGTTGTCATATGATGGAAAATGGGTGCGTTCTCTTGTGTAAGAGAGAAAAAATCTGTTGTTAATGCCTCAAAACTTGGCTTCATTTCTCCCCAATTTCTGGCAGAATGAACTCATCATACAAAGGTCTAAGTGCTGAATATGAATCTGGAGGAGCTCTTTAAGACAATGGAGGTCTGCTTTGGTGATATATTTAATTTGGAAAAAGAGATTATTTTCTAGTATATTATTTTCTCTGGGTTAAAAAAATGAAATAGATTTATGCTTTATCTTCAAGTGCTCCAAATTATATGTGACAGCTTTTCAAAAGCTGGTATCCAAAGGCAAAACCCAACTGTTTGCATATATATGACTTGACAGTATTCTTGGCCTGGGATTGTGGAAAAGCTGTCATTTATTGCTGTAATTCAGCCATGGTGATTAATTGTTCAAGGGCCTTTATTGTACTGTGCCAAAACAAAATTAAGGGAAAACAACATTCTCATCATGCAAATCATGTAACTTTCATGTTTATTAATTCTTCTATGGAGGAATCAATATCCACTCTTAAATGAGACTTTTAATCACTACGAACCCTTCTCAAACATGACTGGGAGAAATCATTTTGAGTTTTTCTAGGGAACTCACCTCATTATCCCAACATGTTAGATCTCCTTGTGTACCTCTCCCATATCCCAGGCTTTTGAGGTTTTTCTATGGATTTACCAGAAAGTGGATGTGAACTTCAGAGTCTGCTAGTCCTGTGAAAGAGATTTCAAATGTCCCTTCGTGTGACTGTTAGTGAACTACATCTAAGAAACAGCTCAATGATCCTCTGAGTGTGTCTTCCACTCTCCTAGGTGTTTTGGAGAGTCCTTGTACTGAATCTACCTTGGTAACTCCAAGGGTTGGTGTTCCTGTCTCTTGTTGGACCACCCTAAAAGGGACAAATGTGATCCTGTTTTATCCTTCACTTTTCTTGCCTACTCTGTTCTTGAATACAGTGGATAGACTCAGAGATTTTGTTTTTCCTACATTTTCTTTTCCTGACCCCAAATAGTGCCTGTCTTCTATTGTTGTTTGTGACATATTTATGAACTGTAATATTTACCATTAGGGAACATGGTTTATGTTGGCCTTAATCTATGCACAAACAGCTAAATTTTAGCTTGGAGAAATGAGACCCAGGGGTCATGTTAGAATTCTAAGACCTTGATTTTTCATTTTCTCACTCCCCTTCCACCATGTCCTCTTTGAACAAAACAGGGCAAAGTAAAGTGCACAGGGACATGATCCCTTTCCAGTCTACTCCCTAACTGACTTGCTGTTGTGAGGTAGACATCAGTGGTGTAGTGGAAACATTTAGCTTCAGGAACTCTACTCTGAACTGTCCATGGTCCTGAAAAGCTTACAAAAGACTCCTGTTCTTGAGGGAGGACACAACCTCAGAGGATGGAGTCAAACCTTTTGCTCCTCGGGCTCAAAGCTGTAAACTTCCATGGATGGGTTCTGCCATACTAAAAGAAGTGGGGAATTGAGGATAATGATTTCATTGGTTTGAGCTAAACGAATGGGTTTTGTTTGTTTATACATTGATTTTTTTTGGATTTAAGTTCTCTTGGTCCTAGATATTGGGAGAGTTTCTCACTTCTGCACTGTTTCTGGTAGATATGGTTCATGTTTTCATTTCTTCCTTTCTTGAAGCTACCCCACAGGATCACACAGAGCACACAGGGAATTGACAATTATTTTTAATGAGAGATGTATGTGAGGCAGCTTCTCATTCTGAATTCCCTGTACTGCTTTTCAGTGGAATCAGTGGTTTGGGGATGTGCTTCTAGTGCTGTTTGCATTGACAGTGAGTTCCATGATCATTTTCTGTCAGGGCCAAATGGGCTGTGGTTTGGGGTTTTATTTTAGGAACACGTCTTCCTTTTCTAAACCAACTAGTTACAACATTTAAGGAAAACTGAAGCTGTCTAATATTTGTCTTTGTTTGAATGAAGGTGAAGAATGCTGCATGGTGGAAAAGGATTTTAAAAAATGAAATAACCTCCAACTTCTCTTCCTAGAAGTCAGAATTGAAGGTGTCCTGGATTCATAGGCTATGGGTGACTTACAAAATTTGGACGAAACAGGGAACACTTCCTTTTTGGCCTACATAGCCATGCTGCCTGGATTCCAACACCAGGATCAAAAGTGATATTCAATTGTATGCATTTTTTTGGTAGCTGGCCCCTCATACAGCCAACTGTGAGTAGGGAAAAACAGATATAGGATAAGTAATTGGCCATGTACTAAGGATATCATAAAAGCCGAGAGTGAAGCTAGATGTTTGCATATGAAATGCTGGTCATAACAATGTAAATAGCTTTGTCAAAATTCCTCACAACTATATCTGATAATTTTTCCCACTAAAAGTTGTTGTATGAGGATCAAATGGAGCATGTTACCCACGTACATTACAGTCTCTATTGTTATGATGTCTTCTGACATATCCAAAGTAAGAAGGGGAGTTCTTCCAAAACTGTTAAGTTTAAACTTTGACTTAAGTCCATTTTTAAAAATTTTGTTCTCATATGGCAGTAGGCTGTTGCCAACTCAAAGAGAAGAAAGGATGACTAAATCACATGGGTTTCGCAGACTCCTTCCTTCATGTTCTCTCACCAGTCCTGAGTGCCTAGTCTTGAGTTTGGGAGGGATACAAGATAGTGGTGTGGAAAGACCTTGAGCTCCCCACCTCTCACAAGCATACTAGAGTCACATCCAACTGCTCAACAGCCATCAAGAGAAAAATGTTGGAGTCCACAAAAAAAGATAGTCCACATCCAAAGGCATAAAGAAAAAACCTTAGTGCCTGGTCTTCATCTTATGATTCAGGTCACTGTCACATTCAGATTACACCATGATAGTGGGCGTGGTTTGGGGATTTTAGGAACACATGATCATTTTCTGTCAGGGCCAAATGGGCTGTGGTTTGGGGTTTTATTTTAGGAACACGTCTTCCTTTTCTAAACCAACTAGTTACAACATTTAAGGAAAACTGAAGCTGTCTAATATTTGTCTTTGTTTGAATGAAGGTGAAGAATGCTGCATGGTGGAAAAGGATTTTAAAAAATGAAATAACCTCCAACTTCTCTTCCTAGAAGTCAGAATTGAAGGTGTCCTGGATTCATAGGCTATGGGTGACTTACAAAATTTGGACGAAACAGGGAACACTTCCTTTTTGGCCTACATAGCCATGCTGCCTGGATTCCAACACCAGGATCAAAAGTGATATTCAATTGTATGCATTTTTTTGGTAGCTGGCCCCTCATACAGCCAACTGTGAGTAGGGAAAAACAGATATAGGATAAGTAATTGGCCATGTACTAAGGATATCATAAAAGCCGAGAGTGAAGCTAGATGTTTGCATATGAAATGCTGGTCATAACAATGTAAATAGCTTTGTCAAAATTCCTCACAACTATATCTGATAATTTTTCCCACTAAAAGTTGTTGTATGAGGATCAAATGGAGCATGTTACCCACGTACATTACAGTCTCTATTGTTATGATGTCTTCTGACATATCCAAAGTAAGAAGGGGAGTTCTTCCAAAACTGTTATGTTTAAACTTTGACTTAAGTCCATTTTTAAAAATTATGTTCTCATATGGCAGTAGGCTGTTGCCAACTCAAAGAGAAGAAAGGATGACTAAATCACATGGGTTTCGCAGACTCCTTCCTTCATGTTCTCTCACCAGTCCTGAGTGCCTAGTCTTGAGTTTGGGAGGGATACAAGATAGTGGTGTGGAAAGACCTTGAGCTCCCCACCTCTCACAAGCATACTAGAGTCACATCCAACTGCTCAACAGCCATCAAGAGAAAAATGTTGGAGTCCACAAAAAAAGATAGTCCACATCCAAAGGCATAAAGAAAAAACCTTAGTGCCTGGTCTTCATCTTATGATTCAGGTCACTGTCACATTCAGATTACACCATGATAGTGGGGCATCCACTGGACAAGGTCTAGAAGCGACACATGTCACTTTCATTCACATATTTTTAGAGTAAATTTAGTCACATGACCATACCTAATCTAGATGGAATCTGCCTCCTTATTAAGGTGGCAGAGTAACTAAAACGAAAGATAAATGGGAATTAAAGATGTGTATCTGGGCTTCCCTGGTGGTCCATTGGGTAAAGAGTCTGCATTGCAGTGCACGGGGCCCTGGTTTGATCCCTGGCCCAGGAAGATCCCACATGCTGTGGAGCAGCTGGACCAGTGTGTCCAATTATGAGCCAGCACTCTGCAGTGTATGTGCCCAGAGCCGGTGCTCTATAGCGAGAGAGGCCACTGCAATGAAAGGTCCACACAGGCTGAAGAATAAAGATGAGTGAAAAATAAATGAATAAAAAATCAATAAAAAGAGGCCAAAATGAAAAAAAAGAGAGATGTATATCTATCTAACTTGGATTTTTTAGGTTCTTAGTGTCTTTTGCTCACTGAATCGAAATAAGCATAATGTAAAAATGTCTACCTGTAGGTAATTCACATAAACATGCTCAGAATTTTCTAAAATAAATATAAAGTATATTCTTCAGGGGAAAATGTGTAATAAAGTGTAAATCATCAAAAAAAAAATCACATGGGTTTCATAAGCCCCACCCTTTCAAAATGACAGCTTCATCATAACTTGGCAAAACTCTCTATTTTTCTTTTCTCTTTTATTCTGTGTAACAATAAAATAGCAGAACTGATAGAAAAATAAATTTCTTTGGCAAAAGCTTGTCTAATCAGAATACCATTGTTATGATATGAAAAATACAGTAAATAGTGGTAAGATTATGTACTGCAAATATAGATCGTTAGATCTTGATTTATTTTACAAACCACATTTTGAAGGTTCTCTGTGAACTAGTGATATAAACTATGCAATTTTTGTACTGTCTAAAATTATCCTAATCTGTAGAATTAGAAAACATACACGCATATTTTCTTAGCTAAAAAGTTATAGAAACTCATATAAATGGATGAAGCAAGTCAATGGATTCTGCTGGCAGGCTTTCACACAAACCAGAATTAATGTTCTGCAAAAGGATTAAGATTCTGAAGAGAGGCATGAAGTGTGTGTGCAGGACCAAACAGAGTCTGAATGGGCTAAATCCATTTTTTTGTTTCTACGTAGATCCAGGGAAAGAGGTTTTCCAAGATGATGCTTGTTAAATATTCAAATGAGGACTAGATTTCAGTGGGTGTTGGAAGGGAAAGCACATTAGCCGGATTAGTAAAGATCTTTTATATTACTTTGAGGTACATTTCGAGAGTCTGTTTATACTTAATGTAACTCCTCTGTGTTTATTGTGACAAGAAAAAGGAAGGAGAAAAGAAGATGACAGATATCCTGCAAAATTAAACACGGTATAAAAAGTACTGTGGTAGCATTGAGTTCACCCCTGCTAAGGCTGAGCCTGGGGCAACATTGAAAATGTGTATTGTGAGAAGTCCCCATTTCTGCAGTGTGCTGGAGTGCTTGAGGGGAGTCAGAGATGGAGTGGGTCAAGCATGGATTCTGACCTCGGGGTCCATATAGTACAGTAAGGATGGTACATAAATCAGAAAGAGGGTGCTCCTCTCTAGTAGAATGAGGCTCTAGGAGGGAGAAGGGACCTTGTCCCTAGCCTGTGGCTTCCTGAAAGGTTGAAGAGTGCTGGGCAGAGAGGGTCTGTTCCTCGTCTGGGTCAGGGCTGGGGTGGTCCTTAGCTCCAGAATCCCATAGCTGCTGCCCTGGGAGAGTGCGGCTCTGGGAGGGCAGTGGGCAGGGCAATGCTGTGGCTCCTCTTTTCTGAGTGAGGTTCACATGGCATGAGTGGGCAGGGTGGTTGCTGGGAGGAGAGCCCCGAGGAGGGGAGAGGAAGTTGGGAGGGTATATTAATCATCCAGGTGGGAGGGAGAGAGAGCAATTGAGCAACCGTAATGGAGATGGAGAGGAGGCTGTGTATGTGAGGTCAGAACAGAACTGACAGTGCCTCGAAGCCTTCACTGTGGTGGCATGGGGTGCTCAGGGGAGTGGGAGCATTTTGTACTGTCTAAAATTATCCTAATCTGTAGAATTAGAAAACATACACGCATATTTTCTTAGCTAAAAGTTATAGAAACTCATATAAATGGATGAAGCAAGTCAATGGATTCTGCTGGCAGGCTTTCACACAAACCAGAATTAATGTTCTGCAAAAGGATTAAGATTCTGAAGAGAGGCATGAAGTGTGTGTGCAGGACCAAACAGAGTCTGAATGGGCTAAATCCATTTTTTTGTTTCTACGTAGATCCAGGGAAAGAGGTTTTCCAAGATGATGCTTGTTAAATATTCAAATGAGGACTAGATTTCAGTGGGTGTTGGAAGGGAAAGCACATTAGCCGGATTAGTAAAGATCTTTTATATTACTTTGAGGTACATTTCGAGAGTCTGTTTATACTTAATGTAACTCCTCTGTGTTTATTGTGACAAGAAAAAGGAAGGAGAAAAGAAGATGACAGATATCCTGCAAAATTAAACACGGTATAAAAAGTACTGTGGTAGCATTGAGTTCACCCCTGCTAAGGCTGAGCCTGGGGCAACATTGAAAATGTGTATTGTGAGAAGTCCCCATTTCTGCAGTGTGCTGGAGTGCTTGAGGGGAGTCAGAGATGGAGTGGGTCAAGCATGGATTCTGACCTCGGGGTCCATATAGTACAGTAAGGATGGTACATAAATCAGAAAGAGGGTGCTCCTCTCTAGTAGAATGAGGCTCTAGGAGGGAGAAGGGACCTTGTCCCTAGCCTGTGGCTTCCTGAAAGGTTGAAGAGTGCTGGGCAGAGAGGTCTGTTCCTCGTCTGGGTCAGGGCTGGGGTGGTCCTTAGCTCCAGAATCCCATAGCTGCTGCCCTGGGAGAGTGCGGCTCTGGGAGGGCAGTGGGCAGGGCAATGCTGTGGCTCCTCTTTTCTGAGTGAGGTTCACATGGCATGAGTGGGCAGGGTGGTTGCTGGGAGGAGAGCCCCGAGGAGGGGAGAGGAAGTTGGGAGGGTATATTAATCATCCAGGTGGGAGGGAGAGAGAGCAATTGAGCAACCGTAATGGAGATGGAGAGGAGGCTGTGTATGTGAGGTCAGAACAGAACTGACAGTGCCTCGAAGCCTTCACTGTGGTGGCATGGGGTGCTCAGGGGAGTGGGAGACTTTTGGGTGGAGAAGGTCCATGATTCCCCGCCCAGGTAGGGGGAAGAGAGTGGTGCCATTGTCAGGAGCACGAGAGCAGGTTTGGGAGAAAAGGTAAATCTTGTGAAAACAGAGCTTGACGCTGGGCTCGGAGCAAGGGCTCTGTGTGAATGCACACGTGCTCTCCTGTGAAGTTGGCCCTGGGCATCTTTGTGTTGAGCAAAGAAGATACTAACCTTCTCTTTTCTTTTTTCTTGGATGTCTACTATATTTGTGTCAGACATACTCTTCTAGAGAGCATTTATGAATGCGGCCTCAGTGTTTTGATATGGGCGTTATTACTGGGTTTTATGGATGAAGCTAAGATTTAGAGAGGCCAGAGCCTCTAAAACAGCTCCAGTCAACAGGATCCATCTCTCCTCGTGATGATGTTGCCTAAACACAGAGTTTGGGCTGCTCAAGATTTTATTAAAGGCTGTGGCAGAACTCCTCTTCAAACTGTTTCCTGAGGGAATCCACTGGGGTTTGGATGCAGGACCTAGAGGAGGAGAGGAGAGACTGAGCATGTTCTTCGGTGAAAACTGGGGTCAGGTGGCATCGCCTCTGACCCAATGGCCCCAGAGGCCTGTGGTCTCTTTTGGTCTCAGTGGGCAGAAGCGTTTTGCCCTTGGGTGGGTTGAAGAAATCCTCTTCCAGTTGGTGGATTGTGATCTGCCAGCAGGCTGGAGGGAGTATCAGGACAACTGGTTGTCCAGACACCCTGGGGGTCCACACCAGGCTTCTCTGTCCTGGGTTTTCAGCCATTCCAGTGCCTGAAGGCACAGCTGGAAGGAGGGGGATGGATGGGAGGTGGGGAGGGGGCAGAAATCAGCACCAGAGTAGAAGGGGCCATCACCTCCCTTGGCACCCAGCAGCCAGCTCGGGGGGAGTCAGCTCTTGGGCCGGATTCCTGCGGCACATCAGACCTGCACATGTGCCCTGCCTGGAGCTGAAGGAGGAGCCCTGGGAGGGGGTAGAAAGCAGAGCAGCTGCCAAATACTGGATGTGTTTGTGCAGAATGTCTGCTCAGTCTATGAATGTCAGAACAACGGAGAACCTGATTGTTTTGGAATCTGAAATCCATCACTGAATTAATTCTAAATTAGTGATTCACATTGACTGATGGGAAAAATAAGTCCTTCAATGTACTGCTGTTTGAAAACTTACAGTTCAAGGATATTTCCCTAGGAAAATTGAAAAACATGTCTGAGTATTGTCACTGGCACATTAACGTCGCTGTTTTGAGGATTCTCTAGGTGGCTCTGCCTGTTGGAAGGGGTGTGCAGACTCCCAGCTCCACTGGCCCCAGTTTGGAGGGCTCAGGGGCCTCTTTGTGTTGAGAGAAGTCATTTTTTTTTGTTTCTACTATATTTGTGTCAGACATACTCTTCTAGAGAGCATTTATGAATGCGGCCTCAGTGTTTTGATATGGGCGTTATTACTGGGTTTTATGGATGAAGCTAAGATTTAGAGAGGCCAGAGCCTCTAAAACAGCTCCAGTCAACAGGATCCATCTCTCCTCGTGATGATGTTGCCTAAACACAGAGTTTGGGCTGCTCAAGATTTTATTAAAGGCTGTGGCAGAACTCCTCTTCAAACTGTTTCCTGAGGGAATCCACTGGGGTTTGGATGCAGGACCTAGAGGAGGAGAGGAGAGACTGAGCATGTTCTTCGGTGAAAACTGGGGTCAGGTGGCATCGCCTCTGACCCAATGGCCCCAGAGGCCTGTGGTCTCTTTTGGTCTCAGTGGGCAGAAGCGTTTTGCCCTTGGGTGGGTTGAAGAGAAATCCTCTTCCAGTTGGTGGATTGTGATCTGCCAGCAGGCTGGAGGGAGTATCAGGACAACTGGTTGTCCAGACACCCTGGGGGTCCACACCAGGCTTCTCTGTCCTGGGTTTTCAGCCATTCCAGTGCCTGAAGGCACAGCTGGAAGGAGGGGGATGGATGGGAGGTGGGGAGGGGGCAGAAATCAGCACCAGAGTAGAAGGGGCCATCACCTCCCTTGGCACCCAGCAGCCAGCTCGGGGGGAGTCAGCTCTTGGGCCGGATTCCTGCGGCACATCAGACCTGCACATGTGCCCTGCCTGGAGCTGAAGGAGGAGCCCTGGGAGGGGGTAGAAAGCAGAGCAGCTGCCAAATACTGGATGTGTTTGTGCAGAATGTCTGCTCAGTCTATGAATGTCAGAACAACGGAGAACCTGATTGTTTTGGAATCTGAAATCCATCACTGAATTAATTCTAAATTAGTGATTCACATTGACTGATGGGAAAAATAAGTCCTTCAATGTACTGCTGTTTGAAAACTTACAGTTCAAGGATATTTCCCTAGGAAAATTGAAAAACATGTCTGAGTATTGTCACTGGCACATTAACGTCGCTGTTTTGAGGATTCTCTAGGGTGGCTCTGCCTGTTGGAAGGGGGTGTGCAGACTCCCAGCTCCACTGGCCCCAGTTTGGAGGGGCTCAGGGGGCCTCTTTTGTGGCTTAGGGGTCACAGGCTGTACTTTAGAGTGGAATTCATCTGTCCCAATTGTCCTCATTTCAGGAGACCTGAAGAAACTGCCAGATTTCTAATCAGGTGATTTTGGACAGCACCTTGCTCTCAGGGTGAGGGCCTCTCCATAGCGTGAATGTGAGGTCACGGGTGGTCCTGCCTGTGATGCCAGTGAGCTTCCATCGTTGTTTGCAGTGCCAGTGCTTAAATCCTACTTGATGTGAGAGACTGAAGATGCACGTAAGGGAAAACTAGACAGCAGGCTCCTGGCTTTTGAAAGGAGCCCAGTTGTGTCATTTACCTCGAGTCCCCATGTTTATGGCTGGCCTTTCAGAGGTGGCTTGAGTTTATTTAGGACTTTTTTTTTTAGCAGGCCTGGAGTGAACCCTTGCCATTTGTCTTCCAGGCGTGGGTGACTGCTGCCTGACTGGGTGGGTAAGGGTGGTGTGGGGAGGAATCTCCCATCCTGGACCTCAGATCCCGGCTAGGGTGGTGCCTGTCTTGGTGGTGCGTATCATCTGTGGGTCATTTCAGGTCTACGACCTTTTATGTCTGTCATGCTTTGCTTATATTATTTGTATATATTAGAGGTCGTCATTAGTGTAATGCGATACTGATTAATTTTAAACATGTCTGAATTACTAACAGCTTTTTTGCACTGTGTACTTTTTTTAAAGTTTTTTCTTTTTTTTCCTGATGTTTAAAGGAGTCTCTGTCAACTGAAAAAAATGCACGACCTAAACGCTGAGAAAAAATGCACGACCTAAACGCTGAGAGTTATGTTTCACGCTGCGGACAAAACTGAGGACGTAAGCCGCGACACTGCATTTCAGATAATTCTGAGACTATTCCATAAGCGGTGGAGTCAGGCTGTATATCAGAAGTTTTTATAACAAAGGCCAGGTACTCAGAACATCAAACGATTGCTGTTAATTAAGGAAAACTTAAAACTAAGTGTCTCAAGTGCTTTTCTAGGTATGGGAAGATTCAAAAGTCTGTGCTCCCTGAAATCATTCCTTTCATATGCATCTCAGCTGTCCTGGGGCCAGCATCCTGTATTTTCTCATCCTGAGTCTTCTCAGGGTGCACCATTCATAGGTCGCTGTCGGGGCGGCCTTAATTTGATGGCTTGATGTCTGCAGCAGCCTTTGTTTACTGATACAGCAGGCTATATTTTTCATTCACATCTTACATGAACAAACAGAAACACCGAATAGGGGACCCTGGGCGTAGGGAGAGGCTACTGCCCCCCATGCTGAGCTGTGATGGCTCATTGTAGGGAGTGCCCTGATGCTGTTTTGCTGAAAAAGTTTTCACTTTCATCTCAGGTTCAAAGGATTTGTTAACAAAAGAAGCCACTTGTTCTATACAAATAAATAAGACTGATATTTATTAGAGAGTTACCTAGCTGACTTTCAATATACGAACATTGAGAGAAAAGAGAAATAGACACAGCAGAGGACACATCACCAAACTGGGTTTTGACCAACATCCAGATTCAAACAGCGCTGGGTGACTGCTGCCTGGCGGGGTGGGTATGGGTCGTGTGGGGAGGGATCTCCCACCCTGGGCCTCAGATCCGGGGTAGGGTGGTGCCTGTCTTGGTGGTGCGTATCATCTGTGGGTCATTTCAGGTCTACCACCTTTTATGTCTGTCATGCTTTGCTTATATTATTTGTATATATTAGAGGTCGTCATTAGTGTAATGCGATACTGATTAATTTTAAACATGTCTGAATTACTAACAGCTTTTTTGCACTGTGTACTTTTTTTAAAGTTTTTTCTTTTTTTTCCTGATGTTTAAAGGAGTCTCTGTCAACTGAAAAAAATGCACGACCTAAACGCTGAGAAAAAATGCACGACCTAAACGCTGAGAGTTATGTTTCACGCTGCGGACAAAACTGAGGACGTAAGCCGCGACACTGCATTTCAGATAATTCTGAGACTATTCCATAAGCGGTGGAGTCAGGCTGTATATCAGAAGTTTTTATAACAAAGGCCAGGTACTCAGAACATCAAACGATTGCTGTTAATTAAGGAAAACTTAAAACTAAGTGTCTCAAGTGCTTTTCTAGGTATGGGAAGATGCAGGAGTCTGGGCTCACTGAAATCATTCCTTTCATATGCACCACAGCTGTCTGGGGCCAGAATCCTGTGTTTTCTCATCCTGAGTCTTCTCAGGGTGCACCATTCATAGGTCGCTGTCGGGGCGGCCTTAATTTGATGGCTTGATGTCTGCAGCAGCCTTTGTTTACTGATACAGCAGGCTATATTTTTCATTCACATCTTACATGAACAAACAGAAACACCGAATAGGGGACCCTGGGCGTAGGGAGAGGCTACTGCCCCCCATGCTGAGCTGTGATGGCTCATTGTAGGGAGTGCCCTGATGCTGTTTTGCTGAAAAAGTTTTCACTTTCATCTCAGGTTCAAAGGATTTGTTAACAAAAGAAGCCACTTGTTCTATACAAATAAATAAGACTGATATTTATTAGAGAGTTACCTAGCTGACTTTCAATATACGAACATTGAGAGAAAAGAGAAATAGACACAGCAGAGGACACATCACCAAACTGGGTTTTGACCAACATCCAGATTCAAACAGCGCTGGGAAGTCCCATGTCACAGCACATCTGGAAGTCCCAGTTGGGAAAAGGTCCCAGGCAGTGAGTCTGCCTGGTGGGTGAGACATCAAAGATTGCAGTTTGCAGTCCCAGGATGCAAACTGAAATCATCATCAGTCAGTGAGCAAATAGCTGAGGCTTCATGTAAATACTGATTGTATTGTGTTGTAAAACTTGGAGCGTGGTTAGATCTGGGGCTTGGTTGGCCAGAGTCTCTCCAAGGGCTCAACAGTTCCAAGATTTGTCCCTTTTCTCCGCTGTGGATGGAGAAGGGAATGGCTACCCACTCCCGTATCCTTGCCTGAAAACTCCCCTGGACAGAGGAGCCGGCGGGCCACAGTCCATGGGGTCACAGAGAGTTGGACACTGAGCGACTCACACTTATCAAGTGTCACACGCCTTGCACTTCCAGTCAGGGCAGTGTCCAGGCAAGTCAGGAGCAAGTTCTGAGGCCAGCACAAGCCTATTGGTTTAATTTCCCTAACAGATTTCTTCCAGGGCACACAGTCTTCTCTTTGCTGCTAAAGGTCTTTGTCAGCTCCTTCCCTCTTTTTCTCCACCTTAGGCAAGAAGGAGTGATAGTTTATATTAGGAAACAGTTAAAAAAAAAAAAAAACAACTGACTTTTTGCTTCAGAACAGACATTTCAAAGGAGTCCTCTGGCAGTCCAGTGGTTAGAGCTTGCATCTTCATTGTTGGGGCCTGGGTTCTATCCCTGGTTGAAGAACTAAGATCACCAGCCCCACAGCGTGGCCCCCCAAACTTCCAGAAAACAAAAACTTCTATGCATGGGCATTGACTTAAAAGAATCATTGCCACATTCATACATCCAGAATGTAATCAGGGGTTATTCACAGTTGAAATACCTGTGTCCATTGATAAACCAAATGGATAAACAAAATGTGGTGTATACACAGAACCTTAAAGGAAGGGGACCCTGGGCGTAGGGAGGCTACTGCCCCCATGCTGAGCTGTGATGGCTCATTGTAGGAGTGCCCTGATGCTGTTTTGCTGAAAAGTTTTCACTTTCATCTCAGGTTCAAAAGATTTGTTAATAAACTAAGCCACGTGTTCTATACAAATAAATAATACCAATATTTACTAATGAACTATCTAGTCTACTTTCAATATACTAACATTGAAAGAAAAGAGGAATAGAAGCAGCAGAGGATACATCACCCAACTGGGGTTTCACCAACATCTAGACTCCAACAGGGCTGGGAAGTCCCATGTCACAGCACATCTGGAAGTCCCAGTTGGGAAAAGGTCCCAGGCAGTGAGTCTGCCTGGTGGGTGAGACATCAAAGATTGCAGTTTGCAGTCCCAGGATGCAAACTGAAATCATCATCAGTCAGTGAGCAAATAGCTGAGGCTTCATGTAAATACTGATTGTATTGTGTTGTAAAACTTGGAGCGTGGTTAGATCTGGGGCTTGGTTGGCCAGAGTCTCTCAAGGGCTCAACAGTTCCAAGATTTGTCCCTTTTCTCCGCTGTGGATGGAGAAGGGAATGGCTACCCACTCCCGTATCCTTGCCTGAAAACTCCCCTGGACAGAGGAGCCGGCGGGCCACAGTCCATGGGGTCACAGAGAGTTGGACACTGAGCGACTCACACTTATCAAGTGTCACACGCCTTGCACTTCCAGTCAGGGCAGTGTCCAGGCAAGTCAGGAGCAAGTTCTGAGGCCAGCACAAGCCTATTGGTTTAATTTCCCTAACAGATTTCTTCCAGGGCACACAGTCTTCTCTTTGCTGCTAAAGGTCTTTGTCAGCTCCTTCCCTCTTTTTCTCCACCTTAGGCAAGAAGGAGTGATAGTTTATATTAGGAAACAGTTAAAAAAAAAAAAAAACAACTGACTTTTTGCTTCAGAACAGACATTTCAAAGGAGTCCTCTGGCAGTCCAGTGGTTAGAGCTTGCATCTTCATTGTTGGGGCCTGGGTTCTATCCCTGGTTGAAGAACTAAGATCACCAGCCCCACAGCGTGGCCCCCCAAACTTCCAGAAAACAAAAACTTCTATGCATGGGCATTGACTTAAAAGAATCATTGCCACATTCATACATCCAGAATGTAATCAGGGGTTATTCACAGTGGCCAAGAGGTGAGAAATACCTGTGTCCATTGATAAACCAAATGGATAAACAAAATGTGGTGTATACACAATGGACTGGTAGAGAACCTTAAAAGGAAGGAAATACTGACCCATGTACAACACGGATGAACCTTGAGGACAGTATGCTAAGTGAAATAAGCCACTCACAAAAGAGATGTAATAGATGATTCCACTTTATATGAGATACCTAGAGGAGTCAGACTCAGAAAGGCAGAAAGTTGAAGGGTGGTTGCCAGGAACGGAGTGGGGCAGGACACATGGGGAGTTGTGGTTGAAGGGGTGCAGAGCTTCAGTTTTGCAAGACGAGAAAGTTCTGGAGATGTGTTGTATCAAAATGTGAACGTATATAACATCACTGTAGTATAGGCCTAAAGATGGATAAAATGCTAAGTTTTATGTGGCTTTATTTAAACCCCAGTGAAACAAAAATAATCATGTTTTTCAGTCTCTGAGCTGTGCTGATCTTTGCCTATCTTTTGTCTCTTCCCTGATGTTGGCACCTTCCAAGTTTCTCTTACTGTGCATCTCACATCCCTCCCTCCTGTGGGAATTCCTCAGAATCCAGGCTGGACTTATTCTGAGATCTCTCACCTGTGGCCCCCTACAGAGACCAAAGCGAGGATTGCCTTCCCCTCTGGGCCTTCCCTTGATGGCTTCTACTTGTCATCACTGGGTGCCACCTATGATCTGTTTCTTCCTGGTCCAGCCACTCTCTGGAGATCCACATGCAGCTGCATTGATGAGCTGTGTCTCTGGACTTGGTTTAATTGCCGTGACACTGCTGTTAACAAATTCATACAAGGTACAGAAGGAAAAAAGTCTTTGGGTACTTCCATTTCCCCTAAAGAGAAAACATAGCCTTTTTTCTGCATCATTTGAATTTTTAGTGCTAATAAATGCCTGGCACTGCTTTTTGGTGCGATATTTAAGTCCAAAGGGATATTGTAGAATCTGCGTGTACATGATTTAATGTAGAACACAGAATTTTAGTGTTGCAAGGGATCTCTGAGGGTTTTTATTTCAACCTCCTTGTTTTACAGAGAAGAAATCGGGGACTTTGAGTGGGAAGTGGCCACGGCAGAGCCAGAACCAGGCCGAGGTTCTGATTTGTACTGTGGCCTCTTTCTGTTCCCTGATGTACCCTCTTGGAATTTATAAAACTGAATTTACTTTAGAGTATCCAAACATTGTCCTCTAGAGAGCACAGGGCATCTGTTAGCTTGAAGTGAGTGTGTGCTGAGTCTGAAAGCTGTGAGAAGTGTCATTCCACCATGTCTGAAATCCTCCATGGGTTGCCTTTACCCCAAAGGGAGCCTTTACCCCAAAGATGTACTTCTGGTACCATGTGCAAAAATCACCTTTTGAATTTCAGGTTCCAAGGAGCTGACTATTAGAGGATGGTTGGATTCAGTCATTCTGAAAATGGAAAATTTCTTCTGCAACAAGAAAAAGTCACTCTTGCATTATCCATCCTTTTATGGGAAGTGCTTGAATTCACTTTTGACTCTCTCTTATCTTTACTCACCCCAACACAAGTAGGAGATTCTTTAGAGATCTTGTAAGTTACGTCCTGTGCTCTTAAAAGGTTCCTGAGGTCCTCCTGCAGCTTCCAGCTCATGAGCTGCACCCAGGAAGAGCTCCTTTGAGTCTGATTGTACTGAATTTAAGTAGACCATTCACAGGGTTGAGGAAACGGAAAAGCAGTTTCTTTTTTTACGGACTTATTCTGAGATCTCTCACCTGTGGCCCCTACAGAGACCAAAGCGAGGATTGCCTTCCTCTGGGCCTTCCCTTGATGGCTTCTACTTGTCATCACTGGGTGCCACCTATGATCTGTTTCTTCCTGGTCCAGCCACTCTCTGGAGATCCACATGCAGCTGCATTGATGAGCTGTGTCTCTGGACTTGGTTTAATTGCCGTGACACTGCTGTTAACAAATTCATACAAGGTACAGAAGGAAAAAAGTCTTTGGGTACTTCCATTTCCCCTAAAGAGAAAACATAGCCTTTTTTCTGCATCATTTGAATTTTTAGTGCTAATAAATGCCTGGCACTGTTTTTTGGTGCGATATTTAAGTCCAAAGGGATATTGTAGAATCTGCGTGTACATGATTTAATGTAGAACACAGAATTTTAGTGTTGCAAGGGATCTCTGAGGGTTTTTATTTCAACCTCCTTGTTTTACAGAGAAGAAATCGGGGACTTTGAGTGGGAAGTGGCCACGGCAGAGCCAGAACCAGGCCGAGGTTCTGATTTGTACTGTGGCCTCTTTCTGTTCCCTGATGTACCCTCTTGGAATTTATAAAACTGAATTTACTTTAGAGTATCCAAACATTGTCCTCTAGAGAGCACAGGGCATCTGTTAGCTTGAAGTGAGTGTGTGCTGAGTCTGAAAGCTGTGAGAAGTGTCATTCCACCATGTCTGAAATCCTCCATGGGTTGCCTTTACCCCAAAGGGAGCCTTTACCCCAAAGATGTACTTCTGGTACCATGTGCAAAAATCACCTTTTGAATTTCAGGTTCCAAGGAGCTGACTATTAGAGGATGGTTGGATTCAGTCATTCTGAAAATGGAAAATTTCTTCTGCAACAAGAAAAAGTCACTCTTGCATTATCCATCCTTTTATGGGAAGTGCTTGAATTCACTTTTGACTCTCTCTTATCTTTACTCACCCCAACACAAGTAGGAGATTCTTTAGAGATCTTGTAAGTTACGTCCTGTGCTCTTAAAAGGTTCCTGAGGTCCTCCTGCAGCTTCCAGCTCATGAGCTGCACCCAGGAAGAGCTCCTTTGAGTCTGATTGTACTGAATTTAAGTAGACCATTCACAGGGTTGAGGAAACAGTATAGTTTAAAATGCAGTTTCTTTAGGGAATGTGAATAGTGTTTGGTAACTGGATAGCATCAGCCCCACAAGGCTTCACAAGGAAGGGGAGATTTGGTCTTGGTGCTGAAGGATATGCAGAAAATTCATGAAGACAACTCTAGCAGAGAAAAATAGTGTACTTAGGAAGAAGGGAATACAAAGAGGAGAGGGAAAAAAAGCAAGCTGTTCAGAGTGGAGACAGGCAGAGCGTTTACTCTCAGCTGTTGGCCTAAGTCATCCTGAGTCTTCTCACTCCTGACTATTATATATATGTAGTGTCTTAAAGCATCCTACCTGATACATAGATTTGACAGAGCTAGGGATGGGCCACTGACCCACACTGGGCCAAACAGAGCTACTTTCCTAGGAATTTGGACTAGGAACTGAGAGAGGAACTTGGGTTACTGGGTCAGTGCCATGTGAGCTTGGGAGCTGGACATCTGGTTATCTGCTTCCTAGGCAGTGGAAGGGGAGCAGGATGGTTAGCGCAGAGAGAGGGAGGGAGATAGAGACAGACAGAGAGAGAGAGACTGGGTGGTTTTCCAGTCTTTAGGACCCAGCCCTGTCCTAGGGCCAGGCTGCAGCCCTGCCTGCCCACCCTCCCCAGCATCCCTGTGACTACAGGGGCTTTCCTTTTCTACTTAGGTCACCCCTGATGTGGAATGATGTGTTGTTGTTTTTGTTCAGTGACTAAGTTGTGTCCAGCTCTTTGCAACCCCATGGACTGCACTAAGCCAGGCCTCTGTGTCCCTCACCATTTCTCAGAGTTCACCCAACGTCATGTCCATTGAATTGGTGATGCCCCTTATCCTCTGCTGCCTTCCTTCTCTTTCCATCCTTTTATGGGAAGTGCTTGAATTCACTTTTGACTCTCTCTTATCTTTACTCACCCCAACACAAGTAGGAGATTCTTTAGAGATCTTGTAAGTTACGTCCTGTGCTCTTAAAAGGTTCCTGAGGTCCTCCTGCAGCTTCCAGCTCATGAGCTGCACCCAGGAAGAGCTCCTTTGAGTCTGATTGTACTGAATTTAAGTAGACCATTCACAGGGTTGAGGAAACAGTATAGTTTAAAATGCAGTTTCTTTAGGGAATGTGAATAGTGTTTGGTAACTGGATAGCATCAGCCCCACAAGGCTTCACAAGGAAGGGGAGATTTGGTCTTGGTGCTGAAGGATATGCAGAAAATTCATGAAGACAACTCTAGCAGAGAAAAATAGTGTACTTAGGAAGAAGGGAATACAAAGAGGAGAGGGAAAAAGCAAGCTGTTCAGAGTGGAGACAGGCAGAGCGTTTACTCTCAGCTGTTGGCCTAAGTCATCCTGAGTCTTCTCACTCCTGACTATTATATATATGTAGTGTCTTAAAGCATCCTACCTGATACATAGATTTGACAGAGCTAGGGATGGGCCACTGACCCACACTGGGCCAAACAGAGCTACTTTCCTAGGAATTTGGACTAGGAACTGAGAGAGGAACTTGGGTTACTGGGTCAGTGCCATGTGAGCTTGGGAGCTGGACATCTGGTTATCTGCTTCCTAGGCAGTGGAAGGGGAGCAGGATGGTTAGCGCAGAGAGAGGGAGGGAGATAGAGACAGACAGAGAGAGAGAGACTGGGTGGTTTTCCAGTCTTTAGGACCCAGCCCTGTCCTAGGGCCAGGCTGCAGCCCTGCCTGCCCACCCTCCCCAGCATCCCTGTGACTACAGGGGCTTTCCTTTTCTACTTAGGTCACCCCTGATGTGGAATGATGTGTTGTTGTTTTTGTTCAGTGACTAAGTTGTGTCCAGCTCTTTGCAACCCCATGGACTGCACTAAGCCAGGCCTCTGTGTCCCTCACCATTTCTCAGAGTTCACCCAACGTCATGTCCATTGAATTGGTGATGCCATCCAACCATCTCATCCTCTGCTGCCCTCTTCTTTTTTTCCCCTTCAGTCTTTCCCAGAAACAGGGTCTTTCCAATGAGGAATGATGTGTTACTTGCATCTAAAAGAGTGTTAAGGAATATAGGGAGCCTCAGGGAGAAGGACTCGAGCTCTGGTTGTATCTCACAAACTTGTAGGGGAGGTCTAGACTTGATCTCTTGGCAGCCAGGCTTTGTGGCTTGGTCAGAGTCTGTCACGTCTGCCATAACTTGGCACTCCTGGGCAATCTGGTTTCAGAACTGAGAGAGATCACTGGTTGGATCTGACGTACTCTTTTGAACTTCAGATATCTTCACTGCGTTCTGCACTAGATGCTGCTGTTACCCACAGCTGGGGCCAGTGGGAGGAACATCATAGTGCCCCTTTCATTCTTAGAAGTGTCTAGGTTGATAAATAAAGAATATCTTCATCTTTCTTGTAGACTGTGGGATCCAGTGCAGGATATTATACACAGGAATGACAGAGTGAGGTTTCAGGTTGGGAAAATGATTCAGGAAGCAGTGGAGAGGATGGTGGGGTGGGAAACACAGTTGGGAGCAGGATGAGTGATAATGGACTGCAGTCAGCCATCGTAATGGAATTGGAAGAGAGAGCATTAATGGCAACGTGAGCAAGAAGGAGCAGACCATAGAACTGTGTAAGTCTGTGGGTGCTCAGTGAGGGGACTGCTAAGGGGAACTGAAAGAGCAGGGTTGGTGGATTTACTGAGGATGTTTATTAGATATGTGGTTTAGGGGCCTAGGAACATCCAGATAAAAAAGTCAAGCATAGAGCTGAAGTAAAGCTCTGGGGACCAGAGGAGGACACTGGGCTGGAGACAGTTGCTTGGGAGCCATTAAGCTGTGGGCAATCTTTGGTGCCATCAACATGGATGTGACCGTCCAAAGATTTATTGACGATCCTTTTCTACTTAGGTCACCCCTGATGTGGAATGATGTGTTGTTGTTTTTGTTCAGTGACTAAGTTGTGTCCAGCTCTTTGCAACCCCATGGACTGCACTAAGCCAGGCCTCTGTGTCCCTCACCATTTCTCAGAGTTCACCCAACGTCATGTCCATTGAATTGGTGATGCCATCCAACCATCTCATCCTCTGCTGCCCTCTTCTTTTTTTCCCCTTCAGTCTTTCCCAGAAACAGGGTCTTTCCAATGAGGAATGATGTGTTACTTGCATCTAAAAGAGTGTTAAGGAATATAGGGAGCCTCAGGGAGAAGGACTCGAGCTCTGGTTGTATCTCACAAACTTGTAGGGGAGGTCTAGACTTGATCTCTTGGCAGCCAGGCTTTGTGGCTTGGTCAGAGTCTGTCACGTCTGCCATAACTTGGCACTCCTGGGCAATCTGGTTTCAGAACTGAGAGAGATCACTGGTTGGATCTGACGTACTCTTTTGAACTTCAGATATCTTCACTGCGTTCTGCACTAGATGCTGCTGTTACCCACAGCTGGGGCCAGTGGGAGGAACATCATAGTGCCCCTTTCATTCTTAGAAGTGTCTAGGTTGATAAATAAAGAATATCTTCATCTTTCTTGTAGACTGTGGGATCCAGTGCAGGATATTATACACAGGAATGACAGAGTGAGGTTTCAGGTTGGGAAAATGATTCAGGAAGCAGTGGAGAGGATGGTGGGGTGGGAAACACAGTTGGGAGCAGGATGAGTGATAATGGACTGCAGTCAGCCATCGTAATGGAATTGGAAGAGAGAGCATTAATGGCAACGTGAGCAAGAAGGAGCAGACCATAGAACTGTGTAAGTCTGTGGGTGCTCAGTGAGGGGACTGCTAAGGGGAACTGAAAGAGCAGGGTTGGTGGATTTACTGAGGATGTTTATTAGATATGTGGTTTAGGGGCCTAGGAACATCCAGATAAAAAAGTCAAGCATAGAGCTGAAGTAAAGCTCTGGGGACCAGAGGAGGACACTGGGCTGGAGACAGTTGCTTGGGAGCCATTAAGCTGTGGGCAATCTTTGGTGCCATCAACATGGATGTGACCGTCCAGAGAGAGAGTTTATTGACGAGAGAGTCAAGACGAGGCTAGGGATGCCAGTGTTTAAGGGGAAGGTATGGAAAGGTGAGTCTACAAAAGACCCTGAGAAGGACTAGCAGGAGATGTAGGAGGAATTCTGTCATCATTCATCATTATTATTAATTGAAGGTCTAGTATGATCATGGAGAAGGAAATGCCAGTCCATTCCAGTATTCTTACCTGGGGAATCCCTGTGGTAAGAGGAGCCTGATGGGCTACAGTCCATAGGGTTGCAAAGAGTCAGACATGACTGAAGCAATTGAGGACTAGTATGATTGAAATGCCATGCTGGGGACTTTCTGAACCTCACTCTTGAAACCTGGCCAGAACCTTACAAGTGGGAATTAGTCATGTTTTATGGGCTCTGAGTTTAAGTAACTAGCCCAAGGTTAACTGCCCAGCCAACTTGGTAGGCCTGACCTTTTTTTTCCAGCCTGTGTTCTTTTCTGCCCCATGGGAATGGTGTTTTCAGTAGAGATGGAGGCACCAGAGTGCAGAAAGCCCTCCTCTTTCGGGGACCCCAACACTTTGGGCAGATGTCAAGTCCAGGGGACCTAATCTTTGCATGAACAAGTCTGAGGTGGGGACCACTGACCTCCTTTCTCAGTGAGTAGGTCACATAATGGACACCTGGACAAGAGGACTGTCTGAAGTGGAATGAGTAAAACAATGCTAGAATGTAATTGCATCATGAATTGTGGCCAGGAAACAAAAACAAAAACAAAAACTCTAGCAACAAACTCATTTTCTGTTGGGCGCAAGACACAGAGGACCTACTATAATTAGTTATTTTCTTCTTGTTGGCAAGTGCCTGTTTATTTTTTCTTTCTTGGGTGCACCTGACGGACCAGCTTTTATCTAAAATCCTGGTGTTGGCATCATCTCATTGGGTGGTGAAGTGTTTGTAGGGTGGTCCTTGGGTTGCATGAGTGTGGGCACACTCCCATGTCTGGCATTTACTGAGCACTGTGCGCAAGGGAATATACCTGATTGCTGTCCCTGTGTTATTTACCTCTTGGCACAACCCTGTGAGGTGGGTAATATGATTATCATTTTCAGGTGGAGATACTCTACTGAAGGAAGTTAGGTTACTGAAAATCCCATGACAAATGGTGGCGAATTAGGCATTTGAACCCAGCTCTCTGTTCTCTCCAGTTATTCTCCGCATCTTCCCTCATTTGCCGTGGGCTGGCATCTAGTCCAATCAGAGTCTCCTTGACCTGAGTCTTTTTTTTTTTTTTGTCCCTCAAATAAGATCATCCTGGAAGACCCTGCAGGCCTAGCAAAGTTGTCGAAGAGGTAACTGGTTGAGGGACCTGAAGGAGTTAAAGCAGCTTGTATGGAGGCTGGAGTAACTGGTGCCCGGGGAGTCGCTGGAGGTCCGGGAGGACTGGGCCACGTCCTGCGGGACTTTCGCCCATTAGTGAGCACTCCAGGCCTATCACCAACAGAGCTTTGTCCTTCTGCTTCTTTAGAGAAGGAACGGGGCTGTTGCTGAGACTGAAAATTGTGATGTGATTGAACACTCTGTGGCCTTTGGAGAAGTTGCAGGGGCCCCTCATACCTACCAGGAGCATGCTTTCTGGCTCTGCTGGAAGCTCTGTCCTTCTAGGTTGTGAGTAGGTAACTCCTCATCCTGAGGGGCCTGGACTGAGTGTCGCCTTGAGAGCTGGTGGTGACTTAATACTTTAGAGACATTGCCTCTTTTTGAGGCCTCTTGCTGATCGTTTTCCCTTCTGTCACCAGGGTGGTCCTGTGCTCTCTTGCTAATGAATTGTCCAGGAATCAATGGCCCGGGCACAGTGGATGGGCATTGCCATCCATGAGGCATAAGGCACAGCTGCCCACCCTGTGTGACTGGGACCTGAGATCAGAGCTCCCAAAGTGATTGCAAAATTGCACCATTAACCCCCTTCCCATCCCTTCCTGTGCACAGGGAGCCCTGAAAACATGCCTTTGCTCGCTAGCCTGTGATGAACAGTGACTTAGGCCTGGCAGGTGACTAAGTCTTCTGGTTGGATTTATCTTCCTAAGTAGTGTGATTTGATAAATGTTGGAATCATAAGAATTGGGGGAGCTGAAAGAACCTTGGTTCAATCCTTTAATTTTCCAAGTGGGAACACAGAACTTGGAGAAAGGAGGTCCTTTTCCTGGCTAGGTCCTGTCAGAGTTTCAGGGGTGAAAGCTAAGGCAGTCCCCTGCCTTGTGTCCCCAATTTTTCTGGGTGGTCCCTTTCAGATATCTCTGGGGCAGATGCTTCTGAGCCTGATCCTGGTGTCTGACAAAATGGGAGAAAATGCAGAGATTGGAGAAAGTTCATCAGTCTTCCAGTGGACTTGGGTGACTTTCTCCTGAGGCATTCTAATGTTGACCACTTGATTTTGCTTTACTTAGGTCTGTCCACAATCACAGGAGTAGTGGTGATGGATGCTCAGCTACTCTGCCAGATGAATGAGGATCAGTTGTCATGTGAGAGCACTCCCTTGCTCTTCAGCTTATTAAAGAACTATTAGTGCCCTCTGACAGGCATGTAATAAATGAAGCCTCCTGAGGCTTGAGGAGCAGTCAAAAGTGCCTTGTTTGCACCTAAGGATTCGCTTGCTCACTCAGCAGGATCTGGGTCAATAGACATCATTTTCATAAGACATTTATCTTTCTTTTTCATGTAAGACAGCCTTTTTTTTTTGGAATGTGCTTCAGGGGCCATAGGCTTTGGAGAAAAAAAATAAAAACTGGCAGATTATAAGAATAAAGCTTGAATCAAATGTGGGTATTAAAAGAAAGAAAATGTGAACCAAAGCACTATCCCATTTCCATTTCTGTCAACACTTCACCTTAATGAGGTTTAGACTCAAGATTCAGCTCTGAGTTCTATGATTGCTCATCAGGAGGGATGCAGATAGGCGCAGTAGGAACTTGGGGGGGGGCTTCACCTGGGGTTAAAGGGTCACAGTGGATGGGCATTGCCATCCATGAGGCATAAGGCACAGCTGCCCACCCTGTGTGACTGGGACCTGAGATCAGAGCTCCCAAAGTGATTGCAAAATTGCACCATTAACCCCCTTCCCATCCCTTCCTGTGCACAGGGAGCCCTGAAAACATGCCTTTGCTCGCTAGCCTGTGATGAACAGTGACTTAGGCCTGGCAGGTGACTAAGTCTTCTGGTTGGATTTATCTTCCTAAGTAGTGTGATTTGATAAATGTTGGAATCATAAGAATTGGGGGAGCTGAAAGAACCTTGGTTCAATCCTTTAATTTTCCAAGTGGGAACACAGAACTTGGAGAAAGGAGGTCCTTTTCCTGGCTAGGTCCTGTCAGAGTTTCAGGGGTGAAAGCTAAGGCAGTCCCCTGCCTTGTGTCCCCAATTTTTCTGGGTGGTCCCTTTCAGATATCTCTGGGGCAGATGCTTCTGAGCCTGATCCTGGTGTCTGACAAAATGGGAGAAAATGCAGAGATTGGAGAAAGTTCATCAGTCTTCCAGTGGACTTGGGTGACTTTCTCCTGAGGCATTCTAATGTTGACCACTTGATTTTGCTTTACTTAGGTCTGTCCACAATCACAGGAGTAGTGGTGATGGATGCTCAGCTACTCTGCCAGATGAATGAGGATCAGTTGTCATGTGAGAGCACTCCCTTGCTCTTCAGCTTATTAAAGAACTATTAGTGCCCTCTGACAGGCATGTAATAAATGAAGCCTCCTGAGGCTTGAGGAGCAGTCAAAAGTGCCTTGTTTGCACCTAAGGATTCGCTTGCTCACTCAGCAGGATCTGGGTCAATAGACATCATTTTCATAAGACATTTATCTTTCTTTTTCATGTAAGACAGCCTTTTTTTTTTGGAATGTGCTTCAGGGGCCATAGGCTTTGGAGAAAAAAAATAAAAACTGGCAGATTATAAGAATAAAGCTTGAATCAAATGTGGGTATTAAAAGAAAGAAAATGTGAACCAAAGCACTATCCCATTTCCATTTCTGTCAACACTTCACCTTAATGAGGTTTAGACTCAAGATTCAGCTCTGAGTTCTATGATTGCTCATCAGGAGGGATGCAGATAGGCCCAGTAGGAATGGGGCTCGGAGGGTTGGAGAGGGCATATGAGGACAGTGATGGGCAGCAAGTGGGAGAGGTTAACCCCTGACACAGTTAGATCTCACACATGAGCATCCCACTTACCTGTTCATTCCTGTTGATCCTGGCCTTGCTCTCTCTCTCTCTCTCTCTCTTTTAATGTTACTGGGAGTAGTAGAGTTACACTTCTGTGTTGATTTCGGGTGTGTAGCAAAGTGAATCGGTTCTCTGTGTGTGTATGTTTTCTTCTTCTGATTCTTTTCCCATATGGGTTATTACAGAAATTTGAGTAGAGTTGCCTGTGCTATGCAATAGGTCCTTGTTAGTTATCTGTTTTATATATAGTGATGTATATGTGTTAATCCCAGCCTCCTAATTGATCACTTCCCCCACATTTCCCCTTTGGTAACCCTGAATTTGATTTTGAGATCTGGGAGTCTGTTTCTATTGAGTATTGGTTTTGCTCTTCAGTGAACAGCCTTCTGAAGCTAGGTGTCCATCCTCTGTCCCAAGAACATTCTTGGGTCGTATAAAGGCTCATTTTCCCTCAGCAGGGACGGAACTGTCTCCCGAAAATTCAGGTGTTGAAGCCCTAACCCCTAATGTGACATATTTTGAGACAGGGCTTTTAGAAGGTAATCATCGTTAAAGAGTAATACCTTTTAACATTGGTAGCATTGATGACCTTCAAAGAAGAGGAAGAGAGATTTCTTTCTCTCTGCCACATTGAGTACACAGGCAGAAGACAGCCATCTGCCAGTAAAGAGACTCTCCTGAGGCTTGAGGAGCAGTCAAAAGTGCCTTGTTTGCACCTAAGGATTCGCTTGCTCACTCAGCAGGATCTGGGTCAATAGACATCATTTTCATAAGACATTTATCTTTCTTTTTCATGTAAGACAGCCTTTTTTTTTTGGAATGTGCTTCAGGGGCCATAGGCTTTGGAGAAAAAAAATAAAAACTGGCAGATTATAAGAATAAAGCTTGAATCAAATGTGGGTATTAAAAGAAAGAAAATGTGAACCAAAGCACTATCCCATTTCCATTTCTGTCAACACTTCACCTTAATGAGGTTTAGACTCAAGATTCAGCTCTGAGTTCTATGATTGCTCATCAGGAGGGATGCAGATAGGCCCAGTAGGAATGGGGCTCGGAGGGTTGGAGAGGGCATATGAGGACAGTGATGGGCAGCAAGTGGGAGAGGTTAACCCCTGACACAGTTAGATCTCACACATGAGCATCCCACTTACCTGTTCATTCCTGTTGATCCTGGCCTTGCTCTCTCTCTCTCTCTCTCTCTTTTAATGTTACTGGGAGTAGTAGAGTTACACTTCTGTGTTGATTTCGGGTGTGTAGCAAAGTGAATCGGTTCTCTGTGTGTGTATGTTTTCTTCTTCTGATTCTTTTCCCATATGGGTTATTACAGAAATTTGAGTAGAGTTGCCTGTGCTATGCAATAGGTCCTTGTTAGTTATCTGTTTTATATATAGTGATGTATATGTGTTAATCCCAGCCTCCTAATTGATCACTTCCCCCACATTTCCCCTTTGGTAACCCTGAATTTGATTTTGAGATCTGGGAGTCTGTTTCTATTGAGTATTGGTTTTGCTCTTCAGTGAACAGCCTTCTGAAGCTAGGTGTCCATCCTCTGTCCCAAGAACATTCTTGGGTCGTATAAAGGCTCTTTTTCCCTCAGCAGGGACGGAACTGTCTCCCGAAAATTCAGGTGTTGAAGCCCTAACCCCTAATGTGACATATTTTGAGACAGGGCTTTTAGAAGGTAATCATCGTTAAAGAGTAATACCTTTTAACATTGGTAGCATTGATGACCTTCAAAGAAGAGGAAGAGAGATTTCTTTCTCTCTGCCACATTGAGTACACAGGCAGAAGACAGCCATCTGCCAGTAAGAAAGGGACTCTCTCCCGAGCTCACCCATGCTGGCACCCTGATCTTAGATCTGTGGCCTCTGGACTGTTAGAAAACTAATTTCTGTTGTTTAAGTCACTCAGAATATTGTGTTGATTTATTGTTATGGCAGCCCAGGCTGACCAATATTCCTCCTCCTACCCTCCTCCTTTCCTTTCTCTCTTTCCTTTCTTCTTATTTCCTGTCAGCAATTCCACTTTAGGTCTTAGAAATTTCACTTGTTTGTTTATAAGAGAATCATTAGGCAGCTGTGGATGCGTTTTGCCTTGGAAATAATGTTCTATTACTGGACTGGATTACCAGGTGGCCCTGAAAAATCTGGGTAAGCCATGATGCAGGTAAATAGCCTGTTAAGAGCTGTCACATGGTGTTTAGACAACATTACAGAAAAAAATGAATCACATGTTCACATTGTTCAAAAAGGTCTAAATGGAGAGCTTACTTTTTATCCCACCCGCCGTTCATCCCATTTTTACTGCTGTCTCCCCAGGGTACCATCCTTATTAGTTTGAATACACAACATGTACAGAAATTTAACTTCCCAAGACCTTTTACATATTTTTTTCAGGTGGTCTTTTTATTGTACCTTGTTACTCATATTTTATAGTTACAATATCTTTTTATCCCTTTGAGAACATTAATTGTAATTATTTTTTGCTTTCTCCCTTCCCTCCCTGTAGAGTCTTTTTTCTTCCAAGTTTCTTGCTTTAATTTATTGTTTTTTTAAATATATTTTTAATTTTGGCCTCTTTTATTGGTTTTGTATTTGTTTATTTTCATCCATCTTTATTCTTTGGCCCTGTGTGGGCCTCCTACTGCACTGGCCTCTCTCATTGCAGAGCACCGACTCTGGGCTCATGTGCTCCAGAGCTCTGGCTCGTAATTGGACACACTGGTCCAGCTGTTCCACGGCATGTGGGATCTTCCTTGGCCAGGGATCGAACCGGTGCCCTTTGCACTGCTATGTGAACTCTTTACCCACTGGAACACCAGGGAGGCCCCATCCTTTGTTTTGATTGCTCTCTCTCTCTCTCTTTCTTTTTGTCTCTCTGTCTCTCACATTCATGACTTTCCTTTTATGTCAGATCATATTCAGGTGTTGGTTTGTCTGTAAGAAGAACTCTCAAGCTGTTCAGAGGCTTTGATATGTGGGTGGGGCTTGTTGACCCTGAGTCTCCCTCTAGCATGATTTGCTGGTGTATCTGATCAATAATCAGTGTTGGCTGAGTAGTATTCCATTGTCTCTGTACAGACCACATCTTCTTTATTCTTTCTCCATCAGTGGGCACTTAGGTTGTGCCCATCTCTTGGTTACTGTAAATAAGGGTGTGATGAACATAGGGATGCACATATTTTAGATGGTAAAGAATCTACCTGCAATGTAGGAGGCCTGGATTTGATCCCTGGATTGGGAAGATTCCCCTGGAGGTGAGAATGGCTACCCACTCCAGTATTCTTGCCTGGAGAGTTCCATGGACAGAGGATCCTGGCAGGCTGCTGTCCATGAAGTTGCAAACAGTTGGACATGACTGAGTGACTGACACTAACAGTGTCTTTGTATTATTTAGATAAATGCCCAGAATTGTAATAGCTGGGCCTGGATTTTTGACTACTGTCAATCGGAGAGCTTACTTTTATCCCACCGCCGTTCATCCCATTTTACTGCTGTCTCCCAGGGTACCATCCTTATTAGTTTGAATACACAACATGTACAGAAATTTAACTTCCCAAGACCTTTTACATATTTTTTCAGGTGGTCTTTTATTGTACCTTGTTACTCATATTTTATAGTTACAATATCTTTTTATCCCTTTGAGAACATTAATTGTAATTATTTTTGCTTTCTCCCTTCCCTCCCTGTAGAGTCTTTTTTCTTCCAAGTTTCTTGCTTTAATTTATTGTTTTTTTAAATATATTTTTAATTTTGGCCTCTTTTATTGGTTTTGTATTTGTTTATTTTCATCCATCTTTATTCTTTGGCCCTGTGTGGGCCTCCTACTGCACTGGCCTCTCTCATTGCAGAGCACCGACTCTGGGCTCATGTGCTCCAGAGCTCTGGCTCGTAATTGGACACACTGGTCCAGCTGTTCCACGGCATGTGGGATCTTCCTTGGCCAGGGATCGAACCGGTGCCCTTTGCACTGCTATGTGAACTCTTTACCCACTGGAACACCAGGGAGGCCCCATCCTTTGTTTTGATTGCTCTCTCTCTCTCTCTTTCTTTTTTTCTCTCTGTCTCTCACATTCATGACTTTCCTTTTATGTCAGATCATATTCAGGTGTTGGTTTGTCTGTAAGAAGAACTCTCAAGCTGTTCAGAGGCTTTGATATGTGGGTGGGGCTTGTTGACCCTGAGTCTCCCTCTAGCATGATTTGCTGGTGTATCTGATCAATAATCAGTGTTGGCTGAGTAGTATTCCATTGTCTCTGTACAGACCACATCTTCTTTATTCTTTCTCCATCAGTGGGCACTTAGGTTGTGCCCATCTCTTGGTTACTGTAAATAAGGGTGTGATGAACATAGGGATGCACATATTTTAGATGGTAAAGAATCTACCTGCAATGTAGGAGGCCTGGATTTGATCCCTGGATTGGGAAGATTCCCCTGGAGGTGAGAATGGCTACCCACTCCAGTATTCTTGCCTGGAGAGTTCCATGGACAGAGGATCCTGGCAGGCTGCTGTCCATGAAGTTGCAAACAGTTGGACATGACTGAGTGACTGACACTAACAGTGTCTTTGTATTATTTAGATAAATGCCCAGAATTGGAATAGCTGGGCCATATAGAGTTCTATTCTTCTTTTGAGGAGTCTCCATACTGTTTTCCTTAGTACCTGGTGGTGGTGGTGATGCATAGACATGTGAGCACACATGTCCAGAAGTTGAAATGTCATGTTGTACACATGAAATATATATAATGTTATAAACCTGTGTGACCAGAGAATGAGTCCTGTTGCCTTCTTTTCTTTCCTCTGGGCTGCTCAGACTCTTCAGAGAAGACTCTTACCATCTTCTCCCTGGAGTCAGGGTCAGATCATCAGTGGCTGGGGGAGAGGAGAGGGTTGGGGTTTGTGTCGTGTAGGAGATTATCTCAGTATCCTCCTTTGTTTACTTAATCTGGTATTTTATGTGATTTACTCTAGCCTTCCACCTATGCAAGGGTCCCTCAGTGAAGAGTCCTCTGATATCCCCTCTCCTTTGATAACCTCCTGTGTTTTGCTTTGGTAGAGAACGTGCAATGCTCAACTCTGCAGAGTGGCATCTGGGGAAAAAATTGCTCCTTGATCAGAATTTCAATGAACTCTTCTTACTTTAGGCCCTTAACTCCACATCTCAGGAGGAACCCAAAAGGATGAATTCCTCAGCTGTTTGGATTGAAGTGATTATGGGTAGGTTCCTGGCTTCCCCTGTTGCTAGTTTATGTGTCTTTTTATCAGATCAGCTGAGATGTTAATGAGTGAGGAAGCCCAAGACAACAGAGGAAAGTAATTCGTCTGTTGTCACAAATTAGAGGAGAAACTCGGTCTTTTGACTCCTTGTCTAGTACTGAAACCAACCAGTATACTTGACCACCCTATAATGCACACACACACACATGTACACACATATACGTACACAGTCACACTCTCCTTCCTTCTCTCTGTTTGAGGAGGCCTGGATTTGATCCCTGGATTGGGAAGATTCCCCTGGAGGTGAGAATGGCTACCCACTCCAGTATTCTTGCCTGGAGAGTTCCATGGACAGAGGATCCTGGCAGGCTGCTGTCCATGAAGTTGCAAACAGTTGGACATGACTGAGTGACTGACACTAACAGTGTCTTTGTATTATTTAGATAAATGCCCAGAATTGGAATAGCTGGGCCATATAGAGTTCTATTCTTCTTTTGAGGAGTCTCCATACTGTTTTCCTTAGTACCTGGTGGTGGTGGTGATGCATAGACATGTGAGCACACATGTCCAGAAGTTGAAATGTCATGTTGTACACATGAAATATATATAATGTTATAAACCTGTGTGACCAGAGAATGAGTCCTGTTGCCTTCTTTTCTTTCCTCTGGGCTGCTCAGACTCTTCAGAGAAGACTCTTACCATCTTCTCCCTGGAGTCAGGGTCAGATCATCAGTGGCTGGGGGAGAGGAGAGGGTTGGGGTTTGTGTCGTGTAGGAGATTATCTCAGTATCCTCCTTTGTTTACTTAATCTGGTATTTTATGTGATTTACTCTAGCCTTCCACCTATGCAAGGGTCCCTCAGTGAAGAGTCCTCTGATATCCCCTCTCCTTTGATAACCTCCTGTGTTTTGCTTTGGTAGAGAACGTGCAATGCTCAACTCTGCAGAGTGGCATCTGGGGAAAAAATTGCTCCTTGATCAGAATTTCAATGAACTCTTCTTACTTTAGGCCCTTAACTCCACATCTCAGGAGGAACCCAAAAGGATGAATTCCTCAGCTGTTTGGATTGAAGTGATTATGGGTAGGTTCCTGGCTTCCCCTGTTGCTAGTTTATGTGTCTTTTTATCAGATCAGCTGAGATGTTAATGAGTGAGGAAGCCCAAGACAACAGAGGAAAGTAATTCGTCTGTTGTCACAAATTAGAGGAGAAACTCGGTCTTTTGACTCCTTGTCTAGTACTGAAACCAACCAGTATACTTGACCACCCTATAATGCACACACACACACATGTACACACATATACGTACACAGTCACACTCTCCTTCCTTCTCTCTGTTTCATGTTAAATCTCCCGCCAATCCTTTAAGGTAGGCTTGATTATCTTGATTTTATAAACAAGGAAATAGAAACTCTTGGAAGTGCTGGGATCTGTCCTTGACCACAGAGCTATTTGGTGGTATAGCCAGTGTTAACTCCCCAAATGCACTCCCTTAACTCTGATGTCAAACCCTCTTAAGTTATGTGTTGGGCATTGACTGAGATACCAGACTGTCTGTATGCCTTACTCACTCTCTTTATGATTTTGGTAGCCAACCTTGACTTAGGAAACCTAAGGAATGACTCTCTTCCCTATGATTTGAGTGTGATCATCTGGTCTACCTCTTACTGCTCCCTCTGGAAGGCAGCAGCATGTCTTTCAATTCCTTTTGGCTAAGTTGCTGGTGATACTCTGAGCCAGGGCAGCCTTAAGATCACTGTACTTCTTCTTAGGCTTGTTTAGATGTTCCTCCCAGGGGCTGCTTGGCTCTGTATTTCCCTTTCCTCTTGTATCTGTCCCTGAAGACTTCCCTCTCTCAAGTATTCAAGGCATTATTCTGGAGTATTCCTTTTCTCTAGTCCCACATCACATCCGTCAGCAAGTCCTGTCATCCTATCTTTAAGTATATTTCATTGACCTGATACATGCCTAAATCATTCTGGATTCTCTGTCTGTCACTGCTGTAGGGCAGGCCACTGGCATCTCCTGTCACGACCAGTGCAGAAGCCTTCAAACTGCTGATCTGTGCCTTTTGTCCCTGTACCTCTCCTTGCTTCTCACTCCTTCACTTAGCAAGACAGAAGGTAGAATGGTGGTTGCCAGGGCCTGGGAGGGAGAGTGAAATTGGGAGTTGATGAATGGGTGTAGAGTTTTTGTTTTGCAGGATAAAATGATTCCAGAGATGGGCAGAATTTATGTGTCTTTTATCAGATCAGCTGAGATGTTAATGAGTGAGGAAGCCCAAGACAACAGAGGAAAGTAATTCGTCTGTTGTCACAAATTAGAGGAGAAACTCGGTCTTTTGACTCCTTGTCTAGTACTGAAACCAACCAGTATACTTGACCACCCTATAATGCACACACACACATGTACACACATATACGTACACAGTCACACTCTCCTTCCTTCTCTCTGTTTCATGTTAAATCTCCCGCCAATCCTTTAAGGTAGGCTTGATTATCTTGATTTTATAAACAAGGAAATAGAAACTCTTGGAAGTGCTGGGATCTGTCCTTGACCACAGAGCTATTTGGTGGTATAGCCAGTGTTAACTCCCCAAATGCACTCCCTTAACTCTGATGTCAAACCCTCTTAAGTTATGTGTTGGGCATTGACTGAGATACCAGACTGTCTGTATGCCTTACTCACTCTCTTTATGATTTTGGTAGCCAACCTTGACTTAGGAAACCTAAGGAATGACTCTCTTCCCTATGATTTGAGTGTGATCATCTGGTCTACCTCTTACTGCTCCCTCTGGAAGGCAGCAGCATGTCTTTCAATTCCTTTTGGCTAAGTTGCTGGTGATACTCTGAGCCAGGGCAGCCTTAAGATCACTGTACTTCTTCTTAGGCTTGTTTAGATGTTCCTCCCAGGGGCTGCTTGGCTCTGTATTTCCCTTTCCTCTTGTATCTGTCCCTGAAGACTTCCCTCTCTCAAGTATTCAAGGCATTATTCTGGAGTATTCCTTTTCTCTAGTCCCACATCACATCCGTCAGCAAGTCCTGTCATCCTATCTTTAAGTATATTTCATTGACCTGATACATGCCTAAATCATTCTGGATTCTCTGTCTGTCACTGCTGTAGGGCAGGCCACTGGCATCTCCTGTCACGACCAGTGCAGAAGCCTTCAAACTGCTGATCTGTGCCTTTTGTCCCTGTACCTCTCCTTGCTTCTCACTCCTTCACTTAGCAAGACAGAAGGTAGAATGGTGGTTGCCAGGGCCTGGGAGGGAGAGTGAAATTGGGAGTTGATGAATGGGTGTAGAGTTTTTGTTTTGCAGGATAAAATGATTCCAGAGAATGGTTGCAGAACAATGTGAAAGTATGGAGCAGATTTGAACTGGACAGTTACAAATAGTTAACATGATAGATACTATGTGTGTATTTTGCAATTTATAAAATGTAAAAATGGCTTCAGGACTTCTTTTGAAGGTAAAAGTTGCTCAGTTTTGTGTTCTAAAACCCTATGATCACACACTTCAAATGAATGAGTTGTATGGCATGCAGATGGTATCTCATTAAAATGATCTCTTTTTGTTTCAAACTACCTTTTAAAAGTATTCATCAGGGTGCCACTATCCTGACTCAGTTCCAAAGACCAGTGTCCTGTTCAAAACTGAAGGATCCTAGGAAGACGTTGACTTGCTTGTGCCCACCCCTTGACATAGAGTAGAAGATCAGAGGTCTTGGGGACAGTATAACATGATGGACAGAGCTACTGAAGGTAGTTCTATGAATATTTTAAGATGATCTCTCTCTTTGTTTCTCTTTTTATTTTGCTTCAGAGTTTTGTTGTTTATAGCTCTATATAATCCCAGATCTGTCATATGATCTCTCTTTTTTGAAAAGATAGAGTATTCATCATGATAGACCTGTCATGAGTCTGCTGTGTAGTCTAGCCAACTTAATTCTACCACATTAGGGCTTTTTGGACTCGTTTGTCATCCATTTGCTATTTGTCCTTCTGTTTATTCATAAAATGATGAGCCTGTCTGTAAGGGTTTGGAGAGACAAGCATATCCTTCACAATGTGGTTTGAAATGGAAGCATATTATTTCATACCATCCATGCTTGGTGTAGTTTACTTATGAGTAAAAATAAGTAAGGTTCACAGGAATAGTGTAACAAGAAGTGTTGGAGAATCCATAAGAAGAAAATCACGAAACGTATTGACTGACTTGAATAGAAGGGATGAGGGTTACCTGTTTCTCCTAGGGTGATAAATACGTCATCTCTTCCCAAATGGTGTGTCATTTCACTCCAGTCTGATCAACAACTCAAGCCGGGATTACAGAAGGCAGAATGGTGGTTGCCAGGGCCTGGGAGGGAGAGTGAAATTGGGAGTTGATGAATGGGTGTAGAGTTTTTGTTTTGCAGGATAAAATGATTCCAGAGAATGGTTGCAGAACAATGTGAAAGTATGGAGCAGATTTGAACTGGACAGTTACAAATAGTTAACATGATAGATACTATGTGTGTATTTTGCAATTTATAAAATGTAAAAATGGCTTCAGGACTTCTTTTGAAGGTAAAAGTTGCTCAGTTTTGTGTTCTAAAACCCTATGATCACACACTTCAAATGAATGAGTTGTATGGCATGCAGATGGTATCTCATTAAAATGATCTCTTTTTGTTTCAAACTACCTTTTAAAAGTATTCATCAGGGTGCCACTATCCTGACTCAGTTCCAAAGACCAGTGTCCTGTTCAAAACTGAAGGATCCTAGGAAGACGTTGACTTGCTTGTGCCCACCCCTTGACATAGAGTAGAAGATCAGAGGTCTTGGGGACAGTATAACATGATGGACAGAGCTACTGAAGGTAGTTCTATGAATATTTTAAGATGATCTCTCTCTTTGTTTCTCTTTTTATTTTGCTTCAGAGTTTTGTTGTTTATAGCTCTATATAATCCCAGATCTGTCATATGATCTCTCTTTTTTGAAAAGATAGAGTATTCATCATGATAGACCTGTCATGAGTCTGCTGTGTAGTCTAGCCAACTTAATTCTACCACATTAGGGCTTTTTGGACTCGTTTGTCATCCATTTGCTATTTGTCCTTCTGTTTATTCATAAAATGATGAGCCTGTCTGTAAGGGTTTGGAGAGACAAGCATATCCTTCACAATGTGGTTTGAAATGGAAGCATATTATTTCATACCATCCATGCTTGGTGTAGTTTACTTATGAGTAAAAATAAGTAAGGTTCACAGGAATAGTGTAACAAGAAGTGTTGGAGAATCCATAAGAAGAAAATCACGAAACGTATTGACTGACTTGAATAGAAGGGATGAGGGTTACCTGTTTCTCCTAGGGTGATAAATACGTCATCTCTTCCCAAATGGTGTGTCATTTCACTCCAGTCTGATCAACAACTCAAGCCGGGATTTTCTTTCTTCTCTTTTTGGGAATGTGTCAGGTTGTTCTCAAACTCTTCAAGGATTAGCTGGCTGGAATTGCCAAGAAAATTTTGAAAATGATGTGTAATCAGAGGAGATTTACATTTCCAGATATAAAATGTACTCATACTATGCTAATTAAGACCATGTGGTTTATTAGTGCAGGAACATACTGTTGAATGGAACAGAATAGTGTAGCAACAGAGTTTAAGATTTATTTTATTTATTTATTTTGGGGGGGGTGGGGTGGAGAGGGAGGGGAGCAGGTGGGCTACTTCTACTGGTCTTTCATTTGTCTATTTTCATCCATCTTCATTCTTTGGCCCGTGTGGGCCTCCCATCACGGTGACCTCTGTTGTCGCAGAGCACCAGCTCAGTAATTGGACATATTGGTCCAGCTGCTCCGCAGCACGTGGGATCTTCCCAGGCCAGGGATCGAACCGGCGCCCCTTGCATTGCAAGGTGGTGTCCTTACCCACTGGACCACCAGGGAAGCCCGAAATAGAGTTTAATGTGAGAGAGGGTTTAGTACATGACAGGGAAGGGTTTATTAAATAGATTCTAAATTAACTACTTGGAAAAATATAATTATAGCCTCTCCTCACACATACAGCAAAATAAATTTTGGTTGGTTTAAAGTTAAATGGAAAAAAACTACCATCACAAAAAAGTAAAAAAAAAAAAAAAAAACTTATATTTGATGCTGATATTAAGGCAATCAACAGAAAGAAAATTTCAAAGGAAGAAAATGTTTGCTTTACATAAAATTAGCATTTATAGAAGTCAAAAAACTTCCCCAGGAGAACAAAATGCCAGTAGAAAAAGTCTTGGAAAAACACACTCAACAAAGGATTAATTTCATTAATGTATAAATAAATAAGAATGCCACTAACAGCATAAGAGGAAAATTGGCAAAGGCTGCAAACAAGGCAGTTAACAGAACAGGACATACAAATAGCTAACAAAAATGAAAAAAAGAAAAATTAAAACAAAAGTATTCAAAGTTTTAAAACCCTCTGCTTACTTAAATACATTTTGATGGTCAAAAGGCATTCACTGGGAGAATCATGTTTTCAAAGAACCTTTACGGTTGCAATGTTAATTGTAATATTAACCGAAAACAGGTGCAGTTTATACAGTATATCAAGTGTATGTAGTAGATCAAGATTTATAAAACAAGGAGACACATACAGAAAACACTGGCAAGGCATTCATTGAAAGTTTAGTAATGCTGTTGGAAAGGAAAAAAGCAGTAGTCTCAATTTGGGATATTCATTGCTGGTAGAAATGTAGATTGGTATAACTTTTAGTTAAAGCAATTTGGCTGTTCTTATTAGTAACCTTACAAAAGTTAATGAACGTTGTCCCCAGCGTTCGTTTCTGAAATCCCTCCTAAGGAGCTGCAGATGCAGGTTTATGTAAGGTTTTTGTAAGTGGGTGTGAATCAGTTTACTGATGAAAGCTTGAAACTTGGGAACAAACAATAAACGCAGAAATAGGGGAATGTTTAATAAGATTGTTAAATGTGCTTGAAATAATGTTTAATGATACAACGGGATACAAAACTATAACTATAACCCATTGACACTGGTAAAACTATGTAAGGTTGGAAAATGCATCGGAAGGCAAGAGACCAAAATGTTAATTGTGGTTAAATACAGTGGTTGGTTAGATTGTTGGAAAATTTAAATTTTCTTTTTTGAACGTTTATGTGTTTTATGTACTTTTTTCCTTTGAGTATTTACTAGTTTTCTAATCAGAATCTTGTCCTCATGGATTACTTAGTATTTAAACAAGCATTTCATTGAGAATTCAGGAATTATAGAACTTCTTGAGGCTATTAATATTTGATGGTTAACATTCTTAAGAAATTGAAGAAGGAAATCTAGTTTCCAACCACTTAATGACTTGTAACTTCTTCCATGAGGTCTCGGATGGTTTGGGTGTAAGACCTGAAACATAAGTGGTGGGAGTATTTCCATTTATTCTGGTGATCTATGAAGGTCATTGGAATGGGGGATGTGTTTTAGGAGTTGAAGTAAATTCTATTGTGAAAGACTGAAGATCAATAGAGAAATGTCTGTCTTAAAAAAAATTTGTTTTGAAATGACAATTCATGAAGAAAGATAGATCATTACTCACTGCCTATTTGGAGGCTGTTCGCAAAATGCTGTTAAAAATCAGCACACGGTTCAGCAACTTAGCCATTTCTTCAGCTGGCCAGTTTGGGTGGATCTATTTAATTAGATTTCAGCACAGCATCTGTACCCCCAGTAAATTCAAATAATTAAGCCTCATGATTTCCTGTGTGTTATAAATGTCACTAAAATTGCTGTTGCAGAACAGATCATTTCTTTGGTAATTGCAATTTCTGTCATGAATTGTTTCATCACTTACAGTGATTAGAACTTTGAAATAATTTCTTAAAATTGGACTCAATTGAATTTTTTTTGCATCGGATCTCCTTATCCATTTTTCTTCTTTTCTCCCTCAATTATTTGTGCTAGTTTACTTGCCTTCCATATAGAGAAGGCCAAGGACTGGTGCTCTCCAACAGCCAGATGTCCAGGTTGGAGTTGAGCTGGGAGGAAGGTGGGCTGGTTTCCCTTTAGAAGGGAAGTCCTGCTCTATCTGGGTTGACCCAATCTGGGAGCATGCATGCTGAAGGCCTTTGGGAGGCTTGGAGTGACCTGTGGTGTCTTTCAGTAACTGAGGTCCTTGGAGGTGATGGTGGTGGCTTATCATTCTTTTTGGAAATAGCCAGGGTACCACTGTAGGAGGGATCATGTCAGCTGAGTGGGTCCCATCCATTTTGATAACCAATGCTAGTCATTTGGAGCATTTCTCTAGAGGTTGCCGTCCACCGAATGAGCTAACAGATTTTGGGGACTTTCACTATGCTCAGGATACTCTTAGGTGCTGTGAGTACAAACACACATCTTTATCTCAGGCTTCCCTTGCTGAAATAAAGATACCCCCCCCTGACTTGTAACTTCTTCCATGAGGTCTCGGATGGTTTGGGTGTAAGACCTGAAACATAAGTGGTGGGAGTATTTCCATTTATTCTGGTGATCTATGAAGGTCATTGGAATGGGGGATGTGTTTTAGGAGTTGAAGTAAATTCTATTGTGAAAGACTGAAGATCAATAGAGAAATGTCTGTCTTAAAAAAAATTTGTTTTGAAATGACAATTCATGAAGAAAGATAGATCATTACTCACTGCCTATTTGGAGGCTGTTCGCAAAATGCTGTTAAAAATCAGCACACGGTTCAGCAACTTAGCCATTTCTTCAGCTGGCCAGTTTGGGTGGATCTATTTAATTAGATTTCAGCACAGCATCTGTACCCCCAGTAAATTCAAATAATTAAGCCTCATGATTTCCTGTGTGTTATAAATGTCACTAAAATTGCTGTTGCAGAACAGATCATTTCTTTGGTAATTGCAATTTCTGTCATGAATTGTTTCATCACTTACAGTGATTAGAACTTTGAAATAATTTCTTAAAATTGGACTCAATTGAATTTTTTTTGCATCGGATCTCCTTATCCATTTTTCTTCTTTTCTCCCTCAATTATTTGTGCTAGTTTACTTGCCTTCCATATAGAGAAGGCCAAGGACTGGTGCTCTCCAACAGCCAGATGTCCAGGTTGGAGTTGAGCTGGGAGGAAGGTGGGCTGGTTTCCCTTTAGAGGGGAAGTCCTGCTCTATCTGGGTTGACCCAATCTGGGAGCATGCATGCTGAAGGCCTTTGGGAGGCTTGGAGTGACCTGTGGTGTCTTTCAGTAACTGAGGTCCTTGGAGGTGATGGTGGTGGCTTATCATTCTTTTTGGAAATAGCCAGGGTACCACTGTAGGAGGGATCATGTCAGCTGAGTGGGTCCCATCCATTTTGATAACCAATGCTAGTCATTTGGAGCATTTCTCTAGAGGTTGCCGTCCACCGAATGAGCTAACAGATTTTGGGGACTTTCACTATGCTCAGGATACTCTTAGGTGCTGTGAGTACAAACACACATCTTTATCTCAGGCTTCCCTTGCTGAAATAAAGATACACCTGCCTTCCTGGTGCTCAGGGCTTCGTCTGGCTGTTATCTTTCCTGTTCATCCTAATGCATGATTCCCTCCACCCAGACAAATGCTCTGTCACCTTGGCTCACATTGCTATTATTGCTAGCTGGAAAAGCCTTTAAAGCCACTTCTGTTTCAGCAATAAACATTCTTAATCTTCACATGGTGCATCAGTGCCATCTCTTTTTCAGGAGTTTTCTCAGACTATAATGCTATGAGCTGTGGCTCTGACCTCTGAAGACACTGTGTTGTTTCTAGTTCTCTGTGGGACAGGCGTTTCATTCTCCCTTGTAGTGTGGCTATTTGTGGTACCCTTTTGACTTCCTCAGGGCGGGAAACCGTATGATTCCTGTCTGGTTCCTTGGAGAGGCAAGTGGTTGTGTTTACTTGCTGCATGAGTGAAATACCCCTTAGAGACTTCGATCTGGGACATGTTCAAAAGGGGACAAGCATGGCTGGACTTCAGCCAGGGCGGTGGTCTGCCAGTGCTGTGTTCTGATAAGCTATGAATTCATTAAGGCAGTTTTTGTGTTTCATTTATTTTCTGAAGTTATTTTTTTATTATGTATTCATTTTAAAAAGGTAGGAAAATAAATATAACATAAAATTACCAATGTAGCCCCATTTCAGTATACAGTGTAGTCATAGTAAGCACAATCACATTTAAGAGGACCTGTCATCAGCATCCATCTCCAAAACTTTCTTCATCTTGCACAATGGAGATAGCGTTCTCCATCCTCTGACTCCTGACAGTGGCCATTTTGCTTTGTGTCTAGTGAATTTGACTAAGTGCCTCCTGGGGCTGGTTTCCTTTAGAAGGAAGTCCTGCTCTATCTGGTTGACCCAATCTGGGAGCATGCATGCTGAAGGCCTTTGGGAGGCTTGGAGTGACCTGTGGTGTCTTTCAGTAACTGAGGTCCTTGGAGGTGATGGTGGTGGCTTATCATTCTTTTTGGAAATAGCCAGGGTACCACTGTAGGAGGGATCATGTCAGCTGAGTGGGTCCCATCCATTTTGATAACCAATGCTAGTCATTTGGAGCATTTCTCTAGAGGTTGCCGTCCACCGAATGAGCTAACAGATTTTGGGGACTTTCACTATGCTCAGGATACTCTTAGGTGCTGTGAGTACAAACACACATCTTTATCTCAGGCTTCCCTTGCTGAAATAAAGATACACCTGCCTTCCTGGTGCTCAGGGCTTCGTCTGGCTGTTATCTTTCCTGTTCATCCTAATGCATGATTCCCTCCACCCAGACAAATGCTCTGTCACCTTGGCTCACATTGCTATTATTGCTAGCTGGAAAAGCCTTTAAAGCCACTTCTGTTTCAGCAATAAACATTCTTAATCTTCACATGGTGCATCAGTGCCATCTCTTTTTCAGGAGTTTTCTCAGACTATAATGCTATGAGCTGTGGCTCTGACCTCTGAAGACACTGTGTTGTTTCTAGTTCTCTGTGGGACAGGCGTTTCATTCTCCCTTGTAGTGTGGCTATTTGTGGTACCCTTTTGACTTCCTCAGGGCGGGAAACCGTATGATTCCTGTCTGGTTCCTTGGAGAGGCAAGTGGTTGTGTTTACTTGCTGCATGAGTGAAATACCCCTTAGAGACTTCGATCTGGGACATGTTCAAAAGGGGACAAGCATGGCTGGACTTCAGCCAGGGCGGTGGTCTGCCAGTGCTGTGTTCTGATAAGCTATGAATTCATTAAGGCAGTTTTTGTGTTTCATTTATTTTCTGAAGTTATTTTTTTATTATGTATTCATTTTAAAAAGGTAGGAAAATAAATATAACATAAAATTACCAATGTAGCCCCATTTCAGTATACAGTGTAGTCATAGTAAGCACAATCACATTTAAGAGGACCTGTCATCAGCATCCATCTCCAAAACTTTCTTCATCTTGCACAATGGAGATAGCGTTCTCCATCCTCTGACTCCTGACAGTGGCCATTTTGCTTTGTGTCTAGTGAATTTGACTAAGTGCCTCCATGAAGAGAATCGTATGGTATTTGTCCTTTTGTGACGGGCTTATTTCACTTCAAACAAGGAACATCTATGCTCTTTGTATGGTTCATTTATGCTGTAGCCTGTGTCAGAATTTCCTTCCTTTTTAAGGTTGAATAGTGTTCCCTGGTAGGTATACCACATTTCGTTGATCCATTCATCTGTTGATGGACACTTGGATTGCACAAGGCTCTTGTATATAATGCTGCTATGAGCACCATGTACAGATGTCTTTTCAAGCTCCTGCTTTCATTATGTTTTACAATCTTAGTTCTTTTTAAAAATATTTTATTGATTTATTTTTTGGGGCTATTCTAGATTTTCACTGCTGCTGCAGGCTCTTCTCTAGTTGCAGGAATGGGGGCTCCTCTCTAGTTGAGGTGAGCAGGTTTCTTGTTGCGGTGACTTCTGTTGTGGAACTCGGGCTCTAGGGAACACGGGCTTCAGTAGTTACAGCACATGGGCTCCATAGTTGCGGTTCTGAGGCTCTAGAGCACAGGTTCCATAGTTGTGGCTCACAGGCTTAGTTGTTCTGTAGCTTGTGGGATCTTCCCAGATCAGGGATCAAACCCATATCTCCTGCATTGGCAGGTGAACTCTTTGCCACTGAGCTACCAGGAAGCCTCGGGCGGAAACCGTATGATTCCTGTCTGGTTCCTTGAGAGGCAAGTGGTTGTGTTTACTTGCTGCATGAGTGAAATACCCTTAGAGACTTCGATCTGGGACATGTTCAAAAGGGGACAAGCATGGCTGGACTTCAGCCAGGGCGGTGGTCTGCCAGTGCTGTGTTCTGATAAGCTATGAATTCATTAAGGCAGTTTTTGTGTTTCATTTATTTTCTGAAGTTATTTTTTTATTATGTATTCATTTTAAAAAGGTAGGAAAATAAATATAACATAAAATTACCAATGTAGCCCCATTTCAGTATACAGTGTAGTCATAGTAAGCACAATCACATTTAAGAGGACCTGTCATCAGCATCCATCTCCAAAACTTTCTTCATCTTGCACAATGGAGATAGCGTTCTCCATCCTCTGACTCCTGACAGTGGCCATTTTGCTTTGTGTCTAGTGAATTTGACTAAGTGCCTCCATGAAGAGAATCGTATGGTATTTGTCCTTTTGTGACGGGCTTATTTCACTTCAAACAAGGAACATCTATGCTCTTTGTATGGTTCATTTATGCTGTAGCCTGTGTCAGAATTTCCTTCCTTTTTAAGGTTGAATAGTGTTCCCTGGTAGGTATACCACATTTCGTTGATCCATTCATCTGTTGATGGACACTTGGATTGCACAAGGCTCTTGTATATAATGCTGCTATGAGCACCATGTACAGATGTCTTTTCAAGCTCCTGCTTTCATTATGTTTTACAATCTTAGTTCTTTTTAAAAATATTTTATTGATTTATTTTTTGGGGCTATTCTAGATTTTCACTGCTGCTGCAGGCTCTTCTCTAGTTGCAGGGAATGGGGGCTCCTCTCTAGTTGAGGTGAGCAGGTTTCTTGTTGCGGTGACTTCTGTTGTGGAACTCGGGCTCTAGGGAACACGGGCTTCAGTAGTTACAGCACATGGGCTCCATAGTTGCGGTTCTGAGGCTCTAGAGCACAGGTTCCATAGTTGTGGCTCACAGGCTTAGTTGTTCTGTAGCTTGTGGGATCTTCCCAGATCAGGGATCAAACCCATATCTCCTGCATTGGCAGGTGAACTCTTTGCCACTGAGCTACCAGGGAAGCCTCATTTTTTTTTTTTAAGATACATACCTAAAAGTGAAACTGTAGGATACCATGGTTATTTTATGTTTAATTTTTTTTTTGAGGAACTACCATACTGTTTCCCATGGTGGCTACTCTCTTTTACATTCTCCCCAGCAGTGAAAGAATTTTCATTTATAGAAGGTGGAAACGGAAATCTGAGGAATTAAATACCTTGTCCAGACTTGTATAGCCTGTAAGTGGCTGAGGTGGTACATAAACCCAGGTATGTCTAGTTCAAAGCCATGTGCTCAGTCATGCCCTCAACAATGTATCCCTAGGACTATGTGGCTGCAGGTCCCAGAAAACCTTGGCTGCAGTGGTTTAAACAACAAGGACTTAGTTTTCCCTACTTCATACACAGAGTGAAGCTATAGAGCTGCTGTCATTGTCTCAGCACCTCAACAATAGCCACAAGAATGGTTGTGATTCTCTGGGTCTTTCCCTTATGACTTGCTGGTTGCTTCCTGTTTGCAGGTTGTCTGTTACAGCTGCAAACATCACATTTCTGTGTTGGGAAAACAGTGATGAGGATTAGGGCCAACCTAACTGAGACTGTCTGTTCTTATCATCAGACCGAAAGCTTTCCTAGGAGCCCTGGAACAGATTTCCTCGAATTTTGTAATGGCTGGAAGTAGGTGATCCCTCAGTGAAAAGTTAGGCTGGCAGGTGTCTGACTAGTCAGCCTCTGTTGTGAAAGGTGGCAAGGGGAAAGAGGGTTTGCCATGGCTTTTGGACAGCCACTTAACAGTCTGCCCTGGAACTAGATTTCCTGATTTGTAATGCTGGATTTTACTTTTTAAAAATATTTTATTGATTTATTTTTGGGGCTATTCTAGATTTTCACTGCTGCTGCAGGCTCTTCTCTAGTTACAGGGAATGGGGGCTCCTCTCTAGTTGAGGTGAGCAGGTTTCTTGTTGCGGTGACTTCTGTTGTGGAACTCGGGCTCTAGGGAACACGGGCTTCAGTAGTTACAGCACATGGGCTCCATAGTTGCGGTTCTGAGGCTCTAGAGCACAGGTTCCATAGTTGTGGCTCACAGGCTTAGTTGTTCTGTAGCTTGTGGGATCTTCCCAGATCAGGGATCAAACCCATATCTCCTGCATTGGCAGGTGAACTCTTTGCCACTGAGCTACCAGGGAAGCCTCATTTTTTTTTTTTAAGATACATACCTAAAAGTGAAACTGTAGGATACCATGGTTATTTTATGTTTAATTTTTTTTTTGAGGAACTACCATACTGTTTCCCATGGTGGCTACTCTCTTTTACATTCTCCCCAGCAGTGAAAGAATTTTCATTTATAGAAGGTGGAAACGGAAATCTGAGGAATTAAATACCTTGTCCAGACTTGTATAGCCTGTAAGTGGCTGAGGTGGTACATAAACCCAGGTATGTCTAGTTCAAAGCCATGTGCTCAGTCATGCCCTCAACAATGTATCCCTAGGACTATGTGGCTGCAGGTCCCAGAAAACCTTGGCTGCAGTGGTTTAAACAACAAGGACTTAGTTTTCCCTACTTCATACACAGAGTGAAGCTATAGAGCTGCTGTCATTGTCTCAGCACCTCAACAATAGCCACAAGAATGGTTGTGATTCTCTGGGTCTTTCCCTTATGACTTGCTGGTTGCTTCCTGTTTGCAGGTTGTCTGTTACAGCTGCAAACATCACATTTCTGTGTTGGGAAAACAGTGATGAGGATTAGGGCCAACCTAACTGAGACTGTCTGTTCTTATCATCAGACCGAAAGCTTTCCTAGGAGCCCTGGAACAGATTTCCTACGAATTTTGTAATGGCTGGAAGTAGGTGATCCCTCAGTGAAAAGTTAGGCTGGCAGGTGTCTGACTAGTCAGCCTCTGTTGTGAAAGGTGGCAAGGGGAAAGAGGGTTTGCCATGGCTTTTGGACAGCCACTTAACAGTCTGCCTACTATATGTTTCTAGAGAAATCTATTGATTTGTTCCTCCCTGCTTAGAATTCTTTAGCCAAAAATAAGAGTAATTAAGCTCCTATGCCTGATTTTACCTGGAAACAAACTTGACATCAAATTGTTCTCAGACCAAAGGGACAATAACAATAATAATAAATACCAGAGAACGATAAAGGTTTAAGTGCTATCACTTGGTAGACTGTAAAACACTGTAAATGTAGTTCACAGGACTGAAAGCTTCCTGGAGCAGAGGCTGTGTTTTATCATTGCTGAACCTTCAGAGTTCAGGGCCTGAAACACCATGAGGAAGAAACAGGTGATTAGGGCTTCCCTGGTGGTCCAGTGAATAACGAGTCTGCCTTGCAGCACAAGGGGCACTGGTTCAATCCCTGGCCCAGGATCCCAGAAAGATCCCACGTGCCGTGGAGCAGCTGGACTGGTGTGTCCAATTACGAGCCAGCGGTCTGCAGTGCATGCACCCAGAGCTGGTGCTCTGCATTGAGAGAGGCCAGTGCAATGGGAGGCCCACACAGGTCAAAGAATAAAGATGGATGAAATGGATGAAAATAAATAAATAAATAAAACAATAAAAGAGACCATTTAAAAACAAAAAAATGACAGGTGATTATAGAGTTGGCTGAAACATCATTTTAATATGCCAGTGGTGAGAAAGCTTCCAGGATACTGTTTTTTCCTGCATGAGGCTGAGGCTGTCTGGGTGTTGGCTAAGTACGAGCTGTGGTGATTGATGGTCTTGTTTGTCCATGTGGAAATCAGCCTTTAGTATATTCAGTAATAATGCTATGAGTATATTTAAATCAGCATTTAAATTCCACATAAGTATATGGCTAGCAGAAATCAGTTAGCTGGCAATGCCATCTTTTTAAAAGATGTATCACCTGCCACATGGCTTTGTGTGCCCGCTGTTGAACACACATATCTGTGTGGTGAGATTGGTGATCCCTCAGTGAAAAGTTAGGCTGGCAGGTGTCTGACTAGTCAGCCTCTGTTGTGAAAGGTGGCAAGGGGAAAGAGGGTTTGCCATGGCTTTTGGACAGCCACTTAACAGTCTGCCTACTATATGTTTCTAGAGAAATCTATTGATTTGTTCCTCCCTGCTTAGAATTCTTTAGCCAAAAATAAGAGTAATTAAGCTCCTATGCCTGATTTTACCTGGAAACAAACTTGACATCAAATTGTTCTCAGACCAAAGGGACAATAACAATAATAATAAATACCAGAGAACGATAAAGGTTTAAGTGCTATCACTTGGTAGACTGTAAAACACTGTAAATGTAGTTCACAGGACTGAAAGCTTCCTGGAGCAGAGGCTGTGTTTTATCATTGCTGAACCTTCAGAGTTCAGGGCCTGAAACACCATGAGGAAGAAACAGGTGATTAGGGCTTCCCTGGTGGTCCAGTGAATAACGAGTCTGCCTTGCAGCACAAGGGGCACTGGTTCAATCCCTGGCCCAGGATCCCAGAAAGATCCCACGTGCCGTGGAGCAGCTGGACTGGTGTGTCCAATTACGAGCCAGCGGTCTGCAGTGCATGCACCCAGAGCTGGTGCTCTGCATTGAGAGAGGCCAGTGCAATGGGAGGCCCACACAGGTCAAAGAATAAAGATGGATGAAATGGATGAAAATAAATAAATAAATAAAACAATAAAAGAGACCATTTAAAAACAAAAAAATGACAGGTGATTATAGAGTTGGCTGAAACATCATTTTAATATGCCAGTGGTGAGAAAGCTTCCAGGATACTGTTTTTTCCTGCATGAGGCTGAGGCTGTCTGGGTGTTGGCTAAGTACGAGCTGTGGTGATTGATGGTCTTGTTTGTCCATGTGGAAATCAGCCTTTAGTATATTCAGTAATAATGCTATGAGTATATTTAAATCAGCATTTAAATTCCACATAAGTATATGGCTAGCAGAAATCAGTTAGCTGGCAATGCCATCTTTTTAAAAGATGTATCACCTGCCACATGGCTTTGTGTGCCCGCTGTTGAACACACATATCTGTGTGGTGAGATTGGTGTCCGTGTTTATCATCTTCCTCCAACCCTGTCTCCTGGCCACCTTGGGGAAGGAGACAGTGATTGCTCATGAAGAGGGACTTTCCCACCTTCCGGAGGACTTGGTTTTTCCAGTTGATCAAGATGTCACGTGGAAATTGAAGAACCGACTTCACAAGTTATCCTAGAACAGCTGGTCACTAGAGAGATTATATATGCCTAATCCTATGCTGATCACAGTATATACATCGCCTCATTTAATTCCTACCACTACCTTGTAAGGTGTAAGTGGCAAATCTAGGATTTGATACAGGTCTTTGGTCTCTGTAGTTTAGGTTTTATTCTCTCCTTTGGATCACGGTTAAATTGATCATGAGGTGCTAGAAGGACTTAGGTGTCAATATGGGCTAAGGATTGAAGAGTTCAGAGTTTGAACTACATTATGAAGTTGACAAGACTTTGGAAAAGCCCATTCTCTCCTCTGGCTTCATTTTTTCTATTTGTTAGGTGGGAGGGGTGAATTAACTAAGCCATATTAACTTACTGAGTGTCTACCATGTGTGAGGGTACTGGACACTGAAGATATAGGACAGAACAAATTGAACATGTTCCTGCCTTCATGGGGCTTAGATTTTGGCAGAGGAGACAGCGATTAAAGAATTATCCAAATAAGCTCATGAAGTTAAAAGGTGCTTGCTCCTTGGAAGAAAAGCTATGACAAACCTAGACAGCATATTAAAAAATACCACTTTACCACAAAAAATGACAGGTGATTATAGAGTTGGCTGAAACATCATTTTAATATGCCAGTGGTGAGAAAGCTTCCAGGATACTGTTTTTTCCTGCATGAGGCTGAGGCTGTCTGGGTGTTGGCTAAGTACGAGCTGTGGTGATTGATGGTCTTGTTTGTCCATGTGGAAATCAGCCTTTAGTATATTCAGTAATAATGCTATGAGTATATTTAAATCAGCATTTAAATTCCACATAAGTATATGGCTAGCAGAAATCAGTTAGCTGGCAATGCCATCTTTTTAAAAGATGTATCACCTGCCACATGGCTTTGTGTGCCCGCTGTTGAACACACATATCTGTGTGGTGAGATTGGTGTCCGTGTTTATCATCTTCCTCCAACCCTGTCTCCTGGCCACCTTGGGGAAGGAGACAGTGATTGCTCATGAAGAGGGACTTTCCCACCTTCCGGAGGACTTGGTTTTTCCAGTTGATCAAGATGTCACGTGGAAATTGAAGAACCGACTTCACAAGTTATCCTAGAACAGCTGGTCACTAGAGAGATTATATATGCCTAATCCTATGCTGATCACAGTATATACATCGCCTCATTTAATTCCTACCACTACCTTGTAAGGTGTAAGTGGCAAATCTAGGATTTGATACAGGTCTTTGGTCTCTGTAGTTTAGGTTTTATTCTCTCCTTTGGATCACGGTTAAATTGATCATGAGGTGCTAGAAGGACTTAGGTGTCAATATGGGCTAAGGATTGAAGAGTTCAGAGTTTGAACTACATTATGAAGTTGACAAGACTTTGGAAAAGCCCATTCTCTCCTCTGGCTTCATTTTTTCTATTTGTTAGGTGGGAGGGCTGAATTAACTAAGCCATATTAACTTACTGAGTGTCTACCATGTGTGAGGGTACTGGACACTGAAGATATAGGACAGAACAAATTGAACATGTTCCTGCCTTCATGGGGCTTAGATTTTGGCAGAGGAGACAGCGATTAAAGAATTATCCAAATAAGCTCATGAAGTTAAAAGGTGCTTGCTCCTTGGAAGAAAAGCTATGACAAACCTAGACAGCATATTGAAAAGCAGAGATACCACTTTACCAACAAAGGTCCATATAGTCAAAGCTCTGGTTCTTTCAGTAGTCATGGATGTGAGAGGTGGGCCACAAAGAAGGCTGAAGAATTGATGCTTTTGAACTTTGGTGCTAGAGAAGAATCTTGAGAGTCCTGTGGACAGCAAGGCTATCCAACCAGTCAATCCTAAAGGAAATCAACCCTGAATATTCGTTGGAAGGACTGATGTTGAAGCTCTAATAATTTGGCCACCTGATGTAAAGAGCCAACTCATTGGAAAAGATCCTGATGCTGGGAAGGATTGAAGGAGGAAGAAAAAGGCGCGACAGAAGATAAGATGGTTGGATGGCATCCCTGACTCAATGGATATGAATTTGAGGAAAGTCCAGGAGATCATGAAGGACAGGGAAGCCTCGGATACTGCAGTCCATGGGGTCTCAAAGAGTCCAACACAACTGAGCAACTAAATAGCAACAATTATATTTATAAATAAATAATTATTAAAATAATCCTACAGAGGAAAAGTACAATATAATGGGATTATATGTATTTTTTACACATGCAATTATTTACATTGTATCATATGTAATCTATTTACATATATTGTATTCAGGGCACAATGTAATGTCTACTGTATGTAGTGAGAGGACTGATGTAGTGGGGGTGAGGGTGGGCTTGGAAAGCTTCTCTGAGAAGCTCCCTCTCTCTGCCACAGACAGCTATACTGTAGTATACCTCTGTATACCTCTGGGTTAGTGGCCTGGGAAGCCCTTGGAGACTGTATTCTTTGTAGAGATATCAGAGCTTTTGGGGTGTTACTTGGTTAGAACATTGCAATAGAGGGGAGCCAGGCACAGAAGGATTGTGTGTGAGCTTGTGTATTTTACTCCTAGAGATTCCTAGAAATAATTGGATGAGACTTCTAGAAGCTGCAGGTCTTACGTCTTGCTGGGGAAGGCACTGGGGAAAAGCCCCTATGTTGATGAGGCACGAGCAAACTATGTTGATGAGGGTTGGGTTATATGTAATGAGAATATTCCAGTGTTTTGCTCAGGGAGACTCTCCACATTCTTTAAGTAGAAATATCCTTGAAATGCAGGAGAATAACTCATCAGACTGCCATTGTTAGAAATATGCTTTGAAAGTTTACCATTGCCCTGGCTCTCATTCTGTACTCATAAGGCAGGCTTCTGCTTGGTGCTGTGGTCTCCTGGGAAGCCCCATTCAGCATGAAGAGGCCCCTTTGGGTGAATGGCTGGCTTTTGATCATAGATATTCCTGCTGCATATGAATATGTAAGTGGGCATTCTGAGTTATAAATTGGTCTCATGTTTGTTCAGAAGGATTGCGTTAGTTCTTAAGCTCATCTCCACTGCAGAGCTGAGTGCCAAAGCTTGCTTCAGGTCACCTTTTGAAGCTCAACCAGAAAGAGTCCTTATTTCTTTAGAGGATGTCAGCTGCTATCCAGGGAGTATACTGTGTCTGGGTAAGAGTTCCTGAATAACTGTGCTTCTTGATTGGGTGTCAAGAATTCCCCTGCATTTGAGAGTGACTAGTCAGTAGTCTATTACTGAATGGGCTGCTAATCCACAGAGGAAAAGTACAATATAATGGGATTATATGTATTTTTTACACATGCAATTATTTACATTGTATCATATGTAATCTATTTACATATATTGTATTCAGGGCACAATGTAATGTCTACTGTATGTAGTGAGAGGACTGATGTAGTGGGGGTGAGGGTGGGCTTGGAAAGCTTCTCTGAGAAGCTCCCTCTCTCTGCCACAGACAGCTATACTGTAGTATACCTCTGTATACCTCTGGGTTAGTGGCCTGGGAAGCCCTTGGAGACTGTATTCTTTGTAGAGATATCAGAGCTTTTGGGGTGTTACTTGGTTAGAACATTGCAATAGAGGGGAGCCAGGCACAGAAGGATTGTGTGTGAGCTTGTGTATTTTACTCCTAGAGATTCCTAGAAATAATTGGATGAGACTTCTAGAAGCTGCAGGTCTTACGTCTTGCTGGGGAAGGCACTGGGGAAAAGCCCCTATGTTGATGAGGCACGAGCAAACTATGTTGATGAGGGTTGGGTTATATGTAATGAGAATATTCCAGTGTTTTGCTCAGGAGACTCTCCACATTCTTTAAGTAGAAATATCCTTGAAATGCAGGAGAATAACTCATCAGACTGCCATTGTTAGAAATATGCTTTGAAAGTTTACCATTGCCCTGGCTCTCATTCTGTACTCATAAGGCAGGCTTCTGCTTGGTGCTGTGGTCTCCTGGGAAGCCCCATTCAGCATGAAGAGGCCCCTTTGGGTGAATGGCTGGCTTTTGATCATAGATATTCCTGCTGCATATGAATATGTAAGTGGGCATTCTGAGTTATAAATTGGTCTCATGTTTGTTCAGAAGGATTGCGTTAGTTCTTAAGCTCATCTCCACTGCAGAGCTGAGTGCCAAAGCTTGCTTCAGGTCACCTTTTGAAGCTCAACCAGAAAGAGTCCTTATTTCTTTAGAGGATGTCAGCTGCTATCCAGGGAGTATACTGTGTCTGGGTAAGAGTTCCTGAATAACTGTGCTTCTTGATTGGGTGTCAAGAATTCCCTCTGCATTTGAGAGTGACTAGTCAGTAGTCTATTACTGAATGGGCTGCAGTTGATATACCAAAAGGTTGTGCTGTGGTCTGTGGCAATGCCGTAAAAACAGTAATAAAACACAGTGATGATAAGGCAACTAACACTGATTGACCACACACTATTGGCCAGACATTGAATTGCATAGTACTTTATAAACCAGGTACTGTTGACGTCTCTTTCCTGTGGATGTAGGAACCCTGGTAGCTCTTCCAAGGTGGTAATGTAGATCTGTGGCCAGTGTAGATTGTGGCATCTTGTTTGTCTGGCACCTGACTGTCTGTAGGCACTGGGGTAGAATGATTTGGTAGGGGACCAAGAACATGCCAAGAGCTGGGTTTTCTGATCTCTATTAGTTTAATGACTTTGGTCACACTGGTTCTTCTGATAGTCTTTTTTTTTTTTTTTCTGGACAATATAGAAAAGGGACATACACCCTAAAAGGATTTGAGGATTTTGAAGTTGAATCTGAAACAGCTATTGCAGGTAGGAAATGTTTTGAAAGTGTCTTTTTCAAACTTTTAACCAATTATGTGAATATTGCTTTCTGTTCCATAATGTAGCATGACGTTTACCCTAAACACGTTTTCTCCGTTCTGAATTTCAATATAAAATTGATGCTTCAGAAAAGATATGCCGGGCTTCCCCTGGTGGTCCAGTGGGTAAGGACACCACCTTGTAGTGCAAGGGGCACCGGTTCGATCCCTGGCCTGGGAAGATCCCACGTGCCGCGGAGCAGCTGGACCGATGTGTCCAATCACCGAGCCGGAGCTCTGGAGCGCATGCGCCCAGAGCCGGAGCTCAGCAACGACAGACGCCACCGCGATGGGAGGCCCACAGGAGCCAAGAAACAAAGATGGATGAAAATAGAGAAATGAAAGACCAATAGAAGTGGCCTGCCCTCTCCCCCTCCCTCCCCAACCGGACCCCCGCCCAAAATAAATAAATAAATCTTTTTTTTAAAAAAAGAAAAGATATGCCACGTTATTTTATGCTTTGCTGTGCTTCCTAGTGAAATGGAGGGCACTGCTTGGGGTAAGCACTGTCCAGGTCAAACACCTTCAGTACATGGTTGGCCACACTAGAGGTAAAAGAGGTCTCATCAGCCTTCAGGAAGTGGGGTATGAACATGGTGTCCTGGGCAAGTGTCAGTGCTCTGCGGAGCTGAGTGGTACTGTGATTCAACGTCATTATGGTTGCTTCTTACTTCAGAACATGTAGGCATATTTCTTCTCTCTCTCTCTCTTTATTTTTATTTTTTTGGAGGTGAATTTGGTAGCAAAATTCCATATCTTTCTCTTTTGCAGGGCAGGTTAGGAAAGGTGTTTTCATGATGGCCTGGACAGGAAGATACACATGTGAGCAGAAGACATTATGCAGTGGGGGTGTACTTGTATTGAATATTTCTTCTCTGTCTCTAGCATCATACCAATGGCTTCATGGAACTCTGGAAAATAAACAACCATGGCAGATCAATAAGTACATTAGTAATAAATGTGTCTCCAATAGGTAAGGCCATCCATTGTGCTAGTCCAATCTTAAGTGTTACTTTAAAATATTAGCCTTGTGAAATCATTCTAGAAATAGTCGATAGAAATGAGGGGGTAGCCCAGCATCTTTATATCTATAAATGTGATCTTTCATGCTTATGAATATAGACAGACTCTTGGGTAAATGTGTAGAATAGAAAACCCGTAGAGATAACAGTGAAGGCTGCTTTTCGAAAATCAATTTCATTGAGGAATAATTTGCTTGCAATACAATGCACCCATTTTAAGTGTTCAGTTTCAGTTTTAACAAATGTACACACCCATGTGAATGCCACCACAATTGAGAATTAAACCGTTTCCATTACCGTACGCTTCCTCTGGCCCCTGTGTAATCAGTCCCTTGGCCCCAGGAGACTTGATTTACTTTCTGTCACTATAGCTAGGTTTGCCATATAAATAAAATGATACGGTGTTTAGTCTTTTGTGTCTGTCTTCTTTCTCCTACATAATGTTTTAAAGATTTCTTCATGTTATTGTGTGTATCAGTGATACATTATTTTTTATTGCTAACTGCTATTCTGTTGCATGGATATAGCCTACGTTGTTTTAAAGATTTCTTCATGTTATGCTGTGCTTCCTAGTGAAATGGAGGGCACTGCTTGGGGTAAGCACTGTCCAGGTCAAACACCTTCAGTACATGGTTGGCCACACTAGAGGTAAAAGAGGTCTCATCAGCCTTCAGGAAGTGGGGTATGAACATGGTGTCCTGGGCAAGTGTCAGTGCTCTGCGGAGCTGAGTGGTACTGTGATTCAACGTCATTATGGTTGCTTCTTACTTCAGAACATGTAGGCATATTTCTTCTCTCTCTCTTTATTTTTATTTTTTTGGAGGTGAATTTGGTAGCAAAATTCCATATCTTTCTCTTTTGCAGGGCAGGTTAGGAAAGGTGTTTTCATGATGGCCTGGACAGGAAGATACACATGTGAGCAGAAGACATTATGCAGTGGGGGTGTACTTGTATTGAATATTTCTTCTCTGTCTCTAGCATCATACCAATGGCTTCATGGAACTCTGGAAAATAAACAACCATGGCAGATCAATAAGTACATTAGTAATAAATGTGTCTCCAATAGGTAAGGCCATCCATTGTGCTAGTCCAATCTTAAGTGTTACTTTAAAATATTAGCCTTGTGAAATCATTCTAGAAATAGTCGATAGAAATGAGGGGGTAGCCCAGCATCTTTATATCTATAAATGTGATCTTTCATGCTTATGAATATAGACAGACTCTTGGGTAAATGTGTAGAATAGAAAACCCGTAGAGATAACAGTGAAGGCTGCTTTTCGAAAATCAATTTCATTGAGGAATAATTTGCTTGCAATACAATGCACCCATTTTAAGTGTTCAGTTTCAGTTTTAACAAATGTACACACCCATGTGAATGCCACCACAATTGAGAATTAAACCGTTTCCATTACCGTACGCTTCCTCTGGCCCCTGTGTAATCAGTCCCTTGGCCCCAGGAGACTTGATTTACTTTCTGTCACTATAGCTAGGTTTGCCATATAAATAAAATGATACGGTGTTTAGTCTTTTGTGTCTGTCTTCTTTCTCCTACATAATGTTTTAAAGATTTCTTCATGTTATTGTGTGTATCAGTGATACATTATTTTTTATTGCTAACTGCTATTCTGTTGCATGGATATAGCATACTTTGTTATCCATTCACCTATTGGTTGATATTTGGGTTATTTCTAGCTTGGCACTGTTATGAGTCAAGTTGCCATGAACATTCATACACAAAGCTGTGTGGGCATATTATTTCATTTTGAGGGGTAGATAGCTTTCAGTGGAATTGCTGGGTCATAGATCAGTGGAACAGAGTAGAAAGTTCAGAAACAGTCCTCTAGTTATACGTATAGGTCAGTAATTATATTTAAAAACAACAGTGCCAAGGTAATTCCCTGTGAAAAGGACAAACTTTTCAACAAACAGTGCTGAAATGGCCAGATATCTATATGAAAAAAATGAACCTACCTCATACCACATAAAAAAAATCTTTAAATGGATTATACACTTAAACATTAAAGCAAAATGTAAAGCTGTAAAACTTTTAGAAGGAACATAGGAGAAAGTCTTCATTACTTCGAGGAGGAAAAGACATTTTAGATAAGCTACAAAAAACCATTGTCATAAAATAAAAAAATGGGTGGAAACTTGTCTCCATTAAACACTTATGGAAATAGGGGCTTCTCTGTTGGTCCAGTGGGTAAAGAGTCTGCCTTGCAGTGCAAGGGGCACCGGTTCAATCCCTGACCCGGGAAGATCCAGTGTGCCATGGAGTGGCTGGACCAGTGTGTCCAATTACGAGCCAGCACTCTGGAGTGCATGCACCCAGAGCCTGTGCTCTGCAGGGAGAGAGGCTACTGCGATGGGAAGCTGACACAGTCCAAAGAATAAAGATGGATGAAAATAAATAAATAAATAAATAAAAAGAAAAGCAATAAAAGAGGCCAAAAATAATTAAAAAATAACTTATGGAAATGGGCAAGAGGTTGAATAAAATCTTCCCTAAAGGACATGTACAGTTGGCCAATAAGCATGTGCAAAGGTATTCATTGACAGAGATATTCAGTGCTTTAAAGATGGTGCCCCCTTGCATTGTTTCCATCAAGAAATTTTTTTTCTTTTTGTTTCCCCCTGTTCCTCTGCATATAACCAGTAGTCACCAGGGAAGTACAAATTAAAGCCATAATAATACACTGTTTCACATCCATTATACTTGGTTAACATTCAAAAGACTGACAATTCCTAGTGCTTGTGAGGATGTGTGATACCTGGAACTCTTATGGATTGCTGACAAGAGTAGGAAATGGTCTCATCACTTTCAAAAAGTGTTTGGCAGTTTCTCATCCGTGTTGTTATTACTAACCTTCTGAATTCTTTCAGTGTATTATAGGTTCCTTCTGTCACTCTATGTTTTGTTTTATTTCCCTCCATTTTATAGCTCTTTAGGGAGACTAATCCATTTTCTCAAGTCCTGTATCATTACCTTTAACAGGATTATATTAAGTTATTCCTTTTGCTCTTCTACTTAACCCAAAGCAACGTCAAAGAAAGCCATACTATATAGGCAGGAGTTATAAGATTAAGACGCATGTTCAACAAGATAATTACTAGAAAGAAAACAGTTAATGGATATGACAGTGTTGACTCTGACATCCCATATCATTTCTACTTCCAGAGCTCTTTAGGCCTTTGTGTATATCCATATTTACATCTGTGGTAGGTTTCCTTCTGCCTAAAGTATTTTATTTAACATTTATTGTAGCCTGACCTATAGGTCAGGTCTGCTGATGAGGAATTCTCTTGGCTTTTGTTTGTCTGAAAAAGTATTTCATCTTCATTTTTTGAAAGGCATGTTTGCTGGGCAGAGAATTATAGGTTGACAGTTTTTTTCCTTTCAGTGTCTTTAAAGATAGTGCTTTTTCTCTGTGTGTAACGTATCCTTGTCTTCTGGCTACGTGAAAGATTTTCTCTTTACCACTTGTTTTCAGCAATTGGTCCAGATGTGGCTTCAGACAGTCTTCTTCCTATTTCTTGTGCTTGAGATTCTTGGATCTGTGTGTTTATAGTTTTTATTTACTAAGATTTCTATGAGTTTAACAAGTTAACTTGAGATTTTAGAATATTTACATGATGTCTCAGGGTTGCCAAGGTAACAGTCAGGTGTGCTAGCTAATGAATTCTCATTCAGTTGAAATTTTTTTCTTTTTGTTTCCCCCTGTTCCTCTGCATATAACCAGTAGTCACCAGGGAAGTACAAATTAAAGCCATAATAATACACTGTTTCACATCCATTATACTTGGTTAACATTCAAAAGACTGACAATTCCTAGTGCTTGTGAGGATGTGTGATACCTGGAACTCTTATGGATTGCTGACAAGAGTAGGAAATGGTCTCATCACTTTCAAAAAGTGTTTGGCAGTTTCTCATCCGTGTTGTTATTACTAACCTTCTGAATTCTTTCAGTGTATTATAGGTTCCTTCTGTCACTCTATGTTTTGTTTTATTTCCCTCCATTTTATAGCTCTTTAGGGAGACTAATCCATTTTCTCAAGTCCTGTATCATTACCTTTAACAGGATTATATTAAGTTATTCCTTTTGCTCTTCTACTTAACCCAAAGCAACGTCAAAGAAAGCCATACTATATAGGCAGGAGTTATAAGATTAAGACGCATGTTCAACAAGATAATTACTAGAAAGAAAACAGTTAATGGATATGACAGTGTTGACTCTGACATCCCATATCATTTCTACTTCCAGAGCTCTTTAGGCCTTTGTGTATATCCATATTTACATCTGTGGTAGGTTTCCTTCTGCCTAAAGTATTTTATTTAACATTTATTGTAGCCTGACCTATAGGTCAGGTCTGCTGATGAGGAATTCTCTTGGCTTTTGTTTGTCTGAAAAAGTATTTCATCTTCATTTTTTGAAAGGCATGTTTGCTGGGCAGAGAATTATAGGTTGACAGTTTTTTTCCTTTCAGTGTCTTTAAAGATAGTGCTTTTTCTCTGTGTGTAACGTATCCTTGTCTTCTGGCTACGTGAAAGATTTTCTCTTTACCACTTGTTTTCAGCAATTGGTCCAGATGTGGCTTCAGACAGTCTTCTTCCTATTTCTTGTGCTTGAGATTCTTGGATCTGTGTGTTTATAGTTTTTATTTACTAAGATTTCTATGAGTTTAACAAGTTAACTTGAGATTTTAGAATATTTACATGATGTCTCAGGGTTGCCAAGGTAACAGTCAGGTGTGCTAGCTAATGAATTCTCATTCAGTTGAATTAGCAGGGAAATAAGTGGTGTGGTTTAGTAAATTTTCCCCTCCAAAAGCAGAGTGGGCTTGCCATCACATGCGAGGCTAAGAAAACGAATTTTCCTAATGAATGAAAATAAAAGAAATGTAAATTTTGATTCATCTGGCTAGTTGACTAAGTTAGAGATTTCCCATGTGGGGCTTTATGGCTTGAACTTCTGGAGTAGAACTTCTGGGAGGTAATGAGCAGTTTGTCTGGATTCAGAACTGATTGTCTGTTTACCGCATGAGGGGGATCCAGGTGTTTCCACTGTTCTTTATAGTCAGGGGAGGAGGCAAGACTTGGCTGTCATCTTGATCCCAGTCTGGTGGACCCTTCCTCCTCCTGTGGTGTCAGCCACTCCACCTTGGGCCTGTAGAGATCCCAGTTTTCCCCTCCGCCAGTAAGTAGTCTTTGACCGCTACACAAAAATACAGGTTGGAGTTCTTCTTTTTCTTTCACAAATTATACTTCAAAAGTCAGTCCAAGGCGCTACCAGAAACACTGATTCAACTCAGAAGTGCCTGTGGACTTGTGCTAGGAAAGGACTGCCTGGTATGATTGGAGTGGTAAAACATTTGGGACCTTGTTTATCTGTCTTTCCCCTAATCCAGGAATTATTCATAAATACCTACTGACATATTTATCCTGAGATACCCTTTTTTCCTTATCTACTTGGAACTTAGCCCCTCAAATGACTCATATCCTCAAAATAAGACTTAAAACATCAGCCTGTATCTCGTCTTCTGGTTTACTTATAACTTAGGTGGTTTAGTCACTAAGTCATGTCTGACTCTTTTGACCCCATGGACTGTAGCCCACCAGGCTCCTCTGTCCATGGAATTTTCCAAGCAAGAATACTGAAGTGGATTGCCATTTCCTTCTCCAGGGAATCTTCCCAACCCAGGGATCAAACTGGGCCTCCTGCATTGCAGGAACATTCTTTACCAACTGAACTACCAGGGAAGCCCCACTTATAATTGTGCTAACTCCTAAATCTGAAGACTTTTCTGGTCCTAATTGAATACTCGATTTAGTATTTACATGATGTCTCAGGGTTGCCAAGGTAACAGTCAGGTGTGCTAGCTAATGAATTCTCATTCAGTTGAATTAGCAGGGAAATAAGTGGTGTGGTTTAGTAAATTTTCCCCTCCAAAAGCAGAGTGGGCTTGCCATCACATGCGAGGCTAAGAAAACGAATTTTCCTAATGAATGAAAATAAAAGAAATGTAAATTTTGATTCATCTGGCTAGTTGACTAAGTTAGAGATTTCCCATGTGGGGCTTTATGGCTTGAACTTCTGGAGTAGAACTTCTGGGAGGTAATGAGCAGTTTGTCTGGATTCAGAACTGATTGTCTGTTTACCGCATGAGGGGGATCCAGGTGTTTCCACTGTTCTTTATAGTCAGGGGAGGAGGCAAGACTTGGCTGTCATCTTGATCCCAGTCTGGTGGACCCTTCCTCCTCCTGTGGTGTCAGCCACTCCACCTTGGGCCTGTAGAGATCCCAGTTTTCCCCTCCGCCAGTAAGTAGTCTTTGACCGCTACACAAAATACAGGTTGGAGTTCTTCTTTTTCTTTCACAAATTATACTTCAAAAGTCAGTCCAAGGCGCTACCAGAAACACTGATTCAACTCAGAAGTGCCTGTGGACTTGTGCTAGGAAAGGACTGCCTGGTATGATTGGAGTGGTAAAACATTTGGGACCTTGTTTATCTGTCTTTCCCCTAATCCAGGAATTATTCATAAATACCTACTGACATATTTATCCTGAGATACCCTTTTTTCCTTATCTACTTGGAACTTAGCCCCTCAAATGACTCATATCCTCAAAATAAGACTTAAAACATCAGCCTGTATCTCGTCTTCTGGTTTACTTATAACTTAGGTGGTTTAGTCACTAAGTCATGTCTGACTCTTTTGACCCCATGGACTGTAGCCCACCAGGCTCCTCTGTCCATGGAATTTTCCAAGCAAGAATACTGAAGTGGATTGCCATTTCCTTCTCCAGGGAATCTTCCCAACCCAGGGATCAAACTGGGCCTCCTGCATTGCAGGAACATTCTTTACCAACTGAACTACCAGGGAAGCCCCACTTATAATTGTGCTAACTCCTAAATCTGAAGACTTTTCTGGTCCTAATTGAATACTCATTTGTAGATTTAGGCCAAATTCAGAATTAAGAAAGTCTTTAGTCCAGTAGTCTTTGACCAGCATGTGGGGCACTAGATGTAATATCCTCTAAGGTGGTTGGGTTGGGGGAATCCTTGGGATCATCTATTACTCCTTTTAGCACCAGAATGTGCAGCACTTGAAGCATGGAACCTTAGCGGTTAAAATGAGAGATCTTGGAAAAATATTTTCTAACATCTCCCAGGAACACAGAGCGTTTATTGCAGGAATTACTGAAAATGTAAATCTCTGTTGTTTTCTTTTTCCAGTGATGTAATTGATAGCTAGACACATAGTCGCATCCCAATTTAATAAAACTTCTCTAGCAATAAATCATGACCAGAAGGGTATTTCTGATGTTTTGCCTCCAGCAAGAGAATGTCTTCTATTTAATATAGGGAAATGTAAACAGAGCAAGCATTCCCATTTCTTCAGGTTTTAGAATCATTAATAAAGATATCTTTACCCTTGAAGGGAAGGGTGGTGAACAGTCACATGTTTGTTATTCTACTGAATAAGTGGATTTACCCAGCACATAAATTAGCAAATACATTTTCTCCCTGCAGCACATGTTGACATTTTCCTGCAAATGGTTCAGCAGAAGCGGGGTGAAAAAGGTGGCTAGTGACAAAGGACAGGCATGTTTGGTCACTGTCTTTTACCGCCCAGGACACGGACATGCTTGCCCCTCTCACCCGACTGGGGGCCTTACTGGGCAGGGGTAGGGGCAGGGCGCGAGATGTCAGGGACTGTGGTGAAGGACAGAGCCGAGGTAGGAAGTCAGATCTGCATGGACCCCTAGGAGGAACTTTCTCACATTAGATTTGTTCATACTGGTGTGAGTTGGACAAAGCATCTTCTGTATTTTCTTTCTATTTGGAATAATTTCTCATAGTTTTTCTAGTGATAATCTCCCCTTGAACCTTTTGTTGGACACAAGCTCTTGGATTTGCAGAGTGCTCACATTTTGCTTTTAGGAGGATGGGAGACAGGATTTGGGGTCCCAGGTGGGTGGAGAACATGACCTCTGTTAAAACCCAGTGGGTGCAGAGATGGGTAAGTACAGCCTGTGGTCATCACACACCTGTTGGACCCTGGCGATAGATGAACTGATTCGTTATGGGGACAGGTGGGGGTTCTGTATGAGTTTTATGGTACTGCAGGACTGGGAGGGGTAAAGTATTTGAGTATGTGGGACTGACGTTTGTCTGGAGGCAGCAGATGTCCATACGGAACTGTGAATTCAATCTGGGTGTGGCCCAGCTCCCTCTGAAGGTTGTGGTTTCAGAGGTTCCAAGAGGATAGCTCTGGTCTTGGTTGGAGGGCTATGATTTATGCCTGGGTGGGATGAAGTTCATTCCATGAGCTATAGGTGAATAGAGGTGGCAAAGAGGAACCTTCAGGGAGGCAAGACAAGATCAGCTGGAGCTACCCAGATGCGTTAATATGAATTCCAATCATTTAACCACTCACCCATTAATTATCAACTTATTAAAAATGTGTAGTAGCAAAGTTACTTTTGAAATAAGAGAAGTTAATAAAATCATGTATTATGGTCTGTATGTTTTTGGATTGTGTGTATTGGTGTTTTTCTACCAGCAAAAGAGAATTGGTGTTTGTAGGTACATTTGAGGTTTTTTTGAGAGTTCATGTTTAGAATGAAGAGTAATCCTGGGAAGCAAACCTCAGGTTTGCTGAGAGCTTGTGCCTGTCCATGGGAAGCAGTCCAGTTATGCATTCAGCAAACCGTCTGTGAGAAAAATTCTGAACTGATGTTCTTAGTTACAAAATGAGGTAGTAGTAGATAGCTGTCCCATAAAGGGTTAAGTGAGATGATGATGCCTGTAAGCATCTTGGTACAGCACCCTAGAAAGTTAACTCCTGTAAGATTTTATAAGAATAGGATCTGGCTATACATGTTGTGTTCAAAAGGACCATTTTTACCACTTCATGTTAGATGTTGGCTAGCTTTCTATGTTGGAACGCAGAGATCTAATGAGTGTGCTTGGAGTCTCTTTTGTTTTCCAAAATTTCTGTTGAAATTTAGGTCCCCTGCCCTTGTCCCCTTCCCACGCCTCTTGCTCGAGGCCTGTGAAATGGCAGCACGCACTCCCTGTCTGGGGTCCCAGGCCAGGGTGGAGCCTCCTGGATGTTCCCAGGCTTCCTCTGATGTGGGGAATCGGGGAAGAGCCTGTGCTCTTTCTGTGTCCGGGTTCTTAGCGTGCATGCTGGTTCTTCCTGTTGGTCTGGGAAAGATGCTTTCCAAGAAGGGATTCTGTGCTTCCCCTGTGTTCCTTAAATGGACAGTCACACTGTTGTCCTTTAACTCCTTCATGTTAGGGTAGGATATTTTCTTTGGGGGATATCTCCCCACACCTAGCTGTCTCTCATGGGTCACCTTCGCCAGGCTAGTCAGCAGTAGGTGGAAGTCTAACTCGTGTCTCATGCTGCTGTGGCTTCCACTGTAGGGCTACCAGGTGTTCCATGTGGAGGGAGGTGCCACAGCTGACAGCAGGTAGATGACAGCCTCGGCCCTTCACCAGCCACTTATCATTGCGGTCCTGAGGCAGAGGGGACCTTCGGGCTGCACATCTGTACTCTGAGGAATGCACAGCTTCATTTGTGCTGAGGGGGCTCTGAGGTCCTGGTGAGAGAAGAAAGATCGGAGGTCTCTGTTGCACGAGGCCCACACTCTATCATCAATGCTTTGTCATTGAGTGGGTTACTCTTCTTGGGGGTGATCTGGAGTGTGAGGGCTCTGCCTCTCAGAATCCTCCAGTGCCTCTTGTCCCAAGTTCCACCACTTTCTGCTTGGTGGCTGCATCAGCCACACAGACCTCCTCTTCCTTATGGACACGAGGACTGGAGAGAGCAGTGGAAACTCCCACTCAACACGTGTCTCTGTTTCTAGGTCTAAATAGGTTTCTTTTTTCCTGGACAGGCTAGAATGATGGGATGAAGTGAGACGTGGGCGTTCTGGGGAAGGTCATGATCTGTTCCATTGATTTGACCTGATGAAGTCCACACTGTTCTCTGGGGCCTGGAGCTTCCCAAACCCCCCCGGCCCCCCTCTTGTCCCCTTATCAGAGTGTGCTTGGAGTCTCTTTTGTTTTCCAAAATTTCTGTTGAAATTTAGGTCCCCTGCCCTTGTCCCCTTCCCACGCCTCTTGCTCGAGGCCTGTGAAATGGCAGCACGCACTCCCTGTCTGGGGTCCCAGGCCAGGGTGGAGCCTCCTGGATGTTCCCAGGCTTCCTCTGATGTGGGGAATCGGGGAAGAGCCTGTGCTCTTTCTGTGTCCGGGTTCTTAGCGTGCATGCTGGTTCTTCCTGTTGGTCTGGGAAAGATGCTTTCCAAGAAGGGATTCTGTGCTTCCCCTGTGTTCCTTAAATGGACAGTCACACTGTTGTCCTTTAACTCCTTCATGTTAGGGTAGGATATTTTCTTTGGGGGATATCTCCCCACACCTAGCTGTCTCTCATGGGTCACCTTCGCCAGGCTAGTCAGCAGTAGGTGGAAGTCTAACTCGTGTCTCATGCTGCTGTGGCTTCCACTGTAGGGCTACCAGGTGTTCCATGTGGAGGGAGGTGCCACAGCTGACAGCAGGTAGATGACAGCCTCGGCCCTTCACCAGCCACTTATCATTGCGGTCCTGAGGCAGAGGGGACCTTCGGGCTGCACATCTGTACTCTGAGGAATGCACAGCTTCATTTGTGCTGAGGGGGCTCTGAGGTCCTGGTGAGAGAAGAAAGATCGGAGGTCTCTGTTGCACGAGGCCCACACTCTATCATCAATGCTTTGTCATTGAGTGGGTTACTCTTCTTGGGGGTGATCTGGAGTGTGAGGGCTCTGCCTCTCAGAATCCTCCAGTGCCTCTTGTCCCAAGTTCCACCACTTTCTGCTTGGTGGCTGCATCAGCCACACAGACCTCCTCTTCCTTATGGACACGAGGACTGGAGAGAGCAGTGGAAACTCCCACTCAACACGTGTCTCTGTTTCTAGGTCTAAATAGGTTTCTTTTTTCCTGGACAGGCTAGAATGATGGGATGAAGTGAGACGTGGGCGTTCTGGGGAAGGTCATGATCTGTTCCATTGATTTGACCTGATGAAGTCCACACTGTTCTCTGGGGCCTGGAGCTTCACTCGGCCTCTCTTTCCCCTTATCACAGACTTGCTTCCACCGTATGAATGAGCTCTGTCCTGCCTCCTGCCCGAGGACATGCTCTGCTCTCTACTCCCTCTATTTCTGTGGATGCTGTCAACCCATCCTTCAGGCCCTGGCTCAGAGGCCCCTTCGTCTGAGAAGCCTTGGTTAAATCTTTCTGGGTTAAATAAGTCTCCTGGCTGCTTGTGTAGCACCCTATTGGGTGTGCTGGTGTGTGTCCCCAGCAGGACCCTAGGGGACCTTCCTGGGACAGACCTCTCCCCCACATCCTCTGCTGTAGCTCCTCTCTGGAGTACCCAGAACAGTGTCTGATGCACATTTTCTGAATTGTCTTACAGATACTAAACCCCTCACTGAATGGATGAAACTAACTACTTGGTGGCCATGAGCACAGAGTCCCCAGGCCTACTGATCCCAGGGACTGATGATGTCAAATTAACCACCTGTTGTCTCACCAGCCATCAATCAGAGACTGTGCATGAGCTGACCACAGACCCTGGGACACGGGTCCTTCACCTAGCCTTTAAAAATGCCTGGCCTATAGCCTTCTAGGAGTTGAGGGTTTCTGAGGCATGAGCCACCCATTCTCCTTGCATGGTCTTGTAATAGCCCTTTTTCTGCTCCAAACGCTAGTGTTTTGGTTTACTTGGCCTCACTGTACACATAACACATGGGCTTCTGTCCAGTTACAGCTGGACTGATGGCAGGGACCTTGCTGTCCTGTTCTCCCCTGAATCCTCTGTACCCTCTAGCACTGTGCCTTGTCTGTAAGAAGAGGCCAGGTAAGGACCTTCCTGCTGGAATCCATGCTGTCGCCGGTACCAGGAGCAAGGGAATTTGTGACTTGTTTGTGGGTTTTAGTCGAAGCAAGATGCTAGGAAACATCCTTCCTGTGGTCTCTGAACTTGGTGGGCTCATCTGAAGGCATGGTATCTTCTCAGGCAGCTTTTCTGCCTCTTCCACCCTGTGTGACCTCCTTTTCCCTTCCTCCTTTTAGTCACAGACCTCTCCATTCTGGCCTCTTAGGAGAGAAGAGTACCCTCCTTTGTCCAGGGCATGTCTCCGATTGGGTCCTCAAAGCACTGGCCCCCACATGCCCCTCCTTAACTTGAGTTCAGGCTCAGGGCTGTGAACACCAAAGACAGTGCCCACCTTACATGCCAGTGCTCTGGAATGTGCCTAGGTTGTGTGGGGCTCCATCTCTAATACTAACTAACTCCATTAAAAAAAAAAAGCAGAGGGGTTTTTGTAGCCATTTATCCAATGGGCACACAACGGAACTTGTCTTGAATAATGAAACTAAGAACAGAACCCGATGGTGATGATCCCTCAGCCACCAAGACGGTTATCAGAAATCAGCCTTTCCCCTGCCTCCTGCAGCCAAACTGCTCATAACATCATAAAAAGGCCCAGCTGTCATGATAAACCTCCATGGCCATCAATTCCCAAGGGCTGGTCCCCCTTAACATCTTGATCAGTTCTTAAAATTAATTATCAGCAGGAACAAGGAAAATGATACCTCGGAAAGATCTTTTTAAACACTAAGAGGCGCGGTGGTGGAGTTCCCAGATAAGGGAAAATATATCAGCTGGAAGATGTAATAAACCAGCCCAGCACCTTGATTAAGTGCCTGTGAGCACTGACCATCAGGGGCATGATAATAAGGTTTAAAGTGGGAGGCTTGAAAAGGGAGTAACGCATTGATGGGATGGTTGGAAGTGTGGTGTTCCCAAGGGAGGCAGTGAAGTGTCCAGGGCATGAGCAGGCCACTCACCAGGGTCTACTGCAAGGCCACCCTGATCTGGTTCAGCCTGGCATTTCTTCCCTCAACCCCCAGCCTGAAATGTACAAGGTGCCTGGTGAGTGCTGACCCCGGTGACACCACATTTCCATTCAACCATCAGCTCCCTAGGGGCCTGGCATCTCTTAGCCTAGAAATTAACAGATGTTGAACCACTGAGGGAGTGGAGTGCTTGCATGTGTATCCTTCCAAACCGACAGACAGAGGCACATCAAAAAGCAAAGCACAACTAAAGTTACCAACCCCATGACTGCTAACACGACTGCTGGCCTTCCACAGGCAGCTGCTTTTTGCCTCTTATCCTTGTAGTTGTTTGTCGTGTGTTGAGTGTTGTGTGTGCCTCGGCTCAGCCCTCACGATGATCCTATGTGGTGGGTCCTGTTATGCAATTTTACAGGAAGGAAAACAGAGCCTCACACAGTGAGGGCACGGCAACTTTGGGATCTGAGGCGAGCTGTGCTCTGAGTCGCTTGGCCAGACTGCTTTGCCTGAGGTCCTCTGGCCTTCAGTTCAGTTTTACATGGGTTTGGGAGCCTCATGCCAAGTTATTTGGTGCAACTTCGGTCTTCCCCTGTACACAGCTTGTGGATCTATATTTCCCTGAACTCATGCTTGTGTTCAGCCCTTCTCTTCAGGCTATGAACACACACGTCCCATGAAGGGAATGGCAAACAGGACTTGAACTCATTCTCACCCTCTTGATATTTCAACAGTGCTCTCTCCTTCCAGGCTTTGAATAAAGAAAGGGGAATCCTCTTGAAGGAAGGGGAGGTGGTGAACCACGTCTGGGTTTTTTGGATGTGCTTGGGGTGGGTTGTCATGACACTCTGGGGGCTTGGAGGTAGCCTGGGTCCCCTCAGACTTAGAAGTTCCTGATCAGGAGTCTGGTGGGCTGTGTTCTGAGGTTCATAGTTGGGGATGGGGTTGGGGAGGAGATGGGGCTGACCTTTCTGGAACATAAGCCATGTGTCAGGTGCAGTGCTGGGCCCTATCCACTCACGCATCTCCTCACCCACCCAGGGAGGAGAGTGGGTTGATCCTCCCACTTTACAGGTGAGGGCACTGAGATTCACAGAGTATAAGAAGCATGGCTGAGGTCACACAGTTGGTGGGTAGTAAAGGTGAAATGTCCCTCAGTCTGTCTCATGCCAGGACTCATGTTCTTTCCTTGATGTCTTCCACTTTCCAGGAAAAGTTGTCCTTGGTGGGTTTTCCTGGTGTCCTTTCCAGTGTCACAAAATAGGAGAATGTATGAGCCGCAAGTGACCTTAAAAGGCAGGCAGTCGTGCTTCCCTGGTGGTCCAGTGGGTAAGGACACCGCACTGCCAGTTCGATCCCTGTCCTGGGAAGATCCCACGTGCCATGGAGCGACTGGACCAATGTGTCCAATTACCGAGCCAGAGCTCTGGGGCACATGCACCCGGAGCCAGTGCTCTGTGACAACAGAGGCCACTGCGATGGGAGGCCCACATGGGCCGAAGAACAAAGATGGATGAAAATAGATAAACGAAAGACCAGTAGAAGTGGCCCACCCACCCCGCTCCCTCCCCAAATCCCACCCTCCAAAATAAATAAATAAACTCTTTAAAAAAAAAAAAAAGGCAGGCAGTCTAAAGAATAAAGTAATTGGGGTTCAGAGAGTCTCTTCCTTACATGTTGGCTACAGTTTTCCCCCTCTTTGCCTTTCCCCTCTTTCTTTTCTTCCTTTTTTCAAAAGGTAGCTTGGAGTCCAATATAAATTCTTCATCATTGAGGAGGAGGGCAAGGAGTGTTGTGTTTCAAGGTCAAGAGAACTTAGGAGGTGTTGTTTTCCAGAGGTGGAACTTGCCAGATGATGATGGTCGCAGCAGAGATCTCTTCTCTCCTTGTGGATCTCAGTGAACTTTGGGTGCGGTTGATACATCCTGTGTGGGCTTGGACAGGATTTAGGTATCTCTGGATGTCTGTCAAATAGGACTACCACGTCCCTCCCTCACGTGGTCACCGATTCCCCTTGGCAGCTGCGCCACTTGATAAATGCCTGTGAGAGCCCCCGGGAGGCCTGGGTCCAAGGCAGGTGTAACTTTTATGATAATATCTTGCCCTCTGGGTTAAGCTTGTCACAGCTGCCCTTTCTCTGGCTCCTATCTCTTCCGAAGTCTCTCCCCAATTGTGAAATGTAACTTAAAGTACAAAAGCACAACGTTGTCACCTTTCCCTGGAGAAAAAAAGATCAATTGCTCTGAAAGGCCCATTCTCCTTGGATGAGAACTGGTTTAAAGCGACAGCCATGGAGTTGAAGTCAAGATCTTATATCTCTTTTCCCAGACCATGAAATTATGTCCTATGCCAGTACATATTTCACTGATATAATTAAGCCGTTAGTGCTCTTTGAGTTTATTTCAGCCATATTTCAGCAGCATCCCGTGATGCTGTGAACGTTTCACAGTGGTTAAGGGTGAGACCTCAGTTCGAGACCCTGCTCTGCTACTTACTAGCTTTTTGGCCTCAGGCAAATCACTTGTTCCCATGAGCTTCTGTTTCCTCCATGTGAAATTGATATGACAGCAGAAGTTATTGGGAGCTAACTAACGAGCATACTTAGGCTATCGCAGCGCTCCCTTGAATAATTCATTGAATCCTTGTAAGAACCTGGCATGGCAAGTGCTGTCATTATTTCCATGTTACAGGTGGGAACACTGAGGCACAGTTCAGTCACTGGCCCAGAGCCCCTTAGCTAGACAGTAGCAATAGGATATCTGGGCTATGGAGCCAGAGCCTGTGTCCTTAGCACCTAACTGAACCTATCAGTGAACCCTCCCTTGGAGACCTCAGTGGAAAATGCAAGCTCTGCTTTGATCGCAGTGCCTGCTGGGTGTTCCGTGCCCTTGCCATGTCTGCCTCTGATTCTGAAGAGTGGTCCTCTTGGAAACCTTCGAAGGAGAAGGGCCGAGGCTTGCCAGATGATGATGGTAGCAGCAGAGATCTCTTATCTCCTTGTGGATCTCAGTGAACTTTGGGTGCGGTTGATACATCCTGTGTGGGCTTGGACAGGATTTAGGTATCTCTGGATGTCTGTCAAATAGGACTACCACGTCCCTCCCTCACGTGGTCACCGATTCCCCTTGGCAGCTGCGCCACTTGATAAATGCCTGTGAGAGCCCCCGGGAGGCCTGGGTCCAAGGCAGGTGTAACTTTTATGATAATATCTTGCCCTCTGGGTTAAGCTTGTCACAGCTGCCCTTTCTCTGGCTCCTATCTCTTCCGAAGTCTCTCCCCAATTGTGAAATGTAACTTAAAGTACAAAAGCACAACGTTGTCACCTTTCCCTGGAGAAAAAAAGATCAATTGCTCTGAAAGGCCCATTCTCCTTGGATGAGAACTGGTTTAAAGCGACAGCCATGGAGTTGAAGTCAAGATCTTATATCTCTTTTCCCAGACCATGAAATTATGTCCTATGCCAGTACATATTTCACTGATATAATTAAGCCGTTAGTGCTCTTTGAGTTTATTTCAGCCATATTTCAGCAGCATCCCGTGATGCTGTGAACGTTTCACAGTGGTTAAGGGTGAGACCTCAGTTCGAGACCCTGCTCTGCTACTTACTAGCTTTTTGGCCTCAGGCAAATCACTTGTTCCCATGAGCTTCTGTTTCCTCCATGTGAAATTGATATGACAGCAGAAGTTATTGGGAGCTAACTAACGAGCATACTTAGGCTATCGCAGCGCTCCCTTGAATAATTCATTGAATCCTTGTAAGAACCTGGCATGGCAAGTGCTGTCATTATTTCCATGTTACAGGTGGGAACACTGAGGCACAGTTCAGTCACTGGCCCAGAGCCCCTTAGCTAGACAGTAGCAATAGGATATCTGGGCTATGGAGCCAGAGCCTGTGTCCTTAGCACCTAACTGAACCTATCAGTGAACCCTCCCTTGGAGACCTCAGTGGAAAATGCAAGCTCTGCTTTGATCGCAGTGCCTGCTGGGTGTTCCGTGCCCTTGCCATGTCTGCCTCTGATTCTGAAGAGTGGTCCTCTTGGAAACCTTCGAAGTAGAAGGGCCGAGGCTTTGAATCCAAATGGGCTGACTGCTGACGGCGACCATCCCTTGGCAGCTGATGCTCAGGATGGATTGTGTGCTCAGCCAGCAGGCACTGACACAGTCGAGCTGTCAGGGAAGTGCTGGCCTGCCATGGCCCCTGGTCCTATTGGCTGCGTCAGGATGGTGGGCAGGCGTCCACTCCTGCCAGCTGGGCTGCTCCTGATGGCATCTGACGTGCTTCTCAGCCCCAGAATTAATACCTTCCTGCAGATGTCTTTAGCACCCACGGCGGCTGGCACAGACGTGGAGCTCTGGGACCAACGCTACTTCTGTGCGTCTCTGAGCGTGACTGCCCTGGGAAGAGGCTGTGTTTATGCAGCTGCCTTGTCCCGGGTGGTGGGTTCCGGTCCATGGAGAGTCTCCCCTGTAAGACACTAGACTCCTCCAGTGGGGAGACTGTTTCTCCTCATTTTGCCTTCTGGAACTGTGGGCATCCTCCTGCAGGGCAGCAGCTTGCCCCAGGGCGCTGAATTCAGTGGAGAGGAAGGGGTCAGGCTCCTGCCTGGGCACAGTCTTCTGTGTTCTCTCGCCTCTTGGAGGGACGAGATTGGGGACCACAGCACTGGGTCTCGGCTCTTGCAGGAAGCCTGTGGGGGACTCAGTTTGCCTGGTCTGAGTTTCCAGCGGTGGGCTGAGGCAGTTCAGTTGCTCCACAGCACAGTCGTGGGTTCCTTGCTTCCTTTTCTAACTGTGAATAAAGGTGTGTTCTCTCAAATTAAGAATTGTACTGTATTTGGTTAATCTGGGAAAAGAATTAGCCAGGCTTGTCTCTTTCCTTGGCTTCTGCAATGTGATCTTTCTCTCTTGGTTGTTGGAGGTAGTGGGGGAGGAATTTGGAGCCTCAGAGAGCCCCAGGTGAGGGGAACAGGAGGAGCCCCGTTTGGCCCAGTGGGGATCAAGGCAGTTCCTTGGCTTGTTCCTCATGAGAGGGATGTGACAAGGGTGGGGGTGTGGCACGTGCCCCTATGGGCCCCCGGGAAGACTCTCCTTTGTGCCTGGAGAGCAGGACATGGGAGCAGCAGTTGCTGTCTGTCTGTGCCTTCTTCCTCCCACTCTGGCCCTTCTCCTGCAAAGCGTGCCCTAGGCTTCTCTCCCCTTTCAGGGATGGAATAACTTACAGCTCAGCTAATTTATGGGATGAAAATAAGCTAATTCCATGTGTTGTCAGTAATTATTTTGAATTGATGAGGGGGTTTCCCTCTTACTTGCCGTGGGGGCATGGAGCATCGTTCATTGCAGGTTGATTGTGGATTCTTGAGCTGAACAGCGATGGATTTAGACCTTAACTTCTTTAAGTTCAGGATAGCTTCTGAGCTCTACTCCCATCGCTTTGTAACGAACTTGTCTCAGATGAGGTTTCTGATGAGGTGTTCTAACACTGCCCGTGACAGAGGCTCCCTGCATCTTTGATACGGTTGTGATGTCTTTATTATCCAAATTATCAAATATTTATTAAGTGCATAATCTCCAAGGAGGAGGCTCCTCATTTTGCCTTCTGGAACTGTGGGCATCCTCCTGCAGGGCAGCAGCTTGCCCCAGGGCGCTGAATTCAGTGGAGAGGAAGGGGTCAGGCTCCTGCCTGGGCACAGTCTTCTGTGTTCTCTCGCCTCTTGGAGGGACGAGATTGGGGACCACAGCACTGGGTCTCGGCTCTTGCAGGAAGCCTGTGGGGGACTCAGTTTGCCTGGTCTGAGTTTCCAGCGGTGGGCTGAGGCAGTTCAGTTGCTCCACAGCACAGTCGTGGGTTCCTTGCTTCCTTTTCTAACTGTGAATAAAGGTGTGTTCTCTCAAATTAAGAATTGTACTGTATTTGGTTAATCTGGGAAAAGAATTAGCCAGGCTTGTCTCTTTCCTTGGCTTCTGCAATGTGATCTTTCTCTCTTGGTTGTTGGAGGTAGTGGGGGAGGAATTTGGAGCCTCAGAGAGCCCCAGGTGAGGGGAACAGGAGGAGCCCGTTTGGCCCAGTGGGGATCAAGGCAGTTCCTTGGCTTGTTCCTCATGAGAGGGATGTGACAAGGGTGGGGGTGTGGCACGTGCCCCTATGGGCCCCCGGGAAGACTCTCCTTTGTGCCTGGAGAGCAGGACATGGGAGCAGCAGTTGCTGTCTGTCTGTGCCTTCTTCCTCCCACTCTGGCCCTTCTCCTGCAAAGCGTGCCCTAGGCTTCTCTCCCCTTTCAGGGATGGAATAACTTACAGCTCAGCTAATTTATGGGATGAAAATAAGCTAATTCCATGTGTTGTCAGTAATTATTTTGAATTGATGAGGGGGTTTCCCTCTTACTTGCCGTGGGGGCATGGAGCATCGTTCATTGCAGGTTGATTGTGGATTCTTGAGCTGAACAGCGATGGATTTAGACCTTAACTTCTTTAAGTTCAGGATAGCTTCTGAGCTCTACTCCCATCGCTTTGTAACGAACTTGTCTCAGATGAGGTTTCTGATGAGGTGTTCTAACACTGCCCGTGACAGAGGCTCCCTGCATCTTTGATACGGTTGTGATGTCTTTATTATCCAAATTATCAAATATTTATTAAGTGCATAATCTCCAAGGACTCTGGTTCCCTTTGTCAATGCTTGCTGCATTTATAGCCGAGTTCAGAGTGACTGATGGTTGCTGTTGAAGATAATTCTTCAGGTGTTAATTGGCCAGTTTTCAGTGCCTCCTTAAACTGCTTCCACTGGTGTACAGGAAGTGACAAACCCAATGGGTTACAGATGTGTTTTGTTTGGACAGTATATTTAAACAAATTTTCTTTTTTGTTTTTGTTCTTTTATATATATATATATTTTTTTTTTTCCCTTTTTTAAAAGCTATTCTCAGTTTTCACTGCTGCCGCAGGCTCTTCTCTAGTTGCAGGGAGTGGGGGCTACTCTCTAGTTGAGGTGAGCAGGCTTCTTGTTGTGGTGACTTCCCTTGTTGTGGAACTCAGGTTCTAGGGTTCACGGGCTTCAGTAGTTGTGCCACATGGACTCAATAGTTGCGGCTTCAAGGCTCTAGAGCACAGGCTCAGTAGTTGTGGCTCATGGGCTTAGTTGCTCTGCAGCATGTGGGATCTTCCTGGATCAGGGATCAAACCTGTGTCTCCTGCATTGGCAAGCAAACTCTTTCACCACTGAGCTACCAGGGAAGCCCTAAAAATCTTTTTTGAATCAGATGTTAACGTTAAAAAATTAGAACATGCTATTCAAAGCCCCATATATTTGGATTTCCTATCTCTTGGAAAATCTTCGGACATGGCCACAGCGGCCCATGGTCCATTAAGGAGAGAGTTGGCTAGTGTGAGAGTGGCCGCCCCTTTCAGTGGGGCATGTGCCCCTTCTCTGTCAACTCGCCTCTGTCTGCCGCTGATCTACTTTGTTTCTTTAATTTATCAGCTTGGCCCCGCCTGCCATTTGAGTTTGTGACCCTACAACCAGAGTGAGTATAGGTATCTCTGTGCAGTGATTGACCGCCCATCTGCTCTTGCTGCACCCGTCCTGGCTCGAGCTGACATCTTGCCTCTGGGTTAGTGCAAACGCCATTCCACAGTTCTGCCTCCTCCTCTTGCTTTGCGTTGTCGCTGCTCCCCAGGCTGTGTTCTGCACAGGAGTCAGGCTGGTCCTTAAAAATATGTGAACCATTTCACTCCTCTGCTCCTGATTGCTCTTGGAGGAAAAGCCACAGAGCTCTGGGTCCTACCAGCCCATCATGATCCAGCCTCCTGTTACCTCTCTGAGCTGGTCTCCTCTCTCCCTCACTCATTCAGTTCCAGCCATCCTGTCCTCCTTGCTGTCCCCTGCATGTGCCAGACATCAGGGCCTTTGCTCAGTCTCTGTGGAAGCTCTTTCAGATACCTACTTGGCTCATTGCATCGCTTCTTAGAGATCTTGGTTTAAATTTCACCTTTTCAATAAGACCTCCCTTTACCATGTTATTTATTATCACCTCCCACCCTCTCCCACCTTCTGTATTTTTTCACCCCTTACCTGGCTGCACATTTTCAGTTTTCTACAACACTTATTCCCTTTAAACACACTAGATCCTTTCTTTAACATGTTTATTATTTGCCTCCTATCTCCGCAAGAATGGGAATTCTGCAATGACAAGGGTCTTTGTTTTGTTCACCATTTTATCACAAGCATCTAGAACAATGCCCGGTACATAGCGGAGAGTCACCAGTGCCTGTTGCTGGATGTTGCTGAAATCACGGAGTGTTTGCCTAGAGTCCTGGGGTGCTGGAAACTAAGAATGGTGGAAATGGAGAATGGTTTTTCCATCTTGGTGGATGCTGCCCAGAGAGGAGCTCACCAGAAGAAGTGGCAGCGTGGGCGATACGGAGCCTGAGATGGGAGGGCTTGAATTCCAGGGTTTTCCCTGGATCTTGTTTGCTATGTGGTCTTCTCACTTTCTCTCTTCCTCTGTAACTGGGGGTAAAGGGAGGGGCATCCTTGTTCCACAGAGCAAAGAGGAAGTGGGGAAGTAGAGGGGAAGGAGCACCTGGAGGGGCTTCAGTTCTGAGTTCATGGAGCTGTGTCACCATTGGCACATTTCTGGACTTCAGCCTGTGGCTTCAGATCCTCTCCGGGGACATCTTAGCTCTTTATTGCTATTGATCAATAGCTCTGAAGGGGTCTTGGTCCACACTGACTGCATTTCCCACATTGGAGGAGAACCTCCAGGTAAAATCATTGGACCTCTCACCTGTGCTGTAATGTTCCAAATTGTTTCCTAAACCTGGATCCATACTCTTAAAAATATACTTTTTCTTATTTGTCGTATTTCCATGAGCAGTTCCTCTTGAAGTCAGACACTTTTTTCATCCACTCAGTGAAATACAACATGATTCCCAAGCCCTGCCTTACTCAGTGTGGTTTTGTGTCATCTGTTTTGGGACCTGCTGAGCTCTTACCCCAGGGGCTGCTTTTGGGAGCCCAGTGTTCTAATCGAGTTGTGTGGATTGGCAGCTCTGTTTCTGCTTCCTAACAGAAAATTAGTAAGTCAAATATGAAATTCTACAGGCCAGCCCTCGACCATCACCATTACCTTGGCCAAGTGGCAGAAAACCACCTCATCCCCACTCCAGATGGTTGTCAATAAAAAGCAGCATTTAGACATTCAAACCTGTGAAGTGCTTTCTTCCATAATTTAAATTCATTTTGGGGGTTGATGGATAGATCTGTTTTGTTACAAGGCCTGTAAGCAGATTAATCTCACACGAACTAGAGTATATTTTCCTAAAAGCTTTTCCAAGAGAAACCCAAACAGCTTCGCCTGAAACCAGTGCAGCCCCCCACCCCTGAATCAGGAGAACTGAAATAAATGAATCTATTTTCTCACAGACACAACAGCATGGCACTTGTAACCTGTCTTCCCTGGCTTTCCTGTGCTGGCCTTAAGATGAAATATTTATGAACAGATGGGGCTCCTTGGAGCTCCCAGGGTAGGAGATACGAATGCTTCTGAGACAGCAGTAAAAAAATGTGCTTCCTCAGAGTGCCCCTTTCTTCCTAGACAAACCTAAGGCTCAAACCTGAAGATCTCAGAGGATCAAGCCTTTCTTGTGTGGCCTTGGGCAAGTCACTTCACCTCTAAGCCTCCGTTTGGCCCTTGGGCAAGTCACATGGCTAGCACGTGATAAGTTTTGCTTTTATTAGCTATCCTTTTGCCAACTTTCCCCATGCCCCTGGCATTTCTGGACTTCAGCCTGTGGCTTCAGATCCTCTCCGGGGACATCTTAGCTCTTTATTGCTATTGATCAATAGCTCTGAAGGGGTCTTGGTCCACACTGACTGCATTTCCCACATTGGAGGAGAACCTCCAGGTAAAATCATTGGACCTCTCACCTGTGCTGTAATGTTCCAAATTGTTTCCTAAACCTGGATCCATACTCTTAAAAATATACTTTTTCTTATTTGTCGTATTTCCATGAGCAGTTCCTCTTGAAGTCAGACACTTTTTTCATCCACTCAGTGAAATACAACATGATTCCCAAGCCCTGCCTTACTCAGTGTGGTTTTGTGTCATCTGTTTTGGGACCTGCTGAGCTCTTACCCCAGGGGCTGCTTTTGGGAGCCCAGTGTTCTAATCGAGTTGTGTGGATTGGCAGCTCTGTTTCTGCTTCCTAACAGAAAATTAGTAAGTCAAATATGAAATTCTACAGGCCAGCCCTCGACCATCACCATTACCTTGGCCAAGTGGCAGAAAACCACCTCATCCCCACTCCAGATGGTTGTCAATAAAAAGCAGCATTTAGACATTCAAACCTGTGAAGTGCTTTCTTCCATAATTTAAATTCATTTTGGGGGTTGATGGATAGATCTGTTTTGTTACAAGGCCTGTAAGCAGATTAATCTCACACGAACTAGAGTATATTTTCCTAAAAGCTTTTCCAAGAGAAACCCAAACAGCTTCGCCTGAAACCAGTGCAGCCCCCCACCCCTGAATCAGGAGAACTGAAATAAATGAATCTATTTTCTCACAGACACAACAGCATGGCACTTGTAACCTGTCTTCCCTGGCTTTCCTGTGCTGGCCTTAAGATGAAATATTTATGAACAGATGGGGCTCCTTGGAGCTCCCAGGGTAGGAGATACGAATGCTTCTGAGACAGCAGTAAAAAAATGTGCTTCCTCAGAGTGCCCCTTTCTTCCTAGACAAACCTAAGGCTCAAACCTGAAGATCTCAGAGGGATCGAAGCCTTTCTTGTGTGGCCTTGGGCAAGTCACTTCACCTCTAAGCCTCCGTTTCCCAGACAAGAATATTAATAGCACCTACTGCAGGGTAGTTCTGAGGACTGAATAAGATGATAGAGGTAAAGAGAACACATGGCTAGCACGTGATAAGTTTTGCTTTTATTAGCTATCCTTTTGCCAACTTTCCCCATGCCCCTGGCATTAGACTGCTTCTTATCTGGGTTAGAATAATAACACGATATGAACTTCCCCAGAACTACTGTTTTTTATCCAGCTGTGATGTTTCCACGAGTGGGACTTGGCATACACCCTCACTGATGACCAGGTCTTCTAGAAGCATTGGGGATGGCCTCTGGCTCCCGGCCCCTGGTTCTGTGTTGGGTGTGGTGCAAGGATGTTGTGCAGTCTCTGGTGGGAGATGCATCCTCTCTTCTCCCTGCCTCACACCCACCCGCTGACTCTTCTCAGCAAAGGCAGCACACTGTGGGATGAGGAGGGGGTTTCCAGCAGGGTCTCTGCTGGCTGTGTCTGTAAGCAGCTGTGAGAGGATCCCACTCTGGGCAGAGAGGACACTCCGGATCTATCTGAAGCTGGATGTCCTTCTCTTTGATCCACCCCATTTCTCCCTCTTGACCAGCTGTTGTTGGGGGCCTCTGTGCTTGCATGTTTGCCCGTGCAGTGGCCAGCTCCCTGACTTGGAGTGGAGCCTGAGTCTTCTCAAGGGCCCTTGGAAGTTGTGAGTGCCCTGCTGAGAGGTCCTAGCCACCACGATGCTCACCCTCCACACTCTCTGTGAAGCACAATTATGGTAAAAGCTCTTCCTCTTGACTCCTCCAGGTAGGAGTGATGGGTGGTAACTCAAAGGCCCTCTTTTCTAGGAGATACAGTGCATTTTGGAGATGAACTGTTTGGGCTAGATGGGGTGGACAAGGCAGAACAATAGGGTGGATCTCTTGGGCACAGATGGGGGTCAAGACTCTGGGTAGTTTTTTGCAGACCTCAGTGGTCCCCTTGTTCATTTGAGAATCACCTCGTACTGAGCTGGCCTGGGCCTTTCCTCAGTGGAAGCCCCAATAGTAATGAGCTTTCCCTGAGTCATTAGCATGTTTCATGGGGACCTGCAGGTGGCCTGGCATATGCCTAGGCTCCTGGGAACAGCCTCTGTCTATGGGGACAGGCACTGAGGATTGACCCACACTGGGACTGCATGAAGAACACTGTCCTCTTCCACCCTGAGGCCTGGGGATCCACTCTGAACTGGCTAGAGGTCGCTGGGTCCATGGCCGCACTCTTGTGATACACAGTGACCAACTGAGAGGTGAGAAGACCACACCCAACGTCCAGTCCATGTGTGGAAACCAGGCCTTTGCAGATGAGCCTGCTTATCCAGAGTTGAGTGGATGAGACGTGCTTAAGGGCAGGTCATTGTGACAAATTGGAAAGTAATTCTGTTGATTTCTGGGGAAGATTGACCTTCGAGATAGTGGGACCAGAAAAGAAGTTAGGTTAACTCTCCCAGAGTGAGCAAGTATTGTAATCTCTTTATTCTTTGTTAAAAAATAATTTTAAAGTAACATTGGTTTGAAAAATACAGTTTGAAAATGTGGACTTTTCATCTCTCCATAAAGCTTTCCCTCCATTGTCGGTGGGCTCTTCCCTTTCCGGGGCTGGTGGTCTGGTCTTCCCCCCAGACCACAGGTACTTGGGAGCTGCTGTGATGGTGGGCTTCTGCACGGAAGCATTTTTCATTGCTGGCAATGGAGTCCCGAGTTTGTCTTTGATATAGATGTACACACCCAGGTAGAGAGGCTGGATAGCCCCACAGTGAAGAAGCTGGGCTCTGCCTGCTCCCTGGTAGGTTTGCTAGAACAGAAAGAGCTCTTGGTTTCCACACACAATACCTAACTCTCAGTAACTCTTCGTTATCATGGTTACATTATGCAATCTTTCCTTGACATCTGTACCCCTGGTTTATTTCAAACCCTTTCTGGCATCACATTGAGCAGTCTCCATGGGCTGCTGTGACTCAGAAAAACAGAACTTAGAGGGAAAACAAGCAGCTCACTGAAATGCTGGTGATAAGAGCACATCTCCCGGGTGACATGCATCCTCTCCCTGCCTTCCACTGTGTACCTTTTGGGATGGTGTCACTGGGACACAGATGGTCCTCCCCTACGCATTCATTTGGCTCAACCTCTGGCCATCTCAGGTTTCCTCAGCCACCTGCAGTGGGAGGTGGTTGGGAGATTCACATGGTTTGATGCGTGACACCCTCCTCCCCCAGGCTGGTCTCTCTATCCTGTCCATGGTCTCTAGCTTACCGCAGGTTGGTGCATTTGGAATCCATCATTAGGTGTTTTTAATGCTGCTTGTTTGTTTTCAAGAACAAACAGGTGGTGTAGTATTAGATTTTATCGATCACTTAACCAGCAAGAAAATATGGAAATATTGTCCATAAAATCGCCATAAAACCCTGTGAATATGCCAAATTTCCAGATCAGAGAATCAATTATATTTGTTGGGTATTGGTTTAGCTGTGATCTCCCAGTGATTCCTGCTTTATTTACTCTCAAGATTTCCCCAAAGATTTGTGTCTGTCTTCCCGAGAGAAGGGTGTGTTCTGCATATGCTATGAGAAACTGCTAGAAGGGATAGGAACACAGAGATGAATTAAGCAAATGTTTCAGATTTGTTACTGTATTTTCATGAGCCATATAAGTTAACGATCCAAAGCCAGAGACGTTGCTTCATGCCAGACACAATTACACTGAGTTCTGCTTTTCCTGGGGGAGCTAGGCGTGGATGGCAGTTCAGGTTTCTCTGGCCTGTCTCGAGGTGTCGGGGAACTGCCTTATGCTGCTTTATCTTGGACTGAATTCTTGGTCTCCAGGCACCAGTCATTTCAAAGGCACGGGTTATTGTTATGGTGCCACCTTGTTGCAGTCCATCCGCTAACGAGGCTGCTTTGCCGAGGTTTGTCCATACCCAGAAACCACAGGAAGGTCTCACTGAAAGTCTCATCAGGTAGCAGAACGGGTCCCTATGTGAGGGAAAAGGGCCATCGCCTGCTTAGTGTGAGCTGGTGGGGACAGGGTGTGCTGGGCAGGCTCTCTGGGCTACTGAAGATCGACCTCTCTCACACTGCCATTTCAGTCATTCATCTTTCTTCTTTTAGGCTCTGAGGATTCTCCTTTCTTTTGGAAATTCTCATTAAATATTCACTGGTTAAATATGTAGGGAGCTGTTACCCTCCCGGGTGACATGCATCCTCTCCCAGCCTTCCACTGTGTACCTTTTGGGATGGTGTCACTGGGACACAGATGGTCCTCCCCTACGCATTCATTTGGCTCAACCTCTGGCCATCTCAGGTTTCCTCAGCCACCTGCAGTGGGAGGTGGTTGGGAGATTCACATGGTTTGATGCGTGACACCCTCCTCCCCCAGGCTGGTCTCTCTATCCTGTCCATGGTCTCTAGCTTACCGCAGGTTGGTGCATTTGGAATCCATCATTAGGTGTTTTTAATGCTGCTTGTTTGTTTTCAAGAACAAACAGGTGGTGTAGTATTAGATTTTATCGATCACTTAACCAGCAAGAAAATATGGAAATATTGTCCATAAAATCGCCATAAAACCCTGTGAATATGCCAAATTTCCAGATCAGAGAATCAATTATATTTGTTGGGTATTGGTTTAGCTGTGATCTCCCAGTGATTCCTGCTTTATTTACTCTCAAGATTTCCCCAAAGATTTGTGTCTGTCTTCCCGAGAGAAGGGTGTGTTCTGCATATGCTATGAGAAACTGCTAGAAGGGATAGGAACACAGAGATGAATTAAGCAAATGTTTCAGATTTGTTACTGTATTTTCATGAGCCATATAAGTTAACGATCCAAAGCCAGAGACGTTGCTTCATGCCAGACACAATTACACTGAGTTCTGCTTTTCCTGGGGGAGCTAGGCGTGGATGGCAGTTCAGGTTTCTCTGGCCTGTCTCGAGGTGTCGGGGAACTGCCTTATGCTGCTTTATCTTGGACTGAATTCTTGGTCTCCAGGCACCAGTCATTTCAAAGGCACGGGTTATTGTTATGGTGCCACCTTGTTGCAGTCCATCCGCTAACGAGGCTGCTTTGCCGAGGTTTGTCCATACCCAGAAACCACAGGAAGGTCTCACTGAAAGTCTCATCAGGTAGCAGAACGGGTCCCTATGTGAGGGAAAAGGGCCATCGCCTGCTTAGTGTGAGCTGGTGGGGACAGGGTGTGCTGGGCAGGCTCTCTGGGCTACTGAAGATCGACCCTCTCTCACACTGCCATTTCAGTCATTCATCTTTCTTCTTTTAGGCTCTGAGGATTCTCCTTTCTTTTGGAAATTCTCATTAAATATTCACTGGTTAAATATGTAGGGAGCTGTTACTGTGTGCTCCTGGCCTCTGTGGGTTGGAGGGTGGATGTGTCTAAAAATGCTTCCTGGACCCAGGCAGAGTAAACCTAAGGAGGAGCACGCCAAGACACACAGAAATAAAACGGACACAATTTGAAGACAAAGGTAAACTATTAAAAGCAACAAGGGAAAACCCACAAATAACATACAAGGGACCTCCCATGAAGGTTATCAGTGGATTTCTCAACAGAAACTCGACATGCCTGAAGGGAATGGCAGGATATATTTAAAGTGATGGAACAGAAGAAACTACAATGAAGAAAAGTCTATTCAGCGAGGCTCATTCAGATTTGATGGAGAAATCCAAAGCTTTCAAGACAAGCAAAAGTTAGGAGAATTCAGCACCACCAAACCCATTGTACAACAAACGCTAAAGGAACTACTCTAGGCAGGAAACACATGAGAGGGAAAAGACCTACTCACAATATAGCCAAAATAATTAAGAAAATGGTAATAGGATTGCACATGTCGATATTTACTTTCAGTGTAAATGGATTAAATGCACGAGCCAAAAGACAAAAGTCAGCGGGGCAGATGAGAACTTGTACATGTGTGCACTTGCATTTACTGCTTCTCTCTACTTAACCCCCAAACTGTATGTAATTATTTTATATTGTTAGGTTAATCATGGTTCCATTATGGCTTACAGTTGTAAGGATCTTTTATTTTTCATCTGGCTGTCAATTATGAAACTGGAGCAATTTTTCTTCATTTCTCTGGCCTGTCTCGAGGTGTCGGGGAACTGCTAGCTGCTTATCTTGGACTGAATTCTTGGTCTCCAGGCACCAGTCATTTCAAAGGCACGGGTTATTGTTATGGTGCCACCTTGTTGCAGTCCATCCGCTAACGAGGCTGCTTTGCCGAGGTTTGTCCATACCCAGAAACCACAGGAAGGTCTCACTGAAAGTCTCATCAGGTAGCAGAACGGGTCCCTATGTGAGGGAAAAGGGCCATCGCCTGCTTAGTGTGAGCTGGTGGGGACAGGGTGTGCTGGGCAGGCTCTCTGGGCTACTGAAGATCGACCCTCTCTCACACTGCCATTTCAGTCATTCATCTTTCTTCTTTTAGGCTCTGAGGATTCTCCTTTCTTTTGGAAATTCTCATTAAATATTCACTGGTTAAATATGTAGGGAGCTGTTACTGTGTGCTCCTGGCCTCTGTGGGTTGGAGGGTGGATGTGTCTAAAAATGCTTCCTGGACCCAGGCAGAGTAAACCTAAGGAGGAGCACGCCAAGACACACAGAAATAAAACGGACACAATTTGAAGACAAAGGTAAACTATTAAAAGCAACAAGGGAAAACCCACAAATAACATACAAGGGACCTCCCATGAAGGTTATCAGTGGATTTCTCAACAGAAACTCGACATGCCTGAAGGGAATGGCAGGATATATTTAAAGTGATGGAACAGAAGAAACTACAATGAAGAAAAGTCTATTCAGCGAGGCTCATTCAGATTTGATGGAGAAATCCAAAGCTTTCAAGACAAGCAAAAGTTAGGAGAATTCAGCACCACCAAACCCATTGTACAACAAACGCTAAAGGAACTACTCTAGGCAGGAAACACATGAGAGGGAAAAGACCTACTCACAATATAGCCAAAATAATTAAGAAAATGGTAATAGGATTGCACATGTCGATATTTACTTTCAGTGTAAATGGATTAAATGCACGAGCCAAAAGACAAAAGTCAGCGGGGCAGATGAGAACTTGTACATGTGTGCACTTGCATTTACTGCTTCTCTCTACTTAACCCCCAAACTGTATGTAATTATTTTATATTGTTAGGTTAATCATGGTTCCATTATGGCTTACAGTTGTAAGGATCTTTTATTTTTCATCTGGCTGTCAATTATGAAACTGGAGCAATGTCTTCTGCTATTGGAAAAAACCAGTTGTTCCTAGAGGAGGTGATTTATGAGCTGAGTCTTGAGGAACATGTAAGAGGCAGTTGGAATCCTGCTGATTATCTCAGTTGGACCCTTTCCAGTTGTGAACAGTAAGGCACTTGATGAAGGAGGAACGGGCTCTCAGAGAGGCCAAGTGACTTGCTGGAGGTCAACAACTGGAACCTGAACTTGGAAGCCTCTCTCTAGAGGCCTAAGTAAGATGGGGGAGATGAGACTCCAAAGGGTTGCGTTTAGAATACATATGCAGCCTTGGACAGGAGTTTGAGAAGGACTAAATTATGGGTCGTTTGATCTGTATGTAGAGATGCAACTATTGTTTTTCTGTACTAGATCGCCTAAGTCTTACATAGCAGTGATAGGGGCACATTAATGGGTATGGTTCATGGGACGTCTCTGGTGGGCCAGTGGTTAAGACTCTGTGCTTCCACTGCAAGAGGCGTGGGATTGATCCCTAGGCATAGAACTAAGATTCTGGCAAAAAGAAAAAAAAGAAAAGGTCTGGTCCTTTGGCCAGAAAAGTGGATTAGGGAGGAGTGATGACTTAGAATGACTAAGAGGAAAAAAATGACTACATAATGACTACAGGAAAGAAACAAAGGATTTGAGAAGTGTTTTGTGTTTTGATGAATTAATTTGTTCAATCAATAAATATTTATTGAATATTTAATAGGCACGAAGCACTGTGCTGAATTTAATGAGAGATATATGACATTCTACTTGTCTCAGTAAGTTTTTTGATGCAATTCAATTCTGATTCACTTTTGCTAAAAAAAAACCCCAAATTGTAGGAGAATTCAGCACCACCAAACCCATTGTACAACAAACGCTAAAGGAACTACTCTAGGCAGGAAACACATGAGAGGGAAAAGACCTACTCACAATATAGCCAAAATAATTAAGAAAATGGTAATAGGATTGCACATGTCGATATTTACTTTCAGTGTAAATGGATTAAATGCACGAGCCAAAAGACAAAAGTCAGCGGGGCAGATGAGAACTTGTACATGTGTGCACTTGCATTTACTGCTTCTCTCTACTTAACCCCCAAACTGTATGTAATTATTTTATATTGTTAGGTTAATCATGGTTCCATTATGGCTTACAGTTGTAAGGATCTTTTATTTTTCATCTGGCTGTCAATTATGAAACTGGAGCAATGTCTTCTGCTATTGGAAAAAACCAGTTGTTCCTAGAGGAGGTGATTTATGAGCTGAGTCTTGAGGAACATGTAAGAGGCAGTTGGAATCCTGCTGATTATCTCAGTTGGACCCTTTCCAGTTGTGAACAGTAAGGCACTTGATGAAGGAGGAACGGGCTCTCAGAGAGGCCAAGTGACTTGCTGGAGGTCAACAACTGGAACCTGAACTTGGAAGCCTCTCTCTAGAGGCCTAAGTAAGATGGGGGAGATGAGACTCCAAAGGGTTGCGTTTAGAATACATATGCAGCCTTGGACAGGAGTTTGAGAAGGACTAAATTATGGGTCGTTTGATCTGTATGTAGAGATGCAACTATTGTTTTTCTGTACTAGATCGCCTAAGTCTTACATAGCAGTGATAGGGGCACATTAATGGGTATGGTTCATGGGACGTCTCTGGTGGGCCAGTGGTTAAGACTCTGTGCTTCCACTGCAAGAGGCGTGGGATTGATCCCTAGGCATAGAACTAAGATTCTGGCAAAAAGAAAAAAAAGAAAAGGTCTGGTCCTTTGGCCAGAAAAGTGGATTAGGGAGGAGTGATGACTTAGAATGACTAAGAGGAAAAAAATGACTACATAATGACTACAGGAAAGAAACAAAGGATTTGAGAAGTGTTTTGTGTTTTGATGAATTAATTTGTTCAATCAATAAATATTTATTGAATATTTAATAGGCACGAAGCACTGTGCTGAATTTAATGAGAGATATATGACATTCTACTTGTCTCAGTAAGTTTATCATCTCTGAGCTAAGATTAGTTCACTCATTCAGCGAATCAATTATTCATTCATTCATAGATTCACTTTTTAGCTTTGCTGAGGGTTTTTTTTTTTTAATTTTGGCCTCTTTTATTGATTTTTTATTTAATTAGTTTCATCCATCTTTATTCTTTTTAAATTTTTTTTTGCCTCTTTTATATTAATTTATTTTTTCAAATTTTTATCCATCTCCATTCTCTGTCCTGTGTGGGCTTCCCATTGCAGTGGCTTCTCTCCTTGCAGAGCACTGGCTCTGGGCACATGTGCTCCAGAGAGCTGGCTCATAATTGGCTGCCCCCGTCCAGCTGCTCTGCAGCACGTGGGATCCTCCTGGGTCAGGGATGGAACCGGTGCCCCTTGCACTGCAAGGCAGACTCCTTTTCCAGTAGACCACCAGGGAAGCCCTTTGCGGAGGGTTTATAATGTCCTAGACATGTGGCCCAAAAATATGAGGGGAAGCTCTGAAGCTAAGAGTCATGAGGGACTTGCCTGGCAGTCCAGTGATTAAGACTCCATGCTTCCACTGCAGGGAGCACGGGTTTGACAGATCAGGGAACTGAGATCCTGCATGCCATGCAGTGAGGCAAAAAAAAAAAAAAGAGAGAGAGAGAAAGGGAGAAAGTCTTCAAAATCCATTGTAAGAATGTTCAAAAAGAAAGTATTTAAATGAGCGTAGGGAAGTCTAGAAGGGCTCCACAGAGAAGATAATCTACTTGGAGATGGGTCTTAAAAGATGAGTAAGACTTTGATACGGGGTTTCCCTGGTGGCTCAGCAATAAAGAATCTGCCTGCAATGTAGGAGATGTGGGTTCAATCTCTAGGTCAGGAAGATCCCCTGGAGGGGAAAATGGCAATTCACTCCAGTATTCTTGCCTGGAAAATCCCTCAGACAGGAGAGCCTGCTGGTCTACAGCCCATGGGGTTGCAAATGGCATGACTCAGCATAAACAACTGCCTGCCTACTTATCACAACTTCACAGTGGATGGGCAAGATCCACCAAATTGAATTTTAGGATCAATCAATAAATATTTATTGAATATTTAATAGGCACGAAGCACTGTGCTGAATTTAATGAGAGATATATGACATTCTACTTGTCTCAGTAAGTTTATCATCTCTGAGCTAAGATTAGTTCACTCATTCAGCGAATCAATTATTCATTCATTCATAGATTCACTTTTTAGCTTTGCTGAGGGTTTTTTTTTTTTAATTTTGGCCTCTTTTATTGATTTTTTATTTAATTAGTTTCATCCATCTTTATTCTTTTTAAATTTTTTTTTGCCTCTTTTATATTAATTTATTTTTTCAAATTTTTATCCATCTCCATTCTCTGTCCTGTGTGGGCTTCCCATTGCAGTGGCTTCTCTCCTTGCAGAGCACTGGCTCTGGGCACATGTGCTCCAGAGAGCTGGCTCATAATTGGCTGCCCCCGTCCAGCTGCTCTGCAGCACGTGGGATCCTCCTGGGTCAGGGATGGAACCGGTGCCCCTTGCACTGCAAGGCAGACTCCTTTTCCAGTAGACCACCAGGGAAGCCCTTTGCGGAGGGTTTATAATGTCCTAGACATGTGGCCCAAAAATATGAGGGGAAGCTCTGAAGCTAAGAGTCATGAGGGACTTGCCTGGCAGTCCAGTGATTAAGACTCCATGCTTCCACTGCAGGGAGCACGGGTTTGACAGATCAGGGAACTGAGATCCTGCATGCCATGCAGTGAGGCAAAAAAAAAAAAAAAAGAGAGAGAGAGAGAGAAAGGGAGAAAGTCTTCAAAATCCATTGTAAGAATGTTCAAAAAGAAAGTATTTAAATGAGCGTAGGGAAGTCTAGAAGGGCTCCACAGAGAAGATAATCTACTTGGAGATGGGTCTTAAAAGATGAGTAAGACTTTGATACGGGGTTTCCCTGGTGGCTCAGCAATAAAGAATCTGCCTGCAATGTAGGAGATGTGGGTTCAATCTCTAGGTCAGGAAGATCCCCTGGAGGGGAAAATGGCAATTCACTCCAGTATTCTTGCCTGGAAAATCCCTCAGACAGGAGAGCCTGCTGGTCTACAGCCCATGGGGTTGCAAAAGAGTTGGACATGACTCAGCCACTAAACAACTCCAGAGTCCACATGCCTACTTATCACAACTTCACAGTGGATGGGCAAGATCCACCATCTGACTGCACGTTGGCAAGAAAAAGGAGACATTTGTGATGAGTGAGAGGGCAATGAATAGACCCCCCAGCCTTCAGGGCTGACTTAGAGGGAGGCAGCTTGCGATGGAAAAGATGATGTGATCCCCATCCTTGAGAGCTTATGATCTAGTTAGAAAAATAGAGGAACCTCAGTTCTCTTCTTTCCTCTGTTGCTCACTTTCCTGGGTCACCTTGGGCAACTTGCTCACCATCTCTAGGCCGGTTTCCTTCTTTTGTCAAATGAAAGTAATACTGCCAGGTAAGTGGCTATTGATGGATATGAACATAGTTTGAAAAGCTCAAAATATAAAAGTATAAGGCTCTTGAAACAGCACATTCTTAATTTTGTAATTCTCATTCTGTGAAGTGTATGTGGGTAATTCACCATTGAGATGCTCTCTCGTATGGCAATGCATTGGTCCAGCCACATTTTCAAGCCAGATGCCAAGTTCATACTCCTGGGATTAATAAGGGTGTTACTTTGCATTACCACTCTGTGTTTCCTTCCTTTTTTTTCATGTAAAAATATTTATAAAAATATTTATAAGTGTCACATGTACATAATTTGACAATAGTACAATAAGTCTTATAAAGAAAAAGATCAGTTGCCCTTTCTTCTCTATCTCCTATACTTATCCAAGAGGCAATTACTTTCTACACTTTTAATGTTTCCTTTGATGTTTGCCTTCATATTTATCTAAATTAAATTTTTACTTCTTTTTCAAGCATATCAATGTCACATTATTTCTAGACTTCTGTGACAGTGATTCAGGCTTCAGCCCTCTTCTTTTCTGTCTGCTATGTTCTTTCTTTCAATCTTCCCTGCAGTTATTCCATAATTTTTGGTTAAATCAATAATGACTGTGACATAATTTATGTCATATCACTATCATCAGTCATTATGTCCTGTCACTAACATAAGTGAATAATTAGTGTTTTCACTGTCTGAGTCCATAGTGACGTGGAAACCTGGTTGCTGATATTGAAGATGCAGGAAAGGGGCTGAGTTTGTTCTGAAGTCGTTTCTTTAAGCTACTTTATTTATTTAATTTTTTGCCTAGTACCACACTGAATTCTTTGCTACCCATGGCTTCCCAGAATTTTGAGTCTCTTGTGGTTGATTTCCTTGGAGAATAAGCCTCTGTCTGTAGTGTGGGTGAAGCAGAGAGCTCGGTTGGGGGGTGAGGAAGGTGGTTACTTGGTTCTTTGGGGATAGGGTCAGTGGTGAAGGAGGCATCTGGCTTCTAACTGCTCTTTGTCTAGATTCCATGGTTTGATACCTCAGTTCTCTTCTTTCCTCTGTTGCTCACTTTCCTGGGTCACCTTGGGCAACTTGCTCACCATCTCTAGGCCGGTTTCCTTCTTTTGTCAAATGAAAGTAATACTGCCAGGTAAGTGGCTATTGATGGATATGAACATAGTTTGAAAAGCTCAAAATATAAAAGTATAAGGCTCTTGAAACAGCACATTCTTAATTTTGTAATTCTCATTCTGTGAAGTGTATGTGGGTAATTCACCATTGAGATGCTCTCTCGTATGGCAATGCATTGGTCCAGCCACATTTTCAAGCCAGATGCCAAGTTCATACTCCTGGGATTAATAAGGGTGTTACTTTGCATTACCACTCTGTGTTTCCTTCCTTTTTTTTCATGTAAAAATATTTATAAAAATATTTATAAGTGTCACATGTACATAATTTGACAATAGTACAATAAGTCTTATAAAGAAAAAGATCAGTTGCCCTTTCTTCTCTATCTCCTATACTTATCCAAGAGGCAATTACTTTCTACACTTTTAATGTTTCCTTTGATGTTTGCCTTCATATTTATCTAAATTAAATTTTTACTTCTTTTTCAAGCATATCAATGTCACATTATTTCTAGACTTCTGTGACAGTGATTCAGGCTTCAGCCCTCTTCTTTTCTGTCTGCTATGTTCTTTCTTTCAATCTTCCCTGCAGTTATTCCAAAATTTTTTGGTTAAATCAATAATGACTGTGACATAATTTATGTCATATCACTATCATCAGTCATTATGTCCTGTCACTAACATAAGTGAATAATTAGTGTTTTCACTGTCTGAGTCCATAGTGACGTGGAAACCTGGTTGCTGATATTGAAGATGCAGGAAAGGGGCTGAGTTTGTTCTGAAGTCGTTTCTTTAAGCTACTTTATTTATTTAATTTTTTGCCTAGTACCACACTGAATTCTTTGCTACCCATGGCTTCCCAGAATTTTGAGTCTCTTGTGGTTGATTTCCTTGGAGAATAAGCCTCTGTCTGTAGTGTGGGTGAAGCAGAGAGCTCGGTTGGGGGGTGAGGAAGGTGGTTACTTGGTTCTTTGGGGATAGGGTCAGTGGTGAAGGAGGCATCTGGCTTCTAACTGCTCTTTGTCTAGACTTTGATTCCAGGTGTCTGTGTTTCTTTTCTGGGTATCAAGTGAGGAGAGCAGTTCTGCCTTGTAGGAGCATTATGAGAATTCAATGAGAGGATGCATGAAAGACTCCTAAAGTCTGCAGAGTAGATGCTCAGAGAGTGTTGGTTGCCCTCCCCATCACAGCCAAGCTGTTGAGGGTGCTCACCGGTGGCCGCAGGTGACCCTTGCATCCAGTCCTTTGTCTCCCAAACTGGTGGGTACCATTGTCCAACAGAGGGTACTCCTTAAAATCCTCAGTGGTGTATGTGCCACACTCAGAAAAACACTGTGCAAATTGGATTTGGGCTTCTCTGGTGGTTCAGAAGGTAAAGAATATGCCTGCAATACAGGCGATCTGGATTTGATCCCTGGGTTGGGCTGAGTCAAGAAGATCCCCTGGAGACAGGAATGGTGTCCCCTCCAGTATTCTTGCCTAGAGAATCCTATGGACAGAGGAGCCTGGTAGGGTACTGTTCATGAGGTTGCAAAGAGTCAGAGAAACTGAGTGACTAACTTCATGTGTATTCAAAGTGTTCTCTCTGTTACTTCTCATGAGTGAACACTCTAGTCATGTTGGAGGTTGACTGGTAGAGGGAACACTTTTATCTGAGGGTGTTTAAGAAATAGAGCCCACAGAATTACAATGGGAATCCCAAATCCATTTTGGCATTTGGATTCTAAAATTTGAAATCTCTATCTCTTTCTGGATAGTGTAACCCAAAAGTCTTACCGAAGATAGTCCTTGACAAAGTTGCAAAACCTTGAGAAGTATTACGCACTGCAAAGAAATGTAGCTTGTGCTGGGGAGACTCTGAGTAGGCACTGCTAATGTGAAATCATAGCTACTTTATTTATTTAATTTTTTGCCTAGTACCACACTGAATTCTTTGCTACCCATGGCTTCCCAGAATTTTGAGTCTCTTGTGGTTGATTTCCTTGGAGAATAAGCCTCTGTCTGTAGTGTGGGTGAAGCAGAGAGCTCGGTTGGGGGGTGAGGAAGGTGGTTACTTGGTTCTTTGGGGATAGGGTCAGTGGTGAAGGAGGCATCTGGCTTCTAACTGCTCTTTGTCTAGACTTTGATTCCAGGTGTCTGTGTTTCTTTTCTGGGTATCAAGTGAGGAGAGCAGTTCTGCCTTGTAGGAGCATTATGAGAATTCAATGAGAGGATGCATGAAAGACTCCTAAAGTCTGCAGAGTAGATGCTCAGAGAGTGTTGGTTGCCCTCCCCATCACAGCCAAGCTGTTGAGGGTGCTCACCGGTGGCCGCAGGTGACCCTTGCATCCAGTCCTTTGTCTCCCAAACTGGTGGGTACCATTGTCCAACAGAGGGTACTCCTTAAAATCCTCAGTGGTGTATGTGCCACACTCAGAAAAACACTGTGCAAATTGGATTTGGGCTTCTCTGGTGGTTCAGAAGGTAAAGAATATGCCTGCAATACAGGCGATCTGGATTTGATCCCTGGGTTGGGCTGAGTCAAGAAGATCCCCTGGAGACAGGAATGGTGTCCCCTCCAGTATTCTTGCCTAGAGAATCCTATGGACAGAGGAGCCTGGTAGGGTACTGTTCATGAGGTTGCAAAGAGTCAGAGAAACTGAGTGACTAACTTCATGTGTATTCAAAGTGTTCTCTCTGTTACTTCTCATGAGTGAACACTCTAGTCATGTTGGAGGTTGACTGGTAGAGGGAACACTTTTATCTGAGGGTGTTTAAGAAATAGAACTGACAGAATTACAATGGGGAATCCCAAATCCATTTTGGCATTTGGATTCTAAAATTTGAAATCTCTATCTCTTTCTGGATAGTGGAACCCAAAAGTCTTACCTAAGATAGTCCTTGACAAAGTTGCAAAACCTTGAGAAGTATTACGCACTGCAAAGAAATGTAGCTTGTGCTGGGGAGACTCTGAGTAGGCACTGCTAATGTGAAATCATAGCCTTCAAGTGGTGTTGAGGGATGTTGGATCCTTTTGGAAGGAAGCTAAGTGAATGAGGTCTGGTTGACATCCCTCTCCAGGCTTTTCTCAGGGTACAAGTCCTCTACCCCAACCCCTGGCCTAGAGTCCTCCCAGGCTAGCAGCCTGCTTTAGACTGGCCCCCGTGGCTTACCTTCTTACCTCCCAAGAATTTAGCCCCAAGGCTTTTCAGGGCATGAGCTTGTGTCTCTGTCAAGCTGCATTACAGGAATGTGAATTTTGCTCCACTGCCTGCCTCGCCTTGTCCTAGCCCCGCCTTCCCCAGCGTGCACACAGTGCAGTGGCTGCCTGCAGTTTGGCCGAAGATGGGTGACTATTGTGATTATTAAGCATCAGCACTGGGAAGGAGTCCCCAGGTACTGGGTGCCAGACGTGGTGTTGGTGGGATGTGGAGAGACAGCAGGCCTGGATGGCGTGCTCTCCTGTTTACCGTGTTGCTTCCTGACAGAGGGCTGCTCATCCCAACTGGATGAAAATGCATCCTATTTGTCAGGACTGCACATTCATTCTCTTCTGAAGAGAAATGTGGTTTTAATTTTAGAGATCAGACGGATGACTTGTGTTCATATGGCTGATAAATCATTTCAAAGAAAATTACTTTGGCATGCTTGACATTTGTATGGATGGCTGATGAATTAAAGGAATGGATCCAGATCACGTCAGAAATATTTTACCATCACAACAGGAATGTTCCCCTCCAGTATCTTGCCTAGAGAATCCTATGGACAGAGGAGCCTGGTTTTCATGAGTGAAAAAACTCTAACTTCATGTGTATTCAAAGTGTTCTCTCTGTTACTTCTCATGAGTGAACACTCTAGTCATGTTGGAGGTTGACTGGTAGAGGGAACACTTTTATCTGAGGGGGTTTAAGAAATAGAACTGACAGAATTACAAGGGGGAATCCCAAATCCATTTTGGCATTTGGATTCTAAAATTTGAAATCTCTATCTCTTTCTGGATAGTGGAACCCAAAAGTCTTACCTAAGATAGTCCTTGACAAAGTTGCAAAACCTTGAGAAGTATTACGCACTGCAAAGAAATGTAGCTTGTGCTGGGGAGACTCTGAGTAGGCACTGCTAATGTGAAATCATAGCCTTCAAGTGGTGTTGAGGGATGTTGGATCCTTTTGGAAGGAAGCTAAGTGAATGAGGTCTGGTTGACATCCCTCTCCAGGCTTTTCTCAGGGTACAAGTCCTCTACCCCAACCCCTGGCCTAGAGTCCTCCCAGGCTAGCAGCCTGCTTTAGACTGGCCCCTGTGGCTTACCTTCTTACCTCCCAAGAATTTAGCCCCAAGGCTTTTCAGGGCATGAGCTTGTGTCTCTGTCAAGCTGCATTACAGGAATGTGAATTTTGCTCCACTGCCTGCCTCGCCTTGTCCTAGCCCCGCCTTCCCCAGCGTGCACACAGTGCAGTGGCTGCCTGCAGTTTGGCCGAAGATGGGTGACTATTGTGATTATTAAGCATCAGCACTGGGAAGGAGTCCCCAGGTACTGGGTGCCAGACGTGGTGTTGGTGGGATGTGGAGAGACAGCAGGCCTGGATGGCGTGCTCTCCTGTTTACCGTGTTGCTTCCTGACAGAGGGCTGCTCATCCCAACTGGATGAAAATGCATCCTATTTGTCAGGACTGCACATTCATTCTCTTCTGAAGAGAAATGTGGTTTTAATTTTAGAGATCAGACGGGATGACTTGTGTTCATATGGCTGATAAATCATTTCAAAGAAAATTACTTTGGCATGCTTGACATTTGTATGGATGGCTGATGAATTAAAGGAATGGATCCAGATCACGTCAGAAATATTTTACCATCACAAAAAATTGTGGTCTGCAGAAAACAGAATCCAATAAAGCTATAAAGCTGTCTGACCATCCTTCTGAGCTGTAGAAATGCAGCATGGAGGGACCGTGTCATTGGCATAAATATGCCACATGGTGGACAGTTTATAATAAAGAGAAGCCCTATGAGGGAAGTGAGGAAGCCTGGGTTCTGGCCCCAGCTCTGCCCACAGCCCACTGTTTACCACTGGACGGAAGTCATTGTGTCTTACAGGACCTCAGCGTTACTGGTTACGACTCTCCTTGACTCCCTCATATCTGATGAATGCTCTGCCCTTTTCCTGAGAAACAGGCACACATTCAAAAAGTGATTTCACACAATCCCAGAACACGGTGGACCTCTTCAAGCCTATCCATGGGCCTCAGATGAAGAGCTCCCAGACCCAGTGAGCTCTCCAGTCTCTCCCTGCTCTCGAGACCATCTTGAAGGCCACCTGCTCTGGGAAACTTCCTTATGGAGGAGAGGGGACCTGGCTGTTAGGTCCCCTGGGCTCCACTGCCTGGTTCAGTGCAGGGAACACTTATTGAGTACTTTTTGTATGTGAGGCAGTGGGCTGGATGAGGGGGCCCAGGAAGGATAGATACATCCTCTGTCTCCTAAGGGAGTTGTTCTTGAAGTCACGAGCATTGTGGTGGGTGAAGGCTGTGAGGGTGCTGCACCAATATTGGGGAGGAAGTCAGGACTTAAGGTTCAATTCTAGCCTGATCAGGAGTTTGCATTCTGTCCTTCGTGAGTGTAGGCAATCGACGGCCTTGGTTTATTCCTAAGGACAATCGGGTCAATGATTCTAGAAGTCCTGGCGTGCTCTCCTGTTTACCGTGTTGCTTCCTGACAGAGGGCTGCTCATCCCAACTGGATGAAAATGCATCCTATTTGTCAGGACTGCACATTCATTCTCTTCTGAAGAGAAATGTGGTTTTAATTTTAGAGATCAGACGGGATGACTTGTGTTCATATGGCTGATAAATCATTTCAAAGAAAATTACTTTGGCATGCTTGACATTTGTATGGATGGCTGATGAATTAAAGGAATGGATCCAGATCACGTCAGAAATATTTTACCATCACAAAAAATTGTGGTCTGCAGAAAACAGAATCCAATAAAGCTATAAAGCTGTCTGACCATCCTTCTGAGCTGTAGAAATGCAGCATGGAGGGACCGTGTCATTGGCATAAATATGCCACATGGTGGACAGTTTATAATAAAGAGAAGCCCTATGAGGGAAGTGAGGAAGCCTGGGTTCTGGCCCCAGCTCTGCCCACAGCCCACTGTTTACCACTGGACGGAAGTCATTGTGTCTTACAGGACCTCAGCGTTACTGGTTACGACTCTCCTTGACTCCCTCATATCTGATGAATGCTCTGCCCTTTTCCTGAGAAACAGGCACACATTCAAAAAGTGATTTCACACAATCCCAGAACACGGTGGACCTCTTCAAGCCTATCCATGGGCCTCAGATGAAGAGCTCCCAGACCCAGTGAGCTCTCCAGTCTCTCCCTGCTCTCGAGACCATCTTGAAGGCCACCTGCTCTGGGAAACTTCCTTATGGAGGAGAGGGGACCTGGCTGTTAGGTCCCCTGGGCTCCACTGCCTGGTTCAGTGCAGGGAACACTTATTGAGTACTTTTTGTATGTGAGGCAGTGGGCTGGATGAGGGGTCCCAGGAAGGATAGATACATCCTCTGTCTCCTAAGGGAGTTGTTCTTGAAGTCACGAGCATTGTGGTGGGTGAAGGCTGTGAGGGTGCTGCACCAATATTGGGGAGGAAGTCAGGACTTAAGGTTCAATTCTAGCCTGATCAGGAGTTTGCATTCTGTCCTTCGTGAGTGTAGGCAATCGACGGGGCCTTGGTTTATTCCTAAGGACAATCGGGTCAATGATTCTAGAACGTTCTGTGTCTTAGCATGGTTGTGAGAACTCAATATTGCTCATGTATCAATTTAAATAAAGCCGGTTGTTAACTGTTCTACGACCGTAGGGTTTAACCTAGTTTAGGTTATTCAGGGTTTTCCTATGTACTCATGGAAACAAGATCTTTGCCAATGAAAACGAATTTTAAAAAAAATGTAAGACTAGGAGGGGAATTGAGAGAATAGCCTTGACATATATACACTACCACGTGTGGAACAGCTGGCTAGTAGGAAGGTGCTGTGTAACACAAGAGCCCAACTCGCTGCTCTGTGATGACCTGGAGGGGCTGGTGAGGGGTTGGGGGAGGCTCCAGAGGGAGGGATGTATGCGTGCTTATCACTGGTTCTCATTGTTGTATAGCAGAAACCAACACTGTAAAACAATTATACTCCAGTTTAAACATTTCCAAAATGAGCAAAAAAAGTAAGACTGGCTGCCAGCAGACATAGAGTTGGGAGAGGGAGGTGTCATCAGGGGTTTGGCTGACCCAGGAGGCCTCTGCCCTGAATCCAGGGTCTTCACCCTGAAGGATATTCTTTGAACTCACAATCCTTTATTATAGACATCATCCTGTTAACTGTAGAAGAACGAAAACAGTCATTACTAAAACCCCCCAAACGAAGCTGAAGCATATGCCACCTGTGGTGTAAGCAGTTGGAGGTAACTACCCTTGATCATTTGGTGTAAGACCTCTAGACCTTTGAATGCACACCCATATGTGGACATTCACTCATTTGCTCATTTAATAGTATTTATTCAGAGGACGCTAGTCCTGCTGGCTGGACATCAGGCACGGGAATCTATAAAGGTAAGCACAGTGAGCATGATTCCTTCAGGATGTGGCTGTCTAAGCCGAGAGACCGTTAAATAAATAAATACGAAACTGTGTCATTTTCTGTGGGTACAGGCATGCACGCATTCTCTCAGCTGGAACTGTGCCCTGTGTTATTGCCTGGCAGACTGTCACCATCCCTCTGTGGTGCGCTGTGATCTTTCCTCCATGCTGGCTGATACAGGGATCTGTTATCGGGTGCCTGTCAAACGACCGCCAAGCCTCATCGCATCCATGGGCATTGGTGTCTGGAGTTAGCTGGCCTGGGTTCACCCTGGCCCATCTTGCTCGCTGTGGGTCCTCCGGCTGTCAGTTGATCTAAGGGGGCCTTGGTTGGCCCAACGCCACGTGTCTCATCTTCCAGCCGCCAGATCAGGTGTGTTCTCTTGGTCCTGGCCGAGGCACAGGAGCAGATGCTGAAAGGCTAGAACACAGGGTCAAACCTCTGTTTGCCTCATGTCTGCTAACACGTCACATGGCTGGGCCCAGGGGCGGAGGGTGAGGGAAGCCACCACAAGATGGTGTGGTCAAGGCATGGAGACAGAAGGCGAGAGGAATTGGGGTTCCTAGTGTAGTCAGTGTGCTGCCGTCTGTGTCCTCCTCACCTTTCCTAGTTGCTACACAGATTCTGTTTTGTATGCAGGTAGGATCTTAAACACAGGGTGTTTTTAGCCAAGGTATGGAGCCTGCACTTGGGTGTGGGGGCTGCCTCTGTCCACCTGCTGGAACCAGAGGATGCAGAGCATCACGTGCTGGGAGGAGGAGGAGGTTGGACTCTGGTCACTAACTGGAGATGATACAGTCAAAGTAGGATGACAGAAGGTAAATCTGAAAGTCGTGTTTGACACGCATTTAGGTGAACAGAGGCTGGAGAAGGAGAGACAAGTCAGCACGTGTTGGAATGATCTGAATCTGGGTCTAGAGGTGGAAGGAAATGGAAGGGGAGGGATGGACCAGGACAATGGAGTTAATCATTACAGCCTTCATGATTTGAATTCTTACTGTGTGATACCACCTCCTGGGACCCATGCTTATTGCCATCATCTGTGTCCCTTAGAACAATTATAAAGTAAGTACTTGTCCTCTTTTAAAAGTCTGGGTAACCGAGGCATAGCAGTGAGGCAGCCAGACTATCTAAGGTCCCACAGATCCTTGGTGGTAGTGCCGAGCTGTAACCCTGGGCCGTCTGTTTTCCGAGCCTGCATCCCTTGCTGTTAACTCTGTGAGTCACCCTGATTGAAGAAGGTCTTGTTGAGGGAGAGTTTCTAAGACTCGGTAATGGTTTACAAGGAACGTTCTGGAAATAGTTAAGTGTTCAATCTGTAGGATAAGTATTCCTGGCAGAAAGGGGAAAGCTCAGTGAAAATCATCTCTTGTGTTGGGGTTGAGACTTTAGAAGGTGCTGAGGTTGGAGGGGCTTTAGGGGCCTTGGTTGGCCCAACGCCACGTGTCTCATCTTCCAGCCGCCAGATCAGGTGTGTTCTCTTGGTCCTGGCCGAGGCACAGGAGCAGATGCTGAAAGGCTAGAACACAGGGTCAAACCTCTGTTTGCCTCATGTCTGCTAACACGTCACATGGCTGGGCCCAGGGGCGGAGGGTGAGGGAAGCCACCACAAGATGGTGTGGTCAAGGCATGGAGACAGAAGGCGAGAGGAATTGGGGTTCCTAGTGTAGTCAGTGTGCTGCCGTCTGTGTCCTCCTCACCTTTCCTAGTTGCTACACAGATTCTGTTTTGTATGCAGGTAGGATCTTAAACACAGGGTGTTTTTAGCCAAGGTATGGAGCCTGCACTTGGGTGTGGGGGCTGCCTCTGTCCACCTGCTGGAACCAGAGGATGCAGAGCATCACGTGCTGGGAGGAGGAGGAGGTTGGACTCTGGTCACTAACTGGAGATGATACAGTCAAAGTAGGATGACAGAAGGTAAATCTGAAAGTCGTGTTTGACACGCATTTAGGTGAACAGAGGCTGGAGAAGGAGAGACAAGTCAGCACGTGTTGGAATGATCTGAATCTGGGTCTAGAGGTGGAAGGAAATGGAAGGGGAGGGATGGACCAGGACAATGGAGTTAATCATTACAGCCTTCATGATTTGAATTCTTACTGTGTGATACCACCTCCTGGGACCCATGCTTATTGCCATCATCTGTGTCCCTTAGAACAATTATAAAGTAAGTACTTGTCCTCTTTTAAAAGTCTGGGTAACCGAGGCATAGCAGTGAGGCAGCCAGACTATCTAAGGTCCCACAGATCCTTGGTGGTAGTGCCGAGCTGTAACCCTGGGCCGTCTGTTTTCCGAGCCTGCATCCCTTGCTGTTAACTCTGTGAGTCACCCTGATTGAAGAAGGTCTTGTTGAGGGAGAGTTTCTAAGACTCGGTAATGGTTTACAAGGAACGTTCTGGAAATAGTTAAGTGTTCAATCTGTAGGATAAGTATTCCTGGCAGAAAGGGGAAAGCTCAGTGAAAATCATCTCTTGTGTTGGGGTTGAGACTTTAGAAGGTGCTGAGGTTGAGACGAAGTCGGAGGTCTGTGGGTGGTGAGTGGAAGTGGTGGTGGAGCTGGTCCTACGAGATCTGGCTGAGAACAAGGGGCTGTGGAGGGCGGTGGAGCCTGGAGAGGCCCGCTGTCGTGTTGGGCGGCAGGAAGAGGAAGCAGAGCCAGTGAAAGCGTTATGTGAAAGGTAGCCGGAGACCACGGGTAGAATCGGCTTGTTCCAGACAGATGGAGGGGAGTTTCAAGACGGAGGATGGGGCTGTGGTTGAGAGTGAGAAAGGCCAGTAGGAGGTAGAAAACTGAGAGGAGTGACAGAATTTGGCGATGCAGAGGTCGTGGGAACATAGAGCTGAGCGTCTTCAGGGAGGCTGTGGAAGCAGAAAGAATGACTGAGACGGTCTTGTGGGTCACTTTAGAGCCTAGGCTGAGGGCACTGGGCAGCCAAGCAAGGACCACTGTGGATGGCACTTCCGCTGAGGGCTCTTGTACATCACACAGTTGGGGGCAGGGAGGCATGTCAGGAGGCAGTTGGGGATGCCTGAGAAAGGGGAGCTGATCACGGAATCAAACCCCAGGGAAGACACATTGGGGTGGAGGAGGGGAATTAGGCATGGAGAGGAGAAGGGAGGGAGAGGAGGCAGGAAGTCCCTGGGAGGACCTTGCCTGGGCTTGAGGTTAGGTGGGGCTGGGAGGAAAGGTCAGGCCATTCAAATGCAGGGCAGCAGCAGCATGCTGTATCTTTACTTGAATTTCCTCGGGGTTGCCCACTTCACACACTACAACCAGCGGATCTTTGGAAGAGAAAACCAGTGACAATCCCATGCCCTCTGAATGAAGCCTTCCCTCTTGAGGTGGCCTGCATGCCAGCTGCCCTTCCTAATGGGGTTCCTGCAGCCCCTCAGCCACACCCTCTCCCTGTGCACCCACCTGCCCTGTTCCTTTTGCCTGGAGGGCTCAGCCCCCGCCCCACTACCAGCTCCTTCCTTTGTGACTCCAGGCTTCCATTCAGACAGCCGACCTCTGGCTTCTCTCCTGCATTTCTGCTCTGGAAAGGGCCTTGATCTCTGCTGAATTCTCTAGCACTCAGCACCATGCACCATGCACACAGAGGGGCGCAGCCCAGCTCTGCTGAGGGAAATCAGGACAAGCAGCGTGAACACACCCTATGGGAAGCCCCCACTGTCTCTGGTGGCTAACATCTCTGGAAGGCGGGCTTTGTCTGGTGTTCGCCCTTTGTGATGCTCACCGGGAAGACAACTGTGTGTTTTTCCGAGCCTGACCGGCTGCCCTCTGCCCTGTGATCCACGCTTTTCTCTTCTTTTTTAAAATGGAAACAGAACAGGCAGAGTAGACCTCACAAGGGCCTTTTTCCTTTAGACAAATAGCTGGTATTCCTATTAACATGGTAATTTCCTTTGTTTAAAAAGGCAGATGTGGTCAAATTAAGCTAATCCAATTTGCAATTTTTCATTAAAAATATATGAGTTAGGCCGGGAGGCTGTTTGGGTCCTAGGGGTCACTGCGTTAGCAGCCATGGGTACAATGTCCTTCATTTGCTTATAGATGCAGGCAGCCTCCAGCAGGCATCATTTCCTTACCGTGACTTCTCTGTGACCTTGTTTCAGTCCACAGGGGATTTCTGTCTGCCAGCTTGTCTTCCGTTTTACCCTTTTCATTAAATAGGAAATCCCCAAGTACCCCCAGGTTGCAGAGTCCCTTGCACAGAGAAGAGGAGTGGTCTCCTCTAACTAATAGGAATGTAGGACAAAAACATGAGGTTTTATTCAGGAGCAAGGAAGAAGACAAAGTCCTGAGTGAAGTCAGAAGGAGGTAGCGGAGCCCTGGACTCATATATCTGGGTCTGGGTAGATAGGACACTGGAGAGGGGTACAGGGCAGAGGCAGGGGTGTCCCTGCTTGTCGAGTGGGCCTGTGACACTCTCACATCTCAGGATTTGATACCACTCATGGCCTAGGGCTCCCCCCACAGAAGGCCACCAAGCATGCCTGAAACCTCCACCCACCATCTGAACCCTAGAGGGGGGAGGGTGTCCCTCTTGTGCGTTTATGTGGCCTGATTTGTGACTCCAGGCTTCCATTCAGACAGCGATCTGGCTTCTCTCCTGCATTTCTGCTCTGGAAAGGGCCTTGATCTCTGCTGAATTCTCTAGCACTCAGCACCATGCACCATGCACACAGAGGGCGCAGCCCAGCTCTGCTGAGGGAAATCAGGACAAGCAGCGTGAACACACCCTATGGGAAGCCCCACTGTCTCTGGTGGCTAACATCTCTGGAAGGCGGGCTTTGTCTGGTGTTCGCCCTTTGTGATGCTCACCGGAAGACAACTGTGTGTTTTTCCGAGCCTGACCGGCTGCCCTCTGCCCTGTGATCCACGCTTTTCTCTTCTTTTTTAAAATGGAAACAGAACAGGCAGAGTAGACCTCACAAGGGCCTTTTTCCTTTAGACAAATAGCTGGTATTCCTATTAACATGGTAATTTCCTTTGTTTAAAAAGGCAGATGTGGTCAAATTAAGCTAATCCAATTTGCAATTTTTCATTAAAAATATATGAGTTAGGCCGGGAGGCTGTTTGGGTCCTAGGGGTCACTGCGTTAGCAGCCATGGGTACAATGTCCTTCATTTGCTTATAGATGCAGGCAGCCTCCAGCAGGCATCATTTCCTTACCGTGACTTCTCTGTGACCTTGTTTCAGTCCACAGGGGATTTCTGTCTGCCAGCTTGTCTTCCGTTTTACCCTTTTCATTAAATAGGAAATCCCCAAGTACCCCCAGGTTGCAGAGTCCCTTGCACAGAGAAGAGGAGTGGTCTCCTCTAACTAATAGGAATGTAGGACAAAAACATGAGGTTTTATTCAGGAGCAAGGAAGAAGACAAAGTCCTGAGTGAAGTCAGAAGGAGGTAGCGGAGCCCTGGACTCATATATCTGGGTCTGGGTAGATAGGACACTGGAGAGGGGTACAGGGCAGAGGCAGGGGTGTCCCTGCTTGTCGAGTGGGCCTGTGACACTCTCACATCTCAGGATTTGATACCACTCATGGCCTAGGGCTCCCCCCACAGAAGGCCACCAAGCATGCCTGAAACCTCCACCCACCATCTGAACCCTAAGGAGTGCTCTTGTGCTTGTGGCTGTTAGGACAGCCCAGCTAAACTGTGTGGAGCCCCGGATGTTGTGCTCCACCAAGATGATGCAGTTTTTCTTCCCCATTCCAGCCTTGAGGAGCTTGAGTCAAATGCATTCTGTAGCCTCCATTTTGGCATCTCAGAGACCTGGCTCGAGCCCTAGCCCTGCTTCAAGCAGCTTTGTGGCTCTGGGTGTCTGGGAGGTTGGGGTGCTGTCGCAGATGCCTGTCCCAGAGCTGTTGTCATCACCGGTGGCTCTCACCAGCAACACCAGCTTGGGATTGCTTGTCAAGTGTGGGGACCATGCATGGTGAGTCTTCAGAACCAGGCCTCCCTCCTGCTTGTTTCACCTTGGCAGTGACCCCTTGAATCCTGATGAAGGTGTGGTCCAGCAGTTCCTTGTGCAGTGAGAACTTAAAACAAGTCAAAGTTGCGTTCGAGCACAGGGTTGGAAACGTTGAGGAGTTCACAAAGATAGACAGTGCATAACAGAGGAGAGGGCTACGAGTTTCTGAGGGCAGACAGGACCTGGGCAAAGTGTCTAGAAGGCTCTTGGCCTTTCTCATAGTCCTGTGTGACTCTAAAGCCTGTGAGAAATTGAAGGTGTTTGTATACTATCTTTTTTGTTGTTGTTGATATTCATTTATTTGATTGTGCTGGGTCTTAGTTGCAGTATGTGGGATCTAGCTCCCTGACCAAGGCTCGAACCCAGGCCTTCTGCATTGGAAGCCAGGAGTCTTAGCCACTGGGCCACCAGAGAAGTCCATTTGTATACTATCTTAAAGAGGTCTCATAGACTTGGAACTACAAGTTTTGTTTGAATTATCATTTGTAAGCCTATGATAAAAACCATCTCCCAAAAGTCCTGAGTGAAGTCAGAAGGAGGTAGCGGAGCCCTGGACTCATATATCTGGGTCTGGGTAGATAGGACACTGGAGAGGGGTACAGGGCAGAGGCAGGGGTGTCCCTGCTTGTCGAGTGGGCCTGTGACACTCTCACATCTCAGGATTTGATACCACTCATGGCCTAGGGCTCCCCCCACAGAAGGCCACCAAGCATGCCTGAAACCTCCACCCACCATCTGAACCCTAAGGAGTGCTCTTGTGCTTGTGGCTGTTAGGACAGCCCAGCTAAACTGTGTGGAGCCCCGGATGTTGTGCTCCACCAAGATGATGCAGTTTTTCTTCCCCATTCCAGCCTTGAGGAGCTTGAGTCAAATGCATTCTGTCGCCTCCATTTTGGCATCTCAGAGACCTGGCTCGAGCCTAGCCCTGCTTCAAGCAGCTTTGTGGCTCTGGGTGTCTGGGAGGTTGGGGTGCTGTCGCAGATGCCTGTCCCAGAGCTGTTGTCATCACCGGTGGCTCTCACCAGCAACACCAGCTTGGGATTGCTTGTCAAGTGTGGGGACCATGCATGGTGAGTCTTCAGAACCAGGCCTCCCTCCTGCTTGTTTCACCTTGGCAGTGACCCCTTGAATCCTGATGAAGGTGTGGTCCAGCAGTTCCTTGTGCAGTGAGAACTTAAAACAAGTCAAAGTTGCGTTCGAGCACAGGGTTGGAAACGTTGAGGAGTTCACAAAGATAGACAGTGCATAACAGAGGAGAGGGCTACGAGTTTCTGAGGGCAGACAGGACCTGGGCAAAGTGTCTAGAAGGCTCTTGGCCTTTCTCATAGTCCTGTGTGACTCTAAAGCCTGTGAGAAATTGAAGGTGTTTGTATACTATCTTTTTTGTTGTTGTTGATATTCATTTATTTGATTGTGCTGGGTCTTAGTTGCAGTATGTGGGATCTAGCTCCCTGACCAAGGCTCGAACCCAGGCCTTCTGCATTGGAAGCCAGGAGTCTTAGCCACTGGGCCACCAGAGAAGTCCATTTGTATACTATCTTAAAGAGGTCTCATAGACTTGGAACTACAAGTTTTGTTTGAATTATCATTTGTAAGCCTATGATAAAAACCATCTCCCAGGAAGTGTGTGATGGTGTGCTTCATTTGTCCCTCTTACATCCTGTCTTGATGGGTCTTTGAGATGAGCCTGGGGTATTTTGCTGTCATTGGCCTATATTCTCGCCTCCCCAAATTATGTCAATTTGTGCGGAGCAACGGTATATGATGACAAGCGAATGGTCTGAGGCAAATTCTTTGCTCAGCAGCCCTGGCCTGGTCAGTGTCACAGCTGGGAGCATCAGCACGTCCTCCGGGTAGATTTTCTTTTCCCCTCAAATGTCTGTCTAAAATTAATTTTGACTGTTTGGGGGAGGTTGCAGAGCCATCAGAGGGCTTTGCTGAGCAGAATCTGCAGCCCTGGTGGAGGAGCTGAAAGCTGCACGTTCGTGGGGGTGTGGCCACCAGCATGGAAACTGGCTCTGCTTCCTGGTAGAGCTGGACCGTCAGCGAAGCCCTCGTGCCACCGAGCAGACCTGAGCCGAGAGCCTTTGAGCTTGGAGCCTTAAATCCATCACACCGAGCAGTTGTCAAGGGCAGGAGATAGCATGGGTTCGTGTAGGCCTGTAAACTCTGGACCCTTGACTGTGTATCAGGATAAAGAGTTTTGGAAGCGTATAATTTTATGACCTTGCTCATGTTCTGCAGTATCTAGTGGATTAATTGGCAGTTCTCTCCATGCCCCTGGCCCCCAGAGATCCTATCAGAGAACACAGGGGGAGCTTAGCTCAACATTTGCAAAGGATGTCTGTGTGGAGTGGGTTTCTTTGTTTTCTCTGGGTTTGGAGGATTTGTGTGCCTTCCATTCGCCTCGATTAGTAACTTGGGGCTTTCACCCAGGAGACAAGGCTCTCATCCACTGGCGTGTGGGCCCCCTAGGGGCTGGGTCTGCTTTGCTTTCTGTTGTATCTCTCCTGCCTAGGCAAGGCCTGGCACACGGTAGGGACTTCCTACAGACCTGGAGAATGTGTATATGAATTAGACTCTTTCAATTTGTTGTTTGGATTTTATGCTACAGATATTTCCTCTATGCCCTTGACAAATCGTTCTGTGCCTTTTTTTTTCTCCCTGGTTTTAAGTGTACTTAATTTTTTAAATTTTTAAAATGACATAATTTTTAAATAAAATTTTTAATACTATACAATTTATAAAGATTCCTTTTCATTTAGTTATTGCAAATTAGTGCTGCATTCCCCATATTGCATGCTCCATCCTTGAAGTTACCTTATACCCAGTTGCTTGTACCTCTTGTGCGTGCTAAGTTGATTCTGTCATGTCTGATGTTTTGCAACCCTATGGACTGTAGCCTGCCAGGCTCCTTGGTCCATGGAATTCTCCAGGCAAGAATACTGGAATGGGTTGCCATTTCCTCCTCCAGGGGATCTTGCTGACCTCACCCCCACATTGCCCTCCACCCCACTGCTAACCAGTATTTGTCCTCTTTGTGAATCTACTTTTAAGTGTATTTTTAATCAATCCTGGATGGACAGATAGAACATAGTTCGGCGGCTTGATATAGGAATGAAAGACCTGGATTATGTTCTTTGCTTGTCCCTTCCTCTTTGAGTGGATGTGGAGTCTTACTTGTGTGTCTGTATCCACAAAGGCAGGATCACAGCCTACGGCCCCACACCCATTTCTGTAAATAGAATTGTTCTGGAACCCAGCCTTGCTCACTTGTGTGCACATGGTCTATGGCAGCTCATGCCATGACCCAGGGTTGAGCAGTCGTGAGCGAATCCATATGGCCCAGAGAGCCTAAAATCTTTACTCTCTGCCACTTTCCAGAAAGGTTGCTGGTCACTGCTTATGAGCATCCATCCAGTAGGTGCTTGGCACATGGTGGATACGCATCTGGCAGAGGGTGTGTTCCATGAGCGCCTGAAGGATGGATGGAGGGAGTGGTTTATCTGTCTGTGGCTGGGGGGAAGTTCATTCCTAGGACTGTGGAGGAGGTAAGGTGGTGAGGTCTGCACAAGAATATAGATTGGCTTAGTGTGATTCATACTGCCTTGATTGCACAATGAGGAGGAGTGTCTGGTGGTATCCACTTATTTCATGATCAGATATTTATTGAACGGGGGAAGACTGAGGGCAGGATGAGATGGGGGAGACAGAGGATGAGATGTTGGATGGCATCACTGACTCAGTGGACATGAGTTTGAGCAAACTCTGGGAGATAGTGAAGGACAGGGAAGCCTGGCATGCTGTAGTCCATGGGGTTGCAAAGAGCTGGACATGACTTAGTGGCCAAACAACAACTACAATTTATTGAACTGGAGAGTTGCTGAGCATCAGTAGTGCATTGTGACGCTAGTTATAGAGAAATGTACTGTTTTGTGGTCACTGGGCTGTGTATGTGTTGTCTGCAACATTCCTGCAGAGCTGTTCCTCAGATGATAGTGGCTATACCAGACATGGATATGCATATCCAAGGTCCTGTCACTTGAAGGGGCAGAGCTGTGTTTCAAGCACAGGTCTGCCTCGCCTGAAGGCCCATAATCTCACCACTGAGACCATGTCCCCCTATACTCTTAGGACTGCTTGGGAAGTAGATTTCAATAAGAATGATCCCTGGGGTTTAAGGGGCAGTAGTTCGGCTTGATATAGGAATGAAAGACCTGGATTATGTTCTTTGCTTGTCCCTTCCTCTTTGAGTGGATGTGGAGTCTTACTTGTGTGTCTGTATCCACAAAGGCAGGATCACAGCCTACGGCCCCACACCCATTTCTGTAAATAGAATTGTTCTGGAACCCAGCCTTGCTCACTTGTGTGCACATGGTCTATGGCAGCTCATGCCATGACCCAGGGTTGAGCAGTCGTGAGCGAATCCATATGGCCCAGAGAGCCTAAAATCTTTACTCTCTGCCACTTTCCAGAAAGGTTGCTGGTCACTGCTTATGAGCATCCATCCAGTAGGTGCTTGGCACATGGTGGATACGCATCTGGCAGAGGGTGTGTTCCATGAGCGCCTGAAGGATGGATGGAGGGAGTGGTTTATCTGTCTGTGGCTGGGGGGAAGTTCATTCCTAGGACTGTGGAGGAGGTAAGGTGGTGAGGTCTGCACAAGAATATAGATTGGCTTAGTGTGATTCATACTGCCTTGATTGCACAATGAGGAGGAGTGTCTGGTGGTATCCACTTATTTCATGATCAGATATTTATTGAACGGGGGAAGACTGAGGGCAGGATGAGATGGGGGAGACAGAGGATGAGATGTTGGATGGCATCACTGACTCAGTGGACATGAGTTTGAGCAAACTCTGGGAGATAGTGAAGGACAGGGAAGCCTGGCATGCTGTAGTCCATGGGGTTGCAAAGAGCTGGACATGACTTAGTGGCCAAACAACAACTACAATTTATTGAACTGGAGAGTTGCTGAGCATCAGTAGTGCATTGTGACGCTAGTTATAGAGAAATGTACTGTTTTGTGGTCACTCGGGGCTGTGTATGTGTTGTCTGCAACATTCCTGCAGAGCTGTTCCTCAGATGATAGTGGCTATACCAGACATGGATATGCATATCCAAGGTCCTGTCACTTGAAGGGGCAGAGCTGTGTTTCAAGCACAGGTCTGCCTCGCCTGAAGGCCCATAATCTCACCACTGAGACCATGTCCCCCTATACTCTTAGGACTGCTTGGGAAGTAGATTTCAATAAGAATGATCCCTGTTCTTAAGGAGGTTGTTATCTAGATGGGATGTCTGAATTGTCTCAGGTTCTTTTTGATCTGAGGTATCGGGGAAGGCTTTTTGCCTTTTCATACTGTGTGGGGGGCTCTTGCGGCAAGAATACTGGAGTGATTTGTCATTGGAAGGACTGATGCTGAAGCTCCAATACTTTGGCCACCTGAGGCAAAGAGCCAGCTCATTGGAAAAGACCCTGATATTGTGAAAGAATGAAGGCAAGAGAAGAGGGCAGCAGAGGACGAGATGGTTGGATGGCATCACTGACTCAATGGACATGAGTCTGAGTGAACTCTGGGAGATGGTGAAGGACAGGGGAGCCTGGTGTGCTACAGTCCATAGGGTCACAAAGAGTCAGACCTGACTTAGTGACTGAACAACAACAAAAATCAGGAAGGCTTCCTGGAGAAGGAGATAAAGGTGACAACTATGACAATAGTAGCTTGCAATGTTTATGGCTTACTTTGTGCTTGATCTCAGGCAAAACATGTTACAGTCATTAATCTGAGTAACCCTGTGTGATAGGCAGGTGCTATAGGGTTAAATTATGTCTCCCCCAAAGAAATGTCCAAGTCTTAACCTCTAGTACCAGTAAATGTGACCTTGTTTGGGAATAGAGTCTTTGCAGATGTCATTAGTTTAAGGATCTTGAGATCATCCTGGACTCAACATGGGTCCTAAATCCAGTGACTTGGGGTCCTTATCAAACAAAGAATGAGGGGATCTGATGCACAGAGATACAGAGAGGAAGACATACCAGAAGATAGAGGACTGAAGAAAGCGCTGTCCCCTCGGCCTTGTGCGTGGAGCATGGCCCTGTCACCGCCTTGAGTTTTGAATTCCTGGCTTCTAAAAAACTGAAAAAAAAAAAAATAAATTTAAGCCACCAACTCTGAGTTCGTCTGTGGTGTTGGCCACAAGAAACAAATACAGGCTCCATTATCATCCTGCTGGGAGAGGCCGAGGAGACCCCAGGGTACACGGCTGGTGGGGCTAGAGCTGGAACTCACACCCAGGCCAGTCCATTTCAGCCGCTGGGCAGGGTTGAGGCCTGATTAGCAGACTGCTGTTGCGGCAGAGCCCTGCTGGTCACCTCTGCTGTCTTTTCCAAGTGAGCATCTGTGGTGATTTCTGACAGACCCCTGAGACATTCGCAGCCCACAAGAGAAGGCCCATCTCTACCCTCTGTGTCCCCATGGGGCTTGCCGGGCCATATGTTCCCGCTGGGCTGACAGGCTTGGCCATCACCCTTGTGCCTGAGGCAAAGAGCCAGCTCATTGGAAAAGACCCTGATATTGTGAAAGAATGAAGGCAAGAGAAGAGGGCAGCAGAGGACGAGATGGTTGGATGGCATAACTGACTCAATGGACATGAGTCTGAGTGAACTCTGGGAGATGGCGAAGGACAGGGATGCCTGGCGTGCTGCCGTCCATAGGGTCACAAAGAGTCAGACCTGACTTAGTGACTGAACAACAACAAAAATCAGGAAGGCTTCCTGGAGAAGGAGATAAAGGTGACAACTATGACAATAGTAGCTTGCAATGTTTATGGCTTACTTTGTGCTTGATCTCAGGCAAAACATGTTACAGTCATTAATCTGAGTAACCCTGTGTGATAGGCAGGTGCTATAGGGTTAAATTATGTCTCCCCCAAAGAAATGTCCAAGTCTTAACCTCTAGTACCAGTAAATGTGACCTTGTTTGGGAATAGAGTCTTTGCAGATGTCATTAGTTTAAGGATCTTGAGATCATCCTGGACTCAACATGGGTCCTAAATCCAGTGACTTGGGGTCCTTATCAAACAAAGAATGAGGGGATCTGATGCACAGAGATACAGAGAGGAAGACATACCAGAAGATAGAGGACTGAAGAAAGCGCTGTCCCCTCGGCCTTGTGCGTGGAGCATGGCCCTGTCACCGCCTTGAGTTTTGAATTCCTGGCTTCTAAAAAACTGAAAAAAAAAAAAATAAATTTAAGCCACCAACTCTGAGTTCGTCTGTGGTGTTGGCCACAAGAAACAAATACAGGCTCCATTATCATCCTGCTGGGAGAGGCCGAGGAGACCCCAGGGTACACGGCTGGTGGGGCTAGAGCTGGAACTCACACCCAGGCCAGTCCATTTCAGCCGCTGGGCAGGGTTGAGGCCTGATTAGCAGACTGCTGTTGCGGGCAGAGCCCTGCTGGTCACCTCTGCTGTCTTTTCCAAGTGAGCATCTGTGGTGATTTCTGACAGACCCCTGAGACATTCGCAGCCCACAAGAGAAGGCCCATCTCTACCCTCTGTGTCCCCATGGGGCTTGCCGGGCCATATGTTCCCGCTGGGCTGACAGGCTTGGCCATCACCCTTGTGCCTGGAGCAGAGCCTGCATGGCTTTTGCCAGCTGGGGGACACAGGCGGCGGGCTTGGAAAACATGGCCTCTGTCCTGACTGGCTCTCCGAGGCCCAGGACACAGAGATGCAGGAGAGGAGGCCTCTGTACTCGGTCTCCCAGTGGGGAGGACGGGGTGTGGCGTCTGTGGCCCTTGAGAGAGCAGTGACCTCGTTCTGGTGAGGAGGAGGGTGAGCTTCAGCAAGGACATAGTTTAAAATTGCTGCTGCTTCAGTTCCTAAGGGAGGAAGAAGGTGGAATAGACCTCAATGCCTGAAACACTGCGGGCATTCTAGAGAAGGAACTGGTGGCTGATGGTCTCCCCAGTCTATCACAGGCACCTCCTGGTACAGAGAGAGGGCAGAATGATGCCTGGGATCTGGCCTTGGAGGCTTCAGGTGCACCCAGTCTTGTCTTTTCCGTCATGGTCAGGGCTGACCTGACTTCAGAATGCAACCATCTGCCCTGAGCCTGTGTGCTGCTCTCTTCTTGTGGGGCTGAGGGGGTGGGCTGCATGGCATGTGGGATCTTAGGTCTCTGACCAGGAATCGAACCTGCTCCCTCTGCAGTGGAAGTGTAGTGTGGTAACCAGTAGACTGCCAGGGCTGTCCCTGGGCTGCCTTCTGGGGTCCTGCACTGTGTTCCCTCCCTGGCCAGAGTGAAGACACTGAGACCCTGACTGGCTGGCTGGCCTTGTGAAGGCGGTTTGCATCCTTGGGAGTAAGGAGAGTGATAAGGGATAAGCCAGAGGCTCTCCTAGTCTCCCCTCCCATCCTCTCTAGGGGAAGACAAATAGGTAAAACTCAACTGGTGGTGTTGACAGAATCCATTCATTTATCAGATCAGCTTTGGAAACTGAGGTCTTGGAGGGTGAAGACCGACAGCTAGGGCTACCATTGGTGGAGGCTTCCGTGGGCCAGGCAGTGTGCTGAGAGTTTTAAAAATGTCTGCTTGTTTTTATAACTTGAGCTTCACAGCAGCTCCTTGAGAAGCTTTCATGTCCCCATTTTACAGATGGGAAAGGTCGCTTGCAGGCTCAAGTGGCTGACGCAGGGACTCAGTCAGAGGCCGTGCTGGGATTGAGCCCAGCGTCTGTATAACTCCCAAGGCCATGCTCTGCCTGCTGCTTTGGGAGGATGAGGTGCTGTCATGGAGGGGCAGGCCCGGGGTGGTCCTTGTGGAGGTCGTGGAGGAGGGATAGAAAGACAAGGGGACCATGTTTACCTGTTTCACCAGGTTAGCCAGTCCTGGCTCACCAGTTAATTCAACTTCCCAGACCTAGTCATATCACATGCTTCCCATTTAAGGTGTTGGGCTTCCCAAATGGTACTAGTGGTAAAGAACCTACCTGCCAATGCAGGAAATATAAGGGAGATGGATTGGATCCCTGGGTTAAGATCCCCCGGAGTGGGGCGTGGCAACTCACTCCAATATTCTTGCCTGGAGAGTCCCATGGACGGAGGAGCCTGGCAGGCTATAGTCTATAGGGTTTCGAAGAGTCAGACATGACTGAAGTGACCTCACACGCACAATGGTCGGCCGAAAAGTTCATTAGGATTTTATTCTGTAAGATGGGCTGGAAAACCATGAGTGAGCTTTTTGGCCAACCCTGTATAGGCTGCTTTCTATCACTGGGCAGCACTACCTACTCCCTCCCCGCTGGAATCTGTCTCCCTGAGCGTCAGCCCCTTTCAGAAGCTCACACCCACATATTAGATACACACACACACTGTTTCATTACCTGATTAGGAATATGCATGCAGGTGACTTCACCAATGAAATAATCACATTAATACATCTCCTGTTGCGTTACATCCATTTTTGACTTTGGATGTTGTCTAATGGGTCAATACCTCAGTAGGATAAGGGATAAGCCAGAGGCTCTCCTAGTCTCCCTCCCATCCTCTCTAGGGAAGACAAATAGGTAAAACTCAACTGGTGGTGTTGACAGAATCCATTCATTTATCAGATCAGCTTTGGAAACTGAGGTCTTGGAGGGTGAAGACCGACAGCTAGGGCTACCATTGGTGGAGGCTTCCGTGGGCCAGGCAGTGTGCTGAGAGTTTTAAAAATGTCTGCTTGTTTTTATAACTTGAGCTTCACAGCAGCTCCTTGAGAAGCTTTCATGTCCCCATTTTACAGATGGGAAAGGTCGCTTGCAGGCTCAAGTGGCGGGACGAGGGACTCAGTCAGAGGCCGTGCTGGGATTGAGCCCAGCGTCTGTATAACTCCCAAGGCCATGCTCTGCCTGCTGCTTTGGGAGGATGAGGTGCTGTCATGGAGGGCAGGCCGGGTGTGGTCCTTGTGGAGGCCGTGGAGGAGGGATAGAAAGACAAGGGGACCATGTTTACCTGTTTCACCAGGTTAGCCAGTCCTGGCTCACCAGTTAATTCAACTTCCCAGACCTAGTCATATCACATGCTTCCCATTTAAGGTGTTGGGCTTCCCAAATGGTACTAGTGGTAAAGAACCTACCTGCCAATGCAGGAAATATAAGGGAGATGGATTGGATCCCTGGGTTAAGATCCCCCGGAGTGGGGCGTGGCAACTCACTCCAATATTCTTGCCTGGAGAGTCCCATGGACGGAGGAGCCTGGCAGGCTATAGTCTATAGGGTTTCGAAGAGTCAGACATGACTGAAGTGACCTCACACGCACAATGGTCGGCCGAAAAGTTCATTAGGATTTTATTCTGTAAGATGGGCTGGAAAACCATGAGTGAGCTTTTTGGCCAACCCTGTATAGGCTGCTTTCTATCACTGGGCAGCACTACCTACTCCCTCCCCGCTGGAATCTGTCTCCCTGAGCGTCAGCCCCTTTCAGAAGCTCACACCCACATATTAGATACACACACACACTGTTTCATTACCTGATTAGGAATATGCATGCAGGTGACTTCACCAATGAAATAATCACATTAATACATCTCCTGTTGCGTTACATCCATTTTTGACTTTGGATGTTGTCTAATGGGTCATACTACCTCTCTGTGCATTTTTCCCTCCCCCAGGGCCCCTCCGTATCTGTCCCCACCCTCTGCTTTTAATGAGTCCTGCTGGTGGGTGCCGACTCTCTTACAGGGCCGATGGAACGTGATTCACGCTGGCTCTGCTAAGCTGTTGGTCTGGTGAGCTTATTTGATATGGGTCTTAGGGAGCTTTTGTATGAATATCTTAGAGGGAAGAGTGGGAATGATGAATACCCAGAAAGCTCTTCCCTGACATTCTACTTCTTACTCACTAAGTGTTAAAGTGGCAATATTTAGTCTGATGATTCACTCTGTGCGGGGGAATTGGTTTTAGTGTTCTCACCATCGGGGTTCATGAACTGATCGACCACAAAGGTCTGAATTACCTGAGACATGAGTTTATTTGGACTCTGGGAAGAGAAAATAGTGTTCAAGCCCGCTCGTCCCGCAGCCTCTGACAGTCAAGCCCTGGCTGGCGACTTGCGTGATGGTACCACCAGCTGTGTCTTGGCTGATGGAAGGAAAATTTCACATTCCAATCAGATCCAACTGATGTATGATTTATAGCTATTAAGCCAAAGCACTGAGTAAAGGGTTTTAAATCACGGGCTTGTCTTATGTGCTTTTTAAGTAGCACCAGTACCCTCCAGTGGGCAGTGCATGCCGCTCAGCAGCGTTGGCGGCTTCCTTGGAAAGCAAGAGTCTTAAGAGACTTTGTCACTTGAGCAGTGTCATTTTGAACATGAAACCCTTCTTTTTAGTTAGTTAAAGCCACAGGGTGACACAGAAACACATCTGTATATTACGCAGGGTTTTTTTCCCCCCTTTTCATAAAAATAAATCTGTTTGATCTCTCTCATGTTTGAGGGAGATTAAAATAGATTCATTATGATGAAACTCTTTTCAGATGTAACCTGTCGTTGTTGTGATGGAAAGGCGGAATGAGTGTTGCTGCTAGTGGCTCCCATATAGGATCCTGACATGATAGGTCTCAGGGTGAAGGAGGGCTGGCAGGTGCTCCCTGCCGACCGACCACCAGGCACGGCCTTGAGGAGTAGCACCCCTAGCCCTGGAGGTAGGCCTCTAGGTTAGATGGTGAGGGAAGAGGGTGCTGAGTTTGTTCAGGCTGCTGGGAGCAGAGGCTTGCCCGGGGCCCTGCAGGAGAGCGGAGTGGACTGCATGACTTGTGGGGGAGGGGAAATGCTCAGTCTCAGTTGTGTAAAAGCCAAACTCGTGGCTCAGGATGCAGCCACAGCCACTATGGGTGCCTCGGTGTCCCAGGCCACCTTTCTGCCCTCAATGGCTTTTCTCTTCTCTCCACCTGGCTGGAGAGGGCTCACATTCCAGCTCCCCAGGAGGGAACTGAGTTACTTCTGAAGCTCAAAGTGGCTGGCTGGTGTGTGAGGACAGCCTTTGCCTTGGGCATTGGGCCCTGGTCCAGCCCAGGAGGAGGACTTTGTGGCCTTGCAGATATGCTGACTTGTGGTCCTGATCCTGGAGCCTATCTGGCCGCTTTGCTCCGTTAGGGGGCCATCTGCAGGGAACTGTTCCCAGCATCTTAGTCTTCTCTCCGGCTCACTGGGGAGCCTGGCCTCATTTGCAGGAAAGGCCTTTGGGTTCATTTCCTGTTTCCAGCTGAGAAACTGAAGCCATCAGAGCTGGAGAGACAAATTGCTGCTGTTCAGCTCATCCTTCACGATTCACTTTGATCATCAGCTGGCCCATCTACATCTTACAGAGGTGAGGTGGCCATGCCTGTTCCCTGTACTCCCAGTGCCACCTTGTTCCCCCCTCCCCATACCTGTTCCCTCCTTCTTCCTCCAGTCCCACAGCCTGAGCATCTGCCTTGGTCTGTCCTGTACTGGGTGTCTCTCAGATAGCAATGCCCATGCAGAACGTGGAAGCAAACAGAGGGAGGAGGTGATTGTCTTGAGGATTTTTCAGCTCTGTCTCCTGCTTCTCATTTATTTCGTCTTGCCTGATTCCTTCCAGACTCCGGCTAATTTCTCTTTGGGACAAGGGCTTCCTTTTAGGACGGATCTGGCTAATTTGTGGACTTCGGAATCTGTCCAGTGTAGGGAACATGAAGGGGTTTCTTCCAAGCACATGGGAAGAGGATCCTGAATCCTGCTGCAGCTGGTGGTCATTCAGGAAGCACAACCAGTAGCTCTCACCCCCACGATGGATCTGTCAGGTTATTTAATCACTGTTGTCTTGCCTTGTTCCCAAAACTCAATTTATTATTCCACGAGCAATACATGTTCCTTGTAGAAAATTTAAAAAAAAAAAAAAAAGTAACAGGAACAGATTGTTCCTTGGTACTCAGGGAGCAAGACATCACACATTAAAAATTTTTCCTAGAGTTAAATCAATGTTAAGCACAACCTGCTGAGAGAAAGGAGAGGCCTGCTCTCAGGCATTGATCAAGACTCCTTCCCTTGAGAGAGGCTTGGGAGATGGAGGAGGAAAGGAGGTGGTCCCTCTGCACCAGGGCCCTGGGGCCCAGAGGAGTCAAGCCTCCCTGCCCCAGCCTCAGAGACCTCCCCTTGCTCATCCCTGTCCAGGACAACCCCTGTGTGAGGCTGGGGCCTGATTCATGCTTGAGCCCAGACCAGCATTGCTCGCAGTGAGGAGATCCTCATACAGATGATTTTCCTCATTGGACCAAGAAGTTGAAAACACATAAATTGGAGGAGGGCTTTCAGTGCCTCCCTGCTCATTCTGAAACACTCACAGAATAACATTTACTCTTGTGTGGAACGCGGAGAACCCAGATTGTTAGAAGTTTAAACTGGAGTCTTCTTCATGGCTTAGGGAAGTGAGGTGCCGTATTGGTGAGAATACTGGGACAAAAACAAAGAAATGAACAAACAGCCACCAGTATAGTTCTTGATAAGATATCTCCCGTTTTTTAAAATTTTGACCTCTTTTATTGGTTTTCTTATTTGTTTATTTTCATCTATATTTAATCTTTGGCCTGTGTGGGCTTCCCATCGCAGCGGCCTCTCTTGGTGCAGAGCACCGACTCTGGGTGCATGCGCTCCAGAGCGCTGGCTCATAATTGGACACACTGATCCAGCTGCTCCGCAGCATGTGGGATCTTCGGGCCAGGGATCAAACTGGTGCCCTTGCACTGCAAGGTAAACTCTTTACCCATTGAGACTCCGGCTAATTTCTCTTTGGGACAAGGGCTTCCTTTTAGGACGGATCTGGCTAATTTGTGGACTTCGAATCTGTCCAGTGTAGGGAACATGAAGGGGTTTCTTCCAAGCACATGGGAAGAGGATCCTGAATCCTGCTGCAGCTGGTGGTCATTCAGGAAGCACAACCAGTAGCTCTCACCCCCACGATGGATCTGTCAGGTTATTTAATCACTGTTGTCTTGCCTTGTTCCCAAAACTCAATTTATTATTCCACGAGCAATACATGTTCCTTGTAGAAAATTCATAAAAAAAAGTAACAGGAACAGATTGTTCCTTGGTACTCAGGGAGCAAGACATCACACATTAAAAATTTTTCCTAGAGTTAAATCAATGTTAAGCACAACCTGCTGAGAGAAAGGAGAGGCCTGCTCTCAGGCATTGATCAAGACTCCTTCCCTTGAGAGAGGCTTGGGAGATGGAGGAGGAAAGGAGGTGGTCCCTCTGCACCAGGGCCCTGGGGCCCAGAGGAGTCAAGCCTCCCTGCCCCAGCCTCAGAGACCTCCCCTTGCTCATCCCTGTCCAGGACAACCCCTGTGTGAGGCTGGGGCCTGATTCATGCTTGAGCCCAGACCAGCATTGCTCGCAGTGAGGAGATCCTCATACAGATGATTTTCCTCATTGGACCAAGAAGTTGAAAACACATAAATTGGAGGAGGGCTTTCAGTGCCTCCCTGCTCATTCTGAAACACTCACAGAATAACATTTACTCTTGTGTGGAACGCGGAGAACCCAGATTGTTAGAAGTTTAAACTGGAGTCTTCTTCATGGCTTAGGGAAGTGAGGTGCCGTATTGGTGAGAATACTGGGACAAAAACAAAGAAATGAACAAACAGCCACCAGTATAGTTCTTGATAAGATATCTCCCGTTTTTTAAAATTTTGACCTCTTTTATTGGTTTTCTTATTTGTTTATTTTCATCTATATTTAATCTTTGGCCTGTGTGGGCTTCCCATCGCAGCGGCCTCTCTTGGTGCAGAGCACCGACTCTGGGTGCATGCGCTCCAGAGCGCTGGCTCATAATTGGACACACTGATCCAGCTGCTCCGCAGCATGTGGGATCTTCCCGGGCCAGGGATCAAACTGGTGCCCCTTGCACTGCAAGGTAAACTCTTTACCCATTGGACCACCAGGGAAGCCCTAGTTCTTGATAAGGTACCCTTTTATGAAATCAAACCAGTCAATCCTCAAGGAAATCATTCCTGAATATTCATTGGAAGGACTGATGACAAAGCTCCAATACTTTGGCCGCTTGTGAAGAGCCAACTTGTGGGGAAAGACTTAATGGGAAAAGACTTGATGCTGGGAATGCTTGAAGGCAAAAGAAGAAGAGAGCAACAGAGGGCGAGATGGTTGGATGGCATCACCGACTCAGTGGACATGAGTTTGCGTGGAGATGGGGAAGGACAGGGAAGCCTGGTGTGCTCCAGTCCACGGGGTTGCAGGAAGCCGGAACCGACTGAGCCGCTGAACAACAACACACAGAGGAAGGTTCACTTTGGAACCTGTTCCCTGGGCTTCACAGCTGTCAACATTTTGTCATGGACCCAGTCTTTTCTCTAGGCGTATATAGAGAGGTGCCCCAGAAAGGATGGGGACAGAGATCCAGTGTACAGCAGCCGCCTCTAAAAAATAAAACAGCAAAGGAAAACAAGGGCATGAAAACAACAGGAATCCAGGACTTATTTTCCCTCGAGGCTTGTTGGCTTTTCCCAGCATAGAAATGAGTTCCTGTGAAAAAAGACTGTCCCCCAGGGAGCTTGGAAGGGAAACCTGTGTGCCAGGTGGGTCAGATTTCCTTTTGAAGAGGCCTCTCCCTCCCCGCTAATTTCAAGGGCCTCCACTGGCTGAGGACCTTGTAATTGCTGAACCGCAATTCTAATCAGAGTGTGATTGTGATCAAACCCAGGGACTCTCATTACTCCTTAGCCTCTTGCATCAAAACTGCTTATAGTGATGGGAGCAGAGGCCAGCCCACTGGATGGTGAATCTTGGCAAGCCTGCTTCTTGTCCAATCAGGGGCAGGAGGGGGCAGGAGGGGGCAGGAGAGAGAGGGGCACGGCCAGAGGAGGCCAGGCTGCGTCTGTGCTGGTCTCTTCCTGGGACCTGGAGTCCCCAGGGCCCTGGGTTGTTTTGGGAGGCTGTGTCTAGGTGGGTCCCCAGCTTTTATGCTAAGTCCAGCTTGTTCCCAGCCCTGGAAATAATTAGAGGCAAGTGTGCCAGGAGTGGTCTGCTGGGTGTGAAAGCCTTGTGGCCCTTGGCTTCCTTTGGTCACGGATGCCCGTTTTACCTCA